>OX359295.1:47458261-48068261 GCA_947179395.2 Pulicaria dysenterica
AAGAATGAGATGAACCACATGCATGCTTATAGCCTTACAACATTTGGTAGGATTTAATCCATACTTCAAATGGTAGTACAAAGTCCTTTAATCGGATTGCATGCATGTGTTTATATGATCTTACCACATGCATGCTTATGCCTTACAACATTTGGTAGGATTAACTCCATACTTCAAATGGTAGTACAAAGTCCTTTAATCGGATTGCATGCATGTGTTTATAAGTTGATCTTCTTGTATTCAAGAAGAGGATAAGAGAAGAAGATGATGAATATGGTGGATTTTTCCAAGGGAATACAAATGTACAAGAACTAGTATTAAGAGTGGGTGATTATACCTTCAAGAGAGTACTTTACTTGAAAAATTGTTGCTTCTTCCTATTGATCTTCTTGAGAGTTTGAAGAGAGAATTTAAGAGAGTGAGAGTGTAAGAGAGTTTGAATGAGAAATGGATGTTGAAATGAGATAGTTGGGTTGGTATTTATAGGCAAAAGAGAAGAGAAGGGAGGGGGGGGGGGGGGGGGGGGTTCGGCCGAGATGGGTGGGGGGGGGGGGGGGTAGGGTGGTGAGGGTGGTGAGGGTGATGATGGTGGTGGTTGAGTGTGTAAGTTGGTAAAATGATGATGGTTGACTTTGGTTATAATAATATTATATTTATTATTATTATTATTATTATTATTATTATTATTATTATTATTATTATTATTATTATTATTATTACTATTATTATAAATATAATGTAAGATAAACATCTTTAATATGTTTATTATTACATTTCATTTTATTAAAAGTGTACATAAAATGTACTTGCTACTTATTTAAAATTATAATGGACATTTAAACATGTAATAAGATTTTTAGGTAAGACGTAAATATTTTTTTTTTACAAGAACTAGGACTTTTATTTATATACTTACGCTACGAAAGGTATTTCTAAATCATTGAGGACTTATTGAATTTTAAACTTAAAGTATATGGGACTAACCTTTTTATGATTGGTGACGGTTGTCACACATCCCAACTCGTACGAACTTGATTTTTAGGGGTATTCAACAGATTTCATAGGTATGCCACATCTGTAATAATGAAGATGAAACCGTTGAACATCTTTTTTATAGTTGTTCAAAGATACAACAAATTTGGAGTTAGATGCTGGATTGGGTTAAAGTGGATGTGACCCAACATTTATGTTTAAATCAACTACTTCTTAACTTGGTGGGCAAGGAAAAAAAAACAAAACAAATTTTTTGAAGCTGTGGTAAGATGTATTTTGTGGTTTGTGTGGAAAGCAAGAAACAAAGTAATCTTTGAGGATCAAAGTTCTCGGTAGAACATGTGATTGTTGAAGTCCAAGCATCACTCTTCACTTGGATAAAGTTTAGATCAAAGTATAATCCCCTTGTTTGGTCAATGTGGTGTAGTAATCCTCCATCTTTATTTTAATTATATGTACTTGTTTTCTTCTAGTATCTTGCTAGAAGAGTGGTTTTATGATTAATAATATTTTGGTTGTTAGGCGAGGGTGATGACGATGTCTAAACTCTTTGCCTATCTTTTTTAATTTTCTGTTAAAAAAAACTAATATTTGGATAATAAGCACATCAACATTAATAGGAGGGTCCAAAAAGATAATAACGTATATTAATAGGAGGGTCCAAAAAGATAATAACTTACATTAATAGGAGGGTCCATACTCCATATATAACATATAACATATATAATAAGATAATAAGCCGCATCTTTTTCCATATCCTACGTAATTTAATTATTTATAGAGGAGCGAGCAGGTGTACGCATATAACTTTTTTTAACGAAAGAAGATTTTATTAATAATAAAAGGTCCTAACAACATGCTAGAGAAAAAAAAGAGCAAACAAAGAAGAAAAACTACAAAAGAGACTGATCTAATTTGGGGTTACAACACCAATATAGAATACCCCATTTGAGAAAATTCCATCTATTTAGTGGTCTCCTATGCATTAGCTTCCATACCATGATATTAACTTTTGAAGGTACATAGCTCAACCAAATCGTTTGAAGTCCATGAGAGGGGACAAGAGATGAATCATCAATCAGCAATCTCAAAGAACTAACCCTAAAAACCCACGATGAATGAAGATTCCAAGACCGGACAGTAGATCGAGCCATTAGAGCTGTATATCTCCCATCTAATGAACATAGAACTAAGATCAATGTTAAGAGATAATAATTGTTTACTAATACCAGCAATAGACCCCAAACTCCACTTTTTTTTATAGCAATAGATCAATTTCACTTGATCTACGAAAACCATGAAAAGATCGAATTACTTTGCACCAAAGGGAATTATGTTCAACTTTTAGCCGCCATCACCATTTAGAGATTAGAGGCAGATTTAAGGCTCTTAAGCTGCCAATGCCTAACCTACCCCCCCCCCCCCCCCCTTTTTTTTGAGTTAATTGTACAAATGGTCCTTAAACTTAGCCAAAACTGCCAATTTGGTCATTTAGCTTTAAAAGTGGTACATATAGTCATTTATGAACCATTTTTAGCCAATTTGGTCATTTCTAACGTTGACCGTTAGTCAACTCCGTTAAATAAGGGGTAATTTGGTCTTTTTACAGCTTTTTTACCTTTTATTAATTAAAGAATTAATTAAATAATAAAATATAATATATATCTTTTTTTAATTAAAAATATATATATACCCCACTAAAAACAAAAACACTCTCTTCGTCTCTTCCTCACTCTCCTCTCTCACTCTCTTCTCTCTCACGGTCACAGACCCACATCCACCGCCATTGACATCCACCGCCCTCGCCACCGCCACTGCCACCGCAACCATCCACCACCATCTACCGCCAACCTCCGTCTCTCGCTCTCACTCTCCTATCTCTCTATCTCATTCTCTCTCTCGCACTACCAAAACCCCCGGAAAACCCTAGCTGCCGCCACCCAACGATCACAGTAGAAACTCCTAGCCGCCGCCATCGATTCAAGATAACCTAGATCTCCACCATCGACATAAACCCTAGATATACACCTAAAATGTGTTAAAAAAACCCTAGATCTATAATCAAATCATTTGAAAACCCTTGAGATCGTTGAAGAGGAGGCGGCGACGGCGGTTTCGTGGTGGCGGTAGTGGATGATACCCTAACTTCAACGATCGTTTTAGCGGTTTTAGAGAAAGAGAAAACCCTTATAATTGTTCTTACGGTTGCGGTTTCAAGTTTCAACAATCGTTTTTGCGGTTTTAGGAAAGAGAAAACCCTAATAATTTTAGCGGTTGTGGGTGAAAACCCTAACATCAACGATCGTTTTAGCTGTTTCGTGAAAGCCGCCAAGAGAAAGAGGTATATGGGAGGATGAGAGAGGGGCGGTGGTGGGTGGTGGTTGCTGCCGCCAAGATGGTGAAGGTTAAAAACCCTAATAATTGTTCTTCATTTTCTTTTCTTAAATTTGAAAGATTATGTGTGTGTGTGTGTGTTTGAAGATGAAGTTTTAAAACAGAATTAATGGTTGATGAGAGACATCTGTTGATATAGAGGTAGATATGGGAGGATGAGAGAGAAAGGGGGCGGTGGTGGGTGGAGGTTGCCGGCGATAGGTGGTGGGTGGTGATCTGGCAGGAAGAATAAATGTGAACTGAGTAGTATATAATATAGATATTAATAAATTAAAGTTAATGAAGAAATAATAAAATAAATAAATAATACATACAAGGGTAAAATTGTCATTTAACCCTGTTTTAACAGAGTTGACCACCGGTCAACATTAGAAAGGACTAAATTGGCTAAAAATGGTTCATAAAGGACCATCTGTACCACTTTTAAAGCTAAGGGACCAAAATGGCAGTTTTGGCTAAGTTTAAGGACCATTTGTACAATTAACTCCTTTTATTTTTTAGCCATGATATCTTTCCATGCTATCCAATTTAGTTTTTTAAATGAGCTCGAACCTCCCCAAAAAAATTGACAACAAAGACTTTCGAGTCTTGAGAGGATACATTCCAGAGCTTTATATAAGGAAAACCAATAAGTGCCCAAAGACCCGAGAACTGATTTGCAAAGAACAACCCTACCAGCCACTGACAAAGCTTTAGCTTTCTATGAAGAAAGCTTTGATTGGAATCTGTCCAAAAGAGGCTGCCAAGCTGCTCGCCTATTCAGTAAGAACCAAATGGAATTCCCAAATACTTAAAAGGAAAAGATCCAGCTTTAGAATACATTCTATCTGAAAATATGGAAATCAAATAATTAGAAATGCTCGTAGCATACAAGACAGTTTTAGAGAGGTTGACCTTGAGACAAGAAGCCAAGTGAAAGCAACGCAAGATTCTTGTAAGATTGAAAATATTAGATAAAGACCACGAGCTCACAAACAAAGCATCATCTGCGAACAAAAAATGAGAAATATTGGGGCCTCCATTTAGCAAAGACACTCAGTGAAAAAGACCTTTATTTTTAGCTTCAAGCATAGCTATATTAAGAAGGTGTACGTACCTCGGATATCTATAGGAAAATTTTACTTTTTTAGAAGCAAGCATGAGTACTTATGAACATAACGGACACATATTAAATCTTAAATTCATTAGATCTCTTAAGTTGTGTTTAATATATTTTGTTAAAGTTTGTTAGTATATATAACATCAATCATAGTTTAGGGTATTTCGTATGAATACCATAAAGTAATAGATACAAGTTTGTGAATCTTAAATTATTAAGAAATTCAATATTCTGAAATACTTTTTATGCCTATATATATTCATAGGTTCAAGTTCATATAATCATTGTTTGATTCAATACTTAATACTAAGTAAGGGTCCTACAAAACCCAACATGGTGAGCGTTTTTTAGAGCATCGCGCCGTGATGCCATAAAGACTCTCACATGAATCGGTGATGGATCAGCATGATTAACCCTGAACAACTCACATTCGTTGATATTGTGTTTATATTTTTTTTTAGTTTTGTTTTTTGGGGTTTGATTGTGTAATGGAGTATGGGCTTAGTGTTATGGGTGTGGGTGTATGTGATTACGCGTGTCATGCGAAAGTGTCACTGATGGTGTGAAGGGAAAATATGGAACTCTTGTGGTCCCATACATTATGAATATGATCTTACAATTGTCTCATATAAATGAATCCACAAGTAGAAAAAGCATGAATCTATGCTCATATCGACATACGTTTTACGACATCCTATGATTAACTTCTGAAAGTATGATCAAATCATTGACAAACATCTCATAGTAAGAAAACGGTTTAACAAGCCTCAAAGTAACTATTAAGGAAATTGATTTACAAAATTTCATATATACCTTACTAAACTATTTAAATATAACATTTATCCAAGTTATATATATTATAAACACACACACACATATATATATATATAGGGGAGGGTTCATGCGAGAACCGTTGTTAATGCGAGAACTGCGAGAACCAATCTCAGCCGTTCCTTGGATATGGGAAGTATCATGGATGGAGAGCGTGGAGGGATAGGGTGTGGCAGGGTGCATGTGAGGAATTCATGGGTGGGCAATGACATTGAAGGAGGGGGAATTAGACGGCTTAGATTGGTTCTCGCGGTTTTCGCGCTAACAACGGTTCTCGCATGAACTTTTGTCTATATATATATATATATATACACACACACACACACACACGATTTTATTAATTAATTTGGATGATCGAGTACAGTTCATACACGATTTTAAACACAAATTTACTAACACTTATGAAAGATATGTACATCGCCCGAAGTAAATTGCCTACAAACAAATGAGTTACGCTGAGATGCAAATATATAGAAAACCATTTAATAGTAATTATTCATACTAGCTGGAAATATTTCCTACCAAATGAGTTTAGATTTTTGCTATCTTAGTCACTTAAATACTACTTTTTCCTACCCTTCGCCCTAGCCTAACGTCACAGCCTTAGACATCCTCTTGACGGTTGACAACTCTAGTGATGGAGATTAGAATTGGATACTAGCCTATACTAGTTGGTTTCTTGTTAGCTATCAAGAATGTTCACCCAAAATAAAAAGCCTAAACACTTGTGTGCTAGAGTGAACCCCTTGTGAGGATGTGAGGCTTTGCATATTTTCGATTATTGATTGTTCACTAATCAAATTTTTCGGTTGGGATGATTTATATTGTATATGGTAATTGAGTTGGGGAATTTGGGTGACCAGGTTAGTTTGCTTCTATTTGATGATTTACTTGAGGACAAGCAAAGTTCATTATGAGAATTGTGATATTTCCGAATTAAACTATATTTTGATCCGTAAATATTGTGAGTTTTGCAAGTCTTTTATGCGTAAATGAGTAGATAATACACTAAATTATTGTTTGGGCTGCTTGCAGGTTAAAAATGTTGGAAAAGTGGAAGAATCAGCGGACACCGGGCGAGAAACGAAGAAAACCGAATAACCGTAGGTCGCGTCGCGAGCACTACTACCTCGCGCCGCGAAGATCCTCGCGGAGGGAAAAAAGAACCTCGCGCTATTGGAAACTCTCTGGAAAAGTTGGAGTCTTTGTTCGAACCCTCGCGCAGCGAGCATAAGAGCCTCGCGCCGCGAGCTCACCGGATCAGGAATCCTATAAATTCAAATTTTGAATTCAGAAATCATATCTTTTGCACTTTGGGTGGCCCTAGGCAACTCTTTGAGCACTTTCTAGCCCTGTAGAAGGAAGAAACACCATTGGAGCTTAAGGGATTCAATTTCTATCATCAACAATCATCATCATTGATCTGGTTTGACTGATTTATGTTTAATCTTAGATTAGGGATGTTTTCTATGACTTTTTTAGATTGTTCAAGCCTAGTTATGAGCTAATCATATCTTGTATTCATCTTATGATCAAATCCTATGGAGATATGACTTGATTTCTTTGGTTATTAATAGATTGATGCTAGTTTCATGTTTATTCAATCAAAGTTGGATCTTTATGGTTTTAATCTCTTGTTTTTAGGATTCATGGCACATACTGAGTATGAATAGGAAGTTTGTATGATTTATGTTCTTCTTTGAATGTTTGTCCATGAATTATTCAAGTGTTCACTTGGAAAAGTAATTAGGATTCAGAAACTGTAACCTAAACTGATCTTGAGATATATTGAACTAGGGGGAGCGATTAAGGTGAATACGGTTCTTAATCTAGTCATTTGCAAAAGTATCAAACTTTATTTTATTTACTTGCTTTTAGTTAGTTCTTTAGTTATTATTTTCTTAAAACTTAAAGCCCCCACTTTTAGGTTAATTATTAGTCTCTTTTCTATTTGGTGTTTGCACTGCTCCTTGTACATACGATACCCGCTACTTACATTTCTTATGCTATTGCACGATTAGGTACACTTGTCTAGTTTGTGTGAGTGCTAGAATAGGTAAATTTTAGACTTAAAAATATATAACTAGATTTCACACATCGATAATATTATAAATGTCATATTTAACTAAATTTTTAGTTTTATTTTTTGAATTTTTTCATTAAATTTTATAAAATGATAGTATTTTGCGATCATAGGAAGTAAAATGATTGTATGTTGCAATAATAGAAAGTACAATGGATTTGTAGAATTTTATATCCGGCATAACTATCTTATGAATACAAAATTTTACTACATACAACAATAAATAGTGACCACCTTTTTATACCAGAGACTAACACTCTTAAGAATGTTGATGCTAATTCACCGTATGTTATCTTTGATAATTTCTCCCCGGTCCCCATACACAAATGATCCAATACTAATAAGTCTAGACCGCTTAGAGAATATGTGATCTTCGTATGGTTTCTAACTCTATAGTAACTTCTTTCATAGTTGGCCTGTTTTTCCCATTTAGATTAAGGCATCGTATTGCAAGGTTAGCTAATAACATAAGCTCATCCCTATTACCCTCTTTAATCACCATTGCATCAAATATAGACATAATACGCCCTTCTTCCATTGCCAACATAAAGTGTGTAGCTAAACTTCTACTTTCACCAAATCGAGTTAGGGAAATTGGCTTTTCTCCTGTCAAGAGTTCGACCAAAACAACTCCAAAACTGTAAACATCACTCTTTTCTGTGAATTGGCTAGATTGAAAATACTCGGGATCTAAGTAACCAAATGTACCTTTGACTAAGGTAGTCAAGTGAGTTTGATCTATTCGTACGAATCTTGAAGTTCCAAAGTCAGAAACTTTGGCCCTGTATTTATCATCCAAAAGTATATTAGTGGTTTTGATGTCTCTGTGATATATTGGAATGGAAGTTGCTGAATGCAAGTAAGTTAGTGCTCCTGCAACCTCTGTAGCTATTTGTAGTCTCATGTTCAAAGAAATTGGAAATTCATCATTTTCGTTGTGAATACGATCGTACAACGTACCATTTGAAATGAACTCAGAAACCAGAACAGGAACTTCCGTTTCTAAGCAACATCCTAATAGTTTTACTACGTTCCTATGATTGACTTGGGAAAGAATGACCACCTCGTTGATGAACTGCTCTAATTGACCTTCATCAACTATTTTTGATTTCTTGACCGCCACAATCCTTCCATCCACTAACATTCCTTTATATACTGTACCTTGACCTCCTCGACCAAGAATTCTGTTCTCATTAAAGTTGTCAGTCGCCTTCTCCAACTCACGTGATGTGAAAATTATGGTTTTATCAACTAAAGATGGATCAGCTTCCTCCTGTTGTTTTAGAAGTAAACCACCATTGCGCTTAAAAAACTTCTTTCTTCGTCTCCTTTCTTTTGTTTTCTTGATGAATTTGTATAACACATAGCTTGTTACCACTACAAATATTAAACCCGTGGCTATGCTAACACCTGAGTGAAGAACAATATAGATCAAACTTAGTAATTGTATGTAGTTATAACTTGTAAGAGAAGCACAAAATTCATGCTCAAAATAGAAGTTCTAAGTAGCGTACATGTAACCAGACTAAAGTATATATTAATGTTATAGACGGAAGATTGTCATGCATCATCTTCTACTTTAAATAATTATTAAACTGAACTGTTGAATTAAGATATATTTATTGTTATGAAATATTCGTAATAATAAAAAGGTAAAGGGTTTATTATGTAAAAAGATAAAAACCAATGGGTTTTATCTAACCAATCAACTTTTTTCGTCTTTATCAATGTAAAGTTGTAAACATGTTAATTAATCTCTAAAAGATGCATTTAAAGATGTATATATATATATATATATATATATATATATATATATATATATATATATATAAGCGTCGAATTACTCGTAATTTAGCTATTCGAGTTTGAGTCATTAATTAAATGCTTATTACCAAAAAAAAAAAAAAAAAGACCGTTCAAAAAAATTAAATGTTTATTACAACCCGAACTCCGGCATACGAAATTTTTCACAAGCTGACTCGAGCTTCAAACCTGAACGTGTCATGGTCTTTGCTTCACCAATGTGACACGTGGCTTATTTTTTACCAAAATTTCAAATATAATTTGGGCGGTTTTTGTATTAACTTGTTGAGGGTCATGTAGCAAAGATAGCGGGAGTAAATGTATATAATCACATACTAGTAGCATATAATAGACATTTTCTGCCGTTCAATAAAAAGGCATATGATAGACATTACCTAATATAATTCCCAATGATTTTGATCTTTCATTGTAACCGTCAGAAAAATGACATTTAAAGTTCTCCCTATAAAGTACGCCATCAGCGGCATATACATCCTCAAACCCACATAAACCTCCACGATTATGGCACCTTGTACACTCATCGTCTGTATGAGAAAGCACATGTTAAAAAATGGAAACCACAAGTAAACTCAATATTTTAAAACTCGGGTTTTTAGTTAATTCGGCATAGCGTATGGGTCGTTGAACAACCTAGTCAACCCATTGTATATATAGTTCATTTGAGAACTATCATTAATTATTACCCACCAATGTGTCCGGATAAATGAATCATTATTACATTGTCTTAATTTTCTTAAAATACCTCACTATTAATGATGTATTAATGAACACTTAATGAGTCATATTAGCAATTGATTTATTTAAATCAAAGGTCATGATCGGTACTCATAGTTTCCATACGAAAAACATTTTCGTTTGAATCCTCCTAAATATATATGTATGTATATAACGTGTGTTTCCAAATTAGGGCGTTTGTGTGTTTTGTCGGACTAATGTTAGATATGTTGTATTTACGAGTCATTAATTGCCTTACAAATAATTCTCGCAATTCTCGTACGAAAAGTAGTTATCGATTGATTAGTCTAATGTTGATATGTTGTATTCACCTTATTCACTTAATCATCATAGATAGAGATGTATATGAGCCGAGGTACTCAGGAGCTATTCAAGCTTGGATGTTACAAGCTTGAAACGAGCTGAGCTTTAATGAGCTCAAGCTCGAGCCCGAGTCTAGATTAAAGCTCATTCAACAAACAACCCAAACTCGAGCTCCAAATGGTGGGCTCATTTAAGCTCGCGGGCCTAAACGAGCTCCATATATAATATAATTTATATTTTATATGCTTAGTTTCTAATATTTATATACCTCATTTTAATAGACATATCAAAATAATAGCCGAGCCTAAACGAGCCTAGCTTAAACGAGCCTAAACGAGCCGAGTCCAAGCTTTATAAATCTTAAACTAGCCAAGCTTGAGCTCAACATTAAAAGCTCTAAACGAGCCGAGTTCAAGCTCGAGCTTAAAAAATCCTAAACGAGCCCGGCTCGATAAGTGTTTGGCTCGGATTGACTTGGCTCATTTACATCCCTAATCATAGAAAACAACAAAAATAACCCAAAATCGGGGTCACTAATGGGTTGAAAAGACCAGGTCAACCGGAAACTCTGTCGATTCAATACATGTCAAAAGGGCATAAACCAGATCATTGTTAAACCGCTCTCCCAACCAATTTACGGTTCAATTGACCAGGTCACCCCGAATTTTTAAAACCGAATACACTAATACACTACTCCGTGCGTCCCAAAATTATTTTCCACTTTTGACTTTATAAAGTCTTTCTTTTTAAATTTTGACCTTATATATTTTTATTTGTGTTATGTAATACTTGATGAAAATTATATCAATGAAAATACGTTTAAAACAAGATGCATTCATATATTTTGTATCAAGTATTATATAACACAAACAAAAATATTAAAGGTCAAAGTTTAAAAAGAAAGACTTTATAAAGTCGAAAGCGGACAATAATTTTGAGACAGATGAAGTATTAAACAAGCAAGATAAACAAATAAATACTAATTACAGAACTACATACCTGCACATCCATCTACAAGGTAAGAATTCCCTTCTAAATAGGATGATTGATAACAATTCCAAATATCCATAGCAGTACCATTACCCAGATCCAATTTATGGTTTTCACTCGTTCGCGAATGGCAACAACTTACTTGATCATGGTCAAGTTCTGATAAAGTCCACAGAAATGATACCGGTATAAAAGAGTTACCATGATTCCTAACAACATGGTATGAATTCTTATCCACCAAGAAGGCAGATCCACAAGCTCCGTCTATCTCCAACAGTGTGGTATACGACTTAAAATATTGAGGAACTGTCGTCTGACAACAATTGATGCCCACACACTTGTTTATAGTTTCATTAATAGCAACCGTAGTAGTAGTCGTGTTGTTGTGACAAGAAGCCGAACACCCGGTGAGCACAGTCCCGTGGTCATGGTCCAAGATAAAAGCATTACCACACCCCTCAAAAACAAAATTATTTTGTGATTTTGAAAACAGGAAGGGACTAATACCAAGATCCATGCTCATGCTCAGACTACTATTACTGCAGTTAGAGATGGTTGGCATGTTAACAATGACCGTTTGATTTTCCAAGTCAACACTCAAGACTTGAAGGTTGTTTAGTGCAGCTAAATATGGTGTTGACGACTTGCAATCAACGTTATACCATTTGTTGATAGAGCAGTTCACACCGATTCCAAAAGGGAATGGAATTTTCACGTTCCCGCACATATAAGTGCACCCAGTCTTGGCGTACTTAGGAACTTCTATCGATGTTGCTGTTGACGAAAGCAATATGAGCAAGTTATAAAGATGGAAGAACTTCATTTTTGTGAATGAACTTGCATAAATTAGTATCAGAACTGAAAATGGAAGGGAGGTATAAGTGATCAATGTTTATGGTTTATAAAACAAAGGCGGGGACCGAGAAATTAGTACACTAGTGGAATCTTCACCGTGTATGATAATTGCAAATTTAATTTTGTAGACTTTTCCTACTTTAAGATTATGAGGGCGGATGTAACTAGCTATTTGGTGGTATACATATATGACACCTATATTTTTCTTTCAGTAATATATTTAATAGAAATATTAATACTCTTTTTTTGTTGCAATGGTACGTCGACCCTCTTATTTCGTAAGTGGATGTTTACCAGGACCATACTATTTATTTTTAACATTCATTAATTGATACATCTAGCTAATTGTCTAAAATCCATAAAACAATCAAATTATTTTTTAATATATATATATATATATATATATATATATATATATATATATATATATATATATATATATATAATAAACAAAACCCCCCTCTTAAACAAAGATCCTAAAGTCTCAATCTCAGTCACTCATTTAAAAGGATAAAATAAGAATTGAACCAATTTGAATAAAACTCACGTGTATCGTACAGCCAATTCCCAAATTCAGTTTTTTTTATTTTATTTACCACTTAAATCTTTAAATAACCATAACTATTTCAATTTTTTGAGTTTGAGCAAAAGAATTATACCAATCTTCTTATTTTATAATCCTCTTTCAAACTAGACCACTCTTCCAATATTTATGAAAATTTATATTGACAAAAACGATGAT
Source organism: Pulicaria dysenterica (assembly GCA_947179395.2). NCBI lineage: Eukaryota > Viridiplantae > Streptophyta > Magnoliopsida > Asterales > Asteraceae > Pulicaria > Pulicaria dysenterica. The sequence goes on from OX359295.1 coordinate 47,471,111, forward strand.
AATGACGAAAATTATCATTTTCGGCTGCTGGAAGAGAGTAACACCTACTAGTTTAATCATTTTCGTCCATCACCTTCATATCCATAACACCTAATAGTTTTCATCATTTTCGGACCCCTGATCACATTTTTTTCTGACGAAAATTATCATTTTGTCGCCTGCTGTTACGTGACATACAAGGGGACACGAAAATGATGAAAATGACGAATTTTTATCATTTTTGTCACCTGCTTTTACGTGATACAGGGGACACAAAAATGATAAAAATGACAAAATTTTATCATTTTCGTCACATGCTTTTATGTGACATAAAGGGGGGCACGAAAATGATGAAAATGACGAAATTTATCATTTTCGGCTATCCCCTTATTATCACATAACAGTAGGTGACGAAAATGATAAATTTTATCATTTTCATCATTTTCGTACCCCCCTGTATGTCACGTAAAAGCAGCTGACGAAAATGATAAAAGTTCGTCATTTTCATCATTTTCGTGCCCCCTTATATATCACGTAACAGCAGGTGACGAAAATGATAAATTTCGTCATTTTCATCATTTTCGTGTCCCCCTGTACGTCACGTAACAGCAGGTGATGAAAATGATAAAAATTTGTCATTTTAATCATTTTCGTGCCCCTTATGTATCATGTAACAGGTGACGAAAATGATGAAAATAACGAAATTTATCATTTTCAGGACCTGCTTTTACGTGATATATAAGAGGCACGAAAATAATGAAAATGACGAAATTTATCATTTTCGGTTGCCCCTTATATATTACGTAACAACAACAGCAGGTGACGAAAATGATGATTTTCATTGATTTTTTTCATAACTATAGGAAGAGTGGTCTCGTTTGAAAGAGTATTAAAAAATAAGAAGATTGGTATAATTTTTTTGCTTAAACTCAAAAGATTGAAATAGTTATGGTCATTTAAAGATTTAAGGGGTAAATTTTTTTTAAAAAAATAGGCTTTGACCATAATACCCTTCCTACTAGAATTAAATCTTATAATTGTTTACTTAATTACAATAATATCATTATAGATCTTAACCATTGATTTGACTAATCTAATTGCTAAGATTGGGAATTTGGGATCTTTGTTTAAAGAGTGATCTATATTGATCCAATTTATATATATATATATATATATATATATATATATATATATATATATATATAGAGAGAGAGAGAGAGAGATGGTTATTATAAGATTTATAATCTTGTAAGATGCGTAAGAGACGATCTGGATCGTCAATCTTTCATCATATCTACATTTAAAGAAGGATCTCATTTCTTAAAATAATTTAATAAAAAAAGAAAGTTAAAGATATTCTTGACTTTTTATAGAACTTCAAAATTAAGTTGTTCCAATTTTTAGATTTACATAATTTACACCAACGTAAAATGTCTAAAATTTGATGAAAATTCTCAAAGAATCAACTTTATACGCCCACGTAAACAATATTCTTGTATTTTCATCAGTTTAAAAAAAAACCCAATTTTCACAATAACATTCATCAAGATTTAAAAAATTCATAATGCTTTTTTTATTCATGCAATTCATTGTAATTCAATATATACATCTTTGATAAATCCTAATGAACACAAAATAACTGATAATACATCACACACTACAAATTTAATAAAACAATAAAATTTGAGACACAAAACAGATGTACAAAAACAGTATATACAAATAATCAGATTAGTAAACAAAAGTTATCAAATTTGATTCATCAAACAAATCTGATGATAAACAGATGAAAAACCAAGCCTTGCATCTTTAGATCTGTTGCATCCATGAGAAGTGATCAGATTAGAAAAACAAATGAAGAACCAACCTTTCCTCTTCAGAGCTAATGAACAGTCCTTCAGAACAAAAATCGAAGTGTCCTCAAACACAAAATCGAGTCTTTGAGAAGATAGTGGTGGTCTAGGTTTGCTCCGGCGACGAGGGCAGTGACAAGGAGGTGAGTGGCATCGGCACTTCAAGGAGGAGGAATAGCAGATCTGAGAATGGCGTCGGCACTTAAGGAAAGGGAGAGAGTGGGTGCGGTGGCGGCGGTTCATCAGCGGCGCAAGCTTAGTGGTTGAAACCCCTAAATCGGTGGTGTGTTTGCTGAGGGTGGCGTCGGCACTTTAGGGAGGAGAAAATATCAAATCTGAGAATGGCGTCGTCACTTCAGGGAATTAAGAGAGAGAGAGTGTGTGTGTGTGTGAGAGAGAGAGAGAGAGAGAGAGAGTGGGTGTAGTGGCGGTGGTTCATCGGCGACAAAAGTTTGCTGGTTGCAAAACCTTAAATCGGTTGTGTTTTGATAAGGGTGGCTAAGGGTTTCATATTTATGAGAGAGAAAAGGCAATGAGTTGCCATATGTAGGGTTATTAATTAAAATAAATAATTTATTTATAATGATAAAAGGATTCTTATACCTTTTTTTGTTAAAAGTGTCATCTATCATCCTTTCAATCTATGTTACCCATCTTATTTTTAAACACATCTTATTTGATCTTAATAATATATATATATATGGGACGGTTCAAACGAGAACCGTTTTTCATTCGAGAACTGCAAGAAGTAATTGTAGTCATTGATCAAAGAGATGGATGGATGAGATTAAAGAGTTGTTAATAGATAACCTCACAGTTTTTAAACTAAGGGTAGTTTGGACATTTTTACATTACCCTCACAGTTTTTAAACGAATGTATCCATCAAACGGGAAGGTACGAAATTACGGAAATTATACCAAATTAACAAGAAAATTATACTCTTTAATTTTAGACAGATCTTGCTAAATTTTTTCAAAACTTTTTTTATGTTTTTGTTGAGGTTTTTTTCACTACAGTTCGGCATTTGCACATATGCAAATATGCAAATATTTGCACATGTGCAAATATGCAAAATATTTGCACATCCGCAAATATTTTTGCACTTATGTAAATATTTTTGCACTTGTGTAAATATTTTTGTACATACTATCTTTTACTTTATTTCTATAACAAATTACATGCATAATACACACCACATATTTGATAGTTTCTTAGCTACCACAAAATGAGACAAGTTTAGTGAAGCCAAAAAGTAATCGTGACCTGCATCACAGAGAGTAAAAAAAAGTAAGGTAAATGGCTGTAAAATAGTGAAGAAGAAGAGAGTTTTGGAAATTTATAATTTATAAATAACCTTGAAACTCTAAAATTTAGCTTCTGACCCACTAACAAACCCGTCACCGGTTATTCATGCCATCAATTGAAATTGTGGTGGGTCCACTTGAAACATGGAATAGTTGCAGATTTGATCGACTAAAGTTGATTGATTAATTTCAAAATAAGGAATCCGGAAGAGAGGACTGAGATGGTAGGTGGTTGGCCGTGGTGTTTATTGTGGTCATCATACGCAACAAACATCATAGAAGAGTACACCATTGCGTCAGGATGGGTGGTTGACGATGGCAACATCAAATTTGTGCTTAGATAGATCGAGATCAAGAGCACGTGGAGATGATGATGTCGGGTGGTGTTACGATGAAGAAAGTGAGAAATGCAGGAGCATGGTGGTGCAACAATGGAGATGGTTACCTTAGTCGGAGATCTCACCACAAATGGGTGTCACCGATTGTTCTTCAACGAATCTCGAATATTGTATATTCTATGATTCATTCGTCAACAAATCTGCTCAGATCGGAACATTGATGGCGGCGGCTTCCGGTGCTAATAACAGGGGTCGACGGAGGTGAGGGCCATGGTGGTTGGTGGCTATGGGTGTTAAAAGTCAATGTCGAGAGATCTGTTCAACGAGCGGCGACCGATTGCTTTTTATAGGTGGGTATTAACTAGCGACTGGTGTTAGGCGGGTGTTAATGGTGGTCGAGGTTTGGTCGGCGGTGGCCTGAGAAGGAGTGGGTAGGTCGAAGATGGGGATGTGAAAATGGTTTACCAGTGTCCTGTGTTTCGTAAATATGAGATGGGTTTTGTTGTCTCCAACTATTTTTTTGGACATACATACCTTTTTTAATTTAAGAAAAACTTTAAAGACAACAAATAATTTGATTGGTCCACATTAGTTCTCGCAGTTTCCGTACGAAGAATTGTTCTCGTTTAACCCGCACTATATATATATATATATATATATATATATATATATATATATATATAGAGAGAGAGAGAGAGAGAGAGAGAGAGAGAGGAAGGTTTATTCGAGAACCGTTGTTGGTGCGAGAACAAATCTCAGTCGTTCTTTGAATGTGTGAAATTCATGGATGGAGAGCGTGGAGGATAGAATGTGGCAAGGACTTCATTGGTGGACAATGACATTGAAGGAGGAGAATTTGACGGCTCAGATTAGTTCTCGCAGTAAAAATGGTTTTTCGTACGAGAACGAGAACTGTTTTTCGTACGAGAACCAATCTCAGCCGTCCAATTTCCCCTCCTTTAATATCATTGCTCACCCATGAATTCCTCACATGCACCCTGCCACACTTGATCCCCTCCACGCTCTCCATCCATGAACTTCCCATATTTAAGGAACGGCTGAGATTGGTTCTCGTAGTTCTCGTACGAAAAATAGTTTGAACTCTCCCCTATATATATATATATATATACACACACACTAGTTTTACGTGTTTTAAAAATTAACTTCAACTTTTTATTTTGAGATATGTTTGCTGCGCTTAAAGATTTCAACAGATTTAATAAGCATTAGAAAATTATACCTGCATGTTAACTAAATTATTGATGGTGATCCTATAATCAATGAGAATGATCAGTTTTGTCTTTATTAAAAGATATTTCAAGAATATCATTAACTATGAGTAAAGACTTATTCAATTCTAAGTCAATGCAAGGAAAGGTTTTGTGATGGGTGGAAAAGAGAGAGTGTACGCGTCTTAGATCATTAACATGTTCAGAGGAAGTTGCTCAATGGGACATATTAATTAAGTGGATGATATCTTGTACATTAACTTACCACAAGGATGCACAAAAATGTTTGCAAGAATTCATAATATCGGATATTGGATTGTTAAAATATTCTTTAAAATCGTAAAAATAAATTTAATGAGTGGTTAGACTACTCAATATATAAGAAGTTAAGATTTAACGACTTGACCACAAAGAATTCATTGATCCTAACAATTGTCACTAAAAGATCCCAAGTGTATTACATATCAATATAATTGAAACAAATTAACATCACACTGATATGAGTTGTCTATGATATGTATAAATGTGAGAGAGGAGAATAATAGGGGTGTAGGCGTGTAGCTAGCCAAGCTACCCGATAAAGCCAAATGCTACCCAAACACATTCAGCCAAGCTACCCGATGAAGCCAAATGCTACCCAAACACATTCAGGTCACCCCATATGGGTGGCCTTATATATTTCTGACGATAATTAATTTTTACTCAAGGACCATTATTTCAAAGAGCAACCTGTATATAATTTTGTTAGAAATTTATTACAAAGATGTCAATTTCTGTAATAAATAGAGAAATGTTACATCATTTAGTGACGAAATACTATAGATATATATCCTAAACATATGTTAGTATTGAAAAAAATTGAAACAATTATTCAACTATCGCTAAATATACATACGACTACTTAATTTGTTGGTATCTTATAATCCTCTGTTAGCAATTTGTCACTTTTTCAAATACAAACTGAAATTATTATTTTGAAATGTGTTAAAAGGTTGAGCTACAAGATATAAAATTCTCGATGCTTCCAATCTTCGATGCAAAATACCTTAAAAGAAAGTAAAAGTGTAAAACTACAACCCGATCAGATTTCTACATAGAAATAGACATATCTGATGTTTAAAGAACTTTCAAACTATAAAAACACAACCCGACTTGATTAATTAAGATATATAGAGCGCCTTTACCATGAGTCTTCATGTTAATTTGATACACGAAAAATCATTACTCCGAATTTAATGCCAAGACCTTTTTATAACTTCCAAGTTAGAGATTAAAAGATCATGTTATATAATTGAACTCTTCAATTAGAATAATATAAATAGAGTACATGATAAATTGTAATAGGTTTAGGCCCTAATCTAATCTAATTTATTTAATATATATCCTAATACTCCCCACATTTTAAGCTAAGGTTTACAAACAGAAAAAAAAAACCAAGAGAAGTTAGACGCCTAAAATATTGAAAACATTAAAAAAAAAGGAAAAATAGGAAACGAGATGCAGACAAAGTATTGCCCCGTAGTCCCCCCGTACCAACTCTTTTTTTTCCTTCAAAGCAAGACATCTGCATAAAAATAAAAAACTTCAAAACGAAAATAAACCGGAAGCAGGTTGGCGAGATTTTCGACGGCGGCAGCAAGGGCACCGTTGGTGCGGAGATGATTCAGGCGAGGCGCAGGCGGTAGATATGGCTAGTGGCGATGGCTATGGCAGATCTGGAGAAATTGTTTTTCCGGCGAGGGCAGTAGCGGCGCCAGAGGCTTTTTTTTAAGGTAGATGAATAGAGAGAGGGAAAAAGATAGAAGATTAGCTGGAGAAGATGAGGAGTCCGGCGAGGGCAGCAGCGGCGCCGGAGTTTTTTTTTTTTATTTATTTATTGAAAGCAGATTATTAGAGAGGACGAGAGAGTTTAGAGTTGGAGGAGAAACTAAAAACATAGCAGATCTGAAGAAGAAGAAGAAGATAGACCGGAGGCGGCAAAGCGCAGAAGAAGAACCGGCGGCACACCGGCAGCAAGCTTCTTTTTGTTTTTTTTTTTTTTATATAGAGGGATATTAAAGATACCGAGAGAATAGAGAGGGTAAATGACAAGAAAAGTGGTCGGCGGCGTATCGTCCGGCGATTTATTCTTTTTTTTTTCTTTTTATAGTGTATAGATAGAGGAGAGTTCAGTGTTTAGAGAGAGAGAGGAGTAGAAGGAGAATGGCCGGAAGGTTAGAAGAAGAATTCCGGCAATGACGGCGCTGCAAAATTTAGGGTTCCAGCGGGAGGGATCGGTAGAGCCTAGGCTCTGATACCATGTTAGATAAACTTCTTAATTAATTTTATTATACGAGAACAATATAAATAGAGTACATGATAAATTCTGCTTGGGCCCTAATCTAATTTAAATAGATCATAAAACCATTGCCCCTTCTTAGGATTTGAAATACCCAGCTAATTAATGGAGCTATATATTAATAATATTAATAATAATCGAAAATTTGAGTCGATACAATTATCTCCGTCTTAAAAAGATTCCGTCCAGGAATCAGGCACTACAACAAACAATCAGGGTTATTGAGTCCACATGTCTTCCTCTGTCTCATGGGTCACGTCTAAACCTTGTTTTCCACATGTTTTTCCTCAGTTGTTTCATTCACCGTCATGTCTGATTACAACAAGCGGAAGATGAAAATGAGCTTTTTGTTGTCATGAGGATGATGAAATGAGCTTCAATTTGATGGACCTGGTGGTGGTTCAATTTATGTCGCCAATGCTTTTCGTAGATGGACCTGCTTTTCGTAGATAGACCTGGTGGAAATCGATGGACTTGTTGGAAAACAAGGCTACGGGTGGTGGTTCAATTTATGCCGCCGTGCTTCCCTTCCGTTGACGACATCTCCCCCTTCCGTTGCCCCTGTAACTTTCCCTTCTGTCGCCCTCGTAAGCCACTCCCTCGACTGTTGCTGATGAATTTAGAATTTTCAAGCCCTAATTTGAAGACAACCGGTAGTTGTAGGTAAATAAATGAGATATGGGCTAAAGTAACGAGTAACTCAAACTTGATGGTTATTATGTTTAAAATTTTTTTTGAGGGTTCAACTAGGAAAAAAGATAAAACCCCAAGTATTATCCTCTGATTAACCCAAAAATTAATGTTAACTAAATCGAAGTTTATCTAAATCTACCCTTCGCCTAGCTATACCACCCTCTTGGAGGTTACTCTTAGAGATTAAGGAGATTAAGGGTTCAAGAAAATTACGTAGATGTGTGTTTGACGTTAAAAAATTCTACGCTTTCCATCACGAATTCACGATCCCTTCCTCCTCCCGAAGAATCTGCCTATTGCAACCTCTATCAAAGTTTAAAAAAATTTAACTTCATGTCTAGGGTTTTTGGAATTTGAGTGTGTTTTCTAATGCCAAGAATTAGTAACGATTTAGTTTCTTGTTTTGATTTCTGGAAGACTGGAACTTGGGTGGTAGATTAATTATTGTTCAATTTCTGATGGGTGGAATAAACTTTGTGTTGTCAATTTGCATTTGCATTCTATACCATCCTTCACCTGGTCGTTCAGATGTACATCAGTTGCTGGTCTATATTTATAATGTCTCGGTTGTATGTTTTCGTTTTGCTATATGTTCCGTTGATCGAGCTTGAACAAATCAACTTCTATTACAGTTAAGGTGTTCTTGATCATAGACACTATTGTTCCCAGAATTCAATCGGTAATTCTACTAATCCTATCATCTCCATGATTTGTACACAGTTACTTCATTTTTGACAAATCGTTTCTCTATTGATAATCTCGTTTCACATGTGTTCCCTTGATAAACTGATTTACATAAGAATTTCATATTTATTAGAATTTAGAACACTCTAAATGGGCAGGGCTGCCCCAATAGGGGGTGGCCTAGGCTTTAACCCAGGGCATCATTGATTTGTACACAACAATATTATCCATTAACAATATGTATAAGTAATAAACAGTATATGATACAAGTTGATGAAACATTGAAATGTTGTGCATGGATATTTTAGTTATGTACGCATCATCACCCTTAATACAATGGGGGCTCCCATCGCAACCCATCTTTTCCTCTACATTCTAGTATGTGCAGCTCGCGATTCTTGATCGTGCAACTCAGGAGTTCAATTCGATAAATCAATCGGTGTTTAATCAAGAATTCAGTTCTAATCCGTAACAAGAACAGCAGACCAGTAATTGTTCATGGTTTTTTACTCCAAAGGAATTCATTTGTCAATATTAAGAACTTCAAGAATTATACTCGATCTCTAGTGATTCATGTCTGACGGTTATATACCTTCTTGGTAAAGGTGATTTACTCATAACTAATTCTCAATCAACATTTTGCTTATTCGTTAATGATTATTTATTATTGATTGTTCAAAATTTCGTGTTTGTGGTGCTATAGTAGCTAATACAAGCTTTATTGAATCTGTGAATGTGGTTTTTGTGAGTGAACAGTGATGTGATAACATGAGACCAGGCTGCCACTTAATTTCTTCATTTTTTTTGTGCTTCTAACAATTTGCAGCTAAAATAATCCTTTCTCAAGAATTCATTGTTTCTGCCTTTTTGATCAATCTGACCTGAGGCCACCACTTAATTGTTTAATTTTTATTTTATAGAATTCATATCTTGAAACTTGGCTTATTTTGGATTAATTGTCAAATAATTTTAAGTCTAAGCATATCAATATTATAGTATATATTTCTATTTGAAACTTGGCCTATATGATTACAAAGTACTGTCATGTTTGTGTCTGTCCGGCCTGTGTGTTTTCTTTTATTAAATCATAGTTCTTGGTTAATGGTTATTCATTATTAATTAATAACTTTATATTAGAATATGAAAATTATCGATTGTTCAAGTTTGTGTGTTTATGATCTTTCTATTGTTGTAACTTGAATTTGCCTCCATGGGTTGGATGTTTGGAACATATTTCATGCACAAAGTACAACACCATAATGCTTAATATGCTCACTCTGTCTGTAGACTAAAAATCTTGAAAGGTGGAGTTAGGCTTTTGATATGATAGATCATGATCGAAAACATCTAATGGGAGACTCATTCAACAATGAAGTTTAATTAGGTGTTTTATAATTTGAACAAAGATTTAAGATGTTTGCTTACAAAAGCTAGAGGATTTTATGTCATTTGGCTTAAAAAGTAATGGGGTGAAGAAAAGAAAATTTGAGGTTCCAAACCCGTAAAAGTTATGTGTTGTTTGCTTTAATATTTACATAGGACATTTTTTTTAAGGTTTCATCCGGAGCATCGTAAAACTTAGGACCGACCCTGTAAATGGATCAATAGAAATGGTTATTGTTCAGGTTATTCATCACTATCAGTTACACTTTCTTTGTTTCTCTCTCCAACTCTCTTACTCTATCTCACTGTTTTACAAGTTTTTCAAGTAGCAGTGGGTCATTAGAAATGGTTATTGTTTAGGTCCCATTTGGTTCGTTGGAATTGGTCGGAATTGCCCGGAATTGGAATTGAAGATTCCTAATCCCAAGTCGTGTTTGGTTCACAGAATTCTAAGAATTGGATTTTGAATTCCCCCCAAATCCTAAGTTTATGGAATTACAATTTCATCACTAAACCAATGGAATTGGTCGGAATTGGCCGACCACCACCCCCAACCGCCACTGCAACCACCATCACCACCGCCGCCGCCGACCACCAACCGCCACCACCGTCACTACCGCGCCGACCACCACCAACCGCCACCACAGCCGCTGACCACCACCAACCGCCACCACCTCCACCGACCACCACCAACTGCCACCGCCACCGCCATCTCCACCGGCCACCACCAACCGCCACCGCCACCGCCATCTCCACCGGCCACCACCAACCGCCACCGCCACCGCCACCACCACCACCGTCACCACCTCGACCGACAACCACCAACTTGAAATTTGGAATTTCATTCAATTCCGCGAACCAAACACACGAAGGAACGGATTCCGTTGGAATCCTTCCGATTCCAATTCCTTCCAATTCTAATTCCTTAACGAATTCCAATTTCGATCAATTCCATTCCGCGAACCAAACGGCCCCTTAGGGTATTCATGATTCCAACTACTTTCTATCTATAATTTCTGCAATTTTTTATGGATTTTGAGCATTGTACTGTGTTCTATAGCCTTCATTGACCTTATTTGGTGTAATTTTGATGGATGTTTCACGAGACAGTTATGTAACTATGCGTCTATACTCTCATTCTTCCAAGTAAAATTGAGTTTACTGCCCCTGCCATTATTATTATTGAACACCCATGCCATCAAATTAAGCTTACAACCCCTACTATCATTGCTCTAAACTGGAGTTTTAGATGATGTGCTGTAGCATCATTCTTTTGTAGCAATTTTAAGTAATTTTGTTTAAATGGCAGCAACATTACTCAAAGTTGAAGAGGAGCTCATTATCATACAAGCGTTGGGGATTAAAAGGTTATGTCTGATTTTGATCTTGATCTCGAGCCCTATTTTAACTTCTTAAAATGCTTGAGACCCGCTATTTTCATTTTTTTTTATCTCGAGACCTTCTATAAAGTGAGTTTACAAGTGTATATTCGATTTTGTAAGTGATTTTGTTGGAGTAATTCACAATTCTTTTATATACTATGAGTATATAAAAATGTGTTTTTTTAATGTATTGAAGCACCACTTTTGAGAACATGGTTATTTTCTACGAATGGAAGCAGTTTCAGTCATCAAAGAACGTTCGATTTTATGTTAATTTGATGTTTTTGTTTCTGCTTTTGATGTTACTCAACAAGCATTGGGACTGCTTGGGTTTTGGTATATGTATGTTATAATATTACACAAAACATTATTAGGCTCCTTTTGTTTAAGTCATGGTTGAACTTTTAGTTAAAAGATCATGATTTTTTTATTATGAAGTGCTGAGGTCACTGTTCCAGTTTCTCTGTTTTCCTACATTGCTAGAGGTGTAAAACTTTTGTGGGTTGGCTAAAGAGTAAAATGAGTAACTTTTTGCACAGGTTGAGATAGGAGAGTCATGGGTTAACTATTGCACAATCTACCAGGGTAGAGTTGATTGATGAATTGTTATATTTTTATGCACTTTTACCACTTTCATTCATAGAATTAATTAATTATTAACAAAAAGTTCTAGTCATTTTGTGATAACAGAGGTCTTTAGGAAGATGTTTATCAGAGTTATTCTAAGCTGCAACATCAGCATATAATTATCTTTAGATAAGAGTTAACAAGTCTCTGTTGTGATAATTATCAAATTTGAGGAGATCATGCAGGTTTGAAAACTTAGATCTTGTTAACTTCCAAAGTTTTTATTTAATTTGGTTTGGTAAATGCATTTAAAAATTGATAATTTTGTGACTGAAGGCATGCAAGTTTTTAGATGAAAATTGGGATCAAACCCATTGTGATCATTGTGTTGTGGTTCTAATATCAGGTACCCTATTGTGATTGAACCTTATTTTAAAAAATATATACAAATAAAAGCTGCACTTCCTACTTCAGTTTCTAGCTCCAACTAGCAGCTTATTTTGCCAATCACACCCTATATGTCTCTGTATCATGAATTTGTAATCAAGAATGTCTACTTTCTTTATAAAGCATGTCTATATACACAAGCAGAATTGTAATTCATATTGTATGTTTTGCTTAATATATGTGATGGCGTCAATTTTTATGAAGGTTAAACTTATTACCTTTAAATTTTAACATTTAATGTTACACGTTTACACCACTACAAGGGCTGGTCATGGGTCACCATGACGAGCCCATCACTACCGTCATCCGCTCATCATCGACTAAGAGTTGTTCGGTGCTTGGTTCGTCATCCGACGTCGTGGTGACAAGCTTCTAGCTTGCTGCTTATTTTCTCTTCTTTTTAAAAAAATTATTTTTCAACCAATCTATTAGTTTAAATTAATATTATGTTGATCTAGTAATGATATTGATGATGATATAGAGGATAGTCATGTCAATCATGATTATTGTTGTTTAGTAATGGGTTAGTTATAGGTTGGAAGTTAATGTGACATTCATTCATATTACTCATGCATGTCATGATTACGAAATGTCTAACCAGCTCGTATTTTTTATAAATTTATAAAAATTTATTACAAATTTTACATTAAACTTTCATATAACCAATATATGATGAATAATACAAAGGTTTATATAACATGAGGTGTGTCATGGCGGCATAGTCACGCTTCAAATCTTAGAAGCCATGGTGAGGCCATGACGTTTCATTAGACGTGACTTAAGATGACAATTTTGTTTAATAGTTATAATTATATATAGGGGAGGGTTCATGCGAGAACCGCGAGAACTGCGAGAACCAATCTTAGCCGTTCCTTGAATATGGGAAGTTTCATGGATGGAGAGCGTTGAGGATAGAGTGTGGCAGGGTGCATGTGAAGAATTCATGGGTGGGCAATGACATTAAAGGAGGGGGAATTGGACGGCTCGGATTGGTTCTCGCAGTTCTCGCACTAAGAATGGTTCTCGCATGAACTTTTTCCATTATATATATATATATATATATATATATATATATATATATATATATATATATACAATTATAAAAAAAATTAATAAAAAATCATATGATTATAGATTTATACCGCTAAAGGTGCCTTAGCGTACGTTAAGTTTACAAGCAACTCTAGTGTTGAGAATTTGTTCCCCTTGTCCATGTTAACACTCACAAGTAAGAATCACTCTCTTGGTTTATACGGATAATACTTGTATATGAAACAGAAGTCGCAAGAACGTATAAGAACAAGAAGAATACAAATTACTTAACATCTGTACATTACACACATATTTATAGGCAAATTGAACGGTTACAATAGGCGTCAAAACTGCCAATGCAGTTGGCGGCAACCCATTTGGGTCTATGGATCAGATCCGTTTTGCCCATATGCTGTTCACGTGTGTTTATTCACACACTTATTAATTAATACATTACATATTATATACTAATATAAATACTACAATACTTATAGTTTTTCTTGTTGACTTTACAAACCATTAACATCCAACATCTAGGACCTTGTCATGGTGGCGTGATAAAACCTCGAGCCCTAACCACACAAGCCTTAAACCATGTCTTATTTAGTGTAAAACCATTCACTAGTTGCTTTATTATAAATGTTTGCATATATTTACATAGTAGATGAAAAAACGAGGGGCCACTTTTGTCACAGTACATGTTTAAATATTGTGTTATGAAACCTCTATGTTTAGAGTTAATTACACAAATGGTCCCTGTGTTTATCAAATTTTTCGTGATGAGTGATCCCTAAACTTTAAAAATTACACTCACAGTCCCTATGGTTGTTAATTTGTATCAATGTCAGACCAATTTTAACAGTACCGTCCAAATTGAAGTTAACCCCTCTAATTGTGAGGGTAAAAATCTTTTTACCCCTAAATGAATTTAAACTAATTAATAAAACCCACTCTTCTTAAATAAATGAGTTAATTTTTTATTAGCCCCTCCACTCTCGATCTTGTCTCTCCCTCACACTCGAATACCACCGCCCCAACACCACCACCCCTGGCACTTCTACTGCCACCTGCCACCACCACCACCACCACCAGCGCCAGAAGCAGAGATCGATCTCCCCTTTCAAACCCACAAACCCTAACAGATGATAAAGAAATCCAATCATTGATAAAGCGTAACAAGAACAAACACTGCAATCAAGATGGACTTGCTCTTCAAAATAAAGCATAACAAGAACAAACATTGTAATCAAGATGGACTTGCTCCACAAGAAATCCTAATTAAAAAACAAGATGGAACCCGTAATCAAGAATAAGCATAACAAGAACAATTATGGTGGTTCAGATCTGCAACCATCAAACAAGAATCTGAACATGTGTAAAGAATCTGAACTTGTTCAAAATCAAAAAAATCTGAAACCCTATGTTCAACGACAGACACATCTCAGATGCGGTTCTTGGTAAACGACATTCGCACACAAACAAGAAGAAGAAATGGTGGTTCAGATCTACGATTATGGTGGTTCAGATCTGCAACCATCAAACAAGAAGAAGAAATGTTCCAGATCTGCGATTTAGGGTTTTACTTACATAGCGGCGGCGTTGAAGGAACAGACTACGGTGAAGGATCAAAACCCCGATTTAGGGTTTTGCTTAGACGGTGCTTGTGGCAGCGTTGAAGGAACTACAGTGATAGTGGCGGTGGCGGCGTTGAAGGCAACGGATGATGATGGTGGAGACGATGGAGGCGGCGACGGATGGTGGTGTCGACGATGGAGGTGGCGACGGATGGTTGTTTCGACGATGGAGGTGGCGACGGATGGTGGTGGCGATGATGGAGTGACGTGATGGTGGTGGTGGTCCGGCGGAGGATGTGGTGGTGGTGGTGGCGGTGGCGGCGGCGGCCTAAACTCCTCTCGTTTTTAGGATTTAGAGAGAAAGAGAGAGGGTGGGTTTAGGTGTTTGAGAGAGACGTGGCAGGTATTTTGGGGAGGGGGTGTTTGGTTTTAATTAATTATTTTTGATTAATTTAGGGGGAAAAAGACTGTTTTACCCTTACTAAAATAAGCCTTAACGTCCAACTTGATGGCTCAGTTAAAAAATGGACCAACATTGATACAAATTGATAACCACGGAGACTGTGGTGTAATTTTTGAAGTTTAAGGACCATAAATGGGACATTTGTTAAACAAGAGGGATCATTTGTGTTATTAACTCCTATGTTTATATACAATTATATATATTATATATATATATAACATTTATCAGGAATGTATGAACAGTGACATTCCTGATTTGTTATATATATATTTGATGCAGCAATAAATAACTAATTAACACTTGGCGCAGTGGTAAGCCTCCAGGTTTTTATCCTCAAGATCGACCATGTTTTCGAATCCATCAGCTGTGCAATTTTTACTTCATATTTTTGGTCAGCGCATTTTTCAATCCTAATTTCACATTCACATATTTGTTTATAATAATTAGTTTTACACTTTTACATATTATTGTTTTTCAATCTTAATTTGACATTTAAATATTTGATTATAATAATTACTTTTACATATTATTGTTTTTCTTTTAGAAGTTTTGTGATGTGCTCAATAATAATATTGTGTTTACTCTACTAATTGAGTAGCAACCCCATTAACTTATGATGGTTTCTTAATATGCAAAATTGGCCCTCCTATGCGTTGTTTTCTTCTCTTGCGTAAACGACAAATTTATTTAAATCCACAATCAAAATAATCGGCGCACATCATTAACTTCATTTTCTTAAAGAGAGGCCGGATGTTTAAAATTTTATTTTCTATTCTAAACATATGTACTTGAACGTTCAATTTATATACTTTATACATTCTTATTTTTTTGTTTCCCGCCGCAACGCGCGGGTAATACCGACTCGTTAACTACTATTATGGAGGGATTTTCCATAGATTTCCCACTTTGAAATGAATAGTATTCCTAAGACAGTTACCGAGTATGCCACCACCAAATTGTGTATCACACCCTAAAAAAGTTTACGTATTGATGTAAGAAAATAGCTTCATTAAGATAGCAGCAGGGCCGGCCCAAAGGCTGTGCAGCCCGTGCACAGGCCCAGGGCATCAATAGAACTAGGGGCATCATATAGTTAGCCCAACTTAAGTATACGTAGGCTCATTTTTCTTTAATTTTGGGCCTTGGGCGGTGAAATAGGCGGTCCAAATAAAAAAGAGAGGGAAGATAGACGAGGCGGTAAACGTCGAACAGAGGGAAGAAAACGGAGCGTCGAACGATAGGAGCTAGGGCACCGACAGGAATCGCAGAAACTGAAGAGACACCCGAGACACAATGA
This sequence comes from Pulicaria dysenterica, assembly GCA_947179395.2. NCBI lineage: Eukaryota > Viridiplantae > Streptophyta > Magnoliopsida > Asterales > Asteraceae > Pulicaria > Pulicaria dysenterica. The sequence goes on from OX359295.1 coordinate 47,487,675, forward strand.
TTTCGATCTGTAAACTAGCCACCGCCACCGCCCCGGTTAACTCTCCTCTCTCTTATCGATTTCCAATTTCTCCAAACCATCTCTGCTTCTCCAATCGATTTCCAATTTTTACAAAGTACAAACGATCGCTGCTGTCGCACCCTGTACAAACCATCGCTGTCGTTGCCGGTCGCTCTGCCTGTACAAACGATCGACTGTCGCTGTCATTTCCGTCGCCCGTCGCTCTCGCCTCTCGTATGTTGACTGTTGACCTGTTGTATTTCCGTCGCCCATCGGTCGTCTGTTGACTGTTGACCTGTTGTTGCCTCTCGTCTGTTGACGGTTGCTGCCGTCGCCCAAGGTTTGCATTCTTGAAATGTTAATTGTGGAGTAATTATGTATAAGTGTATTCTTGAATTGTTAATTGTGTTACTTATACTTGTTCTTCACTTCTTTGGTACAGAAATCAGAAAGTGTTACTGTGTATTCTTGAAAGGTATGCATTCTTGGAACTTCTTTTTTTATGCATATGAGTATATCAATTTTTGTCCGATTGTTTTTTCTTATATAGTGATATTGATTATTGGTTATTTACTTATTGAAATACAAATCAAAAAGTGCTTGCTTATAAACAAATCAGAAAGTGCTTATAAACATTAACAATATATGTATTCTAATAGAAATCAGAAAGTGCTTATAAACGAATCAGAAAGTGCTTATAAACATTAACAAATATGTATTCTAATAGAAATAAGAAAGACCGGTGTCCCGTGCCCCCGCAATACACAGGTCCGACCCTGTTTATAGACATGGTTTTAAAAAAATCATCTACTGTTCTATAGAAATTTTGGGAGCCTATGTCTTATTGTCTTAATGAAACAAAAGGAAAAAAAAAAATCTATATATTCTAATAGAAATCCGATTTTGTTGTAAAGGTTCAAACTTTTTAAGTTAATTTATGTTACGTTTTTTTATATATGTTATATATCTTCTTTGTGCGTAATAAATTTCGTACATAGGGGCATTAGTAGCCCGTTTCGCACAGGGCATCAAATTACTTTGGACCGGCCCTGGATAGCAGTTACTATAAATGATTGTGGGGAAAACATTGTTACCATTATGGTGATTTCCAAAATTAATATACTTGTTTAACATAGAGTGCCACCTAAGCTAATAACTCACATGCAAATACATATTTAACTCATATCCACATAGCATGTTAGATATATAGTATACTCACGTCAACATCGAGTATGATTCAACCATCATCCCTAAATATTGATTATAAAGTCACTGTATATAGTCAACGAATAATACCTACAAGTAATATAAAAGTAATATATAGTAAAAATAAAATTTATAGACATTTGTAGGTTTGCACACCTTAGGCATGGCTGTTGTGCCTTCCTCAGGCATCGGTGTGCCTTTGCCCTTAGGCACAGCCGTGCCTATGTTGTGCCTTTGTCCGCGCCTCATTCCTTTCAACTGCAGTTCAACCAGAACAACTAGTTTTAGACGAAAAATATCACCCCAAATCGATTTCTAATGTATGTGGTGCTTAGAAACTTCAAAATAACATCATAAACCAACCAAAAACACTGATAAAGACATCGTTTGATCCTATGATCAACTTAACAAAATCTACAAAATTCTTGACCCATTTGACATCATCTAAAAATTTAGTGACATGCAACCACTTAAATAAGTTCCAACTCTTTCAATTATGAAAATAGTTTACAACTCAATCCTCTCATCACAAATACCAAGTTGATGACTTCAAGTTCAACAAAACCCACTAAACCTCAAGATTAACACGAAAGAAAGTTAGATTACATTCCTTGAAGCTTGATTCCATCATTAACCCTGCAATGCAGCTTCAGTTCGATTACAATTTGGATCTCTCTCATTCTCCCATTTCTCCTGAATGTTCCAGAGAGCACAACACCCGTACACACTCTAGTTTGAGTTGATCCCCTTATATACTTGTGTAGTTTGGTGATTTAGAAAGACTAGCCCCTCAAGTTCATTTCCTCATAACTCAACAACACTTACTAATAATTATACGTAGTAATACTTAACATATTGCCACTTTTAACTCCAAATAGCAAGAAAAGCAACATATAATTCATCTTTTACAAAAAAATGACAATTAAATATAAAACATGCAAATACATAATAATAGAAATTTTTAATTACTTTAGGTGTTACATTGTACGGGTACTATACTAGTTAGATCTTAAAAGCCCAACGTGGTGAGTGTTTTTAAAGCATCTCATTGTGATGTGATACACACTCTAACATGATGGCTTAGTATGTGTAATTAACCAATCTGAATAGCTTCACAACGGATGATGTTGTGATTCTTGATTTCTTGGGGGTCTCATATAAATGAATGCACAAGTAAAGAAAACAAAAGAAATCTATGTTCTAATCAACATAAGTTTGAAGACACCCCTATGATTAACTTGTTAAAGTATGAACACATCATTAACAAATATCTCATGGACGAAAGTTGTTCAACAAACTTAATATGACCTATTAAGGTGATTGGAATGGAAGAGGAATATGGATGCGGTAAGAGTCATCACCGTTTTTTTTGGGGGGGGGGGGGGGGGAGGAGGTGGTTTTTGTTTGCCAAACTATAGTCAAGTGGTGGAGATTATTGGAGGATGAGTACCACATGGGGGTGGACACGTAAGTGATGATAATTTGTGGGCCTATACTCTTCTTCTTCTCTCTTATTTTTTATTTATATTCTTCTAATTAAGTTCAAGAATTTGTGGAGAGTAGTTACCACTACGGGCTTTGTTATTGATTAAGTGAGGAAAGAAAAAAGTAACATGATGATGCAGTGGATGTGATGCGATGTGACGATTAAAAATACTCTAAGACATCGGATTCCAAGTATGTACCACATAAACAAAATGGAAATTCATTGTGATGAAAGTATATTGCCATATAAAATGAAAGTAAAATTTTAATTGTTTTATGCATTAAACCCATTAGTGATTACATAAGATTTATAACACACTGTAATTTATAAATTACATTAGTGACAACGTAATTTATATAAACAAAAAGCAACAACTTCCCCTGTTGCATCATTGACTAACACTTTTATTGAAACTCCAATATACTGATGATGGTTCACTATGTGTTAGCTCCTCCCTATGCATCACGGGTCCCACACTAGTTTGAACGGTAGAGGGAATATGTGATGTTCGTATGGTTTCTAACTCTCTAGACACTTCTTTCATAGTTGGTCTATTCTTTCCATTCATATTCAAACATCGCATTGCAAGGTTAGCTAATACGTGAAGTTCATCCCTAGTACCCTCTTTAATCACAATTCCTTCAAAAATGGACAAAACACACCCCTCTTCCATAGCCATCATAAAGTGTGTAGCCAAACTTCTATTTTCACCAAATCGAGTGAGGGAAATTGGTCTTTCTCCCGTTAATAGTTCAACCACAACAACACCAAAACTATAAACATCACTTTTTTCAGTGAACTGACTAGACTGGAAGTACTCTGGATCTAGATAGCCAAAAGTACATTTGACTAAGGTAGTCAAATGAGTTTGATCCATTGATACAAATCTTGAAGTACCGAAGTCGGAAACTTTAGCCCTATACTTCTCATCCAAAAGTATATTAGCTGTTTTGATGTCTATGTAATATATTGGAATGGAAGTTGCCGAATGCAAGTAAGCAAGTGCTCCAGCAACCTCCGTAGCTATTTGTAATCTCATGTTCAGAGAAATTGGAAACTCATTGTTTGTATTATGAATACGATCATACAACGTACCGTTAGGAATGAATTCAGAAACTAGTAGTGGAACTTCCGTCTCTAAACAACATCCCAATAGTTTGACAACATTCCTATGATTGACTTGGGAAAGAATGACCACCTCGTTGATAAATTGCTCTAATTGGCTTTCATCGACTATTTTTGATTTCTTGACCGCCACAATCCTTCCATCCACTAACATTCCTTTGTAAACAGTACCTTGGCCTCCTCGACCTAGAATTCTGTTCTCGTTGAAGTTATCGGTAGCCTTATCCAACTCATGTGATGTGAAAAGTATGGTTTTATCAACTAAAGCCGAATCAGCTTCTTCTTGTTGTTTTAATAGTAAACCACCATTGCGCTTGAAAAACCTCTTTTTGCGTCTTCTTTCTTTTGTTTTCTTGATGCATGTGTACAATGCATAGATAGTTGCTACAAGAAAAAGTACATCCATACTGATGCTAAGACCTGATGGAAAGACAAAACAAAACTACACTTAGTATTTATATATGGGTTTCTACGATAATATTGATTTTACTCACTCAAAGTTTAATATTTTTTCTTCTAGCTTTAAAATAAATCATAAAATCAAATTGTGGATTAAAAATAAATTACTCAAATGTGTGAATACTTTATTATAATGAAAAGGTGAAGCACGACAGTTAAGGATTTGTAAAGTTGATCTCGTTCCTCGGGGTGTTTTTAGAGATATGTCATATCAGACATGTCATATCAATTAACTACAATTTTTAAGTATATGTTATACACTTATATATATATATATATATATATATATATATATATATATATATATATCATATTAATGGAATTAATTTATATTAATAAGGGGTCCATATAGAATCATATACAATCATAATGCTCTTTCTTACTTGATCGAATACTCATGATACTAGATTAAATATTCTTGTGATACATAAGTTGGTCCAAAAACAATAAATATTAATTAGTAAGTAAAAGATATTAAATGCATTTCAAAAAAAAGTAAAAGATATTAAATAATTGTAAGACGTGAATAAAATGAGAGTTTAAAAAATAACGACAGCTAACGTCAACACTCACACCAACGATGTACATATCATCGCGAGGGAAAGTTTAGACATGACAGAAGAAGCATGATATCATGATAAGAAAAAACACGATTTTATTTAGGGCATTGTCGAGAAAGTTAACTTAAATATCGAAATTTGCCACTAAATGTAACGTCCAATTTTTGTAACCAAAAAAGGATCATAAATTTTGATTTCTAACAAAAAAAAAGGAATCTTGAGCAATTTTTAGCATGTTATGATACTCTTTTTAATAACAAATTGAAATTTATAATATCTTTTTATGCAAAATTAAAATTTACAATTCTGTTTTATAACAAATTAAAATTTATAATCCTTTATCGGTACAAAAAATTACAGTTACCTTTATTGACCAATTTTGATATATATGTCACGTTTCTCGCCCATTTGCCCTTTTATTTATTGTACAAGTCATCAATCATTATTGTTATAACTAAAGGCGATATGATTAATTATTTATTGGTTATAATTAAAGAAGAATTTAAAATGAATATATGATATTTTTAAATGACATAAAGGTTAAAATGATATTTATAAATGAAGGTGTGCATATATGATATTTGTAGGGTTTAATAAGGACACACACACACACACACACACACACACACACACACACACACACACACACACACACACACACACATATATATATATATATATATATATATATATATATATATATATATATATATATATCACTACAACAAATATGTGTTTTCTTCACGCTTTATTAAAAGCGTGTAGAATTTAAAAAAACAATTAACACTTAAAAGTGCATAAGATAGTTTAAACAAAATGTAACAAAAAAAAGTTCACTCTTAAATGTATAATATTGATTTAAAAAAGTTCGCCCTTTTAAATGTGTAGAAATAGTAATTAATATATTGAGAAAAGTTCACGCTTAAAAGTGTGAACTTTTTATAACATATAAATATTTCAATATTTTCACACTTAAGAATGTGAAATCTTTAATTCTTTGTTCATATTAATAAATACGACGCTTTAACTATATTAATCATATTTTTACATGTGAAATTTACAAAAAATTTGTCACACCATATTTTTTTGCATTTGTTTATAATTCTCTACATTTTAAAGTGTAAATATATTACTAAAAAGTGTGAAAAATCAACATATTTGTTGTGGTGATAAAATTATTTGTAATAATATTGATTTAATTTAAAGTTAAAATTGAATCCAATTTTAATAAAAAAAATCAAATTGTAATTTAATTTTCATGAAAATGGATAGTTAATATTTGATAATTAAATTTTTTATTTAAATCTAATTGCTAAAAACATTAGTAGATTTTATTACAGTTAGCTTTTTATCTATATTAGAAGATGTATTAATTACCTGCTTCATAGTGAAACTAATACTAATTAATTTGAACAGTTTGAGAAGGATAAAGCAGAACTAAATAGTTTATAAGAACATATATTTTCAATTTTGATTTCAAAGAAGGAGGCTCTGGGTATCTTGTGTTTTGAAACACACCTGTTACAAGGAATAAAGAAGGCTAAGCCTTAAAATACTACCGTAAATCACTCCACTAAAAATGGAGATGATATTACTAGACAAAACAATAAAAATATAAATATTCTATAATAACGAAAACTCCTTTACTCCCCCTCAAGTTGGAGCGTGTAGGTCACGAACGCCCAACTTGCAAAGTAGAGTTTGAAGATGTTGAGCTCCCAAAGGCTTTGTAAATAAATCAGCGATCTGTTGCTTTGTATTGATGTGCAGCGGTAAAACATCGTGAGATTCGACTCGTTCTCGAACGAAATAGCAATCCATCTCAACATGTTTCGTCCTTTCATGAAAAACGGGGTTATTGGCAATGTGCTTAACTGCCAAATTATCACAAAAGAGAGGCGTGGCTTGGTCTTGAGTGGCTTGTAGTTCGGTGAGAAGCCATCGCATCCAAAGGACCTCGCTAACGGTAGTGGCCATAGAGCGATACTCAGCTTCGGCTGAAGAACGAGAAACCACCGATTGCTTTTTCGTTTTCCAAGAAATTGATGCTCCACCGAGAAGTAGAACATAACCAGTTCGTGAACGTCTTGTAAGTTTGCAACCAAGCCAATCGGCATCACAAAAGGCAGAAAGATTTAAACCACCAACTTTCGGTAAAAGAATACCTTGACCGGGACTAGACTTTAGGTAGCGTAAGATCCGATTTGCAGCTGTCAAATGATCCTCTCTTGGATCAGAAACAAACTGGCTTAACAAGTTGACAGAGTACGCGATGTCCGGTCGTGTGGCTTGTAAATAAAGAAGCCTACCAATGAGACGTCGATATTGTTGCGCATCAACTTTAGGGCTTTCTTCACATTGATCAAGCTTCAACCCTTGTTCCATGGGAAATGAACTCGGTCGACAGCCGAGCATGCCACTATCTTCAAGCAAATCTAACGTGTATTTGCGCTGGCTCAAGACTAACCCATCTGTGGTACGGGCAACTTCGATTCCCAAGAAATACTTGAGCGGACCAAGGTTTTTGATGCTGAATTTTTCATCTAGATATTGCTTTGTCTCTTGAATTTTAGTAGCATTATTTCCGGTTATAATCACGTCATCTACATAAATAAGAATGGCCACGAAGGTAGCTCCATCCTTGAAAGTGAACAGAGAATGATCCGCATGCGATTGCTTGTAACCGGTGGCAATTAGAGAAGCGGTAAACTTGTGGTACCAATTCCGGGAAGCCTGTTTCAAACCGTAAAGGGACTTACGAAGCCGACAAACGCGAGTGTCCCCCTTTTTTGAGAAACCTTGTGGGAGCTTCATATAAACTTCTTCATCTAAGTCACCATGTAAAAACGCGTTGTTGACGTCGAGTTGATGAATCAACCATTCTTTCTTAACGGCAACCGCAAGCAAGGTGCGAACGGTAACTAACTTAGCGACTGGAGCAAAAGTATCATGGAAGTCAACACCTTCCATTTGAGTGTAACCCTTTGCCACGAGACGAGCTTTATATCTTTCGATTTCACCATTCGGTTTGTATTTAAGCTTGTACACCCATTTAGAGTCGATAGCCCGTTTGCCATCCGGTAATGTTTCCAAGGTCCAAGTTTTGTTTTCTTCAAGAGCCCGGATTTCTTCTTTCATGGCTAGCTTCCAATTTTCATCCTGCATAGCCTCGTGAAACGATTTCGGCTCATTATGTTTAGTAATGGCCGTTAAAAAACGCTTTGTGTGGGTTTGAAAATTTTTCATAAGAAATGTAATGGGCTAAGGGATGTGTTGTGGTGTTCAAGGGTTCTTGATTGGAAGCGGGTGCGCTGTGATTGATGGATGGTGGCAGATTCACGTGAAAATCATCGAGTCGTTTAGGTCGTGTTTTAATTCTTTGTTGTCTGCTTGGTTCTGGTTCCTCAACGTTCACCACAGTTTCATATTGTTCTTCATCATGTGTACCACTTTCTTGTTCCATGTGGGTATCAGATTCAGATTCATTTGTTTCATTTGATATATTGACATTTTCAACATGTGGATTTTCATATGGGCTTTGTAGATTTGGCCCATATGTTGGTTCTTCACTTGCATCTGGACTGTTTTCTTGGTGAGGATTTTGTTGCCCTTCAATTTCTAGTTCTTCATAATACCATGGGGGAAAGCTAAAAATTTGCTCATTTTCCAGTTTATCAATTCGATCCAAATTCCCATAAGGGAACACATTTTCAACAAATTTCACATCCCTTGAAACAACTATTTTGTTGTTGATCATGTCGAATATCTTGTATCCCTTTGTTCCCGGTGGATACCCCAAGAATACCCCCGGACTCCCCCTCCATTCGAATTTATCACCCTTTGTGTCAACGATTCGATAATAAGCAAGACACCCAAATACCCTCATGTGCTCATATTCGGGATTTTGTTCAAACAATATTTCAAATGGAGTTTTGTTGTCTATGGGTTTAGAAGGAAGACGGTTGATTATATAAGCTGCTGTCAAGACACATTCTCCCCAAAAACTTTTTGGAAGATTTGCCTCTATACGAAGGGCTCGCGCGGTTTCAAGTAAGTGCCTGTGCTTCCGTTCCACAACACCATTTTGTTGCGGTGTGTGAGGACAAGTGGTCTCGAGTATTATGCCTTGTTCAACATAAAAATCATTCATGCGACTTGAAACAAATTCTCCCCCGTTGTCACAGCGAATCCTTTTAATCATTTTGACAAATTGAGTTTTTACCATCTTGTGAAAACCCATTAGAGCATCGCTTGCCTCATACTTGTGTTTCAAGAGAAAAACCCAAACGGATCGACTATAATCATCCACAATTGTTAAAAAATAGCTCTTCCCGGTAAGTGAAAGAGTTCTATACCTTCCCCAAATATCACAATGTATTAAATCGAAACACTCTTTGGTTTTGATAGTGCTCTTGGGAAAAGGTAATCTAGTATGTTTGGCCTTTGCACAAGAATCACAATCTTCAGTTTTAAAGGACACCTTTTCAACAAAATCAAGATGAGAAAGTTTACTGCTAGAGGTGTGGCCTAGCCTCTTATGCCACACATCAACGGTAACCACCATCGCACATCTTTCACTCTGCCCCGCCCTGATCCGATACAGTCCATTTATGCATTTACCCACTCCAATTAATTCCCTCGAGCGCAAGTCTTGCATAAAACAAAAATCCGGATAAAAGGTTATGGAGCATTGATGCTCTCTCGATAGTTTGCTTACGGATAAGAGATTACATCTAAACTTTGGAACATGCAAGACATCTTTTATAATGATCCCGTTTGGCAAACGACTATTTCCTTTACCCGTGACGGACACAAATTCACCGTTTGGTATTAAGACAGGTGGGTCACTGGTCGAAGCCCTTCTCTTATCGAGCCATTCGGTATATTGTGTTATGTACTCGGTACATCCCGAGTCCAAAATCCAGTCGTCTCCTTTATTTTCTTTCCCTGCAAGATATCTCAAAAGAGAATAATATTGCTCAGAATTTAAGGTAGGTATCGGACTTACATTCGGATCCGATTTGTCGCAACCCACTTCTGGTTTTATTGAGTTTTGCTTCCCCTTCCCTGGCCACCACTCTGGATAGCCAATTCTTTTAAAACATTGCTCCTTGTTATGGCCATTTCTTCCACAATGATCACAATGTTCCGTGCTATCCCTTCTTGTTGTGTCCATCTCCTTGTTTTCACTTTTTCAGAAAGAGAACTTTACCCTTTTTGATTTGCAGTCAATTAGTGATATGAACGAGACAACAGTCAGATTCAAGATCCATTTGGAGAATAAAAAAGAAAAAGGTTTGCTGGATTCGTTTTGGGGTTTTTGACCTTTTTTTTTTTTTTTTTTGTAGTAGGCAGTGGTAATTGGCAGGTCGATCAGATGTTAGGATTCATGGCCTGCTCTGATACCATTTCAATTTTGATTTCAAAGAAGGAGGCTCTGGGTATCTTGTGTTTTGAAACACACCTGTTACAAGGAATAAAGAAGGCTAAGCCTTAAAATACTACCGTAAATCACTCCACTAAAAATGGAGATGATATTACTAGACAAAACAATAAAAATATAAATATTCTATAATAACGAAAACTCCTTTATATATTGAGTAGCATATATAGATATTACCTAATATAATACCCAAGGATGGTCCACTTTTAGTAGGATAAGTTGTACAGGTGAATTTTTGTTTTAGAACACCGTCGACGTCATATATTGTATTATAGTGACAGCTCCCTCCACTATTCTGACACACGGTACATTGCGTTTGAACTATGAGAAAGCTTCATATTAGAAAAAGGAAATCAATCATAATAAACACATAAATACAAATTACAGAATTAAGTACATACCCTCACATCCATCTTCAAGATAAGGGCTCCCACAAGAAGATATTCCACTGCATTTCCAAGTATCAATAACAGTGCCATTACCCAGATTCACTTTGAATCTATACATCGAATACTGAGAACAACTTAAATGTTCCACGTCAGATTTTGATAGTGTCCATAGAAGCGATGTCGGAATAAAAGAGTTACTATGATTAGAAGACCAGCTTCCGTCATCATGTGAATTCTTATCCATCAAGAAGGCAGACCCGCAATTTCCATCTCTACCTTGTCTATCCAACTGTGTGAGATTCACCGTGTACGACTTGAGATAATAAGGAATTGTTGTTTCGCAACAAGTGATGCCAATGCAGCTGCTATTTTTCTCACCAACAGTATCATTTCGACAATATGTGGAACACCCGGTGAGCACACTCTCATGGTCCATCATGAAAGCATTACCACATCCCTTAAAAACAAAATTATTGTGAGATTTGGAAAACAGGAAGGGGCTCCCATCAAGATCGATACTCATGATCTCACTGATATTACTGCAATCAGACACGGTTGGCATGTTGACAATAACCGTTTGACTTTCCAAGTCAACACCCAAGAGTTCGAGGTGGCCGAGTCCAGATAGATATGGTGTCAAAGAGTTACAATCAACAATGTAGTGATCATTGAGCGCACAATTTGCTCCAATTCCAAAAGGGAATGGAATCCTCACGTTCCCGCACATAATGTTGCACCCTGCTTTGGCGTACTTGGGAGTTCGTCTAACTGTAAATGAAAGGAAGAAGTAACTTCATTTTTGTTAAGAACATGCAACGATTAAAATCAGAAAATGAAAGGAAGCCGATACGTTACTATGTACGTACCAAGAAATAGTGCAATACACCGCAATTGGCAATAGTCTACAACATGAATGATAATTCGACATTTTGAACTTTGTGGGAATTCTATTTGTATCCGCTTTAAGATTACAATGTGGTCAACACAGTTTAACTGTAATTCATACGGTGGCAACTGGCAAAACCGTAAAACTACTTATTTCATTTATATTACTCCAATTTATCGGCACGCTCTTAGTACTTAATTAAATCAAGCCACGTATACATATGCGCAAGAGAAAGTTTCATGTAAAACAAATTTTTAAAAAAAAGGCATGCTGGAAACATAATTAGAAAAACAAATAATTCCTAAATATAGATCGAGTTCAATTACATACCAGCTGAGCATCCGTTCCCTAAATATGGGTTGTGTAGTTCTTCACTGAAGACACTAGTCAAGCACGTCCAAGAATGCACTGCAGTACCATTATCCAGATTCAAATTGTATTTTTCTCCATATTCACAACAACTTACGTGTTGGAAATAGTCAATGTCAGATAGTGTCCACCTAAGTGATACCGGAATTAAAGAAGTATTACTAGAAAACCTTTCTTCACCATATGAACTTTTATCCACCAAGAAGGCATACCCGCAACCTCCATTTAGACTATGTCTTTCCAACAGTGTGATGTTAATGGTGTATGACTTGAGATAACTAGAAATTGTCCTTTGGCAACACGTGATGCCAAGACAGATGTTCTTTTCACTAGGAGTGTCAGTGTGGCAATCTGTAGAACACCCGGTGAGAACACTAATCTGGTCCATCATAACAGCATTACCACACCCCACAAAAACAAATATATTTTGGGAATCAGAGAACAAGATATTGGAATTAGAAGAATTTGAGGGATTAATATTTCTGTGTAAATAGAACGTACATCAGGCCTTAATATATAGGCATTTACAAACAAAGGAAATACTAGAATTAAGGAAAACAAATCACACAATGAGGGAAATGATGATCAGTTTCTGATCCCTCCGATCTTTCCTAAAATTACAAAACGTTTCTATTTTTATCACTCCCCCTCAAGTTGAATAGTAGGATCTCCGAAATTCAACTTGTTTAAGCATTTGTTGAAGATTCTTCCATCTACAGCTTTTGTTAGAATATCAGCCAACTGATCCTCTGATCGAACGAACGGTAGACTAATAGTCCCCGTATCTAGATTTTCTTTGATGAAATGCCGGTCCACCTCAATATGTTTGGTTCGATCGTGTTGCACCGGATTTTCTGAGATCTGGATAGCGGCTTTGTTGTCACACATGATTTTGCTAGCCTTCCCCAAAGTAACACCAATTTCGGCTAGCAATTTTCGTATCCACAAAATTTCTGCTAATCCTCGAGCAATACCTCTAAATTCCGCTTCGGCACTTGACAGGGCGACTACCTTTTGTTTCTTACTTTTCCAGGTTACTAGGTTTCCACCCACTAGAGTAAAGTAACCTGAAGTTGATCTTCGATCCCCTATGTCTCCTGCCCAGTCTGCATCAGTGTATATTAGGGTGTCTAGATTACCGTTTGGTTTAAACAGTATTCCATGGCCAACTGTCCCTTTGAGGTACCTGATAATTCTCCAGACTGCATCCATATGAAGAACTTGGGGTTGATGCATGAATTTGCTAACAATACTTACGGCATAAGCTATGTCCGGACGAGTATGTGAAAGATATATTAATTTCCCTACTATCCGTTGATATCTCTCTTTGTCAGCTAATTCTGCTCCTTCTTCCATATGAAGTTTGTGATTGGGTGCCATTGGGGTTTCCACAGGTCTGCAATCAATCATACCTGTTTCCGCTAGAAGATCCAGTACATACTTCTTCTGACAAATGAAGATTCCTTGGGTAGATCTTAGAACTTCGATTCTGAGGAAATATTTCAACTTCCCCAAGTCTTTCATCTCAAATTCGGTAAACAAGTTCTTCCTTAGTTTGGCAATCTCTTCTTTGTCGTCTCCTGTGATAATCATATCATCAACATAAATTATCAGACATGTTACCGGTCCATTCCGCCGTTTGAGAAACAAGGTGTGATCCGAGTTACCCTGTTTGAACCCATAGCTTTTCATAGCCAAGGTAAATCTGCCAAACCATGCTCGAGGGGATTGCTTTAACCCATAAAGAGACTTCTTTAAACGACATACCTCTCTAGGTTTAAAGTTATCTGAGAACCCAGGAGGAGCTTCCATATATACCTCTTCTTTTAGTTCTCCATGTAGAAACGCATTCTTCACATCAAATTGATGGAGAGGCCAGTTCTTATTTGCAGCAACTGAGAAGAGAACCCTGATTGTATCAATTTTTGCTACTGGGGAGAAAGTTTCAGCATAATCAATACCATACGTTTGAGTGTATCCTTTAGCTACCAGTCTAGCTTTATATCTTTCCACGGAGCCGTCTGGTTTGTGTTTAACGGTAAACACCCATCGACACCCCACTGATTTCTTATTTTCCGGAAGAATACACTTTTCCCACGTATTATTTTTTTCCAAAGCCTCCATCTCCGTCACCATTGCTTTTCTCCATTTTTCCGTTTTTAGAGCTTCTTCTATGTTCGTTGGTGTTTCCTCAGAGTAGATTGACGTTGCAAATGCTTTGGCCTTTTTCGTCAGATTTCCTTGAGCCCTTTTTTCTGGAGAGTACCTCTTTGGAGGGACTCCTCTGTTTGCTCTTGGTGGAAGTTCATACCTCACCTGTGTTTCTTCTTGTATTGGCTCCCCCTGTCCTGTTGGTTCATCCTGTTCTGTACTATTCTCACGATCAGAGTTAGTAAAGGAATCACCAGTTTCATTATGATCAGAAGATTCACTCGAAGACTGAGTGGAACTACCAGTCTCAGACGATGCATGTGGAGACTCAGAAGATTGAGTGGGATGATTGTTACTTACCTCGGATGTCAGGTTAGGAGGATCTTGAGGGGTGGCACTTTTCTCAGCTTCTGATGACCCAGCATCAACATTCGTACTGGGTTTTTCATACTCCATCCAACTTAAAGGGTCTGGATTTGTCTCCCCCTGACCGCTGTGTTGGGAAGTGTAATAGTATTCGGTTTGAAGAAAGTCACAGTTCATTGAAGTAAACATGTGACGAGTTTTTGGATCATAACATCTATATCCCTTTTGGTTTATACCATAACCAACAAAGACACACTTAACAGCACAGGGGTCGAGTTTGTTTCGTTCGGTTTTAGGTATGTGGACAAACACAGAGCACCCAAATATTCGTGGCTCAAGAGTAAGAATGGATGGGACTTTAAATTTTTCGGATAGGATTTTGACTGGAGTTTTGAATTTGAGAATTTTTGTCGGGAGCCGGTTAGCAAGATAGGTGGCTGTAGCAAGGGCTTCTGGCCAGAAGTACTTTGGGACTTGTGATTCAATAAGAAGAGCACGAGTCATTTCTAATAAGAGCCGGTTTTTTCGCTCAGCCACACCATTTTGTTCTGGTGTGTGTGGACATGTAGTTTGGTGAATAATCCCTTTTGGTTTCAAAGAAATGTTTCATAGGGTTATTGACAAATTCTCCCCCATTATCTGATCGGAGAATTTGTATATCCCTTTGAAACTGGGTTCTGACCATGGTATAAAACATGATAAATTTATCACAGACCTCAGATTTGTTTTTAAGAAAATAAACCCATGTCATCCGAGTGCAATCATCAATAAATGTAACAAAATAACGAAAGTTTTATCCTCCCAAAACCGGAGCGGGACCCCACACATCAGAATGGATTAAAGAAAATGGCAACTCAACTCTAGTATTATTTGGTTTGAAAGACTGTCTATGGCTTTTGGCAAACACACAGGTTTCACAACTTATTGTACCACTAGAGGGAAACAACTTAGGAAACAAAATATGTAGATAACCTATAGATGGATGTCCCAACCTTCTATGCCATAACCAAGCTTCCCGATCACTTGTCCCGTGAGATAGCATCGCAGTCCCTTGTTGAGTCACCTCATCCACGTAATATAATCCTTGTCTTTCAGTGCCACGCCCAATGATCGCTCCCGTCTTGATATCCTGTAAGATACAAAAAGTAGGGTGCATAATAACAGTACAATTAAGCTCTTTCGTTACATGACTTATGGATAACAGTTTCTGTGATAAAGAGGGAACATACAGACAGTTTGATAATTTTAGTTTAGGAGAAATTTCAACTGTCCCCCCTTTTTCAACATCCATTTTCCCTCCATTTGCTGTTATAATATGAGTCTTTTTCACCTTTGAAAAAGAAATAAAGTCTGTTAAATCATAAGTCATTGTATCAGTGGCCCACAATCAAAGATCCAAGAAAAATCTTTTTTATTATTATTTATTGTAAATGCTTTTTTATTTGTTTCATTATCTTGGAATTGTGTGGACTTTGGGGATACCGAGGGGACCTCCTCTTTACCTCCTTCATCGAAGACTTCCTCACCCATTATACCAATTTCTGGTCTTCCATCTGCCATCCCTCCAAAACCACCTCTGTCGCCGGCGACGACTTCGCTGCCTTGGGCGGTGGCGGCGGTTTTCTTCTCAGATCCACTGCCTTTGTTCTTTTTATGTCCATCATTCCACCATTCGGGATATCCAACGATTTTGAAGCACTGATCTCTCGTATGTTTAGACATTCCACAGTGAGAGCATCTCAGGTTTGTCTTATCCTCTTTGGGTGGGTATGGACGGCGGTTGTTCTTTGCCGCGAGACCAGCCCCGTTAGGGTTTCCTGGTTCTCCGGCGAAGAGACCAGCCGCAACCCCCGTCGATTCTGATGTATTCCCTAGAATGGTTAGATGTGCTTCTTCCTTTCGAACAGTAGCATATGCCACTTCGGCTGACGGTAATGGGTCAAGCCGGAGAATTTCCCTTTTGATTGGGTCATATTTTCTATTCAATGCATTTAGAAATTGGAAGAGTTTGGTATCTGACCTGATTTTGGCATATGATTTTATATCATCTGGACATTTCATTGGGTTTGGATCAACTCTTTCAATTTCTCCCCATGTCCCTTGCAACGCCATCCAGAGATTCTCCAACGACATATCATTTTGTTTTATTTCGTTGGCTTTGACATGAAGATTAAAAAACTGCAACTTATCTTTCCCGCTGCTGTAGGTGACCACCAGGGCATCCCACAGCATCTTTGCCGTGGGAAATTCGGTTAGGTTGCTGGCAAGGGCGGGTTCGATATTTTGTATGAGCCATGAGAAAACTATCAGGTCATCTTGTTCCCACTGCTCAAAATTGCTATCATCTTGACTTGGTGGTTCTGAGGTTAGGTGTTTCAACAAGGCTTTTGATTTTCCTCCTATGGCAACTCGAATCATTCGAGTCCATAGGGCATAGTTTTGATTATTAAGCTTGAGGCTGATTTGAAGGTTGTCTGATAATTTCGGGTTCTGGGATACCGGGTTAAACCCATTTTTAAGGAGATTGGCAATCTGTGTTGATAACTCTGAGCTACTGTCTTTCGACATGGCTGAAAACAGAAGCTATATGATGAGCAAGGTTTGGTTCAGAATCCGAAACCATGCTCTGATACCATATTGGAATTAGAAGAATTTGAGGGATTAATATTTCTGTGTAAATAGAACGTACATCAGGCCTTAATATATAGGCATTTACAAACAAAGGAAATACTAGAATTAAGGAAAACAAATCACACAATGAGGGAAATGATGATCAGTTTCTGATCCCTCCGATCTTTCCTAAAATTACAAAACGTTTCTATTTTTATCACAAGAAGGGGCTCTCTTCAAGATCAATACTCACGCTATTGGTGCAATGAGAGATGGTTGGGGTATTAACAATGACTGTTTGATTTTCCAAGTCAACACGCAAGACTTCGAGGTCGTTGAATGCAGATAGATATGTAGTCGAGGAGTTGCAATCAACGATGTACCAATTGTTAACCGCACAATTGGCTCCGATTCCAAAAGGGAATGGAATCCTCACCTTTCCGCACGTATCATTGCACCCGGTCTTGGCTAACTGAGGACGTGCTAATAATATTGCTATTGATGAAAGCAAGATAAATAAATAGTAAGGAACATGGAACAACTTCATATTTGTGAAGACCATGCAAGAATTGATTAAAATGAGAACTGAAAATGGAATGAAGAAGACCGTGGTTATGTTTATAAGGAAGGAGGTATATATGTTTATATATATAGAAAGGTGGGGATGATTAGAAGAACATAACTAGCTACTACGAATTGTAAATGTTTTCATTTGAAAGATGAAATTGTAGTACACCGGAGACCCCCAAAATTCTACGCCGTGCAAGATACTTCCGTAAATGTTTTCATTTGAAAGATGAAATTGTAATATGTACCCCACTTATTAAAATTATTGATTTATTTCTGATCCTGGCCATATGTCAATTTTGCATGAGGTTGATCAATGGCGCGCAGGAGATATGTGACGGACGAAGGTAGGGGAGGTTAGCAATTATATTGACGCGTCAAAAAGAAATGGTGAAAACAAAGACAGTGGGGGCAGGGCAGAGGCGTTGTCTGACGAGAGAGATTCGGAGATGGTGACACACGATGGTGCAGCGTCGCGGGGTAAATATTTAAAGGTTATTACACGCATAAACATATATCTAATTAAAAAATGATGTTGTTAGATCCTAAATTGTGTTCAATATATTTTAGTGGAGTTTAGTATTATATATGACATTAGTCAAAGTTTAGGGTAGTTATTGTAAATACCCAAGGGGTATAAATACTACTTGGCTAGCCCTATTCTAACCAAGCAATCATATTCACGTTACTTACATGTTATTCTCGGTTCTCTCTTCATCGACAAATCATAAAACCGAGTTCATCATTTTGTTGATTGCTTTGATTCGTTACTTGATACTTGATACAATTGGATCCTACAATTTGTATCAGAGCAGGAGTGGATTTAAAGGTTAATTCTTATCATTTTGCCCTGTTCTTCGTCATTCAAACCTTAACACTGTTCATCCGAATATGTTCTTATTTTGATTTATATGTTGAAATTGAAGATAGCTTTGTAATAATCTACTATTTTCGAGTTCAATAATATATGAGTATATCAAAATCGTTGAGTTTAATAAGAGTTTAGATCTAATATTTGATTTCACGATAAGTTACGGTTTACGGTTCTTGAAGGATGAGGTTTGATTTGTGCTTATTAATCGAGATTGGAGTTTGTTTTGTGATTGTCTACTGTTACTAATTATTTTGCAATTGAAATCACATCAAAATAGTTGGAAATCATTGAGGCTAGATCTGTTATTTGAGTTCGACATAAAGCTACACAGTTTCTTCATATGTGTGATTAATTTTGTGGTTGTTGGCTGAAATTAAAATTGGATTGTGTTGAGATCTAATTTTCGAGTACACCTGGATTGAAAATCACAAGAATCATGAGTTTTTTTAGTGTATATTGTTTGATTTTTGTTTCGGTTTTGACTGTTTTTCATCGGGTGTCAATCTAGGGTTTATAGTGTCGATTTAGGTAATATTTCTTGAAATCAATTGTCCTAGCGAACATCATCTAACGAACCATCATCTTCTATTAATTTTTAATTGACGTCTGCTTCGCTGTGTTACCCTTTGCGAACCATCACCTAGCGAACAGGAGGTTCTCTTTAGTCAACAAAGGTTTGGTATCCTTGATGTGGTTTGAAGATTCAAATTGATAAACAGATACTCGGCATTGTCATTCGTTTTTGTTTGCTAGTGTTTGTACGTTAACATCTAGCCAACTAATCCTAGCCAAGTGATTCTAGCCAACTGAACTTAGCCAAGTGATTCTAGCCAACTGATTCTAGCCAACTGAACTTAGCCAATTGCTTCTAGCCAACTAAACCTAGCCAACTGAACCTAGCCAACTGAACCTAGCCAACTGAACAACTAAACTTAGCCAACTGATAAGATCAACTGAACTTAGCCAAGTGATCCTAGCCAACAAAACCTAGCCAAGTGATCTTAGCCAACTGAACTTAGCTAGTCAACTAAACTTAGCTAGCGAACTGAACTTAGCTATCTGAACTTAGCTAACTGAACCTAGCCAATTGCTCCTAGCCAACCATACTTAGACAACCTCATCTATCCAACCTCACTTAGCCAACCGTACCTAGCCAACCATACTTAGCCAACCTCACCTAGCCGACCATACCTAGCCAACTGTACTTAGCCAACCTCACCTAGCCAACCCTACCTAGCCAACCGAACTTAGCCAACCTTATCTAGCCAACCTTACTTATCCAATATTCACTTTAATTTCCACTCAAAGATCCGAGTTTTCAAGTATCAACATTTTGTTCCTAATGGCAACTAATGAAAGTGATCGTTGTTCTTCATCTGGTTCCGAGGTTAGTACTACTGATTCTAAGTTGATTGACATGATTCATGCCTTGCAAAATCAGATTTCAGAATTAGAAAAAGATAAAGCTCATTGTCGAATCTTAGAGGCTAGATTAGACAACAATTACAATGAGTTAGTTCAGTGCAATCGAGAACTGGCATCAGCAAATGATCAGTTGTCTTATGTACAAAGTAAGTTGAAACTTTGTGAAGAAAAGGTCGAACATCTCACTGAAGTCAACTCTGAAATTACTGTCAAATTAAGGGATGCAGAAATTCAATGTAAAGATAATGATGCTGAGATTGATTGTTATGTTAAAGAAAGAACCCAATTGTATTCCAAAGTCAAAGAGCTGGAAGATAATCTTTGTAAACGTGGTCAATCAGAACAGACTATATTTTTAAATAAACCAAAAGACACTAAATTTTACGATGTAAAAGCAGGTCTAGGTTTTGAAAATCCAAAGAATTTATCTAAAGTCTGTCGTGCTCAATTTTATGAATTTGAGTTTATGGGTTGGGGTTTCACTGATTTAATGAAATTCACAGGGGCTTCAGAAGATGATGAGTTAGAAATTCCAAAAAGAGAAAATAAAGATAAAATGCAACTTCCGTTTGACTACACTGAGTTAAACAAAAGCTATGAAAATCTTGAAATTTCTTCATCAATTGAATCTCCATCTACATATTCTTCTGAAGAATCTAATCAAAAGTCAGAAAATCTTTCTGAAAAACCTGAATACTCTGATCTTTATATTCCTAGTTCTATTTTGAAAAAGAAAGTTTCTGATCTTCAAGAAGAGTTAGTTAAACAAACAACAGATTTCACTAATGAAAGAGTTATTCTACTTGATAGAATAAATTCTTTAAAAGACCAACTCACTTCCGCTGTCAATAATAAAACCGAAAATGGTTCAAACTCTTTCGTTGACAAAGGTAAATCTGTTGTTGAACAAAACTTTGATGATTTCATGGAATCTGATTTTTGTGACAAACTTTTTAATGATCAGTGTAACACCTCTCAGCATAATCAATACGTTAAATTTCCTAACCAAGATTTGGAAGTGATGACCGAGAAAACTTTAAGTAAGAGGCAAGCCAAGAGAGCATTGTGGTTTGAGAAAGGAAAAAGTTTTCTAGAAGCCAGAAAAAGACACTTTCAAGAGAAAAATCATTATGGTTCTGGTAGTTATAAGGACAACTTTGATCATGTACATGGGAGAGCTTCAAATGCTGGAAATAGTTCTCGATGTGCAAAGAGTAATGTTTCAAAAGAGTTTGGTTTTAATTCCAATGTTCATTCACATCCTAATGTTAGGAAGTATGAATCTTCTATTTTTGTTAATTCTTATTGGGATGCTATTGATAAACCTGATGTGAAATATCCATTTAAGGTATATTCTATTAAACATCTCATAAGGTTATCTAAGGAGAAAATTTGTACCTCTCCTCAAAGAGTGAACACATTTTTGATCAATCAGAACATTCAGAAGGAGAAACTGAATTCTAACTACAAGTGGATGCCTAAGAATGAATGTGTAGTTAATTCTCCTAATCCTCCTGGACCCAAACTCAAATGGGTACCAAAATCTGTATAATCTGTTTTGCAGATAAGCCAAGAGACATTCTGGAACATTACAGTTACACTCTAGAGAATATTGTGAAGTCAAAGCAACTGTGTGTTCAATATACGAAGAAGTTCAAATATCATGGCTAGAAGAAAGAAGAGTGTTCCTTGCAGTTCATCATACACATCATTGTGTTCAGCATCAGCCTGAGTCTGATGATTTGAGAAACTTGCTTCTTATAGTTTATCATTATTTGATATAACTTCTTTGTTGATGATTGTTACTTGCAGGGGGAACACAAATCTTCAGGACCCGCAAGTATGCAATTTTCTCAATAAACATTATTTTTTATGCATGCTTGTAGGGGGAGTAAATCAGAAAATATTTTACAAAAATATTTTTTTTTGTTCTAGTTTCATTCTTAGAAAATCCAAAAACATTGAAAAATCCAAAATCCAAAAACATTGAAAAATCTAAAATCCAAAAAACATTTCAAATGTTCAAAATTACAAAAATATTTTATCGTTACGATCGCCTCGTGCGTAATGTGTTTAGGCAGCTTCTTCACTCCTATGGTCTAGCCAGAACCGGACAGACCTACCCAAGGAGCTTCCTATTTTATAGAAGTGAGATAAAGAGTGTCTAGTCATTTTGGAAAGAGAGTTTGAGGGAGAAGTTAAAAAATATTCACAAAGCTGAGGGTGAGAGAAATGATCAAAAGAAAAGAAAGATCCTCACTAAACAGTGTCAATCTGGGTAGCCACATCTACTACTGGTTTTATACTGGTATTGAAGAAGACATCATGGACCCAGTGATGCAATGCACTTACCATACCCAGCTACTCAATTATCTCTAAAAAATAATTGTTTCAACTTCACACGGAGATTTTTCACATACACTATTGACATCTCATTTGGAGATTGTTGATATTGAAAATAAGAGGACAACTACTCCGGTCCCCGACTTCTTTCATGCACTTATTGAGTCTAGAGCCAATTGCTATATCATTCTTGTTTAGGATACTTATGGAATCATCTGCCTGTTTTTGTGACAGTGCCGGAACATCTTGAGTAATATCTTATGATATTTACCATGATAGATGGAAATCCTACCAGTGCTAACATCATGCCAACGCTGAACGTAGGTCACTCAGTTTATTTAAACTGATGTGTTAACGGGTAATCTAAGTGATCCCGGTGTTACAAACGGATGCGTTAATTGTCATATCATTCTAAAAGAATCATGACAATACCAAGTTGATTGCAATTTACATGTGCATGATGATCATGATGTATCCTGACCATCATGAGGGGGAGAATCAAGTTTAAAAACAAAGATAACTCACATGATTTTGAGAAAGTTCAACACAAATGTGCAGCTGAAGACAAAGATGATTCACGTGTTGAGAGAGATATCAAGTTAAGGGGGAGTTAATACATCAAGTGCAGTGTGTTTTAACTTTCAACGGTATTCTTACATTTTGAGGAGATGAGATCTTTATTTCCTAAAAAGTTAAAAAAAAAAATTCAAAGGTGCTGAAATAGTGAATCCAACCCTCGAGCAACATCTGTGTATAATCAAGAAAGATTATTCTCGTGTACCGCTCAAGACTGTTCCCGTAAAGACAAAAGAGATTATCATGGTTGTAAATTCTGATAGGCCCGAGGCTTCTACTGCAATCTCTGATAGACAACCTATACAATCTGATCACTGTTGATGAGTCTTTAAAGTTCTCGTAAAGACTCGAAACTTCAAAGAACGATCTCCTAGCGTTGAATGCAGAAAGGAAAAGAATCTCTGCATATTCTCAGGAGGGAGATTGTTTTGGTGCTTAAATAGATAAATTTCATTATTATGCTTAATTGTAAATTGAACCCAAAGGGGGAGAATGTTAGGTCTTAAATTGTGTTCAATATATTCTAGTGAAGTTTTTAAATAGTTTAGTTGTTATTTGATATTAGTGATAGTTTAGGGTAGCTTTTGTAAATACCTAAGGGGTATAAGTACTACTTGGCTAGCCCTATTCTCGTTAAGCAATCATATTCACGTTACATGTTATTCTCGGTTCTCTTTTCATCGACAAATCATAAAACCGAGTTCATCATTTTGTTGATTGCTTCAATTCGTTACTTGATACTTGATACAGTTGGTACAGATGTGTTCTACTAAAGTAATTAATATATTTTGGTGATAGTATTTTATTTCCTCCTATAAATATCATGATGGTACGTAAGACATAATTTTTTGTAGAAAAGCAAGGATGTGTTTTGGCCTGTATGGAATTTTTTAGATAAATTAAATAGAATTTTTTTTTTACTACAGGAGAAATTTATATTGAAAACTCTAGCTAGGAGTTAAAAGAAAACCAAAACAAAAAAAGGAAGAGAATACAAAAGGAACTCTAACTTTGAATTACGATATTAATTGATCCTACTACTTTTCTTCCAAAGTTTTCTTCTTACATTGAACCAAAATAAAAATAAATTACACAATCGGCTGTAAAGAAAAACATAGTACATTGATTTCGAATTAGAAACTCTATTATTTATGTGCTCCCAAATATAATAACCTAAGAGAAGATGAACAAAACTGTATTAAACTCGACTTGCCTTTGAGCCTTTACAGGAGGATATTGATTGACGAAGAGTTCAAACTCTATCAATTATTAATTTCTTTTGAAAGGAGAACGCAAATGGACAAGAAAAACGTGGTCCTCGTATTTGTGTCCAAATTCACAAAAACACAACAAGTGTTAATAAGAATTTTTTTTCAAAAATAATACTCTTTACTTAAAAATTAACAAAAATAAGTCTGTTTTTTTTTCTTTTTACATAAATACTATAACCGGATGTGGAGGTGTTGGTTTTATGTTAGAACCCGCATTTGAGGTGCCGGTTTTAAAGGTCAATCAACACTTGACTACAACGCTAACACACAATATTAGCCTCTTATTGAGACGATGATTAGCATATTATTGAGACTTAAACGGAGATATTAAAACCCTAATTGCTGTAGTATTATATATATATATATATATATATATATGTGTGTGTGTGTGTGTGTGTGTGTGTGTGTATAAAACGGATCAACAAATAACCTCATCTTAAATAAAAAACCTAAAGAACCAATCTAGACAATTGGATCATCAAAATCAATGGAAGAGATTGAACGATGACAAAACTGTAATTATTATGTATTAATTTAGGAAGAAAATGGCAAACATGAAAAATCTCTCCCCCAACAACCTATGAATTTAAAAAAAACCCTCAAAAACTTTAAATTATCATAACTTTTTATGTTTTGTGAATTTACACAAAAAAATTATACCAATCTTTTAGTTTTTTAATCCTCTTTCAAACAAGATCAATCTTCCCATATTTTTTTAAAAAAAATTTAACATGAAAATTTTGTTTGCATTTGGACAGCAGGTAGTGTTTCTATCGGATTTTGCATTTTGGAAACATTTTGCGTTTTCATATTTTGCATTTTGGAAGCATCTGCATGACCTGCATGATGATATTTTGCATTTTTCGATTTTTGCATTTTGCATTTAGTATGAACAGAACTCAAAATGCAAAATTTGCATTTCAAAAAAAAAGTTTCTGAAACATATCAAGCCGGTCTTGTTTGAAAGAGGACGAAAAACTGAATCTAACGGTATGATTTTTTTGTTAAAATTTTAAAAAACGAACGAGTTATGATCATTTAAAGTAAGTAGGGTTTTTTTTTTAAAATTGATGGGTCGCTGGGTTATCACGCTGAGTTTTTTTTTTTTCCTTTTTTCCCCCTAAACAATGTGTCACGTGTCAATACCAGAAAAGTTTTTTTAAGTTCTATGTTTAAGGGAGGTTCTTTATATAACCTTACTATATATATATATATATATATATATATATATATATATATATATATATATATATATATATATATATATATATATATATAGGACGGAGATTAAATAAAAATGATTTTATGCTAAGAGGGGTAAGATGGAGTAATAGAGTGACATCTGGCACTTTTGGGTGAAGGTTAGTATTGTCTTTATCTTCTAATCATGTTCACTTTCTAATTATCTTCCTTCTAATTTTGTAACTGTTCCCGCTTCCTTCTTTTGTTTGTTTTCATGGCCAGTGAAAGAAGATTTTCTTTCAATTATCATGATTTCCTTATTTCATATTTTTAAATTCCGATTGTTATCAATTGACGATGAAGAGAATCATGGATCTTGAAGGTAATAACATTTATACAAGTATAATTTGTTTGCATTTAGTTTCCTGGTATTGCTATTTAACTTCGTTTTCGTTTTTTGATTATTAATATGTGATCTTACGGCATATTTAGGTTTAAAATACAGTGCAGTAGTTCTCTCCTTTTTAGTTTTTGTTAAGTGTAAAAGTGATGTTATTTATTTATTTATCTGTTATGTTTATATGTGTACTATGTTTCTATATTTATTTCTTCGTGGTAGTTTTTGTCTTTTGCTGTTATATTCTTTAGCTCTTTATTTCTATGTGGAATTTTTAGAATCATGCCTTTTTGCTACAATGAATCGATTAGGTTATCCTTATTAGTTGTTGATGTACTTAAACTAATGACAATTAGCTATTTGTTTTATGTTATATATTTGATTAGTATAATTCTATAGGATTAATATACATGTGGAGTTTGTGATTTTCAAACAAAGATATCTTGTCAAATTAAAGATAATATAGTAATAACAATACCATACGATCCATGAAAACTAAAATAGAAATTGTCAACATATGCAAAAGTTACTAATGTTCATCTATTTTTATCATCTCGTTGTAATGATAGGTAGTAATTGACCCTCTTCACTGCTTTTGTTTTTTCATGAATTCAAGCATCCATTCCTTAATTCCGTTGCTTGACAGCTGCTTGCTTTTTTCTTTCTCAAATCCTGCCAGTTTAGTGTGTGCATCAATTTCTCAAATCCTGTCTTGTCCCTTGTAACATTTTGTCCTTGAAGAGGATGTCCCTGTGTTTCAAGTAATTGTGTGGCTTACTCTTTGTGCATCATTCCTGTGAATATGCAATCTGCTACCCTTCATTGATTTCCTACGATCAAATGTCGATGTCAGGTTCATACGCATTTGGTATTGCAAGCACAACCATTTCAACAGGAAAGGATTGAGGTTGTTGGTTTCAGATGACGCATTTGAGGACATGAAAGAAATTGCTTCATCAGAAAGGAAGGTAGACTTATTTTTCAACCACGGTGATGAAGATGATGATTACAATACATCGATGACACTTCAACGTTGACCAACTTCTAAGAACCTACCAACCATAAATAACAAGATGAACTCTAAGTTTGTTTACTTTGATTGACTCTTACATCTGAAGTGTTTTGCTTAATAATCATATCCAATAGTTATTTAAGCATTAGTGAGAATTTGTCAAAGGTGTGTGATTTGTATTTTCTTATTCTGTCTGTTGTTTTAGATGTTTGGTATATTTATTCAATCAAGTAATTTGTCTACTTTAATTCTTATCAATTACTTTTTCATGTTAATACCAATTACCAGTGTGCATCTAAGTCAATGAAAACTTACAGGGTATATGCCAAAATTTTGGGATATTTTTATTTTCGTTTTTGAAAGCTTTGGTCAGAAGAACACCAATCTTGGTGGTAAAAGATTAAACTATGCTATTGGTTGTGAGTTTTTTCTGCTTCCTTCGTGCTTATTTTTCTGTCTTTATTTTGGATTATGATTTGGGAATGATGGAATGGAAAGGGAAATTAATGATTAATGATTAAATGGTGTTTGGTTTTAGTGTATGAGTTATAGAATTTGGAAACATATCCTTCAAATTGGGGATTCTTCATACCTTTCTAATGATTCCATTCCCATTACCAGTGTGCATAAAAAAAATAGTATTAGTTACGTAATGTGCATATATGTTCCTTATTTCATATCCACTATCTAATGTCCATGTTTTTTGTATTCCAGATCTTTATTTATGGTGTTCGGTAGTTGATTTGCAAACATACCATCTACATATATTCTTGATGAACTTCTAGTTCCATCCATGGCAGATAGGAGTCGAAGGATTTAGGGCTTTTTTCAATGATGAATTGATTTTTGATGTATGCTCTTCAGGTTACAGATTCCCTTGCTTGAAACCTCTAAAGTTGAAATGACGAATACTGGAATGAATTCTCGATGAATCCTTTACGACGTTCCCCTGAGTTCGCGCAACCGTCACCTTCGTGATTTCTGATAGTTACAAAAATACCCTTCAACCGCTTTAATTGAACCGGGATATTCACCATTTTTTGACTTTTTATCTTTGACTCTACCATTCATCGTACGGCTATAATCGCCTCTTATCCTTTCTACGATTATTTTTATTTTACCTGATCTCTACCCTATATATATATATATATATATATATATATATATATATATATATATAATTCTCAAAATGTTACATAAATTTGGAAAAAAGAAATACTACATTATGTATACTTTTTTTATGTTAATTGTTAAATAATCAGTTGAGTTATAATACCTACCTCTCCAATTGGTAACTGAAATATGTGGATTTCCGGACGCTGCCTCTCAACAAGTGCGGTGATAAGACTGTGGTCAAGTAACTTGTAACCACTGTCAAATACACCTCCGAATCCAGCATCCCAAATGTACTGCATCACATTCTTCGGGATTGGATGCCTCTTGATACTTGTCCATAATTTTTGGTCATATCTTCTGATATCCAAAGGTTCATCATCTAGCCCGCCTGTAAACAACTTATACGCTCATGAAATGGCATGGTCATGAAATAGTTTTGAATGATTTTCATACTTTTTGTCTTGTCCAAATTAGAATGCTTTACAATAATGTATAAAAGGTCACACGGATTTTTTTCCTGCCATATATGTTGGCATGTTGCCAAGAAAGAAAAGGTGATGATCATACATGCTGACAAGGGAGAGAAAGTGTGATTGGACTTAACTTAAACAAGCACCTTAAATGCGGATTTTAAATTTAACCCGGCACCTAAAGAACCGGTTATAGTACTAAAGTAAAAAAAAACTTAGTTTTGTTAGTTTTTAGGAAAACAGTATTATTTGTGAAAGAAATTCTGTTAACGTGAATATTTCATTGTACTAAATTATATAATATAACATTTTGCAGGGATGGAATGAACCGTAACTCTGTTTTAAGTATTATATAATGTAAGTTGCAAATTTCAACAACTATTCTCTCTAGCGGGTTGGCAAAACTTCGAGCTTCAATGCGTTTTCCCTTTTTTTTAGCAAAGTCGGTTGCGCTTTATTTCTCTCCCCGCCGCCTTGCTATTGAAATTTTATTATTATTTTATACAATGAATTAACTTTATGGTTTTTGTGTTTTCTTTTTATAACTTTTAAGCGCTTTATTTCTCTCCCCGCCGCCTTGCTATTGAAATTTTATTATTATTTTATACAATGAATTAACTTTATGGTTTTTGTGTTTTCTAATTTTATTATTATTTTATACAATGAATTAACTTTATGGTTTTTGTGTGTTCTTTTTATAACTTTTAAGCGCTTTATTTCCTCCCCGCCGCCTTGCTATTGAAATTTTATTATTATTTTATACAATGAATTAACTTTATGATTTTTGTGTTTTCTTTTATATAACTTTTAAACTAGGTGTAGAAATAAATATATATTTTTGATATTTTATTTTTATTTACATTTTAATATAAATTTTTCTCGTAATATATATATTTAAAAAATGTATTTTTCATGATGTTATACTAAAGAAATACATTTCATTCAATAAGTATTATACTGCGTTATAATCTATATCAATAATCACTTGGTATTAGAACTTATTATACGATAAAACTTAAAAGAGAGATAGAGAGAAAGAGAGCGAAAGGAATACGCTAGATGAGATGTTCACACTAAAATTCCGCTACAACGTGCGGGTAAAAACCATCTCGTTCATCTTAATTAGTAGTTAAACTTAATTTCTAAATCTTTATTTATTTTGTCATAAGAAAAATTAACCAGCCAAGACATATTAACAACCGTAATACGTAGACCTCCGATTTCAACACGTGTGTGAATTATAAGTGTAAGCACGTCGTAATGGGTGAAGGCTCTTGGTAGGTTATTAGTTTATAGACCCGTACATATATGGATATATAAAAAGGAAACTCGAAGTACATGAACTCATATAGAAAAATACACAAAATTTCAAGATAGAAAAAATGCTTACAAAAGAAATTAACTAAATTTTTTGAAGCAGATCTTTATACACTACATATGTTGTTTTGTTAACATTGTCAGTGTTATCACAAATCAAAACTTTTAATCTTTTCTACTTTTAATACATGAAACTACAACATACACATATCCATGTGTAAATACGGATTTCGTAAGGAATAAGCTAACTTGTGAAAGTGATTGTCCTTGACTTTTGTTAATCATCATTGGAAAATAAAGCATAATAGGAAATTTTCTTATTTGAAACTTAAATGGGAGCTTTGTATTGGATGTAATCATTTTAATTACAAATATGTGTAAGCTCACCAACATTCTTTTGAGAAATGATTTTGCCCTCAATAACATACGTATCAAGACGAACAACTTGTAGCCTTGTTTCATTTCATAAACCCCAGGGGTGTTTGGTTCGTGGACTTGAAATCCTAAGGATTGAATCCCATGGTATTTCAAATCCAATCAAATATGTTGTTTGGTTCATGTAAAATAAAATGGGATTTCTAGGGCAAAGATGGTGAAATAGTCGACTCACCTTCACAACTTGACCGGCTAGGAGACGGGGAAGGCAGAGACGGTGACGATGGCGACGAATGGGGGAGCGGCGAACGGAGTCGGAGGTGGATGCAAGTGCGGCAAAGAGTGACAGTGGCAAAGGCGGCTAAGGGGAACGATGGCGGCGGGGGAAAAGTCGGTGAAGGGCGGCGGCGGTGACAACGACGGTGGTGGTGGAGGTGTCGGTGAACTGCGGTGGAGGCAGTGTCGGTGAAGGACAACGGCGGCGGGGGCTGTAAATGGAGATAGCGGCGGAGACGATGTCGGTGAAGGGCGACCTCGACGGAGGCGGTGTCAGTGAGGTGACGGCAAAAGAGGTGGAGGCGGAGGCGGAGTCGGTGAAGGGAGACGGCGGAGGCGGAGACGGGGAAGGGGGACGGCGGAGAAGGGAAAAGGTGACATCGGAGATGGGAAAGAGTGAGCGGCGGACGGGAAAGGGCGGCAGTGGAGTCAGGGAAGGTTTACGGTGGTGGACGATTAGGGTAGTGACAGAGACGATGGACAAAGGGAGATGACAACGAATGCGGAGACGGTAAAGGGCAGCGGTTACGATGGCGGTGCTGGCCGACAGTGGTGATGACGGTGATGGTTATGGTGTTGACCGATTACAGTAAGGAAGGCGATAGTGAAGCGACGGTTGATATGGGGAAGGTGAACTGTGAATTGTTGGTTAGATAAGTTTTGATTTTTGAAACCTCACATATGAGGGATTTAGAAATACCACCCCTCCCTTAAGGATTTTGAAATCCACACCTATAGGATTTAAAATCTCAATCCCTTCTTTCTTATTTTCAACCAAAGATGGGATTTCAAAGGATTTGAAATGCAAATCCTGCAAAATTCCTCGAAATTCCACGAACCAAACAGGCTCTTAGACCCATCCTAAGTAACATTTCAGTAACACAAATCTCAAAAGAAAGTTTGTGGTGAGGAAAGTAAGATAATTTTGATGAGTTGGGTATCTCAGGAGAATATAAAGACTCCAA
This sequence comes from Pulicaria dysenterica, assembly GCA_947179395.2. Lineage (NCBI taxonomy): Eukaryota > Viridiplantae > Streptophyta > Magnoliopsida > Asterales > Asteraceae > Pulicaria > Pulicaria dysenterica. The sequence goes on from OX359295.1 coordinate 47,518,891, forward strand.
ATGAACTTGACAATTCTTAGGAACAAATAGAATCAGAACTCAAATATTTTGGTTCCTCGCTGTCAATCTTTGAAACTATGTAATCATTTATATACTCAACATCGTCATTTGTTGGCACAAAACAGCTCAGTCCGGAATATAATGTTCACTGTAGAGATGATCACCAATAGAAAGGGTATATGATTATGTGATAAGCACAAAAATTAATCCAAAAATTAATGATAAGCACAAAAATTAATCGGCCGAACATGGGTAAACCCATTTGAATTACATTCAAATTTACGTACAATGAGATAACAATTAATGTTATCTAATAGCCACTTTGTAAGCGTGCAATCCTTTATCAAAATTGAATTAACTAATTCATCCTACGACCCAAATCTATTCAGTGTTAGTAATCAGGAGGAAAATAAGACATCAGAGAGCACCGACTGTGAATTTCAAAAACCAGACATTGTGAATATCAAAGGAAGAAGGCTACCAATTTAAGTCCTAAAGGAGGACGCGGATGGTAACAGATCAAATAAAAAGTGACGGGGCACAAAGAAGAAGACGCGAGCCACTACCGTTACGAAGAAGGATGTGAAAGGGGGTGGTGGTAAAGGGGATGCCGGAAACAAAACTAAACCTAAATGCACTAGTGTCGATCAACCGGATAAAGAAAAAAAGCCATCGACTTCAACGGACCACGATAATAATTCAGAGGAGGAGGCCATATTGATTATTAAATCGAGGAAATGGGCCTGAAGATTGAAGGGTGCTACGACAACGTGAAGCAAAAGGAGAATGACACTGCCTCTTGAGTGCTGCTGTCCTTTAAGTCCTCTGTGTTATTTATTCTGATACAATGAAGTTCATTACAATAAACATTAATGGGATGGGAAAGGGTTGCAAGAGAAAAGTATTACGGGTTGTGTTAAAGAGGGAGGACCCTGATGTTGTGTTTATTCAAGAAACTAAATTGTCAAAGTATGAATAATTCTGTCTCATAAAGCTAACGTTCTAGTTCATTTCTATCAGAAACAAGTTAATTGTTGTCTAAATTGTAATCCTCGAAAGTATATATTATTGGATGTTTGTTTGCTGCTTCATCGAAACTTTCAGCGCTGAAAAACACACTTCAGATCAAATACCCTTATGATTATACTTTAACGAATTTTTATGTCCGCGCGTTGCGGCGGGAACAAAAAACAAAGAAGAACAAAAAAACATAATTTTAAAGTAAAATGAAAAGAAATTAAAATTTAGAAGTGAAATTATGAGAGTATTTATTTCAAACTGTACTCACAAGAGTTGGTTTAAATTTAAATCGATTTATATTTTATAAATATCGTATTATGTCCAGTATAATACAACTCAAGCAGAATTATGTATTGTTGTTATTGTTTACATAAAATATTATCTGTTAAAAGTTATATAACAAAATAGATAATATAAATTATTATGTTAATATAATAGTAATAATGTGAATATTAAATTAAAAGTATTGTCAAAAAGTAGAAAAAAAAACAAAATAAAAAACAATTAAAAGGATGCCAGCGTGGGAAAGTGCAATAAAAAGAAATGAAAAACTTGCAGGAAAGCAGGCTCGAACAAAGGCCACCAGACTGATTGCAAAGGCAATTAACAACCAAGCCAAACACATTTTTTGTTCTATATTTGCAACATATATTATATAATAATCACTTTGCAGAAAATGACAAAGAAGTTACTATTCATCTTTCCTGCTAAATGTTAATGTTTATAATATCATTTTTGAAACTTAATTCATCATGTAATTGAATAATTCCATATTAATAATAAAGATCTTACGTTTATTTTTAGACCATCTCTGGTCTGAGATTGGTTCTGGCGGTTCTCGCACAAACAACGGTTCTCGCATGAACCCTCCCCTATATATATATATATATATATATATATATATATATATATATATATATAGGGGACGGTTCAAAAGAGAACTGTTTTTCGTACGAGAACTGTGAGAACCAATCATAGTCGTTGATTTGATAAAGTGAAATTCAAGGATGTGGAGCGTGGGGGATCAAGTGTGACATAGTGAATGTGAGGAATTCTTGTTTGAAAGAGGACGAAAAACTGAATCTAATGATATTTTTTTTTGCTAAAATTCTTAAAAACGAATGAGTTATGATCATTTAAAGATTGAGATGAGTTTGTTTTTTCTTTTTTGCCTTACTTGTTGTAGGCTGTGATTTTTTTTTTTAATTTTCTATTTTTACCATAAACAATATGTCACGTGTCAACTCCAGGATGGTTCTTTAAGTTATATGTTTAAGGGAGGTTCTTTATAGAATCTTACCCTATATATATATATATATATATATATAGGTTGCGGTTCAAACGAGAACCGTCTTTCGTACGAGAACTGCGAGAACCATTTTCAGCCAATCATTTTAATTGTTGTCTTAAATATGTTAATTTAAATCAAAAGGGCGTATATGTCTTTTTCCAATTAACACCCACCAGGCCACCAATTTCAGTCTACAGCACACTGCTCTAGAAGTCTAGATAAATAAAAAAACCTCAAAAGTAAAACCCATCAAATCTGAACCACCTACCCTTCACCTTCGTCTCCCATCCACGGGCGACGTCTCCCATCCACCGGCGACGCAAATCGGAAGTATCTTCCCACCGTCTCCATCCCATTTTCGGCAACACCAATCGACACTATCTTCCCACCGTCTCCATCCCGTTTCTGTCTCTAATCGAACCACCGCCGTTGTCCACTTCGACTGGCTTGCCGTCGTAGCTACTCCGACGAACTCCTCCTGCTAAAATATTGGAAGGAACAAACATGAAGCTCATATATTGAATAAGATCTCCTCCTCTGGAAAATGTAAAGAGGCCTAAGCAAAAAAAAAGGCCAATATACCCATACCTAAGCCCCAAAAACCCAGATCTAAGCTCTAACAGGAAGCTAGTAACCGATGAGAAAATGATGGCATGTAGATCATCCAAATGAAGTTTTCTGGGTTGAAGATGGTGATGCTAAAGAGTTGCAGGTGAGATTTCAAAATATATTGTCTTTTATTTACTATAAATCCTACGTCAGTATCTATATATATATTTTTAATTAGCACTAAATTTGTGTGGTAAATAACAAACCACCAAATATGTTGTCAGTAATATTCATAAGAGAATTAGACTTGTAAAAGAAGTTTCATATTTAATGTAATATTTAAAAACTAGTAGGATTTAGTTGTTTGATGATGAAGACTACCTGTTTGTATTTTTTTTGTTTTTTATAAAACCCACTTTAGAAAAAATATTTGCACATGTTCAACCGACCACCGTATTGATGGTTGTTTACCAACCGTTTCTCACCGCCGATTTCTCCATCTCAGATCTGAATCGCCGCTCCGCCACCATTTCTTCATCTCAGATCTGAACCGCTCCGCCGACGTCGACATATAAGTTCCCCTCTTCAACGATCGCTGCTCAAACGAAACAACCCATCACCGTCACCGTTTATCGAACACCGACTAACTAAACTCGCCGAACAATTCCATGATTCACCAACTACATATGTCGCCACTAATCTAATCCCGTCGAGTTTAATCCTTTGACGATAAGGTTAGTCCGACACTGATCTGTTATAGCATAAGTCGCCAATTACTGTTTATGATTTTCCTTTTTTCTGTGACTAGACGGCGAAGCCCTGGTATAGTTTTTCCATTTTGTGTGACTAATTTATCACAGACGACGCACTATCGACTTGGCCACCGTTGTGATTTCTTCAACTACTGTATTTTTAAGTTTTTGGTTTTAATGGCTCATTCCAGATTTCCAAGTGTTGTATTTTTAGTTCATGTGGTAGTGACTATTGTTTGATTGGATCTGATGGTTAGACTATAAATAATTTTGGGTAGGTGGATGCTTTTCTAGTAACTTTTTGCTATATGAATATAATTTTTGACTTGAATATGCAAAAGGTTTATAGTTCTCGACTTATGGAATTTTATACAAGTCTAAGTAATTTGCACAAGTGAATTTATTTGCATACGTACATATCTACATCCGGAAAAAAAAACCTTATGAATTTGTGCATATGTATAGGTGCCATTTGCACCTGTGCAAAACATTTGCACTAGTGCACATGTCGAGTTGTACTGGAAAAAAAAACTCAGCAAACACAAATGAAAAAATTCAAGACCGGTGTCAAATTATAGAGTATAATTTTGTCGTTAATTTGATATAATTTTCATAATTTAACTCATATATGTTTGATGTTTATATTAGTTTAAAAAATGTAGGAATTAGTTCTAAAAAGAATTGTTTTTCTAGGCTTTTATTGGCTATTGGACTTATTCTATTCTTTTAGAGTTGCATACACTAAAAATCATATTACAATTAATTTCTTCTTTTAATAATTAGCTAAAACATATGTGATAGAATCTAATTTTAGGTTCAAATTTTATTTAACATTAGATTTTAATAATTAGCTTTTTTTCTGTACAGCTCGAAATTTGCACTAGTGCAAATTTTCAACAAGTGAAAATTTTACTGGGTTTTTTTTCAGTACAGCTCGGAATTTGCAATAGTGCAAAATTTGCACAAGTGTATATGTACATCTGTGCTGAAAAAACCAGGTAAATATGTGCAAAATTTGCACTAGTGCAAATTCCAAGTTGTACAGAAAAAAAAAACCAGTAGAATTTGCACTGGTGCAAATTTTGCACAAGTGCATATCTACATCTGTGCTGAAAAAACCAAGTAAATATATGCAAAATTTGCACTAGTGCAAATTCCAAGCTGTACAGAAAAAAAAAACCTAGTAAAATTTGCACTTGTGCAAAATTTGCACTAGTGCAAATTTCTAGCTGTACAGAAAAAAAATCCAGCAAACACAAAAAAAAAAACTTTTGAAAAAATATATCAAGACCGGTCTCAAATTAAAGAGCATAATTTTCTCGTTAATTTGGTATAATTTTCGTAATTTAATACTTCTCCGTTTGATGTATATATTAGTTTAAAAAATGCGGGGTAATGTAAAAATATCCAAACTACTCTTAATTAATTAAGGATAAGTTTGATTTTTTTAAGGTTATCCATTAACAACTCTTTAATCTCAACCCTCCATCTCTTTGATCAATGGTTATAATTGGTTCTCGCAGTTCTTGTACGAAAAACAGTTCTCGTTTGAACCGTCCCCTATATATATATATATATGCAAATTGCCGAGAAAGGTAACTAAAATATCCAAATTTGACAATAAAGGTAACGTCAATCAGCAGGTTACCGATGACGTGGCTACACACGTGGTAGTCCAATCATCACCATCAGCTTACATAGTTGTATACATGGCGGTCCATGTCATCATTAATTATTTTTTATTTTTTTCTAAACAATATTAATTATTTATAAAATAGATTACTAACTAATAATAATAATTAACTACTAATTATTATTTTATAATAGTTATTTAACTATTAATTACATTCCAATTTATTTGACATTATCTTTTTAAACATTATTTGTATTTATTTTTACTCATAATTATTTATTATTAAGTTCTTGAAGGACCATCCGTGAATAACCAACGCCTAGAACCTCCGTGAACCACCACCGCCATGAACCTCCGTGAACCACCACCGACATGAACCATCGCCACCGTCTAATCTAAGATCTCAGGTTTGGAAAACCAACAAACTGTAATCTCGAGATATGAAGATATGAAGAACTCCAATCTCATATATGAAAACCAAACTTGAAGAACATGAACATATCTGATAACCCTAAATTCATAAATGAAAACCCAAACTCAGAGATCCGAAACCATAAATCAAACATATCTTGAACAGATCTGAACATACGAACACATATCACGAACAGATCTTGTACAGATCTGAACAGATCTTGAAGCAGAAAGAGACAAAGAACATCGAGCATACGAACACATATCTTGAACAAAACCATAAATCAAACATATCTTGAACAAATCTGAACATACGAACACATATCACGAACAGATCTTGAAGCGACGATAGTGAAGCGACGCTGCGGTGGTGGTGTGATGGTAGTGAAGCGACGCTGCGGTGGTGTGAACATCTTGAAGCGACGGTAGTGAAACTCATATCTTGAAGCGACAGTGGTGATGGTGGCTCTCTGGAGTGGTAAACACCCTTTACTGATCCTGCTGGTGTAAACACCCTTTACTGACGGAAATAAGTGTAGCTAGAAGTCTCTACATGACTAGGTGTAAACACCCTTTACTGACGGAAAAGCTATAGTGATTAAAGCTTTTGTACTTTTAGTGACTGTAAGTTTATGTCAGAATAGACATTTAGCTATTGCTTTACTAGTGACGTTTTTTCTTCCGTGAGAGGGAGCCAGAACTTTTTTAGTGAGGGAATTTGGACTCTACTGACGTTTTTTTCAGTCATTAAATGGCGTTTATTTTGTAGTGACGTACGTATGTCTTTGCTCTTTTTTTTAACATAAAATAGTTAGTGAAGTGTAGGATTCAAAAGATAGACAACTACGGGAGTCTCATTCGATCAAAAGCTGAAAGTGATAGAGAGACAAAAGTTAATATGGCGATATATATAACAATTAGAATTGTAAGATAGAAGTGCTACCCTAAATCTAAAGTAGTTCAAGTTATTAAAATAGGGGAAGAGCCACACACATCGAATCGTCTAACCACTTCTATACACAGGGTTATAGATCTCAATTATATGTAAACAATAAAAGGTAAAAACATCGAAATAAATGAATATCGGTCAAAATAACGTATATTAAACGTTGAACAAATAGAGACGTGAGAGAGAAAAGAATGAAAATTCAACATATATCGCTTTCCTATATTAAAGTTCAAACAAGTAGACAATTGTGTTTGTTTCTTCTGTGTAATAAAGTCTCTCTCCTTAAAAATATCTTTGTTGTAGTATGACTAAGGGCTCGTTTGTTTATTTTTTAAAAAAGATCTTAGTACCTCTTAATTTGATTCATTAAGAATTTTTAAGATGTTAGAAGTTTTTGTTTATTTTTTCTAATAAGAGCTTAATTCCTCTTAAAACCTCTAAACAAATTAGATATACAGTTACCTCTTTATACCTCTAATCCAAAAACCAAAACGTGTCTTTTCATATCCCGACGACTTGATAATTATATATATATAGATAGAGTGTGGCAGGGTGCATGTGAGGAATTCATGGGTGGACAATGACATTGAAGGAGGGGGAATTGGACGGCTTAGAATGGTTCTCGCACTAACAATGGTTTTCAAATGAACTTTTTCATATATATATATATATATATATATATATAGTAGAATTATTGTAAGATGTAAGGTAAGATAGGTAAGATGAAATCTAGACGATTCAATTTTGATGAGAAGTCAACAATCTTGATAAAATTTGGTAACCGTTAAAATTAGAAATCAAATTGATTCAAGGGCAAATTAGAAAGAGGCGAAATTAGAAATTGTAACCGTTACAATTTTGACTAAAAGTATGGTGTATTTTTGTTTATCCAAACAATTTGATTTTACAAAAACAAATCCTCTTCAACATTGAAAAAGTGATGAAAACGGAGGGTAATAAACCTGCAGATTTGATGAACAATATCGGGCTTCAAAACATTTATGTGACTCACTAGAAAAATGATATAGATAATATCATTATTTGATACAAAAATCGATGCATAACATATTTAATTCACTAGAAAAATGATATAGATAACATCATTATTAGATAGTAGAAACAAACATAATATGATATAAAAACTGAAATTGAAACATTGTATTACTAGCTATTGAGATTTGATGAATACAGAGAAAAAATGATAAATAACATAGAGTACCAAACCATGTGATTGTAGATTTGATACACAACACAACATGGGTCAACAAGAAATTGATGAATATAAAATTTACTCAACAAAGGAATTGATGAATAGAAAAAAGAACTTTACGTAGTAATGAAACTAAATACAGGGCGTCATCATTTCGTTTTCTTCAAATATGATGAAACCCAGGTTGATGGTAAACAGAGGACTTGACGATGGTGGGAGCATGCGGGGTAGTCTTTGCAAAGGAGGGTGGTAGCGGTTTCACATATCATCAACATCGTCGACGACAGTAGCCAAAAGCCACTGCAATTGCCCAAAACCGTGAGTGGTGGCTTCGCGAAAACAATAAAAAAAAATTCTGAAGAATTCGCCATGATATATCTGATCCATGCATAATATCATGAAAAATGGATACAAATTTTTTACTGCTACTTAGTATCGGCAATAGATCTGAAAAAGTATCTAAAAATAAAAACTTTCAGTCGGACAAGTGGGGAATGTTGGGGTGAACCAGAAAAGTTTGGGTAGAGCCGGATCTAAGCTTTGGCTAGGTAAGCGCCCTATAGTAAGAGGAGTAGTTATGAACCCTCGAGACCATCCACATGGGGGTGGTGAAGGGAGAGCCCCAATTGGTAGAGAAAAACCGACAACCCCTTGGGGTTACCCTGCACTTGGAAAAAGAAGTAGAAAAAGGAATAAATATAGTGATAATTTGATAATAAAATTTCACATATCACCTTATGGTGGTGCGTTTGACGGCTACAATTTCATGTATCACAAAACATCGACCGTGATGGCAAAAAAATCAACGCAAGCACGGGCAAACCTCTAGATGGTGGTGGGTCCGGCGGCATCTCATGCTTAAACTGGCGAGTCGGCGACTACATAAGGTTGGGGGTTGGTGGCGATTTGTTTGGGAGACGGCAGTGGTAGATGATTAGGGTTTTCAGAAACTAAAAAGGGGATTGTGGAAGTGTACGTGGAGAGAGAATACAAAAGGACTAAAACACCCATTATTTGTTTCTACCACTTGTTATTACCACATTGCATCTTACACATCTTATTTGATCTTAATCATATATATATATATATATATATATATATATATATATATATATATATATATATATATAGTTATTCGAGAACCGTTGTTATCACGAGAACCGCGAGAACCAATCTCAGCCGTTCCTTGGATATAGGAAGATCATGGATGGAGAGCGTGGAGGGATAGAGTGTGACAGAGTGCATGTGAGGAATTCATGGGTGGGCAATGTCATTGAAGTAGGAGGAATTGAACGGTTCAGATTGGTTCTCGCGGTTCTCGCGATAATAACGGTTCTTGAATGAACTTTTCTCTCTATGTATATACATATATATATTTTTAAGAACTTAAAATTATGTCAATCTCTAATCTCCACTCTTCTTTTTGTCTAAATTAATCTCATGCACTCAATTTTTAACCATTCCTCTTTCCTAATAATTTTAACTTTTTATTTATTTCAAATATATTCTCTCATTAACACACTCTCTTACACAAACACAATTATCCACCCTCATCAATATAAATTTCAAAATCTTATTAACTTCTATCTTCTTATTTTATAAATATATTACTTTTTAAGTTTTTTAATGTTTTTTAGAATTTATTTTTAAGACTAATAAAATAGTTGATACAAATATAAGAAAAATTGAAGAAAAAAATGAACATGTTACTAAATTTTTTTTCATGACATCGAATTACGTATTACATCGTTGAAAACCACATGTTGCAAAACAGAAACTATTTACTGTCACAGCATTGCGAGGGTACACTGCTAGTATATATATGATCAACAAAGCCCCTATGCTTAAACAAAGTCTCTCAAGTTCAAATATGGACCATTAAATTTATTAAATCAATGGTCAAGATCTAATAATGACATTATTGTAATTAGTTAAACAATTATAATTAAGATTTAATTATAAAAGGAAGGGTATTATGAGAATCAACCACCCCTTAAATCACGTCCCTTCTATTTTTTCCCTCAAGCAGCCGAAAATAAAATTTTTTTCCACCTGCCGAAAATGATAACTTTATTCGGCAGCCGAAAATAATAATTTACTTCCAGTAGCCGAAAATGATAACTCACAGTCGAAAAGAATAGCTTTCTTCAGCAGCCGAAAATGATAACTTTTATCCAACAGCCGAAAATGATAACTTTCTTCAGTAGCCGAAAATGATAAGTTTCTTCTAGCTAGCAGCCGAAAATGATAACTCACAGTCGAAAATGAGCCATTAATGCGTCATTAATGAAGCATTAATGATCCGCCAAAAGAATCTTAGCCATTGATTACTTCTAATCAAGTGTAAAGAATGGTTCTCGCATCTAATGAACTTAAGATTAACGACATTCCTATTATTAGCATGCTAAAATGGCCCCTTCATTAAACCTACATGTTACTATTTCTAGACACTATTCATCAATAGTGTTTTTTTAACTCTTAGGATATTATTTATCTAAACTAAGAACTTTTTTTATCTATGGTAAAGTTAACATCTGAAAATAATCTAATATAGTTAAAGTTAACATCTGAAAATAATCTTATGTTCACCACTAACTATTAGGGTTAAACTTAATATTTGAAAGAAAAAAAATTACAAAAAAGTTCTATCTCAAAATCTAACATATTAAACTTAATATTTGAAATTTAATTAACAAAGTCTACCGCAAAGTCTAATATAGTTAAAGTTAACATGTGAAAACAATCTTATGTCTACCACTACCTTCTAGGGTTGTATGACACATGGTTGATTTTTGTGATGATTGGTAGTGGATGATGCTCGATTTTGTATATTTTTACAACGGTGGTGCGTGTCAGTGGTAAGTTTCAGATTTCTTTGGGTTTTTAAGTTTGGTTTTTCAATAGATTTGTATTTTAAAGTTTGTTTATGTAATTATACCTGTTTGATACAAAGATAGATGAACAAATCTTCCACCTTATATGTACAAAAACACAATCAAATCAATCTCGCGAATAATTTAGCCAGAGTTCTTGGTTGCTAACTGCAATAAAGTTAAAATATTAGATGTGTTTTTGGTCAAATGTATTTTACATATTCCTATAATTTGACATGTTATGTTATAAACAAATGTGCCTCAATTATGTTAATATCAATATAATCTTCATGTATATTTCTCGAACTTGCCGTATATGTTATAAATGGTAGACAATTCATACTTTTAAAATATGTTAATTCATCATTCATGTCGAATTTTGCAGGTTGCTAGGTAACCCACAGTTTTTGCGTTAATTATGATTTTTTATATGAGGAAGGATGACATAAAGTATCAACTTCATAATCTAGAATAACGTTTATGCCTAACTCGAGATTCTCCTTCAACAACGCAGTGCGCGGGTAAAAAAAGGTATTAGTTTCTATATATTATAAAATGTATTCGTTGAACCCCGCGCGCCAACAACGCATAGGATGTAAATGGCTTAACACGCCCTATACAAAATATTTAAGAAATCATTTTTAAAACAATTTGCACATATCAAGTTCTGAAAAGGAAAGCACACTGTTGTTTTAATAAACATGAAATACATTGCAATCTTAAGAAGTAGAATGTAATAGATCCGAAAGACCGAAACTAACATATAGTTGTTGTAGATAGTATTGTAATAATATCAAGAGTTTGTTATGTAGTTAGTTTAGTTTTATCTTTTGTACTTGTATTATATAAATGTTGAATACACATCACACCAAAACAATGTGTTTCTCATAAATCTTTATATGGTCTAGATAAATCCTTATATTGTATTATATGGATCCTTATATAGAATTCTTTGTTGAGACGAGAAATGAAATTACGAATGATGGATGTCGGGTTACGCATTAGAATAAAATCATAAACATAAACTAAAAGGTAAAGATTGGAGGAACAACCTACCGTTTCAAGATCAACTTGTGGATCCTAATACAAGACCTTAGCGAACACTGCTGTTGAAATTGTCTGGATTACACATCTTCTTCATAACCTTGTATGTGACAATCAAAGTGCCTTGTTTCGTAGTCAAAACCCAATGTCACATAAACGTACCAAACATATTGACATTGACTATCACTTTGTTCACGAGTTTGTGTTATCCGGAAAACTATATACTACATTTGTTCCTACCAACCTGCAATTGGCAAACATTTTCACTAAGAGTCTTCATCGTCCTGTCTTTAAGAGTTTCCGTGACGAGCTTTATCTTGTATCTCATCCTCTTCGGTTTTAAGTGGGGTGGGGGTGGGGGTGGGGGTGGGGGTGGGGGTGGGGGTAGGGTTAATTAATAGACCGGTAACTAACATATAGTTGTTGTAGCTAGTTTTAGAGATATATTGGGAGTTTGTTTTGTTTTATCCTTTGTATTTGTAATATATAAACGTTAAATTTTACACATCACACTAAAACAAGGTCTTTCTCATAAATCCTTGTAAAATAGAAGTATATTTCTATATTCGACATTTAACCCACTAATAACTATACAAAGTTTTATTTAACATCGTGTCACTTTATAACAACATAAACTATTTATACAGTAAAAAATAATTGCCCATTATGCACCATTAACCGATACTATCATTGAAACTTAAGAATGTTGATGATGATTCACCATAACTTAGCACATATAGTTCCTCCCCATACACCAAAGGTGCAATACTAGTTTCGGCTGTTGAGGGAATGTGCGATGATCGTATGGTTTCTAGCTCAATTGCTACTTCTTTCATAGTTGGCCTATTCTTTCCATTTAGATTGAGGCATCGTATTGCAAGATTAGCTAGTAACAAAAGCTCATCCCTAGTACCCTCTTTAATCACAATTGCATCAAAAATAGACATAACACGTCCTTCTTCCATTGCCAACATAAAATGTGTGGCCAAACTTCTATTTTCACCGAATCGGGTAAGGGAAATTGGCTTTTCTCCGGTTAAGAGTTCGATCAAAACAACTCCAAAACTATATACATCACTTTTTTCAGTGAATTGACTAGATTGAAAATACTCAGGATCTAGGTAACCAAATGTACCTTTGACTAAGGTAGTCAAGTGAGTTTGATCCACTGATACGAACCTAGAAGTTCCAAAATCAGAAACTTTGGCCCTGTATTTATCATCCAAAAGTATATTAGTTGTTTTAATGTCCCTGTGGTATATTGGAATTGAAGCCGCTGAATGCAAATAAGCAAGTGCTCCTGCAACCTCTCTAGCTATCTGTAACCTCATATTCAAAGAAATTGGTAGTTCATCATTTTGATTGTGAATACGGTCATACAACGTACCGTTTGAAATAAATTCAGAAACTAGTAGAGGAACATCTGTCTCTAAGCAACATCCCAATAGTTTGACCACGTTCCTATGATTGACTTGGGAAAGAATGACCACTTCATTAATGAATTGCTCTAATTGGCTTTCGTCAATTACTTTTGATTTCTTGATCGCCATAATCCTTCCGTCCACCAACATTCCTTTATAAACTGTACCTTGTCCTCCTCGACCAAGAATTCTATTTTCATTGAAGTTGTCGGTTGCCTTCTCTAACACATGTGATGTGAAAAGTATGGTTTTATCAACTAAAGATGGGTCGGCTTCCTCTTGTTGTTTTAGAAGTAAACCACCATTGCGTTTAAAGAACTTCTTTCTTCGTCTCCTTTCTTTTACTTTCTTGATGAATTTGTACAATGCATAACCGGTTGCAATTAGAAACAATACACCCATGCTTATACTAACACCTGAATGAATATCAATATAGAACTATATAAATTGCCTAAACTTGTGTGTTAACTACGCGATTCATGCTCAAAACAATGTTTCTGAAAACTATAACTTACCAATTAAATGAATGTATTGATGTTATTAGTGAAAGGTTTTCATGATCTTCTAGTTTAATATAGATCGTAAAATAAACAATATATATACAGTTTATGTCTAAAACAAATTAGTTAATTGATTATGAAAATATATGCAATAATGGAAAAGTAAAGGGCTTATCATTTTTTTTGACAATATTGATAACCACAGCCGCCCTAAGGGCTGTGGATAAGAGTATAAAAGGTAATTGCACTTTCCAAAACTGATAATCATAACTCGTGTTACATAACTAATCTTCCATGTTTGCAAAATATTCACATTAATCATCTTTTAATGGATGTGGTTATCATTTTTTTATTATTTTTTAAATGAAGGTCTTTACTTTAAAAATCAACTTTTATTCTGTCTTTACCAAATTTATACAAGTTATGTAAGGTACATCTATTTCAGCCTAAAGGTCAAGAAACCTCGATCTTTTTTTTTAAGGACCAATTAATATAGATGTTCGATATAGAGTTATAGACAGAGCTTCATAGATCGCAATAGAACTGATTTGGACCGATGAGAATATCTGTGATCGAATACCAACTCTTATTGATTATACGTGTAATTGACACCTAGCTAGCGGTTAAACTTGATCTCAGTAGGCAGTGCATATTTTGTCGAATTTTTGCAAAGCCTCAAAGTCTCCAACATTGTCAGTTTTATAGAAGTTCAAATGGTCAAATCTGCGTTCTTATTTTACTTTTTAAATCGCTAGATTTTTTTTGTTTTGTTAAAATATATACATCTTGTATTTGTAAAAAAAAATCTTTTTATTTTTGTCTAAATTCGTAGAGCTAAAAAAGCTTATTTGGTCGTTTTCTGCTCTAGCTATATACGTAGATTAGAGCAAAAGTAAATTTTAACAGCTTGCTTGCGATTTGCGAAGAATTGAATATATAAAATGGTATGTATGTTTATGAGCACATATATATATATATAGACATTAATTAATTACCTAATATAATACCCAAGGATGATCTCCGCCTTCCATTATAATAACCCCAATCATAATGATCACAAGTGAGGTTGCGCCGGTACACTAAGCCATCAACGTCATATATATCAAAATAATTACAGTAACCTCCAGCATAGCGGCACCTTTCACACTCCTGATTACCCATAGCTTCAAGATCTGGATCAGAGTCTGTATGAAAAAGCTGCAAATTAAAAAAAAATAGAAAGAGAAGCAAAATAATTAAACAAATAGAGACTAGTTTAATTTATATATAATATTTTCTTACAAACGCATCCATTTCCGAGATAAGTGTTTCCTTTATAATATGAATATGTTTGGCATTTCAAGCTATCCAATGTAGTACCATTACCCAGATCCACTTTAACTATATCCAATCCCTGACAACAATTTACTTGATCATAGTCGGGTTCTAAGAGAGTCCAGAGAAGTGCCGTCGGAATAACAGAGTTATTATCCCTGACAACAAATTGGTCATAAAACCTTCCTCCGCCGCCAGATGAATAATTCTTATCTACCAATTAAGAAGGCAGATCCACAACCTCCATGTGTCTCCAACCGTGTGGTATACGACTTAAAATATCGAGGAACTATCATCTGACAACAATTGATGCCAATACACTTGTTTATAGTTTCATTAATAGTAGTACTAGTCGTGTCGTTGTGACAGGAAGCCGAACACCCAGTGAGCACAGTCCCGTGATCATGGTCCAAGATAAAAGCATTACCACACCCCTCAAAAACAAAATTATTTTGTGATTTGGAAAACAGGAAGGGACTATTACCAAGATCCATGCTCATGCTTTGACTACTATTACTGCAATTAGAGATGGTTGGCATGTTAACAATGACCGTTTGATTTTCCAAGTTAACACGTAAGACTTGAAGGTTGTTTAGCGCAACTAGATATGGTGTCAACGAGTTACAATCAACGATATACCATTCGTTTATAGAACAGTTCAAACCGATTCCAAATGGAAATGGAATTCTCACGTTCCCGCACATATAAGCACACCCTGTCTTGGCGTACTTAGGAACTCGTGTCTGTGCTGCTGTTAATGAAAGCAAGATAAGCAAGTAGTAAATACAAAAGAGCTTCATTTTTGTGAAAGAACATGCATGAATTAGTATCAGAACTGTAAAATTATGGAAGGAATTGAACTATTGAAGTACGTGTTTGATTGTGGTATATTGGTGTGTGTGTATATATATATATATATATATATATATATATATATATATATATATATATATATATATATATATATATATATATATATATATATATATATATATATATATATATATATATATATAAGACGGGGATGATCGATCAAAGGAACCTACTGAGAAATTAGTACACGCACCGGTACTGGAGTCTACAAATGATAATTCGAAATATGGAATTTTGTGGACTTTTTCTACTTTAAGATTACGAGGGCGGACGTAATTAGCTAGCTATATATTTAATTATCATTATATATTTTACACATTATTTTCTTTGATTATATGTTTTATAAAAATATTAATTAATACTTTTTTTTTGTTGTAATGGTACCCTCTTGTCCCGTACGTGGCAATGTTTAGTTGTTTATCAAGACCATACCCTCTACACCGTACGTGTCTTCATTCGATTGTAACATGTTCAGGAAGTTGCTCAATGGGAGATATTGGAGCTAAGTCATGGGTTCAACCCTTGTCATGTGCGTAAATTGTCGATTGGGGGATAGATAAATATGTCATTTGTCACCATCTTCCTAAATCTACTTGTAGGTTGTGACAAGTTGGAATCTCATGAGTATAAGACATTTGCGGTATTTGTTTGGGGGGAGGGGTTGTTGGATATTGGATTGCTGACATAACCACTGCACTAAAAGCTACTCCATAGAAATAGAACCCATGGAGGGGCTAGGCTACTCAATATATAGAAAAGTGATAGCCTTGACCAGAAGAAATTTTTTTAACCTAGTGGTAAGCATCTTGATCATAACAGTTGTCATTGAAGGATCCTAACTATACCACGTATCGATGTAATTAAGCAAACACCACAATCTCTATGATGTGTATGAACGTGAGAGGAGAACAGTATGATAAAACCAAAATTATGAATGCTTTATTTATTAGGGTTTATAGAAATATATATATATATCAGTAAGGTATTTACTAAATTAACCAATGTACTATAACTAATATCAATAATTATATCAAACTTAACTAAAATATAAATAAACACAACTTTCTATTCTAACACATAAAAGAGAGTTATATACTTATATATATAAACACCATTTGAATGTTACTATCAAACAACTTATATAAATTTGATGATACTTAAATTTTACTCAAGGACCATTTCAATGAGTAACTTATATATAATTTTGTTTAAAATCTGTCAAAAAGATGTCAGATTTTTGTAATAAATAGACCGAGAAATGCTCCTTCATTGATGTATTAGTGACGAAATACTATAAATATCTTAAACAATATGTTACTATGTTAGTATTGATGAAATTATTCAACTATCGCTAAATATACGACTACTTAATTTGTTGGTATCTTATAATAGACATATCTGATGTTTAAAGAACTTCAAACCATAAAAATGAAACTGGATTTGATAATGATATATAAAGCCTTTACCATGAGACTTCGTGTTATCGCTAATACACAATGAGACATTACTTCAAATTTAATGCCAAGATCTTTTTATAACTTCAAGTTAGAGATTAAAAGATAATTAATCCATTGCCCTTCTGATGATTTGAAATGCACTGCTATTAACGAAGCTATGTTTTCACTTAGTTGATGTTTATTTCGCAGGAATCTTATATTCGAAGGAATGGAATATTCCGTTTGTTAGGTCATTAAACATAATTTCATTCCAATTCTTCCCAATAAATCTACAAACCAAACAAAATATAAGATTGAAATGAAATTGAATTCAATTTCCGTTTTTAGCAAACAAACATGATATGGAATCTCATTTTTAGTAATTCAATTCCTTAATGAATTCAATTTCATTCTTTTGAATCCTACTAAACAAACGGGACATCACTTCATAAACCAATCATCAAGCAGTAGTAGGAAAAATAATATCTTCTATTTATTAGCACGTGTGAACCGAATATAACTTGTAAGCTGATACCGACACGGAAAACACTTCATAAACCAATTATCAAGCACTTCATGTTACTCTCCTTGTCTTCTCCCATGTCGATAGTCAAGTTTTCAAGAATACTAGAGGATCATAGTGATTCATTGCGTTTATTTCCATGTTTTAGTGTAGCTAATAATGATGTTAAATTAGAGGAAAATGAAAGTGATACAGATATATGAGTGATGAAGAGAATTTGAATGGAGATGATCAATTAATGGATCACACGAATAAATATCCAAAATGTGGTGAAAAAGAATTTGTTTAAGAAACATCGGATAGATTGGATTTTGTTAATCCTATTCCTATGTGTAATTCTCTCTAGGGCCTAGTGTAATGGGTCAATCACCAAAGATTATGGATCACTAGATTTAAATAAGCCCATTAATTTCTGTTTTTCCTTTTTAGCAACCTCCTCTTTGAAAAGTCGGGAAAGGAGAAGATCTCTTAAAAAAGAAAAACAGGGTATCACCAAAAGCTTCTTCCTTCTTGATGAACAATCGTTCTTAGTCCATGGATTGCATATCTCTGAAGAAGTTCAGCGCACTCTAGGTGTGGGGATAGTAATCGGTTTTGGGCTAGATGGTTTCGAGGATGAGTTACGTGTTCTTATACCGAAATAGGTGTGAGATAGCAATGTTTTGACGATGAGTTATGTCTTCTAAGTTAGACGGGTCTTTTAAAGATTTAAATATTGATATATTTTTCTCTATTCTTAAATAGAAAGGTTGACCGTCCTAATGGCTACAATTGGGCTTGTTCGTGGAAGCTTCATTCTTCACGCATATTTTCAATTAGTTCCCTTTTGTTGTGCCCTTCTAAACTAAAGAGGAGTTCAAACGATTTAGTTGAAATGTGTTCCTCCTAAAGTTGATATCTTGATCTGGCGATTAATGCATAAACGGCCATGAACTACATATAACCTATTGAAGAGGAGAGATGATTTGTACATAACACAAATTAGTCATACACAACAATCATGACTTTTATGCCCTCACCTACCCACTAACTTTTATTCTCATCCATAAATTCAAGGGTATAATAGTCTAAACAATCACCTTTTGTTGTGTATGACTAATTTGTGTTGTGTACAAATCACTTTCCATTGAAGAGAATATTTTGATTTTAAACCCATTATGTGGCTCCCCCAAGAGTCAGAGGAACATCTTTTTTTGGCATGTCCTTTGGTTGTTCTCTTCTTCAAAGAAATTGGTGCATGTTGTCATGATGCAATTGGAAGCATTTAAAGTTGTGGTGATTTCCCTTTTGTTGGGTGATGTGGTCATATCGAAATGATAGAATATGTAGTTCCAAGTCGGTGTCGTTTGTGAGTTTGTGTTTTTATATGCAATGTTTATCTTTTTTTTTTGGTTAAATGCGTAGTGTAATCTTGATAGGAGGCGTGTGGTATAATTGGCATTGTAATCCTCGAAAGGAGTCTTCTTTGTGATTTTCTTTTGTTCTATTTTTATTTTCTCTAGCTCCTTGCTAAAGTTTTTCATTAACATAATTTTATCTTCTGCTATTTAAGAAAAAAAAAGGAGTCCAAAAACATACATTTGTGAATGCCATGCAATATTGATTTGAAGCTCCCAATCTTCACGTACCCTTGAGAATATAGAGGAGAATATGCCAACACAATATGACTCAACATTTGCCTCACATAACTTTAAAGCTACATTAAGGATGAAGGCAACCATCCTATGGCCTCCTGCTTGATGAGTTATAGACGATGAATACCTCTATTAGACACAAGAAAGCTATATGTAAATAGACAATAAAAATAGAGATCACACAGGTACCACCTTATAACAATCGTCGGATTAATTCAATCATGTAACTTCACACCTAATTGAAACAACACCATCCTAGAGTATGAAACTACCAATTAAAGTGTCTGTGTGTGCATAAAACAACGTCGTCTAGCTTATACCGACTAAACAAGTAAGACAACCCACCCTTAAGATAGATTGGTAGCTTCCCAGCCCGTGACATAGACCACCCAATCCCATAGATGATGTGATTCAACACCGATTCTTTACCATATGTGAGTGGGGAAGATAAAATTATTCGATGGGATACGGAGGAAACCATCAACTATAAATATTTTTTCTTTGGGGAGGGAGAAAAAGATCATTTTGGACCATGTGATCAATACTTGATTATTCATTATTATTGTAATTAAATGTACTACAAAATCTTTTTCAAGTATACAGAATAGAAATATTACTATGAAATTACAAATGATGATAAAATATCCAAATTATACCGATAATATTTGTAAAAACTGGCTATGAGTGGAAGGAGAAGTGGAAATTAATCGACATGGCATATTGGTAGCACATGATTCATATACCAACCATGGCGAGATGACTTAGCGTGATTAACCGGTGTGAGCAGCATGATGACATGTATTTTTCTTTCTTTATTATTTTGTTTTTTGTGTGATTGAGTACATATCAGTGTGATGTGTGTGCGTGCATGAGTGTCAGAGTGTGGTTAATTATGACTCTAATAAGAAAAAGAATTTGAAGTGACATGATGTGATGGTATAAATTAAGGGAGGTGATTTGCACACAACAACTTTTAGCATTTCACAACAATTATATGTTAATGGACAAATTTACCCCTCCTTGTTTTTATCAAAATTTTCTAATTTACCCTCTTCATTAAGATCATTTCCTCCCCTCGTGATTACAAATTCCAACCACCAAATTCTTTATACTTTTTCTTTTTTTAAACCCACTTTTTTATATGATTGTATTTCAACCTCAATCATCACTTTATTTAATATATATTATCAACCTTATTTTTTCCTTCAAATATGGTATGAGTTACAAACTAGTAGATAAGCTTTTGCTACTGAATTATAAACTTGTCACCTTCCTGGACCAATTAAAACAACAACACTGAGAATAGGGACGACTAGCTGGACCAATTAAAACAATAAATTTTTTTGCTATTGATCTCATAATATGAACCAAAACAGCAGCAACAATCTAAAATATCATCCAAAACAGTTTACTAGTTTTCTCAAAAAATTACATACCAAAACAGCTTGTGCAGAAAATCTCAACGAAACTAACAAATATAATTATCTTAGAAGACTGGACATATAAAACCACTTGAAAAGTTTCAAAGTGTCTCGAGAGAATTTAAAAAAAAATCACGTGAACTCAATCATGTTGCTCCAGTAATATAAAATCATCTAAAAATTGGCCTAATTGTATACTACACTCAAGAATAAAGTAGAATAATCATAGGCTACTGTAAAAATTGGCCTAATTGTATACTACACTCAAGAAACAGAATCAATAAACAGAATCAAAGAAATTGGGGTATTCATGTACTGCTAGATAATTAAGAATCAAAGAATTAAGAATCACTAAAAGTAAATAAAACCCAATCGGTCAGAAGCACAGGAAGTACAAAAAATATAGCATGCGAAGCAAAAAATTTCATATTAGAAACAAATCACAATTGCATGACATAGAACCAAACCGTGGGCTAATGAAGCAATCAAAATTGCATATGAAAATAACCGAACCGTGAGTTAATGACGGCGGTGGCCGGTGGAAACAAGCAGGAACGGCGGTGGCGGAAGTAAGCAGGTACGACGGTGGAAGCAACCAGGAACAGCGGTGCCGGAAGCCACCAGGAACCGTTCGATTTTGTAGAACAGCGGTGCTGGAAGCCACCAGGTACGGCGGTGTCGCAAGGATGATTTGGGCTCCGATTGCTTCGGTATTTTCTAGAAACCCTTCGGTTTCTTAGGAAGGAACAAACATACGGATGTCTTGGGGGGAAGGGCTTTATTGGAGGGTTAAATTAGAAAATTTTGTTAAAAAAAAGGAAGGGTAAATTTGTCCATTGACATATAATTGTTGTGAGATGCTAAAAGTTGTTGTGTGCAAATCACCTCCCATAAATTAAGAGACATCATCCCCTAGTATTAAAGTGGGGTGATGCTATATATCCCCCCTCCCTCTCACATACATATATGTCATATCATTGACTTACAACTTTCAATATTACTTTTTCACACACATACATCACATCAAGGGGGATATATAGATATTAAGAGGGGACATTTAGAAACATCCTATGTCAAATCACTTAAACATAATTTTCAAAATAGCTTTTTTTCCTCACATACATCACATCAAGGGGGATAAATAGATTTTAAAGGGGGGATATATAGAATCACCCTTAAAGTGTTGTGATAAAGATCTTAGTTGTAATGTTTTATCAAATATAATTTATTATATTCTCTTTCAAATATGAGTGTGAGAACTACAAAAAGCAGATTTTTGAATTAAAATAAGAAACTCATTATCATATTTGTAAAAAAAACATAAAAGGTCATATTTGACAATAACATGAAAAAAAGTTAATTCAAAGCTTCTATGTAGTAGCAATTTGTATTTACAAATTAAAAAAAAGTAGAAAGCTCCTGAATCCCGTTATGAGTATGATCCTACAAGGTCTCGTTTGAAATAAAAGCATATCTCAATCAACTATGGAAAAAAATAAAGATAAAAACACATCATTGTATTAAGGAGAAATGAAAGTAGATCATCGTACAATGAAAGTAAAATTTTAGGGGGCGTTTGGTTCGTGGTATTTCGTGGGATTCCATGGGAATCGGATTTAAAATCCCTCCAAATCATGTGTTTGGTTTGCAAAATGGACAACGGATTCAAATTCCCAGGATTCATTAAAATCCCACATATGAAGGATTTTTCAATCCCTTCATCCACCTTGGTATTTTGAAATCCCACACCTGGGTCATTTGCTCCGGCGACCTTATGGCTAAATTTCCGGTGAACCACGGCCGTCGCCGTCATCCCTTCGTTGTCACCGTCGCTGTCAAACCCTTTTACCGCCGTCGCCGTCATCTCTTCGTCTTCCCCTACGATTTCAAGCAAAAACCACCGTCGCCGGCGCGTCAATGCCGTTGCTGTCGCTGTCATCCCCTTCTCTCATGGTAGCCCTCGCAAACCCTAGCCCTAGCCCTCGCAGTCGATGTCGCCGTCACCTTCAAACCCTAGGCGTTGCCCTTGCCTTCGTCGACAAAAACCCTTCCATCATCCTAGCCTTTGTCAAACCCTAGCCGTTTGTCGTTCAAACAGAGAAGGGCGTTCGCCGGAGAAGGTAGCACCGGAAGGAATTTATGTTGCTAACAAGTAAATATTACACGCACTTCGCGGCAGGGTAAAAATAGTATCTCG
The DNA here is from genome assembly GCA_947179395.2 of Pulicaria dysenterica. NCBI lineage: Eukaryota > Viridiplantae > Streptophyta > Magnoliopsida > Asterales > Asteraceae > Pulicaria > Pulicaria dysenterica. The sequence continues at coordinate 47,541,942 of OX359295.1, forward strand.
TCTACTGTAAAATTATATTGTTACTTTAATTTTTAATGAAATTCGTTTAAACGGCTATATAAAAAAATAATTTAAATAGTTTCGAAATTTTAGCTCTGATTTCCATCACTAATATTAATATAAAGAACTATTGAATTAAAATAAATTATTTTTAATGTAAACAATAAAATATAATAATAATAATAATAATAATAATAATAAATTTTAATAATAAAAAATAAAATATAAAATATATGTCTATTTACTATGTATCTATATCCTATATAACTTAAAGAGTATTGAATCCTATCTGTCAATAATAATTGAGTCCCAAAACTTGAAGTTAGAAAAATTAGAGTGCCTTTGGTTTATGACGTGGCATAAAATCAGATTTCTGGGCCTCTAAGCCGCAGGGGTTGAACGGAAGGGCCCGTGAACGGCAGGGTATGTGGAGCGTTTTTTTGGCATTAATTGATACCGGAGAAGGAGGAACGCTGATGTCTTCATTTTCAGGGATCAAATCCTTCATTGCTTCATAAACATCAAGAATATTAAACCATCGGAGCTCTGCTACCCATTGCAGTTCCATTAGTAAAATTAAGCAGCTCCTTAGATGAAACCCTACACGCCTCCTATAGAAAGATCTGCTGCAGCAGCGGTCGTGGAGGAGTAACCAAAAACACGGTCGCCCAGGCGGCGTTCACTAGGGTATAAGACTCGAACAACCATGTTGATTGCTTTGATGAGGACTGCAAACCACCAGCACATAGGTTGCACTGGATGTATATTATTTTTCTATGAGTATTGCAAAAACAGGATGACTATCGTCTCCGCTCAAGTTTTAGGGTTTTTGTAACCCCAAACTAATGGATTTCTAATACTCGAGCAATGTTCTATGTCACTCCGCTTTCTCTCCTGTTAAACTCCATTGGAGATTCTGTTTTCTCTATTGAATTGCTCTTGAAGATTCATTTTTAATTTCGTATTTTAATTTTTTATAGGGTTCTTGTATGTCGGAATTGCTGAAAATCTTGTAGTTGAGTTATGTCTTTCTGTTTATTGTAGATATTTATGGAATTGAGCAAAGGGAGACAGACCGGAGCTACCTGTAGGTAATTTATTTTTTGAATTATGTGAATTTTATCATTTTCAGCTGTAACTATGTATATTTACATCATTTTCGTTGGAAGTAATGTATTTATATCATTTTCGGCAGGAAATGAGTCTATTTTTATCATTTTGATGTGGATGATGTTATCATTTAAATTTGGTATCTTGTTATCATTTTTATCTGGAAAAATATTATGATTTTCAACTGAACATGTTATCATTTTCGGTTGTAAATTGTCTAGTTTTATCATTTTCATTAAGGCTAGCAATTCCTGACCCAACCCGAAACACGACCCGAACCTGACACGAAAAAAGTGACATGAACCCGAAATGGGTCAAAAGCAGGTTGACACGAAGTTGACACGAAAATAAATGGGTCGGGTTAGGGTCAACCCGATAACCCGAAATTGACCCGTATAAGGGTAAAACTAAAAATTATAAAATTTTCTTTAATACTTTAAATCTTAATTTCAAAAAGGAGATTGTAATTTAAATAAGGGAGCGCCATCTTAGGCAACAAAATCTGATAAACAGAAGTACAAAACTTTTAAGATCTAAAAACTTAAATAAACAATAAAAGATTTAAACCTAAATAATATCACATCATGGTTTAAATCCGAGAATACAACGGAAAAGAGGGAAAAAACTTGTATTTTGAATTTGGATAATTTCTTTTAGGTTATTTTATTCCATAGTTTGTTCATTAATTAGTACTATTGTATTGGTATTCGATATTTCAATCCGTGGTTTATTCACTAGTTAGTATAGAAAATTGAAAACAGACAAGGAATTCGAAAATTTTATAACGAAAAACGAATTTGAATACCGTACTCGGAAACCGAATTTGAATACCGTAGTCGAAAACCGTAATTGAAAACGGTATTTGAAACCCGTAATTGAAAATGGGATTCGAAACCCGTAATCGAAAATGGTATCGAAACCCGTAATTGAAAACGGTATTCGAAACCCGTAACCGAAAACCATATTCAAAAATCTTATTTAAAAAATACGTGTCAAATAAGTTTGACCGAAATGGATCGACACGAAACACGACCCAAACCCGACACGAAAAAAAGTGACACGACTCGAACATGACACGAAAATAAATTGGTCAAAATTGGGTCGACACGAAACTGACCCGAACCCGAACGACACGAACCCAATAACACGAACCCGACCCAAATTTTCAGCCTTAATTTTCATCTTGATAAATGCTATCTTTTTGAATGTTGTATATTGTTATCATTTTCGGCTGAAAGTTATCATTTTTGGTTACCGGAAGAAAGTTATCATTTTCGGCCGCTGAAGAAAGTTATCATTTTCGGCTGCCGGAAGAAAGTTATCATTTTCGGTTGCTGGAATAAAGTTATCATTTCGGCTGCTAAAGGTAAAAAAATAAAAGGGATGTGATTTAAGTGGTGAATGTTTCCCATAATACCCTTTCTTCTATAATTAAATCTTATAATTGCTTAGTTAATTATAATAATGTCATAATTAAATCTTGACCATTGATTTCACAAATCTAATGATTCAGATTTGGAATTTAGGGACTATTTTAAGCATAGAGGCTTTATTGATTATATATCTATGTATGTGTATATATATATACAAAAGTTCAAACGAGAACTGTTTTTCGTATGAGAACTGCAAAAACTGTTTTTAATGTCATATTAATGACTCATTAATAGGGGTATTTTGGTAATTTATATGTTTACCCAACCGTGAATTGCGTCCGGGTGAGCCATAATCAATTTACAAAGCTTGATTTTTTTGAAATAACCCTCGCGAATGTATCAATTAGCCATTAATGAGTCATTAATGAAGCATTAACGAGACGCCAAAAAATCTTATTACTTTTGATCAAGGGCTAAGATTGGTTCTCGCGGTTGGTAATATGAAAAACAGTTCTCATTTGATCTCTCATATATATATATATATATATATATATATATATATATATATATATATATATATATACTTGTGTGTATTAATGCGTATCAAACTTGTGTTTTTAAATTACCTTTTTTTGACTAATGGGTTGATAGAGCCGGTTAACCTATTTGACCTGAAACCCAACTAGTTTAATACGGTTCGGAAAAAGACATAAACCCAGTCATTGTTGAACCGTTTTCTCAACCTGTTTACAGGTCAACCGGTTCAACTGGCCAATTCAACTCAAATTCTAAAACAGTGCTTATGAGTGTGAGCAAGCAAGTTCTCATGCATTAGCAATTTGGAATCTTTATTCTTTCATATATAAAGAAAAATTAAGAAACCTCGCGCTTCCTCACATTAATATGATTTTAATTACATCTCGATTGGAATGTATACATAAGCTAATAGAAGGACAAACAAGTGACTCTAATAAACTTAAGATTAACGACATTCCTACTATTAGCATGCTAAAATGACCCCTTCATTTATCAACAACACATGGGACGTAAATGGCTTAACACGCCCTATACAAAATATTTAAGAAATCCTTTTCAAAGCAATTTCCACATATCTAGTTCTGAAAAGGAAAGAGCAATGTTGTTTTAAGAAACATGAAATACGTTGCGATCATAAGAAGTAGAAAGTAATAGATCCGAAACTAGCATATAGTTGTTGTAGATAGTTTTGTAGATATATCAAGAGTTTGTTATGTAGTTAGTTTAGTTTTATCTTTTGTACTTGCATTATATAAATTTTGAATACACATCACACCAAAACAATGTATTTCTCATAAATCTTTGTATGGTCTACATAAATCCTTATATTGTATTATGTAAACCCTTATATAAAAAATTCTTTGTTGAGAAGAGAAATGAAATTACGAATGATAGATGTCTAGTTACGCATTAGAATAATGTCATAAATATAGCTAAAAGGTAAAGAGTGGAGGAAATCTTGTCTCTTGGCGTGCAAAGAAACAACCTACCGTTGCATGATCAAGCTGTGGATTCGTATACAGGACCTTAGCTAACACTGATATTGAAATTGTGTAGATTACACATCTTCTTCATAAGTTGCATGTATAACTACCACCTTCACAGCCTAACCTTTTATGTGTCAATCAAAGTGCCTTGTTTCGTAGTCAAAACCCAATGTCACATAAATGTACCAAACATATTGAATATATACTACATATGTTCCCACCAATCTGCAATTGGCAGACATTTTCACTAAGAGTCTTCATCGACCTTTCTTTAAGGATTTGTGTGACACGCTTCATCTTGTATCTCATCCTCTTCGGTTTAAAGTGGGGTGGGGTGGGGAGTTAATTAATAGACCCGTAACTAACATATAGTTTTTGTAGCTAGTTTTAGAGATATATTAGAAGTTTCTTTTGTTTTATCTTTTGTATTTGTATTATGTAAATGATTACATGTTAAATAATACACATCACACCAAAACAATGTCTTTCTCATTAGTCCTTGTAAAATAGAAGTATATTTCTATATTTGACATTTAACACACTAATAAATATACAACATTTTTATTACACATTGTGTCACCATATAACAACATAAACTATTTTAACAGTGAAATATAATTGCCGGTTTTGCATCATTGACCGATACTATCATTGAAACTTAAGAATGTTGATGATGATTCACCATAACTTAGCACAGATAGTTCCTCCTCATACACCAAAAGTCCAATACTAGTCTCGACTGTTGAGGGAATGTGCGATGATCGTATGGTTTCTAGCTCTATAGCTACTTCTTTCATAGTTGGTCTATTCTTACCATTTAGATTGATGCATCGTATTGCAAGATTAGCTAGTAACAAAAGCTCATCCCTAGTACCCTCACATTCGCATCAAAAATAGACATAACACGCCCTTCTTCCATTGCCAACATAAAATGTGTGGCCAAACTTCTATTTTCACCGAATCGGGTTAGGGAAATTGGCTTTTAACCGGTTAAGAGTTCGATCAAAACAACTCCAAAACTATAAACATCACTTTTTTCAATGAATTGGCTAGATTGAAAATACTCAGGATCTAGGTAACCAAATGTACCTTTGACTAAGGTAGTCAAGTGAGTTTGATCCACTGATACGAACCTTGAAGTTCCAAAATCAGAAACTTTGGCCCTGTATTTATCATCCAAAAGTATATTAGTTGTTTTAATGTACCTGTGGTATATTGGAATTGAAGTTGCTGAATGCAAATAAGCAAGTGCTCCTGCAACCTCTTTAGCTATCTGTAACCTCATGTTCAAAGAAATTGGTAGCTCATCATTTTGATTGTGAATACGATCATACAACGTACCATTTGAAATAAATTCAGAAACTAGTAGAGGAACATCTGTTTCTAAGCAACATCCCAATAGTTTGACCACGTTTCTATGATTGACTTGGGAAAGAATGACCACTTCATTAATGAATTGCTCTAATTGGCTTTCATCAATTATTTTTGATTTCTTGATCGCCACAATCCTTCCGTCCACCAACATTCCTTTATAAACTGTACCTTGGCCTCCTCGACCAAGAATTCTGTTTTCATTGAAGTTGTCAGTTGCCTTCTCTAACACATGTGATGTGAAAAGTATGGTTTTATCAACTAAAGATGGATCGGCTTCCTCTTGTTGTTTTAGAAGTAAACCACCATTGCGTTTAAAGAACTTCTTTCTTCGTCTCCTTTCTTTTACTTTCTTGATGAATTTGTACAATGCATAACCGGTTGTCATTAGAAACAATATAGCCATGCTTATGCTAACACCTGAGTGAAGATCAATATACAACTATACTTAGTAATTATATAAATTGCTTAAACTTGCGTGTTAACCGCACAATTCATGCTCAAAACAAAGTTTCTAAATACTATAACTTACCAATTAAATGAATGTATTGATGTTATTAGGGAAAGGTTTTCATGATCTTCTAGTTCAATATAGATCATAAATAAACAATATATATAGTTGATCTTAAACAAATTAGTTAATTGATTATGAAAAATATGCAATAATGGAAAAGTAAAGGGCTTATCATTTGAAGATAAAAATGAAGGCCTTTACTTTAAAAATCAACTTATATTTGGTCTTTACCAAATTTATACAAGTAAATGTATGTAAGGTACATCTATTTCAGTCTAAAGTTCAAGAAACCTCGATCTGTTTTTAAGGACCAATATATATAGATGTGCATATTTTGTCAAATTTTTGCGTTCTATTTTAAAGAACTGTAATTGTCAGTTTTATAGAAGTTCAAATGGTCAAATTTGCTTTCTTATTTTACTTTTCAATTCGCTAGATTTTTTTGTTTTGTTGAAATAAATTTTATATTTGTAAAAAGTCTTCTCTTTTATTTTTGTCTGAATTCGTAGAGCTAAAAAAGCTTAATTGGTCGTTTTCTGCTCTAGCTATTTACGTAGATTAGAGCAAAAGTAAAATGGTATGTTTGTGAGCACATATATATAGACATTAATTAATTACCTAATATAATACCCAAGGATGATCTCCGCCTTTCATTATAATACTCCCAATTATCATAATGATGACAAGTGAGGTTGCGCCCGTACACTAAACCATCAACGTCATATATATCAAAATAATTACAGTAACCTCCAGCATAGCGGCAACTTTCACACTCCTTATCCGTAGGATCAAAATTTGGATCAGAGTCTGTATGAAAAAGCTGCAAATTAAAAAAAAATAGAAAGAGACAAGCAACATAATTAAACAAATAGATACTAATTTAATTTATATATAATATTTTCTTACAAACGCATCCATCTGTGAGATAAGTGTTTCCTTCATAATATGAAGATGTTTGGCATTTCAAGCTATCCACTGTATTACAATTACCCAGATCCACTTTAACTATATCCGATCCCCGACAACAATTTACTTGAACATGGTCAGGTTCTAAGAGAGTCCAGAGAAGTGACGTGGGAATAGCAGAGTTATTATCCTTGACAACAAATTGGTCATAAAACCTTCCTCGGCCGCCAGATGAATAATTCTTATCTACCAAGAAGGCAGATCCACAATCTCCATGTGTCTCCAACCGTGTGGTATACGACTTAAAATATCGAGGAACTATCATCTGACAAGGGGATGATGTCTCTTAATTTATACCATCACATCATGTCACTTCAAATTCTTTTTCTTATTAGAGTCATAATTAACCACACTCTGACACTCATGCACGCACACACATCACACTGATATGTACTCAATCACACAAAAAACAAAATAATAAAGAAAGAAAAATACATGTCATCATGCTGCTCACACCGGTTAATCACGCTAAGTCATCTCGCCATGGTTGGTATATGAATCATGTGCTACTAATATGCCATGTCGATTAATTTCCACTTCTCCTTCCACTCATAGCCAGTTTTTACAAATATTATCGGTATAATTTGGATATTTTATCATCATTTGTAATTTCATAGTAATATTTCTATTCTGTATACTTGAAAAAGATTTTGTAGTACATTTAATTACAATAATAATGAATAATCAAGTATTGATCACATGGTCAAAAAATGGATGTTGAATCGCATCATCTGTGGGATTGGGTGGTCTATGTCACGGGCTGGGAAGCTACCAATCTATCTTAAGGGTGGGTTGTCTTACTTGTTTAGTCGGTATAAGCTAGACGACGTTGTTTTATGCACACACAGACACTTTAATTGGTAGTTTCATACTCTAGGATGGTGTTGTTTCAATTAGGTGTGAAGTTACATGATTGAATTAATCCGACAATGGTTATAAGGTGGTACCTGTGTGATCTCTATTTTTATTGTCTATTTACATATAGCTTTCTTGTGTCTAATAGAGGTATTCATCGTCTATAACTCATCAAGCAGGAGGCCATAGGATGGTTGCCTTCATCCTTAATGTAGCTTTAAAGTTATGTGAGGCAAATGTTGAGTCATATTGTGTTGGCATATTCTCCTCTATATTCTCAAGGGTACGTGAAGATTGGGAGCTTCAAATCAATATTGCATGGCATTCACAAATGTATGTTTTTGGACTCCTTTTTTTTTCTTAAATAGCAGAAGATAAAATTATGTTAATGAAAAACTTTAGCAAGGAGCTAGAGAAAATAAAAATAGAACAAAAGAAAATCACAAAGAAGACTCCTTTCGAGGATTACAATGCCAATTATACCTACACGCCTCCTATCAAGATTACCCTATGCATTTAACCAAAAAAGAGATAAACATTGCATATAAAAACACAAACTCACAAACGACACCGACTTGGAACTAAATATTCTATCATTTCGATATGACCACATCACCTAACAAAAGGGAAATCACCACAACTTTAAATGCTTCCAATTGCATCATGACAACATGCACCAATTTCTTTGAAGAAGAGAACCACCAAAGGACATGCCAAAAAAAGATGTTCCTCTGACTTTTGGGGGGAAGCCACATAATGGGTTTAAAATCAAAATATTCTCTTTAATGGAAAGTGATTTGTACACAACACAAATTAGTCATACATAACAAAAGGTGATTGTTTAGACTATTATACCCTTGAATTTATGGATGAGAATAAAAGTTAGTGGGTAGGTGAGGGCATAAAAGTCATGATTGTTGTGTATGACTAATTTGTGTTATGTACAAATCATCTCTCCTGTTCAATAGTTATATGTAGTTCATGGCCGTTTATGCATTAATCGCCAGATCAAGATATTAACTTTAGGAGGAACACATTTCAACTAAATCGTTTGAACTCCTCTTTAGTTTAGAAGGGCACAACAAAAGGGAACTAATTGAAAATATGCGTGAAGAATGAAGCTTCCACGAACAAGCCCAATTGTAGCCATTAGGACGGTCAACCTTTCTATTTAAGAATAGATAAAAATATATCAATATTTAAATCTTTAAAAGACCCGTCTAACTTAGAAGACATAACTCACCGTCTAAACATTACTATATCACACCTATTTCGGTAATAAGAACACGTAACTCATCCTCGAAACCATCTAGCCCAAAACCGATTACTATCCCCACACCCAGAGTGTGCTGAACTTCTTCAGAGGTATGCAATCCATGGAATAAGAACGATTGTTCATCAAGAATGAAGAAGCTTTTGGTGATACCCTGGTTTTCTTTTTAAGAGATCTTCTCCTTTTCCTACTTTTCAAAGAGGAGGTTGCTAAAAAGGAAAAACAGAAATTAATGGGCTTATTTAAATCTAGTGATCCACAATCTTTGGTGATTGACCCATTACAAGCTATTGGGCTATGTTTACTACTAGGCCCTAGAGAGAATTACACTTACTCACATAGGAATAGGAATGTTAGAGGACTTCACGTACTTAGATGGACACATTGAAACATGCCTTCACATTATACTAGTATTTACCCGCGTGATGAAGCGAGGGTAAAATAGTTTCATTTGTCATCATAGGGGTGTTCAAAATTTGGATATAAACCGTTTTAACTGTAATCCGAACTGCTCCGTAACCAAAAAATCCGAAACCGTTTTCAAATTCGGTTTAAGAACTGAAACCGATTACCATAAATACTTTAATTACGTAAAACTGAAACTGTTTTCAAATTCGGTTATTCGGTTTAAAAATCGAAATCGATTACATAAAATAGTACAACTCAAATAGCATTATTTACAATATATTTCAGCAATGATCTTAAACACTTTAAATACTTTAATTACATAAAGCTGTCAGAATTTAAATACATAGTGATTGCTTTAAAACTGTCAAAAAATTAATTAGAAAAAATGTTCTGAATTTAATGATAGTTGTACTATTTTAAAAGTGTTAAGATTGTTGCTCAAAGTTATTGTAAAGCATGTTATATTACTTGTACTACTTAACTTAAAAAATTGTCTTAAAAAAAGAGCTAAATGCTTTATAGTGTAGTAAACATATCCTCCTTTTCACACCTCTATCTTCAACAGAGGTGATCGGAGATGATTTTCCCGGCGGTGGATTAACAAAATCCAATCTATCCGATGTTTCTTAAACAAATTCTTTTTCACCACATTTTGGATATTTATTCGTGTGATCCATTAATTGATCATCTCCATTCAAATTCTCTTCATCACTCATATCTATATCACTTACATTTTCCTCTAACTAAACATCGTTATTAGCTACACTAAAACATGGAAATAAACGCAATGAATCACTGTGATCCTCTAGTATTCTTGAAAACTTGACTATCGACATGGGAAAAGACAAGGAGCGTAACATGAAGTATTTGATAATTGATTTATGAAGTGTTTTCCGCGTCGGTATCAGCTTACAAGTTATATTCGGTTCACGCGTGCTAATAAATAGAAGATATTATTTTTCCTACTACTGCTTGATGATTGGTTTATAAAGTGAGGTTCCGTTTGTTTAGTAGGATTCAAAAGAATGAAATTGAATTCATTAAGGAATTGAATTACTAAAAATGAGATTCCATATCATGTTTGTTTGTTAAAAACTGAAATTGAATTCAATTTCATTTTAATCTTATATTTTGTTTGGTTTGTAGATTTATTGGGAAGAATTGGAATGAAATTATGTTTAATGACCTAACAAACGGAATATTCCATTTCTTCGAATATAAGATTCCTGCGAAATAAACATGAACTAAGTGAAAACATAGCTTCGTTAATAGCAGTGCATTTCAAATCATCAGAAGGGCAATGGATTAATTATCTTTTAATCTCTAACTTGAAGTTATAAAATGATCTTGGCATTAAATTTGAAGTAATGACTCATTGTGTATTAGTGATAACACGAAGTCTCATGGTAAAGGCTTTATATATCATTATATAATCCAGTTGCATTTTTATGGTTCGAAGTTCTTTAAACATCAGATATGTCTATTATAAGATACCAACAAATTAAGTAGTCGTATATTTAGCGATAGTTGAATAATTTCATCAATACTAACATAGTAACATATTGCTTAAGATATTTATAGTATTTCGTCACTAATACATCAATGAAGGAGCATTTCTCGGTCTATTTATTACAAAAATCTGACATCTTTTTGACAGATCTTAAACAAAATTATATATAAGTTACTCATTGAAATGGTACGTCCTTGAGTAAAATTTAATTATCATCAAATTTATATAAGTTGTTTGGTAGTAACATTCAAATGGTGTTTATATATATAAGTATATAACTCTGTTTTTATGTGTTAGAATGGAAAGTTGTGTTTATTTATATTTTAGTTAAGTTTGATATAATTATTGATATTAGTTATAGTACATTGGTTTATTTAGTAAATATCTTATTGGTATATATACATTTCTATAAACCCTAATAAACTAAGCATTCATAATTTTGGTTTTATCATACTATTCTCCTCTCACATTCATACACATCATAGAGATAGTGGTGTTTGCTCAATTACATCAATACGTGGTATAGTTGGGATCCTTCAATGACAACTGTTATGATCAATATGCTTACTACTAGGTTAAAAAAACTTCTTGTGGTCAAGGCTATCACTTTTCTATATATTGAGTAGCCAGCCCTCCATGGGTTCTATTTATATGGAGTAACTTTAGTGGTTATGTCAGCAATCCAATATCCAATAACCCCTCCCCCCAAACAAATACCGCAAATGTCTTATACTCATGAGATTCCAACTTATCACAACTTACAAGTAGATTTAGAAAGATGGTCATAAATGACATATCTATCCCCCAATCGACAATTTATGCACATGACAAGGGTTCAGCTCATGACTTAGCTCCAATATCTCCCATTGAGCAACTTCCTGAACATGTTACAATCGAATTAAGACACGTACACTCTCTCTTTTCCAACCATCACAAAGTCTTTCCATGCATTGACTTAGAATAAGTAAGATATTTAATGAGATTCTTGAAATATCCTTTAACAAAGACAAAACTGATAATTCTCATTATATGATCACCATCAATGATTAATTAACATGTATTTTATAATGGTTATAAAATAAATAATTAAATGTATTAAAATCTTTAAGCGCAGCAAACATAACCCAAAATAAAAAGCACGTTGAAATTAAAAATAAATGGTATGGTCTTGATAAACAACTAAACATTGCCACGTACGGGACAAGAGGGTCGACATCGTACCATTACAACAAAAAGAAAAGTATTAATTAATATTTTTATAAAACATATAATCAAAGAAAATAAGGTGTAAAATATATAATGATAATTAAATATAAATATATAGCTAGCTAGTTACGTCCGCCGTCGTAATCTTAAAGTAGAAAAAGTCCACAAAATTCCATATTTCGAATTATCATTCGCGGTGTAGACTCCACCGGTACGTGTACTAATTTCTCAGTAGGTTCCTTTGATCGATCATCCCCGCCTTATATATATATATATATATATATATATATATATATATATATATATATATATATATATACACACCAATATACCATAATTAGACACGTACTTCCTTCCCTAATTTTACAGTTCTGATACTAATTCATGCATGTTCTTTCACAAAAATGAAGCTCTTTCGTCTTTACTACTTGCTTATCTTGCTTTCATTAACAGCAGCACAGACACGAGTTCCTAAGTACGCCAAGACAGGGTGTGCTAATATGTGCGGGAATTGAACGTGAGAATTCCATTTCCATTTGGAATAGGTGCAAACTGTTCTATCAACGAATGGTATATCGTTGATTGTAAAATGTCGACACCATATTTAGCTGCACTAAACAACCCTCAAGTCTTACGTGTTAACTTGGAAAATCAAACGGTCATTGTTAACATGCCAACCATCTCTAATTGCAGTAATAGTAGTCAAAGCATGAGCATGGATCTTGATAATAGTCCCTTCCTGTTTTCCAAATCACAAAATAATTTTGTTTTTGAGGGGTGTGGTAATGCTTTTATCTTGGACCATGATCACGGGACTGTGCTCACTGGGTGTTCGGCTTCCTGTCACAACGACACGACTAGTACTACTGTTAATGAAACTATAAACAAGTGTATTGGCATCAATTGTAGTATTAAAGTGGGGTGATACTATATATCCCCCCTCCCTCTCACATACATATATGTCATATCATTGACTTACAACTTTCAATGTTACTTTTTCACACACATACATCACATCAAGGGGGATATATAGATATTAAGAGGGGACATTTAGAAACATCCTATGTCAAATCACTTAAACATAATTTTCAAAGTAGCTTTTTTTCCTCACATACATCACATCAAGGGGGATAAATAGATTTTAAAGGGGGGATATATAGAATCACCCTTAAAGTGTTGTGATAAAGATCTTAGTTGTAATGTTTTATCAAATATAATTTATTATATTCTCTTTCAAATATGAGTGTGAGAACTACAAAAAGCAGATTTTTGAATTAAAATAAGAAACTCATTATCATATTTGTAAAAAAAACATAAAAGGTCATATTTGACAATAACATGAAAAAAAGTTAATTCAAAGCTTCTATGTAGTAGCAATTTGTATTTACAAATTAAAAAAAAGTAGAAAGCTCCTGAATCCCGTTATGAGTATGATCCTACAAGGTCTCGTTTGAAATAAAAGCATATCTCAATCAACTATGGAAAAAAATAAAGATAAAAACACATCATTGTATTAAGGAGAAATGAAAGTAGATCATCGTACAATGAAAGTAAAATTTTAGGGGGCGTTTGGTTCGTGGTATTTCGTGGGATTCCATGGGAATCGGATTTAAAATCCCTCCAAATCATGTGTTTGGTTTGCAAAATAGACAAGGGATTCAAATTCCCAGGATTCATTAAAATCCCACATATGAAGGATTTTTCAATCCCTTCATCCACCTTGGTATTTTGAAATCCCACACCTGGGTCATTTGCTCCGGCGACCTTATGGCTAAATTTCCGGTGAACCACGGCCGTCGCCGTCATCCCTTCGTTGTCACCGTCGCTGTCAAACCCTTTTACCGCCGTCGCCGTCATCTCTTCGTCTTCCCCTACGATTTCAAGCAAAAACCACCGTCGCCGGCGCGTCAATGCCGTTGCTGTCGCTGTCATCCCCTTCTCTCGTGGTAGCCCTCGCAAACCCTAGCCCTCGCAGTCGATGTCACCGTCACCTTCAAACCCTAGGCGTTGCCCTTGCCTTCGTCGACAAAAACCCTTCCATCATCCTAGCCTTTGTCAAACCCTAGCCGTTTGTCGTTCAAACAGAGAAGGGCGTTCGCCGGAGAAGGTAGCACCGGAAGGAATTTATGTTGCTAACAAGTAAATATTACACGCGATTCGCGGCAGGGTAAAAATAGTATCTCGTCTACTGTAAAATTATATTGTTACTTTAATTTTTAATGAAATTCGTTTAAACGGCTATATAAAAAAATAATTTAAATAGTTTCGAAATTTTAGCTCTGATTTCAGTCACTAATATTAATATAAAGAACTATTGAATTAAAATAAATTATTTTTAATGTAAACAATAAAATATAATAATAATAATAATAATAATAAATTTTAATAATAAAAAATAAAATATAAAATATATGTCTATTTACTATGTATCTATATCCTATATAACTTAAAGAGTATTGAATCCTATCTGTCAATAATAATTGAGTCCCAAAACTTGAAGTTAGAAAAATTAGAGTGCCTTTGGTTTCTGACGTGGTATAAAATCAGATTTCTGGGCCTCTAAGCCGCAGGGGTTGAACGGAAGGGCCCGTGAACGGCAGGGTATGTGGAGCGTTTTTTTGGCATTAATTGATACCGGAGAAGGAGGAACGCTGATGTCCTCATTTTCAGGGATCAAATCCTTCATTGCTTCATAAACATCAAGAATATTAAACCATCGGAGCTCTGCTACCCATTGCAGTTCCATTAGTAAAATTAAGCAGCTCCTTAGATGAAACCCTACACGCCTCCATGATAGAAAGATCTGCTGCAGCAGCGGTCGTGGAGGAGTAACCAAAAACACGGTCGCCCAGGCGGCGTTCACTAGGGTATAAGACTCGAACAACCATGTTGATTGCTTTGATGAGGATTGCAAACCACCAGCACATAGGTTGCACTGGATGTATATTATTTTTCTATGAGTATTGCAAAAACAGGATGACTATCGTCTCCGCTCAAGTTTTAGGGTTTTTGTAACCCCAAACTAATGGATTTCTAATACTCGAGCAATGTTCTATGTCACTCCGCTTTCTCTCCTGTTAAACTCCATTGGAGATTCTGTTTTCTCTATTGAATTGCTCTTGAAGATTCATTTTTAATTTCGTATTTTAATTTTTTATAGGGTTCTTGTATGTCGGAATTGCTGAAAATCTTGTAGTTGAGTTATGTCTTTCTGTTTATTGTAGATATTTATGGAATTGAGCAAAGGGAGACAGACCGGAGCTACCTGTAGGTAATTTTCATTTTTACATTCTTCTTTCTTATCTTTTATTTGAATATCTGCTTATACACCTCACGTTTTAGGTGTTGTAGTTTAGTTATTTGTATACCTTTTAGATGTTGATTCACCTCTATTACTTGGTTTTGTGGGAACTAGAGTGATTAATAAAATTTTGAGCATATGCATTTGATTTTCTGTTGCTAATTAATCGTTCAACACTGAGCTCACCAATAATGAGCAAGTTTGAATAAACAAAATGGCCATGTGCGGTTGCTCTTCACGAGTTCGTGACCTTTTGAACCTTTAATTTGGTGTAATCTCATCCTGCTTATTGAATTGCAAAGAATTCAATCGTAACAGTTAACACCTTTTATTCAAAGAATCAAAGTAGTTCAATCTTGTAAAGTGTAGTGTCCTCTTTTGCATATGCTCAAGCATACAAAAGCCCAAGTAAATTGGTTTTAAAATCCATTCACATTGGTTTTATGCATAGGGTTTATAAATTCATCATCTATATTCCTTGACAATGCCGCCGAAAGTCATCTGCTTCTTTGTTGAAGATTTTCAAACTTGGAGATGAGGAACAATGCGATTATCGATGTGGTCAATAACAATCGGTTGATTAAAGGTAAAAGTGACTTTATCTAGGGTCTCGATTTCTCTTTTTAACCACAGGTGTAAACATTTTTAGGATTTATAACTCGAATTGGATGTTGTTGAGGTTTGAAATCAAGTACCTTTCATTCAGGATAGTAACCTCACATCAAATTGCTATTCATCAATCTATGGATATAGATAATGTTAACATTTCTTTGATTTCTTTTGGTATTCTTTGTTTCTTTTTTGGTTGATTGCTACTATGGCTTAAACCATCTGAATTTTATTAGTAACTCACATATGATTTTTATTAGCATTATACTTCCAATTGAATGTTATTGATATGGCCATTATTATTGTTTGCACATCGCTGCTGTATGTAAGATTAAAGATCTGTGAAGTGCATACCGGCTTTGTTTACATTGACATGATTGAACTGCTTTTTGCATTAGTTTTATCTCTAGATTGACCACAAAGTGTTTGAAGAAATGCTCCAATGAAAAACAACTAAACAAGTAATAGGGAATAATTGTATTTGCTTTTTTGAAGGCTTCATCAGTTCATCTATCTTTTTTTAAATGAGTTTTATGCATTTGGAGGGTTCCACTATATGTAGAGGTAATTTTGATCTATTGTATTTTTGTAATTTATGGTGCCAGATTTGGCTCTTTTATGGTTAACAGGTTCATGAAGACATCCATCAAAGGGTATATCTACAAGATCAATTATAAAGCAGTCACATGCAGGGCTCACTTAATGGGAAAGGTTAGGATCTTAGCATTCATTTTGTTGATTATGGTTTTATGCTTTGTGTGAACTGTTTTGTTGATTATGAATTGCTACAATTTATTTTCATTTTATATGTTTGTAAATTGTCAATATGTGGAAGTATGACTGTTTATTTTGATATCCTTTTAGGATACTTGTGTATTATTTTGTCTACATGATTTTGAAAGCTATAGTAAATATAATAAATCAGTTTTCATTAATTGTATGGAAACATTTGCTAATAGATTGAAATATATCAATGCTAAAAGAAATTAGAATAAAGTTGATTACCTTATAATAGACTTAATCTAATTCGTTGATTGTCTAGGAACTGAGCTTAGCTTATCTACATTAAAAATAGAAAACCAATGATCCTGAAAATAGATAGAAAATACAAGGATGTGAAAAAGAGTATAAAAGTAAATTTGATATAAAAAGATTGTTTGATGCTGTATATAATTTTCTTCTGTGGTATGTCAAGGAGTTCAAGTGTGTACAGTCTTAAGCAATTATTGCAATACAACATTATCGCTATTGCTATTTGTATTATATTTATTCTTTCATGCTGATTTTTGTTTATTGTTAGTATGACTCTTCTCCTTGGAAGGGTTCTGTTTTAGAAAATGTTAACTTATGGATGGATTGTACCAAGTACAAATGTTCAATTCTGTGATTGTAAAGCCACCTTCCGAAGAACCTAGATCCGATCCTTAGGTTTGGGTAAGTTTTTTTTATCATAAATGATTCGTATGATTACTCATGTCACTTACTTGAGTTCTATGAAACCATTTATAAATGATTATTTGTTTAGTAAGTTATAAATTGATAAGTTGAGCAAACAATTCATAAATAGGTTTTTGGTTGAATTTATATTTTTAGTACTAATTTTTGAACGGTTTGATCAGTTTATTTACAATCTAACTTGAGCATAATGTGTTATTGAATAGGTTGGTGAATTGATCTGCTTACATATCATGTTTCAAAAATCCATCGGTTCATGTGGGATAATAGCAGCTTATAAATTTTTAAGATTTATTGTTTCTTTGAAACAATCTTGTATTACACAAATCTTTATACTATTGAAAAATGTTATTTGTTAATCATTACTATTCATTTTTTCTTTTAATGATAATCTGTAGCAGAAGAGCAGAATTTAGTTCAGATCACATATACAAACATGCAACAACAACTTATGCATCAGATGACCAGATGCAGCAACAGCAGCAGCATACAGGTGCCTACAACACCAGCAGTGTGACTACTGATCACATCCAACAGGTCTCTAATCTTCTGTTATATTACTCTTAGTGCACTAAAGTCAACTGTTGGAGTTTACTTGCTTTTTTCTAACAAATCTACAAATCATTTGGTGCAGTATTTGGATGAAAAGAAGGCCCAGATCTTAAACATTATGGAGAATCAGAATACTGGGAAGTTCAATGAATGTGCAAAGTGAGTGTTATACCTTCCCTACCTCATATTCGCTTCTCGACTTATCAACAGGTCAATTCGAGTGGTCGAATCGTTTGAACTTAAAACCTATTTAAATCTTTTTATTAGAAATTAATTGTAGCAACTATACAGGTGGGGGTCTTTAATATAGCAGTCTCTCTACCTTATGTATAACAGTTATGACCGTCTATATTTTACCTTCCCATACCCCGCCTTGATTAGTTATGAACTAAATAGACAAGTTTTTTGGGTCAACCCAACCCATTTTAGCATAAACTTATTTGCCCCGTTACCCAACCCGTCGGTGCTTAATTTTATGTTATGGTTTTCATACATAACACTATGCTACATTATATCCAGGAACCAAACTAGGCTTCAGCATAATCTAATGTAAGTGGCTGCAATAGTAGATTGTCAACCAAAGCCATCTCCTGTTCATATACAGGTAATGATATAATAAAAAAATATGATACAAACATCATTATTTTTACGTTTTTGGGTATATTTTGTAACACGCGAAAATGGTTACGCAGCTGTATATGAGCTCCATGCAACAGCAACAACAAACGCAATCCCAACATATGGTCCCACAGTCCCATATGATGGCTCAATCTCATACAGGGTTCGGTCAGCAGTCGCCCTTTACAATGCTGCATCACCACCATGATTCGATTCAATACTCTTCTTAGGGATCAAAACGGGTTTGGCAGGTTGACCTGAAACAATTCTTTTTATGAACACTTAGTGTGTCAAAGTCAAACTGTCAATTATGATTGTAAATATCTCTCACGCTGTTCTAACATTCAAATAAAATGATTTATGAGGTTTAGGATAACTTACCTGTTTGACCCATCAACTTTTAGGCTTTAGCCGGTGTTATTTAATTTACCTTTTGACCTGTTATGGATAGACATAACCATAGTTGTTAACTCGTGACTCGAAATCCCAAATTTTAACTAGTGACTCGACTCGTAACTCGACTCGTAAGAGTCATAACACTCAAAGTTATATGCAAAAACATATAAATACATCATAATTATGTAAGTATGTAACAATATTAATATGTAAAGTATAATAGCAACTATTAATACACTTATTTTCTCAGTCATATATTATTTATCATAAGTATAATAAGTATACGTATTATTAGTTATGAGTTTAGTTTTCAAATCTTTAAATTATACTGTTGGGAAACACAAAATTGAACACTTGCCTCTTTACTAACAATGGGATAATTGGGATATCTATTAAATATTGCATTTATTATGGATCTTGGGACTTGAGGTCTTGGGAGTAGGCAACACATAGCATTATAACCCAACACTCCAACCCAATACTTCAATAGTGATAAAAGAGAGAGAGAGAGAGAGAGAGAAATTGACAAAGGCAGACAAAGAGGCGAGTCAGATGAACTTCAATTGAAGAAACAGAAATCCACCGATGAAGAATGTAAGACAGATGACCTTCTAAAGTCGATGACTCAGAAAGAAGAAGAAAGACGAGAAAGACTCAGAAACAAAAAAAGCGCCGATTTGTGTACTTTCCTCGGTTTTTATATAAAGTTATATGCTAAAACTATGTTCAAGAGCAGGTTAGAAACGATGAACATCAGACATTTGCTTCATTTTTTTGACTCGGACGAGTTTCGATTTGACTCGACTCGGACCGAATCGCCTAAAACTCGCGAGTCACCTACCGAGTCAAGCATCCAACCGAGTTATTTACCGAGTCGGTTCGTTTTGGGTGTGTTTTGACTCGACTCGTACGAGTCTACTCGTGACTCGTACGAGTTTAACAACTATGGACATAACCTAATGCAATCCATTCATAAGTAAATGGGTTAAAACCACATTCCCAGTTTTATTATATGTAATTATTGTTAGAATCTGCCCGATAATATATGTACGCCTTAGAGCACTGCCGATGATGTATGGGCCTATATGGGTCACACACCGGGGTCTAACATGACAGCAAATAGGGTTGAGGGACCAAAGATGGCAAAAGTGGAAGTTAGCAATGCAGGCCACGATAGCGCCGCTAACTTAACGAGTTAGCGCCGCTAACTGTTAAGGTTTAGCACCGCTACGGCTGCATGTGCTTTACGTCCAATCGAAGTCAGGTCGCGTTAGCGCCGCTACGGGTTAAGGTTTAGCGCCGCTAACTCTTGGTTAGCGCCGCTAACCCTGCATGGGCTTTGTGTCAAAATCACCTCCACTTGGAGCCAATGAGGTGGATCTTCTAGAACCGACTTGGCCGGTTAGAGGGGAGATATAGGGTCATCTTTGAGTCTTTAAAATACTGAAGTATTGGACTCTTTACTCTCTTGGTGAATTTCCCTCATAAGCACTCATATTTCTCTCTCACACTTGATACCTAGCCTTGATGATATTTAGTGAACAAGAGAAACTCACGAGTTCCAGAAGACTCTTTTGCTGTCCTTGATTGATATTTCATGTAGAAGATATCATCAAGCTTGCTAGCACACGTTGTTGGACTAGTTCCTGGGGTGCGATTTCGAGGACCAAGGTAGAAGAAGAAGGATCTTGCTTCTAACACCACGTTCAGCCACCAACAAGAAGTTTACTGGAGCAAAGGAGCTGGTATTACTCTTTTACCTTCTTGTTTTTGTTGCTATTTGTTACATAGAGTAGATCCACACTTGGGATTTCTTTGTTTTGAACACTTTTATGCATGATTCTTCTTGTTCTCGCTTCCGTTACGTGTTCTTGAAATCCCAACAGTGGTATCAGACCCACCTCTATGTTAGAATAGCACTTGGTGGCTTGAAAAACCCGAAATCAAAATGTTTGTATTCTGCCGTTAGGGTTAGCGGCGCTAAACTGAGGTTAGCGGCGCTAAGTCTCACGCGTTAGCGGCGCTAACGTTACTGGAAATTGTTTTTTGGAAATTTTGAATAGAACAGTTTTGGTCTCGGGATTTTTGGCACTTAGACCTTCTGGAATTTTTTTCCAAAGGTGTTTTTCTTGATGATCCAGTAGTGGCATGATTTGTTTGGTTGTATGTGTTAACATGAGTTGGTAATCTTGCCTTGGCCCAACTGGTTGATTTGTGTTGTGCATGTTATTTGGTGGTTTTGATCCACATATGATGGCTGTAAAATTATTAAATTCAGTTTGATTGTAATAATTTGTGGCTTGCATGCCATTTCATTCATCCATGTACAAGTATTAGATAAATAGGAAAATTATGTGGCTTGTATGCCATTTATTTTCTATTGTATTATAATTTGTATGATGGAGGAATGAAGACACAAGAAGGAGGCAAAACAAGATGGAGTTTGATGCCCTTAGAAGCCAAAGAAGTCCAATGGTGATGGTGGTTCTAGTGGGAGCTTGCATCAAGATTGTTTTGTCCCTTAGTTTGACCGAGTTTTTCCCGTTTTGGCTCACGGGAGGAACGCATAGGTTTAAAGGCTAAGATTACCGACTATGTTGTATATTGCGTGTGATGTGATTTTATTATTCTATGCATGGATTTGTAGGTTTCGCATGCTAGAATTTTTTTTGATAAAATTAATAAAATCACAAGAGTTTTGATAAAATTGGTTTCCTCTCGCGCGCGATCACATACATTGATTATGTAACACCACTTTTCTCAGAAAATCTATTAAACATATTATACAACGGTTAACACCCAAAAAGGATCGGAGTTTTACAAAAGACTGTTACTATATACATTGGTACTAAACTGGTTTACTAAAGTAGTGTTTTCAAAACATTTTTAACATAAAGAAAACCAGGAGCTATCCAGCCTAAGAAGCCGCTGGGGCCTTCCCCTTGCCTGAGCCTGACGCGCCTGTTAACAGAAAACACTAAACGTAAGCTAACACTTAGTGAGTATACTACTAAAATAGTAACCAAAGTAATGGAAACATCTTCTCTCGTGGATGTCTCACATCCAAGTAAATAGTCTGTAATTCTATTCCAACTGTTAACTAGTCCCGGAGGATACTATGTAAAGTAATAGTAACCCCGGACACTTTCTTGGGTATAAGGATCTCAATATACCCAATTTCTGCATCTGAAGCAATGGTACTACAATAATATTCACAAGCATGCAATATAATATATGCACGTATACTAATCTGAGTAAAGGTAAGTACACTCACCTCCGCAGCAGTTAAGAACTACGCTCCTATCGGAAAAGTGTCAACTCTTATTGCCTACAAACAATAAATAATAACTGAATTAACTTCGGAACACTACGCACGAGCTGAATCACACTTCGCACGAGATGAATCACACTTCGCACGAAGTGAACTCTCATACGCACGAAGTGGCTCACACTTCGTGCGACCAAAACTCACCGACTTCATCTCTTACATTGAGCACTTCGTACGAAATGAGGTCACTACGCACGAAATGGGCTTCACTTCTCACGACTAAAACTCATCGACTTCATCTCCTACATTGAGCACTTCGTACGAAATGAAGTCACTACGTACGAAATGGGCTTCACTACGTACGAAATGGGCTTCACTTCGCACGACTAAAACTCATCAAATTCAATCACTCAAATCCTGAACAACTCGAATTTAATCAACGACTGCGTTTTTAAAACATTCCGATGACTTCCTAACACATATCTTGACATGGAACAACACCAACATCAAAACTAACACCAAAAACTCAAAGATTACCTTATGAATCCCTTTCTTGACTCAAAACTCTCATAAAAATTTCATGCGTACGTGAAGGTGTGTTTTCATGCAACTTTGACTATCTTGAAGTCAATTCAAGCTTCAAATATAGGTAAAACTTTCGAAAATTGCCACAAAGACCCCTAGACTTCTCAAGTTTTCTGAAATGGCAACCTTAGCCCCTCTACTTTGCAACTCAAAATTACATAAAGGCAACTAGCTAAACTCATAAACACTTAACACATATATAAAATTAAGTTAAATACTTAACAGGAAATCTTTCAGACCTTGGGGCGTTACAGATTAACCCACCTAGTGAAAATAGGATTTTTCACTAACAAGTTAATCAAAACCAAACCGGAAACAAAAGCCCGTTTTTCCACAAAACGTAAATCATGCATCATCCGTAAGTCGATACCACCCAAATCTAGTCTTATGAGATTTGGTTGTCGAGCTTAGCATGAGCCAATTCTCATGAAACTGTGTGGAAGGTGAGTGTGGCAAATTCACAACTTTGGTTGTCGAGCTTAGCACGAGCCAATTTTGGTGGATTTGTTACCGTATGTCTTGACGGACGATTTGCAATTTTAGGTTTGAAATCTTGGTTAATTGTCGAGCTTAACACGAGTTAACCAAAATTTCAAGACTTAAATTTGGTGCAAGAAGGGATCAAACATGCCAAACGACCATTGGATGTCGTAGGATCCCACATGTGCTAAGGATTGCAATGGAGATTGCAATTGGCAAAATGGTTGCCGACCTAAATAGTTTTATCATGTGATCCGCGGTAACCCCGTCACATGGTAGGATGAAATACGGTTCTTAGCCTTGTTTAATTAATTCTTATTGGGTAAATTATTAAACAAGATAAAATACCAAACTAACTAATATCTACTTTGCAATATTTTAGATGGCATCAACAAGCGCAACAAACACCACCACCACCAACGTTTCTCTTCGGGTTTTCCTTGAGAAGGAGAAACTCGACGGTAGCAATTTCATGGATTGGCATAGACAACTGAGGTTGGTCTTGCGGTATGAAGGAAAATTGCATACCATAGAGGAACCCCTCCCCGAGGCACCTCCTGCTGGTGCAACAAGGACCTTCTAGACATAATCCATACGGATGTATGTGGACCTTTCAAGCATGTCACGAGGAATAATTCAAGATACTTCGTAACCTTTATAGATGATTATAGTAGGTACGAGTATGTCTATCTTGTTAAACACAAGAATGAAACCTTTGAGGTGTTCAAGACATTCCAAAACGAAGTTCAGAATCAGTTAGGCAAGACTATAAAGATACTCCGGTCTGATAGAGGCGGAGAGTATCTTAGTACCGATTTTGTCGATCATCTTAAAAATTGTGGAATTGTTTCACAATTAACACCTCCGAGGACTCCACAATTAAATGGGGTCGCTGAGAGGAGGAATAGGACTTTGCTAGATATGGTAAGGTCTATGATGAGTCGGACAGAGGTACCTATTAGTTTCTGGGGATATGCCTTAGAAACGGCGGTAAGAATCCTTAACCTTGCACCAACCAAGAAAGTTGCTAAAACACCTTATGAAATGTGGCATGGTAAGAAGCCGACACTTTCATACCTACGAGTTTGGGGTTGTCAAGCCTACGTGAGACGTGAGGCTGAAGACAAACTTGAACCTCGTTCAGAGAGGTGTTATCTTATAGGATATCATCCTAACGGTGTTGTATATCTATTTTATAAACCTTCAGAGAACAAGGTATTTGTTGCTCGAAGGGCATTCTTCCTTGAAAGGGAGTTTCTATCCAAACATGGCAGTAAGGAAGTAGACCTTGAGGAAGATCAAGGGTCGGCCGATAAAGGACTTGAGGTTGGCACTAGCCAAAATACCGAGCAAGATGATGCTGCGGTACCTGACACTCTTGCTACGTCTACTCCTAGGCGTTCCAGTAGGACTCGTTTTGATCCAGAGAGATATGGGTTTCTCATATCTGAGGGCGATGAGTTATTGGTGGATCATGATGATCCCACCAGCTACAAGGAAGCCATGGCAGGCCATGAGTCTGCTCAGTGGAGGAAGGCGATGGAGAGCGAGATGCAATCTATGTCGGATAACCAGGTTTGGGAACTGGTTGATCCTACACCAGGGATAAAACCCGTTGGGTGTAAATGGGGTTTTAAGAAGAAACCCGGCATAGATGGAACCTTGGATATCTTCAAAGCCCGACTGGTGGCAAAGGGTTTCACTCAGACTCAAGGAATTGATTATGATGAAACCTTCTCCCCAGTGGCCATGTTGAAGTCAATCCGGATACTGCTTGCCATAGCTGCATTTCATGATTATGAAATTTGGCAAATGGATGTAAAGACCGCCTTCCTTAACGGGAAGCTTCATGAAGAGGTGTATATGAGACAGCCTGACGGTTTTGAACATCCAAAGTATCCAAACAAGGTTTGTAAGCTTATGAAGTCCATTTATGGACTTAAGCAAGCATCTCGAAGCTGGAATCTTTGTTTTGATGAGAAAATCAAAGAGTTTGGATTTTCAAAGAGTAAAGATGAACCTTGCGTATATGTCAGGGCTAATGGGAGCACCATAGTCTTCTTGGTTCTGTATGTAGATGATATTCTACTCATTGGAAATCATATCCCAAGCCTAAGGAGTGTCAAAGCTTGGCTAGGGAATTGTTTTTCAATGAAGGACCTAGGCGATGCGAGCTGTATTCTGGGGATAAAGATCTATAGAGATAGATCTAGAAGGCTGCTAGGTCTTTCTCAAAGTGCATACATAGAAAAGGTCTTGAGACGCTTTAAGATGGAGGAATCCAAGAAAGGAAACCTCCCTATGTTGCATGGTTTGACTTTGAGTAAAACTCAATGTCCTACCTCCAAGGAGGAGATAGAAGTAATGAAGCGAGTACCATATGCTTCGGCTTTGGGCTCGATCATGTACGCCATGCTATGCACTCATCCTGATGTGTCATGTGCTTTAAGCATGACTAGTAGATATCAGGCGAACCCAGGAGAGCCTCACTGGAGGGCAGTGAAGAACATTCTTAAGTAATTGACACGTACAAAAGAGATGTTCTTGGTATATGGTGGGGAAGATGAGCTGAGAGTAAAGGGTTACTCGGATACTAGCTTCCAAACTGACAGGGATGACTGCCGATCTCAATCGGGGTTTGTGTTCCTGTTAAATGGTGGTGCTGTTAGCTGGAGGAGCTCAAAGCAAAACACGGTGGCTGATTCGACTACCGAATCGGAGTACATTGCGGCAAGTGAAGCTGCAAAGGAAGCCGTGTGGATGAAGAAATTCATCCTAGATCTACAAGTGGTTCCAAGCATCGGTGACCCTATTGAGATCTTTTGTGACAATGAGGGTGCGGTGGCTTTGGCAAAGGAACCAAGAGCTCACAAGAGGATAAGACACATTTTGCGCAAATACCACTTTATACGGGACGTTATTGAATGTGGTGAAGTCATCATTAGCAGAGTAGCATCGAATGGAAACTTGGCAGATCCATTCACTAAGCCGTTACCGCAAGCAGCTCATGAATCTCACACTAGAGGGATAGGTGTAAGATTTGCTAGCGATTTGGCTTGAGTTGTATATATTAGTTTATTTGATATGTATTAATTTATTTTGGGAACGATACAGACAGTATTGTAATTTATGCTTGTTTCGATATGCGAGTGATTCGGTTACATTCATAAGACTTTACTGTGTTCCATCTTAGCATGTTTAACCACTTCCCATAATGTTTATACATTCTAAATTTCCACAGTCAGTCATTATTCAAGGGAAGGAAGTTTGAAATAAGGCTGAGGTTAGGTGTTGGTTATGCATTAATCAAGGATTGAATGCATGAAACGCAACAGTAACCTGTGCTTGAAAGGAGTTTCAAGTGACTGGAAGACCCACACCCAAGTATACTTCATGGATTATAGTCACGAGTAACTTGGGATGATAAAATCTTACATCCTCAGACCCGAGATGTATGAATCGCTATATCATAGTTCTTACTTGCTTTAGCCATTTTCAAAAGCAGTTCGTAAATGGCTGTGATAAAGGGAATGACTAGGTAAGTCAAGAGGTATGGTATGGGATTATGCAGTCAAAGGGATTTGTTCCTCCTGTATGAGAGATATCCCTGGGCCCCTCGATGAGTGGGAGCTGACGCCAAAATATTGCATGGCCATGCATAAGGAATATTGATTGAGAATCAGATATGTCCTTACCTTTTGGTCACCACCAATCAAAATCGAGAAACATAATCGTGAACGATCTGGAGATTGACATTTACTAATCCATGTCTCGTGTTCACAAGGATATCGTGAACAAAAGGATGTCTAAGATCACTTATCTAGGACCACTACTTTTAGTATGATGGTTTTCTGCAGGTATTCAGAACCCATACAGACTTGGGGGCATCGATGCTTTGCTAGAGGCCGCTCTTTGTCTGTGCTTGCCAGGGTACAGTATATTATGTGCAAGTGGGAGTTTGTTAGAATCTGCCCGATAATATATGTACGCCTTAGAGCACTGCCGATGATGTATGGGCCTATATGGGTCACACACCGGGGTCTAACATGACAGCAAATAGGGTTGAGGGACCAAAGATGGCAAAAGTGGAAGTTAGCAATGCAGGCCACGATAGCACCGCTAACTTAACGAGTTAGCGCCGCTAACTGTTAAGGTTTAGCGCCGCTACGGCTGCATGTGCTTTACGTCCAATCAAAGTCAGGCCGCATTAGCGCCGCTACGGGTTAAGGTTTAGCGCCGCTAACCCTGCATGGGCTTTGTGTCAAAATCACCTCCACTTGGAGCCAATGAGGTGGATCTTCTAGAACCGACTTGGCCGGTTAGAGGGGAGATATAGGGTCATCTTTGAGTCTTTAAAAGACTGAAGTATTGGACTCTTTACTCTCTTGGTGAATTCCCTCATAAGTACTCATATTTCTCTCTCACACTTGATACTTTGCCTTGGTGATATTTGGTGAACAAGAGAAACTCACGAGTTCCAGAAGACTCTTTTGCTGTCCTTGATTGATATTTCAAGTAGAAGATATCATCAAGCTTGCTAGCACACGTTGTTAGACTAGTTCCCGGGGTGCGATTTCGAGGACCAAGGTAGAAGAAGAAGGATCTTGCTTCTAACACCACGTTCAGCCACCAACAAGAAGTTTACTGGAGCAAAGGAGCTGGTATTACTCTTTTGCCTTCTTGTTTTTGTTGCTATTTGTTACATAGAGTAGATCCACACTTGGGATTTCTTTGTTTTGAACACTTTTATGCATGATTCTTGTTGTTCTCGCTCCCGTTGCGTGTTCTTGAAATCCCAACAATTATATGCTCTTTTTAACCAATATATCCAAATATATCTATCTATATCCCATCTAACTTAAAATCTAATGAATCATAGGTGGCATCTAATATTGACGTCTACTTTGTGAAAGGAAGCTATAGGAAGGGTGCCTAAGTGACGTGGCACACAATTAAAAATCTTGGCCTATTTGTGAAGATGCAATCAATTAGGGTTCCGGCGACCCATACGGTATGTGGATGTAACTGTTATGTGAATGTTACCATCACTATTATCCCGTGATATTAAGAACTGAATCTGTTACAGAGGTAATCAAAGGGCTTCGTATCGTCACAACTATAGTCACATGGATCGGGGATCGTTTCGGTACGGGAACGAGGATCGGGATCGCGGTTCGTTAGGTCTTTAGAATTCGGTACGAGAGAGGGTAGGTTCATTTCGGATCGCTCCGGTACGATGTACCATAAAGTTTGGTACGATATAGTAATATACACTATAGAAATAATATATATCTTTTACATGTTTAATAATAATATCCAAACATCAAAAGTATAAGTTGAAAATATGAACCTAAAAGACTAAAAGTCGGTCAGTTTTCTAGTCCATTAAACAAGTCGGTGACCTCGGCCAACTAAATCCTCTTATTCCAACAATCTACTTCCACGTATCAGTTGAAAATTCAAAATTAATTGAAACAACTCGAGAAAGAGAAGAGCTTTTAAGATTAAAAATTAAAAACTTACTCTCTGATCACTAAGTTTAATTTCAAATACTCTGTTACTCTCTCGATGGATGGTGCGGGAAGCTTCTTAATATTTCTATCATCGTCGATTTCAAGAGAATCCATTAGGTACATCATTTCTGGGAATGAATCAGACACTTCTTAATGGACAAATCGACACCTGAAACGTGATTTTTCTTCATCTGATTCATGAATCAAACATTTCCGGAAACAAATTGAAAATCAATCAGGTACGTCATTTTTTCGAACCAAATCGCGATCCCCATCGTTCCGGGAACGATTCTGTACCGCGATTGGGTACGGGCGATCCGGATCGCAGATCGTGGGGTACCTAGCAATTTATGTGACTATGGTCATAACTCGCAAGGGTTATGAAAGGGTCTCTCTAGAGCACCTCCTTCATTCGCAACAAAGATGGACATGGTAGGGAAGTAGATGAACATGGGAATGTGGTGAATATACTAAAATTAAACAACCTGAGCACCCTTAAGGTCTGTTAATTTATGCATTTATATGGTTTTATATTACAGGCAGAACTGTAGAATTGTTTTTAACTGCTGGTTTTGTTTTATTTTATACATTCAGGTAAATATTAACAAGCAGAAAAAAGACGCCTTCCAGATTGGTAGAAATGTTCCTATTCTAATTTCTTCTTGATCAACCACTTTTTGCTTAGGGGGAGGATTTTGCGGTCTTGAATGCCCCTCTTCGTGTTCTTGCAGTTGATCATATCAATTAAGGTTCCTATGCTAAAAAGCAAATACTGAATCACGTAAACCCATTCCTCAATCATCAACGGCGTGCTTCAATGTTGTTATGTAAGCCGTGATTCGGTTTTTTCTCTTTCTGAATTGATTGAGAAATTGGTCGAGTATCTTCAGTTTAACTTTGATGTTTGTGAATCTATGTAGAAATATGCACGGTGTCAAATAAACAATCAGGAAGGAAAAAATATTTGCGAATGATGCTTAGTTGGGACTCTCCCAACCCATTGTTAAACAACCTCATACAGTAAATTTTATTACTTATCTATGATATGTATTAGAGTAACAAAATTGAACGGGTTTTCAACAACTTGAAGTTGCAAAATTGCATGTACAAAAGCTGAACTGATTTAGGCAACAAAAGAGTTTTAAGAAAAAGTCAAGAAGACAATTTTACTTTGGGGAGTTTTTGGAGGAATATCGTGGTTGTAATAAATGAACTTAAATGAAGCTCTGCTTTTCCTTTCTCATTTCATGGAAGATATTTCTCAGGTATTCATGTATAAATATGGTTCTTTTTCCTGTATGAACAGCACTGATTGTTTATTTTCTACAAAAAAAAGGTGTTCTTTTTGGCTCTTACGGCAAAAAACAGTACTTCACCTTGCAAGTCCTCATAAATATTGAATGTAATTGATATTTGTGTAATAATGTTGTTGAACAAAAAAATGCGTCTAATTCAGGTTTGAGATTGCAGGATAAAGGTCCTAATAAAGATCTTTGTTGGTCCGTGTTTACACGGACTTGAAACCTAGTTACTACTATTGCAATTACTACTTCTAATAATAATAGTAATAATAATAATAATAATAATAATAATAATAATAATAATAATAATAATAATAATAATAACAATAATAATAATAATAATAACAATAATAACAATAATAATAATAACTACTAATACTATTGCAATTACTACTTCTAATAATAATAGTAATAACAAGAATAATAAGAACGACGACGACGACACGTTGCACTAAAAGACAAAATTCACAAAAAGACAAAAATTTTCCTCCAAAATGTATATATTGTATATAAGTATAAGTTTGACAACGCCATATCCCTTTCTGCTTCATTGACTAACACTTTTATTGAAACTCGAGAAGGTTGAGGATGATTTACTATACGTTAGCACTCATACTTTCATTGAACTATAGTGGGAATGTGTGATGTGATCGAATGATTTCTAAATTTTTAACCACATTTTGTTATTGTTGGTCTATTCTTTTCTTCATATTAAGCACCGCATTGCTAGGTTAGCGAATGCAAAAAGTTCATTCCTAGTACCATCTTTAATCGCCGTCGCGCAACCCTATTGAACTAGACGAACCTTCATCTTAACCTTTTATAGAGTGAAACCGTTCGAAACATTGAACTTATCCAAATCAAAATTGCATGATAACATCTTCAATCAGCAATATTCGAGCCAAGTGAAACTGGCTCTAATACCACTTATTAGGATAAAACTTAAAACCTTAACAAAAATATATTAAAAGAATACTGATAACTATAACAATCAAACAGCCCACAACGTAGGCTTGTTTTTTTTCGATATGTACCCATTAATTTAATTAGGTGTCCCATGCCATTAATTGTTTTCTTCAAATACCAATCCCGGTGTCGAGGGCTCCATGTCGTGCAATCCATACTTCGCACACTTCACGGCGAGCACCGACATGACTTGACAATTAGATTCTACTTTTTCATAAACCATCGTAACAATTCGAATCAAGCTAACATCTCGTTATAGCTCGAGACAAGTTTCAAGCCTGAGTTTTACTAGACGAGTCAAGCTCGAGCTTAACAAAGTTCAATTCGATTCGATTTGGTTCGTTTACGCCCTAAGCAGAAGACAGAACCATAGAAGGTGGCACAAGAGGAATTTATGTTGCCAATCAACATATGTTTAACCACTTCCCTATGATAAACATGTGAAAAAATAAAATCATATCTCATATATCAACTTTGAAAAAATATAAAAGCGCATCGTTCTTGTAATAAAGATAAATGGAAGTGTGTTACCGTACAACGAAACTAAATTTCGATATCATATCTACATCTACTTTTAACCCATTAGTGATTACATAAAGTTATATTACAACTACGACCATATGGCAACATATTTTATTTAAACATCAAGCAACGTCAAACCTTTTGCTTCAATTGAAACTCGAGAATGATGAGGATACCATAAGTTATCAACTTTGAAAAAAATATAAAAGCGCATCGTTCTTGTAATAAAGATAAATGGAAGTGTGTTAAATTTCGATATCATATCTACATCTACTTTTAACCCATTAATTAGTGATTACATAAAGTTTTATTACAACTACGACCATATGGCAACATAATTTATTTAAACATCAAGCAACGTCAAACCTTTTGCTTCAATTGAAACTCGAGAATGATGAGGATGATTTACCATAAGTTATCAACTTTGAAAAAGATATAAAAGCGCATCGTTCTTGTAATAAAGATAAATGGAAGTGTGTTACCGTACAACGAAACTAAATTTCGATTTCATATCTACATCTACTTTTAACCCATTAGTGATTACATAAAGTTTTATTACAACTACGACCATATGGCAACATAATTTATTTAAACATCAAGCAACGTTAAACCTTTTGCTTCAATTGAAACTCGAGAATGATGAGGATGATTTACCATAAGTTAGCATTGATAGTTCATCCTCGTAAATCACAGGTGTGATACTAGTTTGAATCGTAGAGGGACTGTGTGATGCTCGAATTGTTTCTAACTCCATAGCCACTTCTTTCATAGTTGGTCTATTCTTTCCATTCATATTCAAACATCGTATTGCGAGGTTAGCTAATACTAGAAGTTCGTCTCTAGATCCCTCTTTAATCACAATTGCATCAAAAATAGACATAACATGTCCTTCTTCCATAGCAATCACAAAGTATGTAGCTAAACTTCTATTTTCACCAAATCGAGTTAGGGAAATTGGCCTTTCTCCTGTTAAAAGTTCGACCAAAACAACACCAAAACTATAAACATCACTCTTTTCGGTGAATTGGCTAGACTGGAAGTACTCGGGATCTAGATAACCAAAAGTACCTTTGACTAAGGTAGTCAAATGAGTTTGATCCACTGATACGAATCTTGAAGTCCCAAAGTCGGAAACTTTAGCCCTATATTTATCATCCAAAAGTATATTAGTGGTTTTGATGTCTCTATGATATATTGGAATAGAAGTTGCTGAATGCAAGTAAGCAAGTGCTCCTGCAACCTCTGTAGCTATTTGTAATCTCATGTTCAACGAAATAGGGAACTCATCAATCTCGTTGTGGAGACGATCGTACAACGTACCATTTGGAATGAATTCAGAAACTAGAAGAGGAACTTCCGTCTCTAAGCAACATCCCAATAGTTTGACCACATTCCTATGATTGACTTGGGAAAGAATGACCACCTCATTGATAAATTGCTCTAATTGGCTTTCATCAACTATTTTTGATTTCTTGACGGCCACAATCCTTCCATCCACTAACATTCCTTTGTAAACAGTACCTTGGCCTCCTCGACCAAGAATTCTGTTCTCGTTGAAGTTATCTGTGGCCTTCTCCAATTCACGTGATGTGAAAAGTATGGTTCTATCAACTAAAGACGAGTCAGCTTCTTCTTGTTGTTTTAAAAGTAAACCACCGTTACGTTTAAAAAACCTCCTTCTTCGTCTCCTTTCTTTTGTTTTCCGGATGAACTTGTACAATGCATAGCTAGTTGCCATAAGAAAAAGTATACCAATGCTTATGCTAACACCTGATTATAGGCCAACAGGAAATCGAAACTTAGTATGTGTATGTAGAGGTAAACATGTGCGCACACACGCGCACAACCACACACACACACACACACACACACACACATATATATATACACATAAGTTTATTTGAGAACCATTTTTATTGCGAATACCGGTAATTTTTAACCACCTTTAATGCTAATTAATAGGTGTATTTTGGTCTGTTATATATTTTTCCAACCATGAATTGTTCCGGGTCATTAAAAAACGAGACTTGATTTTTTCAAAGTACATCTCATTATTAATGTGTCATTAAGTTGCCTTTATTTTTTTTGCCACTGATTTGTTTTAATCAGGGGCCAAGATTGTTTCTCGTGGAACTCGCAATATAAAATTGTTTTATTTATGTGTACATATATGTGTGTGTGGAAAAGTTCAAACGAGAACTGTAAGAACTGTTTGTAACATCATGAATGACTCATTAATAGTGTATTTTGGTCATTAATAAGCCAATTATTAGCCGCAAAAATTATTAGTCACTAATTTATATTAATCAAGGGTCATAAGATTGGTTCGCACAATTCCTGTTTGAGCTTTTTCATTAATAAGCCACTGCATAGACTGTAAGGTTCTTCCTCGAGTTGCTGGGCTCTCGCAACATCGTTTACTAGTGTTAGACATTTATTTCAGGAAAGGTT
The DNA here is from genome assembly GCA_947179395.2 of Pulicaria dysenterica. NCBI lineage: Eukaryota > Viridiplantae > Streptophyta > Magnoliopsida > Asterales > Asteraceae > Pulicaria > Pulicaria dysenterica. The sequence goes on from OX359295.1 coordinate 47,576,068, forward strand.
TTACTAAGGTTAAAAAGGAGGGCAAACCTAGAATTTTATGGAGAAACCTAAATGGGGAAGCTAGAGAAGAATTTAAGAAAAGAGTCTCGGTAGAGCTAACTAAAACCCATATAGGAGATGCAGATTTAGAGTGGAACCGCGTCGCCCAGACTATTAGAGGGATAGCCAAAGAAACCCTAGGAGTTACTTCCGGTAAGGTTCGTGTAGACAGAGAATCTTGGTGGTTTAACTATGAGGTCCAGGATAAGGTTAAAAGAAAGCAGTATTGCTTTAAGGAGTTAGTATTAGCTAGGGCTAGTGGAAGAGAAGATAGGGTGAGAGCTTTGAATATCTATAGAGAAGCTAAAAAAGAAGCAAAGAAAGCAGTAGCACAAGCGAAGGAAAGAGCTTATGAAAACTTATACAATAGGTTAGACTCTAAAGAAGGGAGAAATGAAATATTCAAATTAGCTAAAGCCAGGGAGCGGAAGAAAAGAGATTTAGGAACCATTAAGTTCATCAAAGATGATAGAGGAAGGGTGCTTTCTAAGGATAGAGATATTAAGGGTAGATGGGGAGATTACTTTCGTCATTTATTTAATCAGGAGACTAGTCAAATTGTGAGAGATAGTGGGGATGGCCCCTTATGGGGCTCTGAAGTTAGGAATCACTGTTATTGCACTAGGATTTTCCCAGGAGAAGTTAACAGTGCTCTTCGCCGTATGGGGAGAGGTAAAGTGGCTGGACCTGACCAAATACCCATTGAGGTGTGGAGGTGTCTTGGAGAACCAGGCATTTACTGGTTAACGAACCTTTTTAACCTTATCTTTAGAACGGCTAAGATGCCAAATGAGTGGAGACGCAGTGTGGTTATCCCTATTTTCAAGAACAAAGGAGACTCCCAAAGCTGTGAAAACTATCGTGGTATTAAACTTCTGAGTCATACTATGAAGTTGTGGGAAAGGGTGATAGAAAACAGGTTGAGACGAGAAACTAGAGTTTCAGATAACCAGTTCGGATTTATGCCAGGGAGGTCTTCGATAGAAGCAGTGCATCTGATTAGAAACCTAATGGAAAAACATAGAGAGAGACAACGAGATCTGCATATGGTGTTCTTAGATATAGAGAAAGCTTACGACAGTGTCCCTAGGGAACTTATCTGGAAGACCCTTAACGATCGAAGAATCCCTGGGAGATACATTAGGGTATTAAGAGACATGTATGACGGTTCGATGTCTTGTGTGTCCTCCCCTGTAGGAGACAGCGAGTACTTTCCAGTGGTACGGGGCCTGCACCAAGGGTCAGCTCTTAGCCCTTTCCTTTTTGCAATCATTCTTGACGAGCTCACGACTAATATCCAAGGAGGAATACCATGGTGTATGATTTTCGCAGACGACGTAGTTTTGGTCTCTGATTCGAAGGAGGATTTAAACAGACGTTTAGAACAGTGGAGGACAACACTAGAGGATTCAGGACTTAGGATTAGCCAGGGTAAGACCGAATATCTCTTTTGTCAATTCAGCAAGACAACAAATGAAGAGAGTCTAGACCTCCGCCTTGGGGACCAAGTATTGAGACCCCAAGACTCCTTTAGGTACCTAGGCTCCATACTACATAAATCAGGGAGGGTGGACGAAGATGTCACAAATCGTATCCAAGCGGCGTGGAGCAAGTGGAGAGCGGCTTCTGGAGTGTTATGCGACATGAAAGTTCCTCTTAAACTTAAAGGAAAATTTTACAAATTAGCTGTTAGACCGGCCATGTTATATGGATCCGAGTGTTGGCCCCTGAAAAAGACACAAGCAGAGAAGATGGAAGTGGCCGAGATGAGGATGCTTAGATGGATCTGTGGGAAGACTTTGATGGATAAAATCCCGGTGGGTGCCTTTAGAACCGAGTTAGGAGTAACGTCTATTGGTAACAAGCTGAGGGAAGGTAGACTACGGTGGTTTGGCCACGTTAAAAGGAGACAACCAACTGCACCAGTTAGGAGAACGGAAGCGATTGTAGTTGAAGGTACTAGGAGGCGTGGTCGTCCTTTTATGAGGTGGGAAGATAGAGTGAAAGTAGATTTACAGGAGCTTTCTCTTTCCGAAGACATGATCTCAGATAGGGTGTCTTGGAGAAGGATGATTAAGAGTCAGGGTTAGGAGGTTTAGAGCCTTAGGGTTTAGTCATATATATTTACTATTATTATTATATATATATATATATATATTTTTACTGCTACTTTCTTTTCTACTTTTTGTTTTTATTTTACTTTTTTATTCTTCTTTTCCTTTTTGTGTGTGTGTGTGTGTGTGTATTTTCTTGTTCTTATCTTTGTGGCCGGAGGTCCTTTACAGGAAGCAATCTCTCTACTTTTGGTGGGGGTATGATTGTCTACGCTTTTACCTCCCCCATACCCCGCTTTTGCGGGATTGGGTAACGTTGTTGTTGTTGTTGTTGTTGTATATATATATATATATGGGAGGGTTCATGCGAGAACCGTTGTTAGTGCGAGAACCACGAGAACCAATCTCGGCCGTTCCTTGGATATGGGAAGTTTCATGGATGGTGAGTATGGAGGGATAGAGTGTGGTAGGGTGCATGTGAGGAATTCATGGGTGGGCAATGACAATGAAAGAGGAGAAATTGTACGACTCAGATTGGTTCTCGCGGTTCTCGCACTAAGAATGATTATCGCATGAACTTTTTCCTATATATATATATATATATATATATATATATATATATATATACATATATATCATAAAACTTTTGAAAAAGTGGACAATTCAAGTATGCTCAAAGAATGTAGAATGTCATAATCATGAAGTTTCTAAATACATAGTTTTTTCTGGAAATTTTAATGCTTATCATTTGAAAGATTTTCTTCTAAATTTTTTATTATTAATCATAAAGTTAAATATTTGACAAAAAACTAAATTACTTATATGTATGAAACTATGAAACATTATGTTATAACGCAAAGGTAAGCTGGGCAGTGAAGGATTTGTAAAGTCATGAATCTTATGTTGCAGGGCCTGCTTTTAGATGTAGTGTTGCAACATATACATGCATGATACGTGCTCGAGTGTGAAACTAATACTAATTTTAACAATTACCTAATATAATACCCAATGATGGTTTGTTAGGAATAGCTTCACAAGCGAACTGTGTAGAAGAAAAGTCATCAATGTCATATATTATTTTATAATCACAACGACCACCGCTATCCTGGCACCTTTCACATTCTTCTGAAACATTGGGTTCGGGTTCATCTGTACGTAAGCGAAAGATGCATGTTAAAAAAAATGAGAACACATAAGTACAATGGAAAACAAGCAAAATAATCAAATAAGTACTAATTACAGGATTACATACCAACACATCCATCTTTAAGATAAGGGTTTCCGTTGGTGGAAAAGGATTTGGTGCATTTCCAAGTATCCACAGTAGTACCATTACCTAGATCCACGTTACGCTCTGCTCTTGGTTGCGAGTCGCAACAACTTAATTTATCGTGGTTAGATAGAGTCCATAGAAGTGACATTGGAGTAAAAGAGTTACTATTTCTCGCAACATGATATGAATCCGTATCCATCAAGAAGGCAGACCCACAACCTGCCTCTTTACCCTCTCTTTCCAACTGTGTGATGTTCACTGTGTACGACTTGAGATAACTAGAAATTGTTGTTTGGCAACAACTAATGCCAATGCAGTTGATATTTCTTTCGCTAATAGTGTCATTGTGGCAAGCTGTTGAACACCCAGTGAGCGTACGCCCATTGTCCATCAAAACGGCATTACCACACCCCACAAAAACAAAATTATTATGTGATTTGGAAAAGAAGAATGGGCTCCAACCAAGATCAATACTCATGATCTGACTATTATTGCTGCAGTTAGAGATGATTGGCATGTTAACGGTGATTGTTTGATTTTTCAAGTCAATACGCAAAACTTCGAGGTGGTGGAGTGTAGATAGATATGGCGTGGAAGAGTTGCAATCAATAATGTACCAATCGTTGATTGCACAATTTTCTCCGATTCCAAAAGGGTATGGAATCTTTACACTCCCACACATATCGTTGCATCGTGTCATGGCGTACTTGGGAACTGATCTACCTGTTAATGAAAGAAAAATAAGCTAATAATATGGGTGAAATGACTTTTTTTTTTGTTAACAGTCGATTAAAAGCAGAAAATAATAGGTGTTTACGTTTAATGATAGAGATGAGTATGATTAGAGGTGCATGTATATAATCCGAAAATTTGAACTTGGGCTTTTTTGCACTTAAAGAATGTGATACACTGGTCAACAAGTACTAATTAATTGGAATAATACGGTGGTAGAACTACTTATTTCATTTTATTCTGCTTCATCATACTGATTGTCGCTTAATTATCCCAATGGGTCCCTATGATTATTGTATATTAAAAGTTAGGACCCATACACACCTTTACATACACAGACAAAAGCAACCAACGTGATGGTACTCACTTTGGTATGATCACAGCTATTACATGGTTGTTTTTATAGCATATCGTATCACACAAATGATCACTTATGACTTTTCATTATTTGCCCTGCATAAGCGTGTCTTAAGAGTAAAGCTGTTTAAACTATGGTATTAAGCCATTAAAATTTTAAGACACCGTGCATGTATATATTTATATATATACAAACTATAAAATTTAATAATAACTAGAGTAAATTACAAAAATCGTCCATGTGGTTTACCGAAAATTACACATTTCGTTCTTTATAATAAAAAATTACACAAATCGTCCATGTGGTTGACATTTTGTAACACATTTAGTCCTTTAGATAAACGGTCGTTTGATTTTCTGTTAAGGCCCCCTCCTGTGCCTTGCACACGAGGATATTTTGGTCTTTTTATCACTAATCCATGTTTCCAAACACTAAAAAACACCAAACCAACTCTCTCTCACTCTCTCTATGCTCTCGACTCTCTCTGCTCTCGATGATTTCCAAATCTCGACACACCGGTCTCTCTCTCTCTCATCTCGACAGAATCGCCACCAACACCACCTCTCTCTCTCTCTCTCTCTCTCTCTCTCTCTCTCTTCTCTCGACTCTCTTCACCATGGTGAACAACAGATCTCGGGAACAACAACAAATATTGGAGATGACGATGGTGAAATCTAGAGATCGATGGTGAAGAACAGATATCGGAGATGATGATGATGAACAACAACAGATCTCGGGATCGAGATGGTGGAAGTCAGACATCATCGGGCAACCATCACCACCGCCATCATCGGAAGTCGGACAACCGACCAACCATCACCACCGCCATCATCGTCGAGCCTCGTTCTAGGGTTTTCTCAGATTTGGGATCTAGGGTTTTCTCAGATTTGGGTTGTTCATAGTAACAAACATGTTTGTAACTATACAAGGTATTGAGCATCGATTAAGGTTTTTACATGGCGATGGGTTGGTTTAGTTTCTTGTTCGGCGTTAGCCTTCATCCCAATCTGGAGCAGTGGCGGTGGAACCAAGGGCGGCGGCAGTGATCGAACCAAGGGAAACCCATATTTGCATTACAGGACGGCGGCGGTTGAACCTAGGGAAACCCATCATTGCAAACTGGACGCGGCGGCAGAATCGATGGTGGTTGTGAATCTAAGGGAGGCGGCAATATTTGGTTTGACTGGTGGTTTGATTCTCTGGTGGTGGTGGATTCCCTGGTGACGTTTGGTTTGAACCGGTGATCTGATTCTGATGGTGGCAGTGGTTTGATTCTCTAGTAGTGGGGGAGAGAGAGAGAGAGAGAGAGAGAGAGAGGGGGTAGATGGAGGAGGAGAGAGAGGCAATGGTTGTCTAGGGGCGGTTGTTGGTTCGGATGGTGGTGGTGGTGGTGGTGGCGGCGGTGATGGTTGATTCTAATGGTGGTGGAGGTGGTTGGTTTGGTGGTCGATGGTTTGAACATCTTAGGGTTTTGCAAATGTGAAATGTGATAGATAAAGAGAGAGGGGTATATGATTTAGGAAGAATGGTGTTTGGTTACAAGGCTAACACCAGAAATGACAAAAATACACTCATGTCCAAGGCACATGAGGGGACTTAACGGAAAAGTAAATGTCCGTTCGTCTAAATTATCAAACATGTAATAAAATGTCAACCACATAGACGATTTGTGTAATTTTTAATTATAAATGATGAAATATGTGATTTTTAATAAAACACATGAACGATTTTTACAATTTACTCTAATAACTAATTTACTAGGACTTCAACCTTTTTAAAGTTTAGGACCTTCAAGTTGTAAACAAATAAGCCATTTTTTGCCTAAGAGCATGGGGAGTACATGCCCCATGCTTTCCATGCTTCAGCTCCACATCAGCGCAACGTCAGCTTCACATCAGCAAACCCAATCCATGCTTCAGGCATGCTTTAATGCCAGTACTACCCACGCTTCGCACGCTTCAAACTTTTTTTATTTTTAAATTAATTATATTGTTTTAATTATTATTTATTAATATTATTATACGAAATAGAAATAAATATTTATATAATAAAAATTAAAATAATATAAATAACTTCTTTTTCATTAAAATAAAAAAAGTACATAGCTAAAAATACGATTAAATAAAACATAGAACGACATTACGACTAAATAAAAAAAATACATCAACGGTTCACTTTTTTAGTCCATATTTTTTCCGAATGGCATCCTTTGCTCGTTGAACAATCTCGAGATCCTCGCCTTCCAAACCTTCGTCCGATTGTTTTAAAAATTGTGACGCCTTGCGGAGTTCTTTTTCTTCTTGCAAACGAAGCTTCCGTTCGTTTTGTTCGAGAAGCCTCGTGTTGTACTCATCCATTGAACTTCGAAAGCCGCCGAGATCCTTCAATAGTTGGTTAAAATTTTCCGATGAAACCCCGGTCGAGGTGGAAGAAGCCGTCCGTTTTCCTTTCTTTTTTCCAACCGGGCGTTCCGGTTCAAAAAATTCTACCTCGTTTTCGTCTTCGGTTTCTTCGTCGAGGTGGTGTGCTTGAGCGTCCGAGAAAGTGTTGGAGTCGGACGTCTTGGTTCTTTTGCTTGAACCATGGCTTGATGGTGGTGGTGGAACGGGAGCCCATTTTGGTGCAACTCGAAGGATGTCCCAAGCGTGTTCGAGGACAAAGTTACTCTTGTAAATTTGCCTATATTGTATATAGGCGTTTTTCTTGATGTCCGCATCACTTTGTCCACTCCTCCGGCTCATCAACAAATTATTGTAGATCGCGTTGAAGGCGCCAACTTGCTTGTTCAAAGTTTTCCATTTGGAATTGAGTTGGTGGTTGGTGCGGTGCATTTTTCCCGTTTCTTTGTGGAAGTAATCCACAACACGACTCCAAAATGAAGCATTTTTTGAGAGTTCCCAACTTGGTTATCTTCGGAAATATCGACCCACCCTTTAGCCAAAGCCACCTCCTCCTCGGGAGTCCACTTGGTGTTGGGTTCTCGTCCTTTTTTAGCCACTTGAGAGCGTCGCGAACCTCCTTGGGCGTCGGTTTCGGGTTGGGTCTCGACCTCGGGTTGGGTCTCGACCATGGTGTCCGGTATGGCTTCAAGACCGGCTTCGTCTTGGGTCTCGGGAACCGATTGGGTCTCGTATCTAAACTCGTTGTACGCTACTTGAGTCGGGATGTTGGGGTTTTGGATTGGAAGATGAGGGTATCCCATTCCGTATTGAGGGTTGAATAGTTGAGGTGGAGCAAACATCGGGTTCGGTACATACATTTGATGTGCCGTATCAAGACGGAATGGGTTAAAAGATGAACTTGGTTGACGGGATTTTGAACGAGATGAGTTTGGAGTGTTTAAAGATGAATCCATCTCAATGATGAAAAATAAAAGAATAAAGTAGAAGAATGAGAAGAAGAATGAGAAGAAGAATGAGAGAGTTTTGGATTTGGTGTAGGTAAAATGGTATAAAATGGTGTAATTTATATAAAGTAAAAAAGTAAAATTTTTTTTTTTTTAATTATCAAACGGTCAAATGACCGTTGGAGGTTTAATTCGTCGCCCCCCATGCGTAGCATTCAAATGCCGAGGGTTGATGCTTCTGCTCGGTACCGTTGGAGGCGGGGTGGTGTTTGCCCCGGTACCGTTGCTCCACCTAAGCATGCCGCACCAACGCTTCACCCACTCCCCATGCTCTAAGGGAAAACAGATTAACCATATTTTAAAGTTTATTTTTTTCACTCTTTTCAACCAATCCCATCAAAATAATTTCTTGTAATTTTCCCCTCTCTTTCCCTCTTTACCACGTACATATTGTTCATTTGTTTTTCCCTCTTTCATTACTATTTATGTCTTGATTATGGACTTTAATATCTAATCTAACTTAGTATTTAATCATACCATAAATAAATTCTGATTAAAATACATTTCATCTATTATGATAACTAGAATTATAATTATTACATGTCATTGGAGAAAAGAACTTGAATACGTTTTATGTCTTGTATAAATGCTGAAAAACAATTAAATTAATGTCTTGTGTTTTTTTTTTTTTCAAAAGTATTGAGAAAACGGATTTAAAAATATTGTTCCCCAAAATAAATAGGTTAAAATATTTAATCCAAGGAAAATGATTCTATTAGTAACTTTCATTTTTTTTAATAAGTACTCTATTTACGTATTATATTATTAGAAAAATAACACTATTATTTCTCAACTTTTATATTTTTTTCAAAATAAGTAATCTATTTTTTACCATATACAATAGTTATCATTCTTGTTATCATTCTTCTTACACTTTATAATATCCTCCTTAAACTTTTTTATATTATGTTTAAAAGAAAAAATAGATAAAGTTTGAAACATAATTATGTGACTCAAGTTGATTTAACATGTAATCTTTAAATATCCATTTTTTACCATCTTAATACTTCTAGATCCGCACTTTTTCACCCCGGAAATGTTGTACTTAAAAACTGAATTGACCCGGCAGGTTGTACTATAAGAACCGGTTTGAAAAAAAGGTCAACAAAGTCCTAAATCGGTCTGGCGAATTGAAATCATTAGCAAACCTAGTTTTATTGCTTTTTGGTTAATAAACTTTAGAAAACAGTTATTGTTGTGACAATTATTGTTTGGCGTTTGAAATCTATTTTGTTTTTTATTTGTAGGAATAATTAGATTGTCTAAACTATAAATCGTTATGATTTGGATTATAATTTAAACACCTTAATGTCTACAATTCAAAAACATAGTTCAAACATTAAATCACAATTAGCACAGTGATTTAGGATTTTCGTTTAGTTTATTGAACCAAATAAATCAGGTTTGGTATGATGTGAGGTCACCGGTTTTTAAGACACATTTTAGACATTATACTATATAACATTATGCAGGAATATGAACAGTAACTATATTTATAATCTATATATAATTTAAAGCAGGCAAAAAAACCTATGCTTGCTATCTGCTTCAGTGGTAAAACACACTAACACAGCAACATTAAGTTGTAGGTTTTGAGTTCGAACTTTTAACTGACTGCATATATTTTTCTTTTTGCGTCTCCAAAATTCTCTTAGCCCACTAAGAAAGCAATTGTTTTCTTAGGCCCACCAGAGGTTTGATCTTATTATTATTATCTAATAATTAATTTTATATAATTATTTTGTTTTTCTTCACTAGCTTACAAAAATAAACCAATATTTCTTTTTAATTTTTTCCTTTTTATCATTAAATATGTCCCTCCATAATGTCGCCGAATATAATTTTATTTTTACATGGTATTAGTTAAAACAATTACCTTTTAATCTTATTTTATTTTATTTTACTTTTTTAATATATTTTTATGGTGATAAATCAACAACAATAACATTACCCAATCCCGCTACATTAGGTATGGAGGAGGTAAAAAATAGAGAATTATACTATCCGTAGATAGAGAAATTGCTTCATGAGCTATAGAGAAATTGTTTCATGAGATAAACCTCCGGCTACAAAAGCACGAAAAATAAAAAAATAAATATACGTATGTTTTGAATGTACTCGATTTTTTCTAAAAGGTTATTTTGAACGTAACGTAAAATAAAACCTGAATTGATTTGAACATAAACTAAATTACGCATTATATTTGTAAATGCTTATACTTTTTGATGCTTTATCTTATTTATTATTCAATGTTATTTTCTATATTTTGTTGACTCTAAAACTCCGCCACAACGCGCGGGTAGAGTTAACTCGTTTTAAAAAACTTTCTCTTGTGAGAAAGTAGAAACTTGAAAGTATTAAATCAATAAGTAAATATCTACAGAATATATGTCAATAAACTTGGGTCATATAAATTTTATAAACTTATCATATTTTTTAATATTAGAAACAATTTAAAAGTTTAGAGAAAATATTAAAGAATTATAAAAAGTATGGTATATGGTATAAGATAAAATAGGAGAGTACGTACTTACTTTATAAAAAATATAAAAGTTATAATAAACAATTGAGTACTTACTTTCAAAAAATATAACAGTCAAAGAACTAATATATTTACTTTTACTTTAATCTAAAGGCCTATTATATAAGTTTGGCTTTACATCCCTAAATAACTTGAGATACCCCTCACTATGGCCCTCTTAATAATAGTATTACATGCTCTTCCATGACTAAAAGGGTGAACACTTAGAGCATCCACAATCCATACAACTCATTTAGAGTTTAATATATTGTCACATCAGCATTCCATTATCCATACAACTTCATCATTTAACCTCCACACTCATTAAATTTTACATAGTTTAATAGATTTCTACATCAGCATTATATATATATATATATATATATATAGGGTTATGATCAATGTAATCCCCTCTTTAAACATAGTTATCGTAGACCCTTTATTAGTGCAACACGTGTCATAGGATGTAACTGAATATTTACTTTTCCTTTCTCTCTCTACGTACTACTCAAATAGTCAAATTCAATTTTCAATTTTTTTATATTTAAAAAACCAATCAAATATTCAATTGATCAACTTAACCATATCTAAGATGTTTAATAAAAAAATTATATCTTAGTTTGATATATTTTTTTAAATTTTTTAAAAGTGCAATTACAAAAATGCAGATATTATTGTGCATACGTAAAAAAACTTCTACACATCTATATTATCTCACATCCATTTTTGCTTAAAAAAAACCACCTAAAATTTAATCACTCATATCTTGATCATTATTAGGAATTTTAATAAAAAAAATTATACTAATAAATTCAGTTTTTCATCCTCTTCAATCCAAAACCAATTTTGACTTGTTTCAAAAAAGAAATGAAAATGCATAGTATGTCTGCATATTCAAAAAAGTAAAAATGTATACATCTTTAAATATAAAAATAAAAGAAATAGATGAAGTATATCCAAAATGCAGAAGAAAACATGGATTCACATTCAAAATCACCATATTACTAATCAGATTTTACGAAAATGCACGAACCAACGCAAAATGCAGGTGCTCTTGCGAAAATGTACAGCTTAGAAAATACAAGTAAAAATAATTATGCATCTTTAGATATATTAATAAAAGAAACAGATAGAGTATAACAAGCAAAACTTAGACGAAAACCTGGATTCACACTCAAACACCACCATAATGCAGAAAAGATTACTAATCAGGTTAAACGAAAATGAACGAACAAATGCATTATATAAACCAAAAAAACATAACAATTATTATAAAAAGAAATGCAGCCCATATAAATATTTATCATTTAACTGTTGCTACGAATTTAAAACATAGAAATGGATATAGCAAAATGCATAATCCCACCGTAAATATTAGAAGAAATCGAACCATTATACTCATCCTAACCGAAAATGCAACCCAACAACCATCAAGATGAGATGATGGTAGTTTCTCCCGGAAAAATCGTTCGCCGCTAAGCATCTGGTGATGAGAGAGAATCGATGAAGTAACTCCATAAATGGGGGCTTCGCCGTAAAAACATCACCGCACAACATGATCAGAGGCGAGAGAAATCAGTGTTAGCCGGTTACCAGGAATCATCTCCGACCATTAAAATTAGTCGAACCTTCTGCATCTTCATTATATCATCATCGGAGGGCAACAAATTGATGAACCCATGTAGATCGAGAATCTGATACAAAAACTAACGGGGAAAAAAGGTCGTCGCTCGAAAGTTGAAACCGTATGGGGCACCGTTGAGATTTTAAGGACCACCGATCAAATGGAGAATGGAGGAGAGTGGAGATTTTGTGAGGGGGGGAGATGAATAGAGGAGAGAGAAAGAGTATCAATGAAGATGCATAGGAAAAATGAATGGAGGTGAGAGAGTATGAAAATGCATAGGGAACATGAATGGAGGTGAGAGAGAGTATGAATCATGTGTAGTGATTTTGTACAGAATTAATCGTGGGGTGATTAAATAATATTAAATCATTTAATAAAAATTAATTACAAATTACGCAGGAATACATAGGAGAAGTTAACACACGATCTCATAAAATTTAAAATTTACCCCCTTTATTTAAATAAGAAAATAGTTAATTTACAAACTGCACTCTTGGACTACAAGTACTACGTATAAACATAGGGACTATATTGATCCATTTACTATATATATATATATACACACAAACACATATAATTTTATAAAAATATTTATAGAGCTACAAAATACATAAATTAAAAATGCAAAATTAAACATTAATTAAATAATATGAGAATAAAAATACATTGATTTAAGAAATGTATTAAAATTAAGTAAATTAAAATTTTTTAATTTAAAAATATATTAAATTAAACTCTAAATAATATTTAAAAAATAAATAAAAAGTAAATAATATATATATATATATATATATATATATATCTTATGTGGGGTCCACCATTATTAATATTAAAAAAAACTAAGGGCCCACTACATTCCATACTACGGTTGAATAATCACTCAACTTCAATTTCATTAAACCCCTCTTACAACCCATACAACCCCTATTATACCCTTATACAACTTTTACTCAATCCCCATTGTGGATGCTTTTAGTGGTAAGACTTGGTTTTAAAGGATAAAAAAGTACTTAGAGATTATAGGTTTGAATAATATGAGCTATCAAATTTTCCCCTTTTTGAGGTTCATATGCGATGATTTTGACGTCTTGAGTTTAGTCAGTTAGTAAAGCGGATCGGATCGGGTCTTTAAGTTAATAAAAAAATCAATAATCTCGTATACGCAAGATAAATTTCAAAGTGTAACGTACAAAATATTAAGAAATTAAACTTACGTTGAAAAATATTCAAAGTGAATAATAAACCCTAATAAAGATGGAATTACATACCATAGCATCCATTTTCTAAATAAGGGTTTTCTTCAATGGAATTCTGGTCATCATCAGAGTTTATAATCATGCACTTCCAACTATATACTGCCATATCCAGATCCAGCATATTGCGTCTATATCGATATCCACAACAATTTACTTGGTCGGAGAAGTCAAGATCAGATAGTGTCCATAAAAGCGAGACTGGAGTAAAAGAGTGACGATCAGAAAGACTACCTTTATCATATGAATTCTTATCCATCAAGAAGGCAGGCTCACAATTTTCATCTCCACCATGTCTTTCTAACCGTGTGACGTTCATGGTGTACGACTTGAAATAACGAGGAATTGTTGTTTGGCAACAAGTGATGCCTAGACAATTGTTATTTTTCTCGCTAAGAGTGTCTGTGTGGCAATCTGTGGAACACCCGGTGACTACACTCCCATGGTCCATCATGAAAGCATTACCACAACCCAAAAAAACAAAGTAGTTGTGAATTTTGGAAAACAAGAAGGGGCTCTTATCAAGATTGATACTTGAGGTCTGAGTGCTATTGTTGCAGTTAGAGATGATGGGTGTGTTAACTATAACTGTTTGATTGCTCAAGTCAACATGCAAGACTTCAAGGTGTAGTAGTGCAGATAGATATGGTTTTGAGGAGTTGCAATCAACGATGTACCAATCGTTTATAGCACATTTGGCTCCGATTCCAAAAGGAAATGGAATCCTCACGCTCCCGCACATATCCTTACACCCTGGCTTGGCGTACTCAAGAGCTGCTATTAATGTGATTGATGAAAGCAAGATAAGTAAATAATACGAATGAAATAACTTCATTTTGAAGAGCATGCATTAATTAATATGAGAAAAAGGACGGATGTGTTGATGTTTATATAGGAAGGTGGTCATGATCAGAGGAACCTACACGTACACCGGAGACCCCAAGAGTCTACGCCGTGGGTGACGATGATTTGTAGATTTTTTCTACTTCAAGGTGACGATGATGGCCGTAACTAATTGGATTTTGGAGGTAGATCGAATACCTTATTTCATTTAATTACTTGATAAAAATATTAGTAATATTCTTTATTTATCTTTTTTTATTGTCCCCACTAGAGTTCAAATTCCGTGATGAACAATAGGATAGATTTAGAAGTAGGTTTAGTGAATTCGAAATTTGTAGATTTTTTCTACTTCAAGGTGACGATGATGGCCGTAACTATTTGGATTTTGGAGGTAGATCGAACACCTTATTTCATTTAATTACTTGATAAAAATATTAGTAATATTCTTTATTTATCTTTTTTTATTGTCTCCACTAGGGTTCAAATTCCGTGATGAACAATAGGATAGATTTAGAAGTAGGTTTAGTGGATGTGGATATATGTACACTATTCAAAAAATATATTTTTGATCTATAATATAAACTTATGGGGTTTTAACTCAAAACTAATTAACAATGAGTGGAGTATCACAAGGTACTTATTAAGCAAGTTACAAAATCACACTCTTCCAATATGGGACAATAGTCAACATGTCCTCTCATGTGTGACGTTTTATTCGCCTAACACATGCATATCTTATGTGTTATTTGGAGTATGTGTGGCCAGTGGCGGACCCATGGCTTAGCCAGAGGGGTCAACTGCCACCGGTCATTTTTTCTAAGTGTAAATTTCGTAGTGTAAATTTCGATTTTTTTTAGGCGGTGCTTTCATTTCGTAGTGTAAATTTCGATTTTTTCGAGCTATTGCTACCACTCATGTCACTGTTGCCACCGGTCATTTGAGATCCTGGGTCTGCCACTGTATGTGACCATTTAGCCAACCACCAGTCTCTGATAGTTTCAACTTAAAATCAATTGACAATGAATGGAGACCCAAAACCTAATATATTAAAAAATTACAAAGTAATACCAGTTTGATGTGAGACAATACTCACCATAATAGTGACATATTTTAGGTTTAAAGTTCAATTGTTTTTTATTTTTGGTTTTGTTTGCTTAAAATTTAAACATGCTTGTTTATTTATAACTAGATTAGTAACCATTAGAATATACATGTAAAACCCAAGATGATATACGAGAATTATCAATTTTGTCTTATTAGAAGATATTTTAAATATTCAATCTTGGTGTTGCAAGTCGATGCATGGATGGAAATGTTGTCTTTTCTTATGATTGGAAAATTAAGGACTTATCATGGCTTTAATAAAAGAGAGTGTACTAATTAAGTATCCTCCAATAACATGTTTAGCAAGTTTCTGGGCATGTTTGTGGACTTTAAGTTGATAATTTTTTTTACCGATAAATGGGGACACTTCCCCGCCTCTTCAGTATGGGTTCGAATTATTTGGTGGTGGGTTTTCAACCACCCCTCTTTTTTTAGCTTTAATCAATGTTCGAGCACCACACGATTTGATCCCCCAACCTCTTGCAAGGAAGGGGGCGCCTTACCAAATGGGCTAAACCCCATTGGCAAGTTGATAATTTCTTAATTATGATATTATTTAAGGTTAATTAGAAATGGTTTAAATCTTGCGGCACTTCTTGTAATCACTAAGTGTTGTGAGGTGGTGCCCCCTCCCAATAGGTTGTGGGTTCAAAAGTCTCTGAACAGTGGAGTAGATTTAGAAGTATGTTTAGAGAGTGTGTGTTTGTTGTTCAATATATATATATATATATATATATATATATATATATATATATATATATATATATATATAGGGGAGGGTTCAAACGAGAACTGTTTTTCGTACGAGAACTGCGAGAACTAATATCGGCCGTTCCTTGGATATGGGAAGTTTATGGATGGAGAGCGTGGAGGGGATCAAGTGTGGCAGGGTGCATGTGAGGAATTCATGGGTGGGCAATGACATTAAAAAAGGGGAATTGGACGGCTGAGATTGGTTTTCGCAGTTCTCGTACGAAAAACAGTTCTCGTTTGAACTTTTGCATATATATATATATATATTTATATAGAAACAGGATCAAATAAAATGAGAATTAAGGTAAAAAGAGTAAGGAGAATTCTGAGAGTGCCACGTGTCTTTTTAATTAAATGGGTAGAATAGGAACTTTATAAAAACAAAAACAAAAATTCTCTCTCTCCTAATTGTCCCCACTAACCCACGTTTGTAAACACTAAAATCGCAAATTCCCTCCTCTAAATCCGAAAACCTAGAAACTTTCTCCGCCTCCTTCGTCTCTGATATACCGCCTCCACCGTTGAATCCTTCAAATACCCTGCTGTTCCTCAACTGCTGCTGTGCACCGCCGAAGGTTCTCTCCAGTTTGCACCACCGGATGTTCGTCCCCGTGTTCTTTCCAGTCTCATTAATGAGAAAACCCTAGTTCGCCTTTTCCCGTCCCCTAAATCACATTTTCCGTCGATTCGTTTTTCCGACTGCCGTTCAAGGTTTGCTCGCCGTTCGCCGCCGCTGCTTGATTATCCCATCGCCGCTGCCACCGTTTGCGTGATGCTCTCTGTGCATCACCGACCGGATGCACAGTCGCCGTCGTTCGCCGATCCCGGATGTACATCCCTCCACCGGTTCGAGATTCTTTTCTATTCGTTTTTTTTTTGCTTCTGTGATGCACAGTGTAACACCGTATTTTCTAAAACACAACTTTATAATACGCGCGGAAGCTAATAATATAATTACATATATATAATATGGTAAATACAATTTTTACTGGTTAACTTTACAAAACAACAACAATGTTACTACAAAATCAGGCTCTATACAATTTCAAAATAGATATCAGAGTTAGATCAGTCCATAATCCCATATTCGCCTCTATCTTCAACATACCAGGAATATCCTGTAAAAGAGTTCAACAGTGGGGAATTAGCACAAAGCTAAGTGAGAGAATAGAAATCAAAAACATACAAGGCATCAAGCCCAAACCAACAATGCTCAAACAACAAGAGAACCGGCGGTCTTGCGGGACCTTTAACCAAATGCCGGCCAAAGCATAGGTTTACCGATAGCCTAGTTACAACAGACAACAATACTAGCAACTCTTGATTACAACAAATGCTATCAAGACGAATGCTAGTACTGTATATCCCTAAACCAAGGCCCAGCTGAAAAACAACCGCCAAGCTGATCTCCCAAACTACATGTATATATACAGTCAACAAGAGAATACATCTCAAAGAGCAACAATCAGGTGATATATCTTATACATCCAAGATATATATCCACTCACCGATATCTTCAAAAGTTCAGGTAACTCAGTCTCTACTTATCTACTGAGTTTTGTCTCTACCTGAACAAACTACTAACAATCAATATTTGCTTAAATCAACACACAATAAGCACAATACTTAACATGTACATAAATCAACAAGTACATACATCTACATATCACATGTACCAATAATCTACAAGTACAGATCAACTTATGTATATTCAGTATAATATACCATCATTCACTATTACCCTTTACAATTTGTAATTCTGTGAATTTCATCCAACTCTTTAGCTCAGGCAATACATATATTCCTTTCATATGTTAAGGCAACGCTTGAGGTATAAACTCATGCTCATATTCAAACCATCAAATCTGATCAATGGTCAAGTTCAACACAACCAATTGAATTCCGAGTAAAGTCAAATCCTAGTGAATAGGCGGAATCCGAGTAAATGGTCACAATCCGAGTAAATGGTCACAATCCGAGTAATTGATCAAAATCCGAGTACAAGGCGGAATCCGATTACACTTCACAATTCGATTAAAGGCGAAGGCACATCAAACAGAGTCGGAATCCGAGCAAGAGACGGAATCCGACTCATTCATACTTATGAATTCCGAGTCCTTCATAACAACACATTTTCAATTTTTAACTTCATTTTCTAAACTGATTTCATGCATTCAAGTTATACAAATTTCCAGAAATCATTCTAAACATGTACACAACACATATTAATCAAGAAATCTAACATGCATACGTCCTATGATCATCAAATCATATAAACATTCAATCGGATTCCTCGCACATATATATATAAAATCCGAAATTATATAACAATCAACAATCATTTCAGTAATCTAACCTCAAAGATTTTAAACACTTCAAGATCAAAGGATTGAACTAAGCAAATAAATTTCTTTCCTTCTTCTTCTTCTTCTTGCTCTCGGCCGTAGCACACAAAAAACACACACACTCTCTTTGTTAACTACAACAAGTAAAAGGGTAGAAGTATAGTTGGTTTGACCAACCATCAACCCCACCATACCCCCTTCATCATCACATCTAAATAACAATAATAAAACTTAAATATATCTATCCAAAATAAATATATATAAGCAATAAACAATCAATTAATAACTAAATAAACTAAACACATAAACTAATTAATCAACCAATTAATTAAAGTAATTCAACTTAATTACCTTAATCCTACTAGGCCGGTAAGGAGGGTGTTACACACAGCCATGGATCTGGATGCACATTCGATTTTAGGGTTTCATTATATGTTGTGCACCGGATGCACAGTCGCCGTTGTTCGGCGATTCCGGATGTACATCCCTCAACTGGTTCGAGATTCTTTGGATTTTTTCGTGCATCAAGTTTTAGGTTTTTTTGTTTTTATTCGTTCATCTTACGCTTTGGGTTGTTTTTTAGCAACGATGAAGAAGAAAGTTTAGGGTTTTGTTGGTGTTGGTCGGTGGTCGGTGGTGAGAAGGTGGTGGCTTCAGTTGCTAGAAAATGAACGGTTTACAGAAGTGTAGGGGATGGTAAACAAAAAGACTATTATGCCCTTTGTGTAATTTTTTTTAATTAAAACAAAACGAAAAAGCCAATTTTATAGGAGCGGTTACAGGAAAAATGAATGGCTGAGATTTCTCGTTACTCTTTGTACCTTAATTCTCTTTTTACAGTAACACTACTCTATTTATATATATATATATATATATATATATATATATATATATATATATATATATATATATATATATATATATATATATATATATATATATATATATAACCGGAGTCCTTAATTTACTAAAAAAACATATATAAGTTATAACTATATATAGATTCCCCTTTCTAATGTCACTACTAACTACTTGGGAGATCAATTCTAATGATAATGAATTGAATATATGTAGGAATGAAATATGTTATTCGTGACATTTAATTTGTTGGCAATTCTTCAGTAATAAAATTTAATCATCCCAATGATTCATGTATATATTAAAATAGAATATATGCTACTGATCGCAATTATATTATGCACTCATAATTAATGGACTTGACTCTTTATTGTTTCCGATTATTTTATCGATGTTTAAACTTGACAAATATGTTTTTTTATATCGAAGGAGAAGACTAGGCATCGAGTCACGGCACTATTATTACCTAATCCTACCACCAAACGACATGTAGCCTAGCGGTAAGACTAGGTATCGGGTCTCGGCTCTATTATTACCTAAGCCTACCGCCAAAGTGCTTGTAGCCTAGCGCTATAAGATGCTGGAATGTGTTTCTCTTCGATTATAATCATGGATTCAAGTTCCGCTATAAACAAAAGATATAGGTTTAGGACTAAATTAGTGTATTCGTACGTGTGTTCTGCTATTAAAAAAAACCTTAGCCTACCAACCCAAATTTATTTCTATAATAATCTATATATATATATATATATATCTATATATAAAAGACATGCAAGTTTTCCAAAAATAATCATTAAATCAATCTTAATAAACCAATAGGAGCCCTCAATTGCAAAATTAATCAATTATCAAAAACAATTTTGGCAAGATTCCGAATTTTAAATCAATTGGATTGATTCAATTTTTAAATCATTTGGAGGTGGTTTGATGAAAATTGTGAGGAGGAATTTATAAACATGTGAGGGACTTTTAAGAAAATATGAGAGGGTTATATAAAAATTATAAATTAATGTAATTAATTATGGGCTGTTTATAAATTATGTTTAATAGCTTGTGATATAATTTGTTTAGATAAAAAATAATTATATATTTACGACAGTCTCATTTTTATCTACGTTCTTGTGTAAATTTTATTGTAAAATGACACTTTTTTAAAATTTGTATATTCTTAATTTTTTGTTATCCATTAATAGTAGTGAGTATTCCTAAATGAAAATGATTTCATTGATACAAAAAATTCGGTTAAGTTTTAAAGAAGACAATTTCCTCTAATGTTGTGTTTTACTATTACGATTAACAAAAGTCAAGTACAATCACTTTCAGAAGTCGGTTTATTCCCCAGGAAACCTGTGTTTACACATGGTCAATTATATGTTGCCGTTGCACGTGTTAGAAGTAAAAAAATATTAAAAGTTTTAGGTGATATTTCATTTATTGCATTATTTTTATTTAAAAATTTTAATATCTCAAATACACTTCCGAAATACCTGTGCGTGCGCGGGTCAATAAACTAGTAAGCTAGTAAAGTATACCAAGAAAGCACCGGTAATTACACAATAATTACGGGAATTAATGCACCAATCAAAGATTTACCTCTTTTAATTATATTCTTAATCTAATAAAAAAACAAGGACTAGTAAACATGTGTTTCCTCTTTTATGATGGCAATATGTTCCTAATTGACTATTTTATAAAATAGTCAATGTTTGAATGCATATGTTCCACAAGATTAGAAGATTTTTTTGGGGAGGAAATTTCACATGTAATATCCTCCAATTCAGGAGTCGATAATAGATAGACATGTACCATACAATGTAGAAATAATTAAACAACAAAACTCTTATTTTGGCGTTTATCTTTTTCCATATTTTTGTTTTAATTAAAGCAAGAAAATGACGGTTGTCGAATATTCTTATCTCTTGATTTTTATTTTTCTCGAGGGCTATGTACGAAAAGTACACACTATACAGAATTTTCACGATGGAATATGAAACTATCGAATTGTTTTTTCATTTACATTTGGAATTAATTCACTGTCTTTAGTTAAATACATATATTATATTTTTGCATTGAGAATAATATCATATGTCATTTCATAATAATAATAATAGTAATAATAATAATAATAATAATAGTAATAATAATAATAATAATAATAATAATAATAATAATAATAATAATAGCAATAATAAAACAACAATAATAAAAAAAATATAATAATAATAATAATAGTAATAATAATAATAATAAGAGTTAATTACAAAGATGGCCCTTGTGGTTTGTGTTGAATTTCACATTTAGTCTTTTAAAATCGAAAATTACCTGGTAGTCCTTATGGTTAACGTTTTGTTTCACTTTTAGTCCTTTAGACTAACTGGTGTTAAAATTGACCGTTAGTCAAAGGGTATACTGGTCTTTTTCCAACTTATCCTTATAACCAAACAAGTTAATCCTATTAAAACTATTTCCAAACACACATATTTATAGTTTATCTTCTATACTTGTTCCCAAACATAAAGCCACACACTCTCTCTCTCTCTCTCTCTCACTCATCTCTCCATTAATCATCTGACTTCTCTCCAAGAAACCTCACTCTCACTCACCATCCCTCTCCACCTCCTACTCCCTCCACCCCTTCCGCCTGCCGCCGCCGCCACCACCACCAACGACAACCACCGCCAACGACAACGGTTTTCACCACCACGGTTTTCACCTCCGCACCACCACGGTTTTGAGTTTACATCGCAGATCCCAGATCCGCACGACCACGGTTTTCACCACCGTCAACGACAACCAACGCATCACCACCGCATCTTCATCCACCGCCGTCATCTTCTCCGTCGCCGTCATCTTCATCCCTCGCCGCATCTTCATCAAAGGTTAAGACTAATTTTCTCTTCAGATCTCTGAATATTTAACCTAAATCATCCCTCACCGTCGCCTTCATCTATTGCCTTCGTTTTCACCTCCGCACCACCATGGTTTTGGGTACACTGATTTGAAGATCCATTTTGAAGTGTACACTGATTTGAAGTTCAGATCCCAGATCTGCTTTTGAGTTTACATCTGATTTAGTTGTGATTTGCGATTTAGAGAAAGACCATTTATGTTTCTGTTTTTGTTCTTTATTTTGAATAATCATCATCATCGAGACAATTTATGTTTCTGATTAAGGATATGTGTTATACAATTTATGTTTCTTATTAATCATTATCATCATCGATTAGTTTTACAATTGCTCAATGTTATGCATCACTTTCTTAATTGGGTTTTCTATCTTGTTCTTAATTAAGAGACTTGTGTTATTCTTGATTAGGGTTTTATCTGTGTTTATCTTCACAAGATAAAATCCTAAACATAGAATAATTGTTTAAAATCTTAATTTGGGGAGCTCTGCTTGATCTTGATGAATGTTGATGGAAAAGACTGAAATACCATGTTTGGCTGTTGCGAGTAATTAACTCTAATACATATGTAATTAACTCTAATAAATAATAAATAAAATTGTAAAGAATATAAAATTAAAAGAAAGGGTAACCATGTTTGGTAACAAGGATAAGGTGGGAAAAGACCGAAATACCCTTTGACTAACAGTCAACTTTAACACTAGTTAGTCTAAAGGACTAAAAGTGAAACAAAACGATAACCATAAGGACTATCAGTGTAATTTTCGATTTTAAAGAACTAAATGTGAAATTTGGGCAAGACCACAGGGACCATCTTTGTAATTAACTCTAATAATAATAATAGCAATAATAAAACAACAACAATAATAATAATAATAAAATAAGGGGTTTACTTTCAAAAAGTGTATTGAACTTATCAATTTTTGCTATTGTATATACACAACTTTTAAGACTACTATTTAGTATATCAAACTTCTTAAATCTACCAATTTGTATATTAGCTTACATGTTAAATAGGTAACCAATAATTATATCCTTTTTGATTTATTTTAATGTCTCTAAAAATGCCACATGTATTCTTCCCAAGAACATCTTCACCATCTTCATTTGATGTGTTCTTCCCAAGAACATCTTCATCATCTTCATCTGATTCTAACACTCACAAACATAAACATCATCTGATTCTAACATTCCCATTTTGAAGAAATCATAATCTGGAATGTAAACATAAACATAATCTGGATTCTAATAAGAACTCACAAAATCGAAGAAACCCTAGAAACATAATTTCGAAACATAATCACAGATCTAGACAGTCGAAAAAACCCTAAATTGTTGAAGAACAAAACTCCAAAAACGATTAAAGCTAAAAACTAGATCGGATGAAATTCAAAATCGAAGAAAACCCTTCTTAACTCATATCTGCGAAGAACCCTAATCGCCGTGAAGAGCCCTAGCCGTAATTGTCTTCATGCCCTTTGTAACCCAGATCTGATGAAGCACCACCCCTTCGTAACCTATATCGTAACCTAGATCGATGAAGCGCCGCCCCTTCGTAACCCAGATCGATGAATCGCCTGAGAACACACATCGGAGAAGTGGTGGTGATGATTCTCGATGAAACAGGTGAAGATGAATATGAAGAGTTTGATGTCGCTCAATCGCAAGAACACAAAAGTCGTGGCAGATGTGTGATATTCAAAGCTTCAATCAAGATTAGTTCTTTGAACTTTAATGGATGACAACATATGTTTGATTTTATCATTATTATTATTATTATTGTTGTTGTTGTTGTTATTATTATTATTATTATTATCTTTATTCCATGTCACCTGCCACATACGCAAAATTGATGACGAATCACTAGCCACGTCATGATAACCAAATACATCATACACCTAAGCACATAGCAGGTAACAAGTTACATAGTATATCAAATGGTAGTTATAGTAAGTTTGATACATTAAATGGTAGTTTTGAAATATGAGTATACACAATAGCAAAAAGTAACTTCGATACACTTTTTGAAACTAAACCAAAAAATAATATAATAATAATTATAACAACAATAATAATAATAATAATAATATTGTTCATTTGTATATGTACTAATAATAATAATAATAATTGGAGTTAATAACAAAAATAGTCCATGTGATTCTCACTAATTTTCAGTTTTAGTCTTTTAACTTTAAAAATTATGAAAATAGTTAATGTGTTGTCATTTTATTTCACTTTCAGTGTTTTACACTAACTTTTGTTAAGTTTCATATTTTGGTCTTTTTCACATTGTCCTTATTACCAAACACTCTTGTTTGTTATAGTCATTTCAAAACATAGTTTTTAGATTCCTTCTTAACCAATTTTTTTACCAAACACTCTTCTTTCCTCCCTTCCTCATCTCTCTCTAAGCTTTGCATCTTTCTCTTAGGTGGTGTTTGGTTGGATGAATTGTTTTTTGAAGGAATTGGATTGTAGGAATTGGATTTTTGAAGGAATTGGATTTTTGAAGGAATTGGATTTTGAAGGATATGGATTTGTAATCTAAATCTTGGTTCATTATGTTTGGTTACCTAAACTTAAGAAATTGGAATTCAGACCTGTTTGCCCACCACCATCGAAGCTCCACCACCACCACCTCCATAACCACCACCACCATCGAAGCAAAGCAGCAAGGGCGTAACTGAGAACGGCGAACCACGAAAGACGAAGGCGGCAGCGGAGGCGAACCGCAAACTAGGGTTTCTGTCGAACCACGAACTAGAGTTTACGCTCTAGGCAACGACGACGCTAAGGCTAACGACGAGGTGAACCACGAACTAGGGTTTCTGTCGACGACGCTATGGGACCTGCGTCACAGAAGATCGACGAACGAATAAGACGAAGCCACCGTCGACGAACGATGAATATCGACGAACGAAGAAGGTCAACGAACGACGCTAGGGTTTCTGTCAGAGATCGACGAACGAGGGACCTGCGTCGAAAAAAATGAAGCCACCGTCGACTGAGAACGGCGGCGGCGACCGTCGAAGCCACCGGTAACCACTCATCACTCCTCGTCGAAGCCACCGGTCGTCGAAGTCGCCGGTCTTGGGATGGTGAGATCGGTGGTCACATGAGATGCGATGGAAGGAATTTGAAATATATCCAATCTTGAAAGGATTCTGAAATCCCTCATATGAAGGAATCTGAATTCCATTTAGAAATCCAATTCCCATGGCTAAGTTGAACCAAACATGAGATTTCTAAGAAATTGGATTCCAATTCCTACAGAATCTCATGGATTCCTGCCAACCAAACAGCCCTAACTTCATTTCCCTCATTTTCAAGACCACAATCTCTGGCGCCATATACAACCTTCATCTTCAAGAACATTAATCTCATCATTTTTCAAAATAATGAACATTAACCGGTGATCTACGATCGTGAAGTACTTAAGCTCCATTCCAACTTTTTTTTGACAATTTTGATTATCTATTTAATTCAAATAAAATGATGTGTCCATTTAATTCATATACTCTCTCTTTTCCGACTACAACTAAATACACTCTAAATCTCTCTCTCTCTCGCTCTCTCTCTGATCTTGGACCGCATAAGGTACGACTTGAGGATAACTTTCGTTTGCAACAAATTCTAACGGCTTAGAGCTTGATTTGATGAGAAGAACAGCGGCAAGAAGACACAACAGGTGGTGGTGTAAGTCTCGTTCATGGCCCATAAAGGATCGGGGCAAAGATTTGCTAGCTTCGAGAATGGTAAATTCAGGTCAAAATCATGAACAAGATCTGAGGATGTTGAAAGGGTATGACCGTCAAAGAAGGGGAGAGAGAGATGCAGAGAAGTTAGAGAGATAGGTGGTGTATGTTTGGTAATAAGAATTAAGTGGAGAAAGACCAAAATATCATTTCACTAACGGTCAAACTTAATAGAAGTTAGTGTAAAGGACTAAAAGTGAAACAAAATGACAACAATAGTGACTATTTTCAAAAATTTTAAAGTTAAATGACTAAAACTGAAAATCGGTGATAACCACATAATAACTGTTTAGATTGTTCTTCAATTTGCTGTTCAATCTAAACGATCGAAACCCTTAAATCCAAAATATGAACAACAAATTGAAGAACAATCTAAACAAACAAAACCTTTAAATAGAAAAGAAAATCTAAACCATTGAAACCATTGACACATAACATTCAAAAATTTAGGAGATTAACCTATCTAAAATTGCCTAAATATGATGAACATATCTGGAAGAAATGGAAACCCTAAAACACATACATAATAAATCGAAGAACCACACAATGAAGCCTTCGATGAACAAAAACATATTTGAAAAACCCAAACAATAGAATAACACAAACCAGTTTGAAGCATAAAATCGAAGAACATACAGATGAAGCTTATATTTGGAATCGATATGTTAGAAGATGAAGATGAATCCATGGGTTTTTGTTCCCTAGATTTGAAGATAAGACCGAAGAAAATCAGATCTGGCCCAAAATCAAAACCCATGTTCCCAGATCTTTCGAACAAGATCTGTCACTAGAGAAACGAACAACGTCGAAGAATCGAATAGGTTCAAATCGTATGAACAATGTTTGAGAATGGAACAGGTTGAAATCGCCGATGAACAGGCTTAAATATTACGTTTGAGAATCGGACAGGTTGAAATTGTCGATGAAAATGTTTGAGAATCGAACAGATCTAAATACCAAAAGTCCAAAGTTGAAATCCCCTTGTCACATTCACATCCATCCCCCTAAACTATTTATATATATACAATTCACAAGGATTAACATGAGCATGAGTTACTGTTCATTGAGGGGTTTAGCTAACTTGTGCAGCATTTTCTACATATATATCAGTGGTTAGAAAATATTAATGCAAAATGCTCCTAGATAAGCTGGTAACATTGTTTTCCTTCATAAGCAAGGTTGAGGGTTCGACACCTCTCAAAGTCAATTTTTGCATGCATTTTTCCCCCTACCTTTTTTTTTACCTTTTCCTGTTCTTTCCACATGGGGATTCTTTCTTCTATTTCAATCGGGACAAATTTCTATGATGTAATATAGTTTAATTTATTGTAATTCTTTGTTTTTGGTTCATCTATTTTTATTCTATTAATAACAATAGTTTATGTATAGTTTTATTTATTGTATTTCTTTTTTTGGGTACATTTTTTTTATTTTATTAAAAACAATATTTATGCATCTTTCTTGAAAATAATTACATTAAAACATGTATATGTATGAGGAAATCTTTATTTGATAACTGTTTTTTTTAAACCGTGATAATTATTTGTATCTAATCGTGAGTCTAATATTCGCAGTGAAACACAAAGACTTACGCTCGTTCTATACATTTAAAAATAATTAGCTTAGAACACCACTTAGAGTGAAGGGTGTAGGGAAATAGTGTGAATGGATCTTACGCTTCTGGATGAATGCGCAAGGCCTTAGAGTATGTTCAGAAAGAAATCATTGTTTTGTGGCTGTTTAGAATCGCTTATCATTTATAAATTCTTTAACACTTTCAGTAAATAACTTTACCAAACTCTTCGCTAAGATGAGCCTAATTTCTTAGTCTTCTTAGTTTGCCAAGTTGTTCTTTTGGTAATTCATTCTTTTCAAATTTCTTAAATTTGGTCTAACTTTGATTCACTTAAGAAAAATAATAGTAGTTTTTGGTATGGAAGATATTAAATAATAGTTGTGGAAATTTTTTTGACTTTTCGGAAGTATTTTGTGAAAAAATCAATATATTCTCTTTTTAGGGTGAATCTTCACATGAAGAAGAACACATTGAAGGTTTGTGAAGCAAAGTTACACACAGAAGACACATGGGGTCTCGTAAAATTTTTAGGCCCTGTGCAAAGAATAAACATGGACCCTTTTTATAAACATGCATAGAGGCGGACTTATGCTTTTTCCAGGTTTTCATTTAATCGGGTAGGGTTAACGAGGTTTCAAATGTTGTTTTGGTTTTTTCGGGCCAAGATCTAAAACAAAAACACGACTTAGATAAAGCTATGTTAATTAAATTATTGCTTTTGAGATAAACTAAAATATTTTAAAGGTATAAAACAAATAATATTGAACTATATCTTATCATATATATATATTTTTTAATTTAATTGGACTAGAATTTTGTGGCATCAAAAATCACCGGAGGCTACAAAGATTTGACTCGTGGCACCGACTCGAAAAGGTTGAAAATTTTCACTTTGTCTGCAAAATTAACTAGTGGATGTCACTCTTAAACTTAATGAATTTTATTTTTGTCATTATATAGTGTCAACAGTCAACAAAAACCCTCACTCTACCCCTGCACACACACACACACACACACACACACACACACACACACACACACACATATATATATATATATATATATTAGAATCAGGTTCGAGTAAAAAGGAAGTTAAGGTAAAAAATGTAAGGAGATATATAGGTCTGACACGTGACAAAACTAAAAAAAGGTAAATTAGGTATTTAATGATATTACTCTATCTTTCCTCTGTTAAATGCTCACTTTCCCATTTATTAGAAAACCTAATCGTTCATGGCTTCCTTCTCTCTACCGCCCCCTACCCACCGCCCTCACCGTAGAGATCCCCTGGTCACCCCTAAGATGGCACCTATTCACACCAGCGACGTCGTCTTCTCGACGATTGAGTAGCGCCAAAGGCAGATTGAGGCGGAGAGACGATGACGAGTTCGTCGGAAAGACGGCAGTTTTGTAGACGTCTTAGTTCCCGTCGTCTTCAGATCTGCCATCGCTAACCTCTACCGCTACATGTGAAGCCGTCGCCGACCTCTCCATCTCCTCCCCTGAAACTGCCGACATCGTTCACCTCGCTGATTCCTTTCGTCGATCTGCTGCCTGCGAAGTCGCCATCGTTGTTGTGCATCAACATCGGAGGTGATTCTTCATCACTGTTCATCGGGTATTGTTTTTGTTGATCATCGATTGAAGATTCCTAAAGGTAACTCTCCATCGCTGTTTCTGTAGGTGATTCTTCTTCGTCGTTGATATGCATCAAGAGTTTTGAAGTGATTTAAGTTTTCTTGAAGCAATTAAAGGACTTGTTGACAAGGATACATGGAGAAGGAATTAAAAGCCTTGAATTTATTTGTTAATTTTGAACCAATCTAAAGTGAGTTTTATTTAAGCAATTAAAAGACTTGATGATGAGGATACATGGAAAAGGATTGTACATCAGTTTCTAGAAGTGTTGTGAATCAGGTTTCTTGATGATTCTTAGTGTCTATCATTGAATGTATTTGTTAATTATGTGCATTTCTTATTGATTATTGGTATACATCAAGTTTTTTTATGAGTTTTTTTAATTAATTTTTTACATTTACATGCATCAACATGTTGTACTTTATGTATAAGATGTATTTTGTGAATCAAAAGTTTGTAATGTTTGTATTTTGTGCATATGTGAGATATCATGGCAGAGGAACTGTATTTTGTGCATATGTGAGATGTCATGGCAGAGGAACAGACCCACGATTTTTTCTTCCTTTTTGGTTGTTTGAAATTTACTATATTAACCTTTTGTATTTTTTTAATTCCGAAAATTCAGTTAAAAATTTCACTTTATTTGTTTGACTTTTGAATAAATCTTGTGGCCCAGATTTCACCTTACATTTAGTACCTTTATTTTATTTGTACCGGATCCTAACCCTATATATATATATATATATATATATATATATAAGTAAAAATTAACTGATAATATGATACTTGTTATATCAATAACTAAAAACAAAATAACACGGGTAGAAATGGCATGTCTTACATATTTACATAAATCATGAAGTTCTCCTAGCATTATTGGAAGCAAACTTATGAATCAATTATATTAATCAACACTCCTAAGGATATGATTCTCAGTAGCTATCATTATTAATCTATTAAGTTTTTCTTATGATATATTATACACTGTAAGTATGACTTCAACGTACATTTAAGTTTTGATTAACTTGTTTATGAAGATGTAAACATTATTGTAATAGTCAACAAGACTATATATGCAATAATTGCATTGGAAAAACAATCGTCTCGTTTCACATACTTTGAAGTAAGATTAGTTTGATAGTTTCACCGGGTTAAAACATGTCAAGCAGCTTTAACTTCATTAAAGTTCATTTGCATCAAGATCATTATACTTAAGTGCGAGTTTAACATTGACTACAACTATGACTTAAGATCTTTGTCATCAAATCCTTAATATCTACTTTTAGGCTTACAAAATAATTATTTTAAATATGAGCTTCCTACTATTTCTATTTTACTAAGTGGACTTTTAAAAATCATAACATTATATCTATATATAATATAGTATATAAAAATTTGGGCCCCCTCTGAACCTTGGGCCATGTGCGGTCGCACCTCCTGCACTCCCTCAAAGACACCCTTGAGAAGACAGAACTATTTTTGACATTAAAAGAACAATAAACACCAAAAACATGAAAAAGAAAACTTGTTTTGAATATGCAATTAACTTCATTTGCTAATTGTTGTCATGATATGTGGCTATTCTCACTGGTTCAACCCAACCCAACCCATCTGATCTATTTTGTGTGATGCATATATACCCAATTTTGATGCATTACCCTAGCTACCTGCCTTTTATCTCACTCTTTCTCATGAGATGGGGTTATTATCACAGGTTCAACCCCACCCATCTTACCAATTCTTTGCACCAAGGTACTAATGTTAATGCTTCTAAATGTCCTTTCAAATTAGCATTCATGAATTAAGACAAATATATTGATGACCACAACTATTATCATCACTTAGGTGAATATGTATGATGAATGCAATCATTCTAGCTAGTCCCATATACAAGTAATTAGAACATAATTATTTGTTTTATTATATAGCTTTTTATAATACTCATGTTGTATAGTTGCTGTTTGGTTCTGCTCTGTTTAGTCTGCACATGTTTGAATTAATTGTTTTTTTTGCTGATTATAAAAAGTACAACAGAAACCTGGATAAGATGATAAGTTGATGGTTAATTAGGAAAATACGTGTTGTTTGGGAATGTTAATTAGGAGAATAAGTACTGTTTGGTTCACTTTCATTTCCTTGATCTAATCACCAATGTTTCAACCTCATAATTAGACAATTTTAGTACCTGCATGTTATCAAAAGCAGATCAAAATCAACCAATTTTACAGCTCTTTGAACAAAGTATACCATATGCGTACGTTACAAAATTGGGTGAAGATATCTAGTATGAAATGAATGCACAAGCAAGCAAAGGAACCTATGTTTCTAACGACATAAGTTTGACAATGCTTGTATAATTAACTTTCGAAAGTATGACCACTTCATTGACCTACTGTTCATAGGACGGAAATGGCCCAACAAGCCTCACAAGACGTATAGAGGCTTAATATTTGAAGCATGTCTCATTATATAAGAATAAATGAAAGTACTTTATAATACAGCGAAAGTTAGTTTATAATGTCTGCATTCACCCCATTTATGACTAGTTTATTACAGAAAATTTTAATTAGACTAAGAGTCTGAGACTATATTACAACATAATTTAATTTAACAAGGAACGACTATCCTTTTTGTATCATTGACTAACAATATCATTGAAGCTCAAGAATGATGACGACGAATCAACATACATTTGCATTGATAGTTCATCCCCATACATCATGTGTCTCGTACTAGTTTGAATCGTAGATGGAATATGTGATGTTCGTATGATTTCTAACTCCATAGTTACTTCTTTCATAGTTGGCCTATTCTTTCCATTCAAATTCAAGCATCACATTGCAAGGTTAGCTAATCTTAACAGCTCATCCCTACTACCCTCTTTGATTACCATCGCATCAAAAACGGACATAACACGCCCTTCTTCCATAGCCATGATAAAATACATAGCCAAACTTCTATTTTCACCAAATCGAGTTAGAGAAATTGGCTTTTCACCTGTCAACAGTTCAACCAAAACAACCCCAAAGCTATAAACAGCGCTCTTTTCAGTGAATTGGCTAGACCGGAAGTACTCCGGATCTAAATAGCCAAATGTACCTTTGACTAAAGTAGTCAAATGTGTTTGATCCATTGATACAAATCTTGATGTTCCAAAATCAGAAACTTGGGCTTTGTACTTATCATCCAAAAGTATATTAGTTGTTTTGATGTCTCGGTGGTATATTGGAATGGAAGTAGCTGAATGCAAGTAAGCAAGTGCTCATGCCACCTCTCTAGCAATTAGGGGTGAGCATAAAAAACCGAAACCGAACCAAAAACCGAAAAAACCGAAAAACCAAACCGAAAAAACCGAACCAATGGTTTTGGTTTTCAAAATTTTAAAAACAGAAAATTTCGGTTTGGTTCGGTTTTTGGTTTCAAAACCGCTCAAAAAAACCAAACCGAACCGAGGATATATTTGTAAATACATATATAAAAAAATTCTAATTAATTCCCCCTTCCCAAGTAATTGCGTAGGTTAATCTGCTTGCTTCCCCGCCTACCCCCATTATTTCTTAGGTTTTTCATTTTAGTTCTGCCGCTCCCCACATCTTTTCGCCGCTCCGCCCTTCGCAGCCACTCCACCGTTCGCTGCCGCTCAGCTGTTTGTAGCTGCTCTGCCTTTGTCAAGGTGCTATGACCATCGAGACTATACATCATCGCTTCCCCTCATCGTAGGCTGCTCCGTCGTTCATTCCAATGAATATCACCACCACCAGTCAATAGTCACCCATCGCCGTTCGCTCCGACGAGGATCACCACCGCCGTTCGCTACTGAAGACCGCTACGTTTCACCCATTGACAGGTTTGTTTTCGTTTTCATCTCTAACATATACTTCATGCCTTGACCAACATAGATTTAGATGTTATTTTGCTTCAGTTAGGATCCTATTTGATTGTTATTTTGCTTCAATATAGTTGTTATTCTGATTAGGGTTTTAACAATAGTGAAAATCGATTACTGCCTTTGATTTGTTTACCAAGTGAACCCAAACATCTGAAAAACCGAACCAAAAACCGATCTTAAAACCGAAAACCAAAAACCGAAAAACCGAATGGTTTTGGTTTTGATTTTTCAATAACCGAAAATTTCGGTGAACCAAACCGAACCATGCACACCCCTACTAGCAATCTGTAATCTCATGTTCAAAGAAATCGGGAACTCGTCATTCTTAACAAAAAAGGGTTTATAGGACTCTTAGATAGGACACTTTTTCAATACGCGTTTCAATAACATATATAATACGACCATTTAGTTTATGTGTCAAGTTATGATATAGCCTAAGAGGACGCTTAATAATTACGTCATGTTAGATTAAGTTTACACGACACTTATTTATAGGGGTCTTATTATAATAGAGTCTAATAAGACACATCACATAATGGTCCTAATACTTAACATTTACACGACACTTATCCGTCGGGGTCTTATAATTATAGAATATATTAGGATACTTGTTGTTTGGGTCCTTTTAAATTAAGTTTTATATGACATTTATTTATAGGTTCCTGTCATTATAGGATCTAATAGGACACATTACATAATAGTCCTAATACTTAATGTTTACATGACACTTATATGTTGGGGTCTTATAATTGTAGCATATATTAGGATACTTGATGTTAGGGTCATATTAGATTAAGTTTTATAAGACATATATTTGTAGAGTTTTAATATTGTAAAATCTATTAGGACATCTGATATTTGAGTCATGTTACATTAAGTTGTAGTTTTTAGATTAAGATCCTCGTATTCCTATGAGACCATACAATAAAGTGAAGATCAAAGTAGAAAAAACTTCTATAACTAGCTAGTTTTAGCATGTTAAAAAGGAGTTTTGCAACAATCTTTTATAAGCAACTTGTATTGGTTAGTACTTGAGATTCGTTCTTTACAAATCTACACCATAAAGAGACAAGATGAATTCTTCATTGTTACTAATTATCTACGAACCGTATAAAAATATCATCCTTATGTATATAGATGGTTTTGAGAAACTATTAAACTCTTAGCTTTAGCCAAAGACACAGCTTTCTCTGAAGTTTAAGAATTTCAACCTACATTAAAGCAAAAGCATCCAGTTGAAACATATTTTTAAATACAAATAGCATTCTTAGGCAGAAGCATGAGGAATAGACGTGTCGTGCTCCCCACAGATATCACCCAACCCACCGGGCAGCATTGTACTCAACGCATTGTGTTCTAAGACATGACCTGTCGCATTTGGGGTCAAACAAAGAAATCCTAATCCTCCGATTCTACACAATCTTGACCCAATCCCACTTTCATATAAGGTTCGCTCATGCACGGTGATTACTTTTTAACCATATTTAGTCATGAAATTGAATATCTTTAATAGTAAACCCCAAAACCCCAAATATCATGCATGGTCATATCTTGATTCGATATCTACATTCAAGAACAAATTATATGGTTGATGAATAGAGAACTTAACTTTCAGAAATCCTAACTGAGAGCAACGATGGCTTGATATAATGCATCCAAAGGTCCACATCCTCGAGAAATGTCCAAAGATCCACATCCAATATTTCCACTGACTTTCTTTTTTAGAGACTTAACTTTTGTAAATCAAACTGTTAACGTTTTCTAGCATTATCCAATGCATATATGAAATTTTAAACGAACACACATGAGTTGACAGAATATAAGAGTGTAAGATCGGACTCAACTCGTCAACCCAAAATATCAAAGATCAAAATGGGTCACTTGATTCATTAATAACGAGTTAATCAATTTATTTTATAAACATATCAAGATAAAAATTAATTTTACTATTAATAAATACATAAAATTTAATTTACTAATATATATAAGAATAATTGATTTATCATAATAAAATAAAAAGCCTAATATAAAGCATTTGTTGATCTCCTTTGTTCTACTGTACGTAACCTCCCAAACTTCCCAAATTGAGTTTTAGATCCCGCCAATAGATTCTACGAAGAGATCAAGTTTCCCGCGACCGCAATTAACGATACCACGTTTGCTAATTCAAGTTCGAAGTATGGTTCTGCAAATGAAATCAAGTTTATACATACGGTTTATGGTATTGAAGCGCAAAGTTGTTCCCAATTTCAAAGTTAGGGTTCGATTGGTTAAAGGTAAACCTGTTGTCTTTTGATTTATTTCGAATTTAATCTTTTCTAATCATTCGTCAAGTACTTTTTCACTTCAATTTGTAGTTTGGGTATAATGTTCGACTGGTTTTGATTATACATTAATTCTGCAATATACCAAAGAGAAAGTAACATGATTATTTAGAGGAAAGCATAAACATTGTGTATAGATATATGCTAAAGAGCTTTGTCATTGCTATTGGCACTAGCGATTTCGAAGGTTGTTGCAGCTTAATTTAGAACAAAGGTTTTTATTTTGATTTTAATTGCTGAAAATTGGAGCTTGCTTAACTTAGGTGCTTTGAATATGTGTTTTTTGTTTCAGTTTCTTTATCAGTTTCTTCATGAATAACAGAATAAGTAGTTTGTCGTTTCTTATCTGAACACCTCTTTAGTTTCTAGGCACCCCATCTACCACTTGTAACTCTTAATTGAGTTGAAATCTTGACAAATCATATGACTTTTACTTCTAGAGTTTCGTGTCTCTTTTGTGCTATGCTATTGATCTGTTTTTGCGAATCAAACAATCTGCAGGCTGTGTTACTTTGGTTTATGCATTAATGTCTAGGGCTACAAAATGGAAAATTGAGAAGGCTAAAGTAAAAGTTGTTTTCCGGCTGCAATTTCATGCTACTTAGCTATGTTGAATATCTTTTAGTTCTATTTTTTTTTTTTACTTTTATGTGTTAATTTTCTATACTAAATTCCTAAGGTATAGTTTATGTTATTTCATATTTTAATAGCAACATCATTTCGTTGATAAGTTACAAATAGTATATTGTTTGCATAAAGATATAAGGGGCATTTTTTACTATTCCAAGTAAGAAGATCGTTTTGTTAATATAACTAGTTACACTTACATTGTTATTATAAATTGTAATCATTTTCTTTTGTTTAAGATGGACAACGGAATTAGCACCACTTTTGGCAACAATAACCAACAAGTTGAAGAAGATGAAATTGGTGCCACCGATTCTGACATTGAGCCAGGTATGTAATGTACATATCTTTTATGTGTTTTCTTAGTTAGTATAGCATACATTTTAGACTGTTGGTTGGTTTACAGTTAAGATGTATTTACTTGTCATAGTTATAGGGACACAACGCAAAAGAGTCAGAGGACCAACATGTATGCCGAAAATTTGGGCCCAACCTAAAGGGAAACGAATTAGTGTTTTATTTAACGAATTCGGGCAACCTTTTGACAAGGAAACAACTAGTCAGCTAAGTCATTTCATGGGATCTCTTGCAAGGAGTGGAAAATATTGTCCTGTTTACAAACCGTGGAATAAAGTTAACAAGGCAAAGAAGAAAAAGTTGCTAGCATTTTTACATGTAAGACAAAAAACAGTTCCATATAATTAAATAACTAAAATATATGTTTGCTTACATAACTATATATGTTATTTTTGTTAGGAAAAATTTGATCTTCCCCCGGGTTCTGATGATTCACTTTTAAAATCATTTGGGAAGAAAGTGAGAAATTGGAGGGCAAGAATTAAAAAAGACTGTTATGATCCATCTTCATCACTCCGAGAGCAATTAAATTCTAAGCCAAAACAAGTGCATGAGAAACATTGAAAGAGACTTGTTAAGCATTGGAATAAAAATAAGACTAAGGTAATAGTTTATTTATTTTGAACATTATATTCTTAATTCTTACTTTGAGTTTTGCATTCATATTCCACAGAGTTAGTGACAAAATTAAAGAAAATAGGGCAAAAAAGAAGATGATGCAAGTCACAGGTAAAAAGAGTTATGCTCGAGTCTGTGAAGAACTAAAGGTAACTATATATTTTAGTGCAATTGTTGAAGTAATGTATGTTATGAATTTTAAATATACATTTCTTTAAAACAGGAATCCTTGGAAGGACGTGAAGCTAGTCGAATGGAGTTGTTTTCTGCCTGCTTTGTTAAAGATGGCATAACAAAAAGTGTGGAAGCCGCGAATGCAATTGTATGTACTACTCCATATATATTCTTCTATTACATTTCTAGTTCTTATTTTTAATTGAAGAGAATATTCCAAAGTTTTACCTTGGTATTTATTTAACTTTTCTGCCTAATTGGTTCTCTAGTTGTATTGTGTCATGTTCAACATCACTATTACTTTTAATGTAGGAAAAGATGCATGAATTGAGTTCTCAACTTCCAGAGGGCTCAATTGACGAGCCTGGTTCAGAAGACATATTCTCTAAGGTTATGGGTAAAGATCAAAACGGCGATGCACGCATGTATGGACAAGGTGTTCGTGCGAGTGATGTTTGGGGTCCAATTCCAAGTCGTTCTGCTTGTCATAGGAAGAATCTCCATTGGAAGTCTATATGTGAAAAACTAAGTGCTCGTGTGGCTGACCTAGAATCCAAGGTAGATATGCGAGGGTCAACTCAAAATGTATCTAACGGTTCAAGTCACGTCCTCCCATCACCACAAGATCCCATTTTAGCCAATGAATCTCAACCCTTAAAGGTATGTGTGTATTCATTGTCTTCATTTATATAACCCTTGATTTATATAGCTGTGAAAAGTAGGGGAATATATATTATGTATGTTTTATAGCATGAAAAATCCTAATGATAGAATGAAATTGTCTATTTCTCTAGATTATGCCAAAGAAACTTACGCTTACATCAGCTTCACCTTGAAATAGTAATCACAGTTAATACGATTAAATGATAATGTGCGGATTTGGATTAAAAGGTCTTCCACATACTGATAAACTCGTACTTTGATTTACACATCATGAGCAAAACCTATTGTTTGAGAATTGATCAATACTATATAAAACACGAACCTGATGTTTTCTTTTCTTTTTGGGCAAGGGTTATCACCCTGTGTAATTTATTTAGAAAATAAAATTAAAGAATAGAATCAAGCACCATGGCTCCTAAGTTATGATCTAAAGAAAAACACCAAAGCTACAAGTATAAACCAAACCTAAAAGATAGTTAACTGACTTAGGATTCATCTAGGAAACAAAACTATACAAAACAATTTAAACTAGCAGCTCACCCATTTTCATCAGCATAACACTGGTGTAAAACAAAGTTATAAAAAGAACCAACCCAGCTAAACACAACTCTACTAGGCTGTTGCAAATGAAAGTTTAATGGCTAAGAAAATTAATAGCAAATAATTAAACCCAAACAATAACACCAGCAGCTACAAAAACAAACCCGATAAAACCATTGGCTGCCCCATAATATAAACTACTCACATGTGCATATGTTAACCAAACTAAATTGGTGTTTACGTGGATCAAATTCTGAGTACCGGCAAAACCTAACAAATCCACAAACATATAAATTAAAGATAAATAAACTGCCAGCACCAACCATAAACAAACTAATCCAACACAAAAGTTTAAGCTGGGTCACAATATAAACAACCATTTACACCGTCACACAACCCAAAAAGAATTCATGTCACTCCAACCACACCATACAAGGTTGATGTTTAAATAATGAAATGAACCCACAAAACTGATCGTATAATATTAGAACATTATATAAATAACCATAGAGATTGGACTGAAACTCGCACAATAGAACAACTTATTTTTGAAAAATTTCAATCATTTGTACTAGTAAAAAAACATGCTGCTAAGAGTATTCTATCAATATCTTTTTAAAAAGATTTAACAACTATATGCCTACTAACATTGTTGTTGTATTATATAAATTTCAGGTGCGTGTTTCCGTCTATCTTAAAAGCATTATTAACCCCACGGAGGTTGTAGCAAAAGGATGGATCAAGAGCTTAGACCCAAATGAGTTAGTTGGGGGTGAAGAGATTGGGCCAAACTGGTGCGAGGTAAATGTTCAAGTTGTTATCAAAAGAGATGAACGTTTAGTGATACAGTATGGATTATTTATCACAATTGAAGATGCTATTGGAGCAACTGTTGCGTGGCCTTGCACTTTCATTTCGGTATGTTTTAACTTTATAAACATGTGAAAATCTTCATGATGTAAGTCGTAAGATGTGTTAACATAGAGATTTAAACTTGTGTTTGGGTTTAATCGCAGGTGGCTCGTGATGAGGCATGATGATACAAGATTATCTATATCTAGTTTATTTTATTACTTTTGGATCACGTTTTAATTCGTAGAAGACTATTATGGATGATCTTGGTACTATGTAAGAACTTTTGTTGTGGAGATGACTCATTTCAATGAGAGTTAAAATTTCTTATTGAATGAAGTTTAAGTTCATAGATTTGAAATATGGAGTAATTACTATAGTTAGAGTGTTGATTGTTTCAAATTTATAATATAAAATCTGATTTGTTTCAAATTTATAATATATATATGACATTTCAGGATGCTATTAATGTTATATGCCCATGCTTTTGGGACACAAATTAGTGTCGCATGAAAAGGGGAATCTATGTTACGACACTTAAATTTGGTTCTAAGAGTACTATTACGACGGTCTTCCTATTAGTACCAAGAATAATTTTTTATGACGCCCATATGTGTCTCGAAAAGATTTGGTGGTATATTAGGACGCATGTGTGTCTTAAAACATT
This sequence comes from Pulicaria dysenterica, assembly GCA_947179395.2. Classification (NCBI taxonomy): domain Eukaryota; kingdom Viridiplantae; phylum Streptophyta; class Magnoliopsida; order Asterales; family Asteraceae; genus Pulicaria; species Pulicaria dysenterica. The sequence continues at coordinate 47,615,820 of OX359295.1, forward strand.
CAAAAGCACGATAACAAATAAGTATATATTAGGACACCATAAAGCGTTGCTTGTTGAGGTCTATTACGACGCCATTTTGGTTGCATAAATCATATTATGTGACCATATGATGTGTTTCATAAGATTGGTATGTATTAGGATGAAGAAATGTGTCATAAGAACTTTACAACCTTTTACAACGCCTTTGTATAGGACATTTACATTTGGTCCTATTAAATAAAGCGTCCTATTAAGTAACATATTAGGATGAAAATAAGCGTCCTATGTTTGTTGTAGTATATGATCGTACAAGGTACCATTGGGAATGAACTCGGAAACAAGCATAGGAACATGTGTCTCTAAGCAACATCCCAATAGTTTGACCACATTTCTATGATTAACTTGGGAAAGAATGACTACCTCGTTAATGAACTGCTCTAATTGGTTTTCACTACAACAAACACGGGTTTATAGGACGCCTATTTTCGTCCTAACATGTTACTTAATGGGACGCTTCATTTTATAGGACCAAGTATATAAGTGTCCTATACAAAGGCGTTGTAAAATGTTGTAAATTTGTTAGGACACATTTTTTCATCCTAATAAAGACCGATCTTACGGAACACATCGTATGGTCCCATAATATGTTTTATACAACCAAAATGGAGTCGTAATAGACCTCAAAAAACAACGCTTTATGGTGTCCTAATATATACTTATTTGTTATCTTGCTTTTAAATTTTTTAAGACACATACATGCGTCCTAATATATCACCAATCTCTTAAAACAAATTCTAGGGTCCTATCAAATGTTTTATACAACAAAAATGTGTCCTAATATACTATAAAACAAGATACTATATGGTGTCCTAATATATGTTTCGAGACACATATAGACGTCATAATATTTTTTGACACTAATAGAAAGACGTCGTAATAGGACTCTTAGGACCAAATTTAAGTGTCGTAACATAGATTCCCCTTTTTCATGGGACACTATTTTGTATCCCAAAAACATGGTTATATAACACTGATAGCATCCTAATATGTCATATAATATGACGCTTGTTTCTGTTTTTATCATACAAATCAGATTTATATTATAAATTTAAAAACATCAACACTCTATAACTATAGTAATTACTCCATATTTAAAATCCATGAACTCAAACTTCATTCAACAAATAGAAGGAAATTCAACTCTCATTGAAATGAGTCATCTCAATCCATAGAAAAAGTTCTTACATAAGTACCAAGATCATCCATAATAGTCTTCTACAAATTAAAACATGATCCAAAAGTAAAAGATAAACTAGATATAGATAATCTCGTATCATCATGCCTCATCACGAGCCACCTGCAATTAAACCCAAACACAAGTGTAAATCTCCATATTAACACATCTTACGTCAAGAAGATTTTCACATGTTAAAAAGAAACATACCGAAATGAAAGTGCAAGGCCACGCAATAGTTGCTCCAATAGCATCTTCAATTGTGATAAATAATCCATATGGTCTCACTAAACGTTCATAGTTTGGCCCAATCTCTTCACTTCCAACTAACTCATTTGGGTCTAAGCTCTTGATCCAACCTTTCGCTACAATCTCCGTGGGGTTTATGATGCTTTTAATATAGACAGGAACACCCACCTGAAATATATATTACACCAACAATCTTTCAAAACTTTCAAATAGACTAACACAAAACAAAAGTGAAGAAAAAATGATCAAACCAATTAAACCAAACATGTAGCTGTGCAGTTACTAGTTTTTGTCTTTGTTGACTAGTTGCCATGTAAGTATATCTACACATGTGTAACTGTGTTGTGACTAAGATTGAATCAAATCATGAGTTGGTGTCCAACTTTAATATGGTAAATTCATAGAAACATTAATCTGCACCTTGCAGATTAATTCTTAGGAAATCACTAAGGATCAAAACCCCAGCCTAGATTTCAAGTCCACAACCGATTACATATGTAATCGAGGATTTATATACCAAAAATTCGAAGCCATCAGGTCCGTGTTTTCAATCATGTTAAAAAAGGGGAATGATTTTATGTTCAATTTTAGTCTGGATATATATTTGGTTACTTATTGGTTTATTTGTTTTTTTGTCTTAGGCACTGAAAGTTCAAAGTTGTAACGTCACAGGACTTTGTGTCATGATGGAAGCTTAGTACATGGCTGAAAATATAGCTAAATGAATTTTAAAGGGTGCAGTGTGTAAAAGAGATATATGGTAGATAAAAGGGCTGGAAATAAAAAGAGAAAAAAGACTCTCCATCAAAAACAGAGTTTTCTCTTCTTCTTGATGCTGATTAATAAGTACTTACTGCAAGTTTTTGGTTCGATTAAGTCTCTAAAGCAGTTTCAAGTTGGAGAATAATTTTTCAGTTCTGGTTAATCATCATTTTAGATTGCGTTTTTTTCCAGATTTTTCTCCATCCTGCTCGAAACTGGTTATTCGTTGCAGTCAATTAGTCATTGTTAATGTTGAGTATTTCTAATAGATCAGGTCCTATTACAGACAATTCACAACTTCCATTCACTAAATCTCCACATTCAAGTTCTATGATTATTAGAATTCATCATAAATCTGACCTTACTTGTCAATTTAATCTTAATCATCCAAGAATCCATTCGATTCAACATTTGACCCTACTTGAGTTGATTATTGGCATTCTTAACAAAACTATATATATATATATATATATATACATACATAAAAATATATTCCCATAGTTTTCAAAGCTAGATAAATCAAGAGCTATAATAAATAAAGAAAATGAATACACACATACCTTTAAGGGTTGAGATCCATTGGCTAAAACGGGATCTTGTGGTGATGGGAGGACGTGACTTGAACCATTAGGTGCATTTTCAGTTGACCCTCGCATATCTGCTCTGGATTCTAGGTCAGCCACACGAGCACTTAGTTTTTCACATATAGACTTCCAATGGAGATTCTCCCTATGACAAGCAGAACGACTTGGAATTGGACCCCAAACATCACTAGCACGAACACCTTGTCCATACATGCGTGCAGCGCCGTTTTGATCTTGACCCATAACCTTAGAGAATATATCATCTGGACCAGGCTCGTCAAGTGAGCCCTCTGGAAGTTGAGAACTCAATTCATGCATCTTTTCCTACATTAAACATAATAATGATGTGGAACATGACATTATACGACTAGAGAACCAATAAGGCATAAAAGTTATAAATTTTGATAAAACTTTGAAATATTTTCTTCAAACATAAACAAGAACTAGAAATGTAATAAAAGAATGTATGGAGTAGTATATACAATTGCATTTGTAGCTTCCACAGTTTTTGTTATGCCATCCTTAACAAAGCAGGCAGAAAACAACTCCATTCGACTAGGTTCACGTCCCTCCAAGGATTCCTATTTTCAAGAAATGTTTATTCAAAATTCATAACATACATTACTTCAACAATTTCACTAAAATCAATAGTTACCTTTAGTTCTTCACGGACTCGAGCATAACTCTTTTTACCTGTGACTTGCATCATCTTCTTTTTTGCCCTATTTTCCTTATTTTTCTCACTAACTCTCTGGAACAGGAATGCAAAACTCAAAATAAGAATAAAGAATATCATGTTCAAAATAAATAAACTATTACCTTAGACTTATTTCTATTCCAATGCTTAACAAGTCTCTTCCATTGTTTCTCATGCACTTGTTTTGGCTTAGAGTTTAATTGCTCTCGAAGTGATGAAGATGGATCATAAAAGTCTTTTTTAATTCTTGCCCTCCAATTTCTCACTTTCTTCCCAAATGATTTTAAAAGTGAATCATCAGAACCCGGGGGAAGATCAAATTTTTCCTAACAAAAAATAACATATATAGTTATGTAAGCATACATATACTTTAGTTATTTAATAATATGGAATTGTTTATTGACTTACATGTAAGAATGTTAGCAACTTTTTCTTCTTTGCCTTGTTAACTTTATTCCATGGTTTGTTAACAGGACAATATTTTCCACTCCTTGCAAGGGATCCCATGAAATGACTTAGTTGACTAGTTGTTTCCTTGTCAACAGGTTGCCCAAATTCGTTAAATAAAACACTAATTCGTTTCCCTTTAGGTTGGGCCCAAATTTTCGGCATACATGTTGGTCCTCTAACTCTTTTGCGTTTGGTCCCTACATCTAAGAAAAGTAAATACATCTTAACTATAAACCCGCCAACAGTCTAAAAAGTATGCTATACTAACTAAGAAAACACATAAAAGATATGTACATTACATACCTGTCTCACTGTCAGAATGGGTGGCACCAATTGCATCTTCTTCAGTTTGCTGGCTATTGTTGCCAAAAGTGTTACTATTTCCATTATCCATCTTGAACAAAAATGACCCCGTTAGAATTGAAGAAAATGATTACAATTTTAGTAACAATGTAAGTAAACTAGTTATATAAACAAAAAGAATCTTCTTACTTAGAGTAGGAAGTTATATTAGTTTGATATCAGGTTATCTACTACTACTACTGCTATATGTCATACAAGCTTCTTCAAAATAAATGTTCCCTTTACTTCTTTAGAGCTAATTCATCTATAAGGTATCATCATCCACTTTCATTTCTACCTATTCTCTTTACTACTATATGTCATAGCAATAACAGAACACAAGCTAAGGTTCCCATTAACAATGAAGCACATTCTAGTAAAACATAAAAATTGCTAAATGTGACTGAACAAGCACCATTAAAACAAAAATCAACCTGACCTGATTCTGCACTCATAAGACAAATTAGAATTTATATCGAAAACAAACAGATAACAATAGCCTTTTCAAATATAATCACTTTGCATCCATATAGAAAGCTCTTTCAAATATAAGTATCATTGTGCAACTAACCCATTGAACAAAATGTAGAACAAAAACTGTAACCAGATATATAAACAAAAAGTTGAACAAAAAGTCAGATATTGATGTAGGCAAAAAATTAGAATCAGTGAAGTACGCAATCAGAATCAGTAGGTAATCAGAATCATCAGTAGAAAAGATTATAATCAACAGAGAATAGGTTTGAATCAGAATCAGTACGCAATCAGAGATTGATGTAGGCAAAAAATCACAATCACTCGAACCCTAGCTTATAATCAAACTAAAAATCGAAGTTAAAAATTACTTCAATAATGATGTAGAAAGATTATACTCGCTTTGAATCAACAGAGAATACGTTTACCTTCTGTGATATTGACAAATAGTTCAACTAATCGAACCCTAACTTTGTAATTGAGAACAACTTTGCAGTTCAATACCATCAACGATGTGTATAGCCTTGATTTCATTTGCAGAACCATAATTCAAACCTGATTAGCAAACGTGGTATCGTTAATTGCGGTAGCGGGAAACTTGATTTTATTGTAGAATCAATTGGCGGGAAGTTACGTACAGGAGATTTGTAGAGTCTCAAAACATGTGCTCTATGTTAACCTTTTAATTTTGTAGTGTATATATATATATATATATATATATATATATATATATATAGTAAAATTATATATTTTGAACCATTTATTAGTAAATTTAGTTTTTATCCCTTTATTAATAGTAAAAATAATTTTTATCTCTGTATGTTTGTGAACCCTTTATTTTAAACTTAATAATTAATATAATAAATTGATTAACTCATTAATGAATCAAGAGCCGCGTTTTGATCATTGATATTTTGAGTAATCGAGTTGAGTTCGATCTTACATTCTTACATTATGTATGCTCATGTCGGCTCGTTTAAAACTTCACATATGCATTGTATAATATTAGAATTGGAAGTACACCCTACTGATAAATTTTCATTCTGTTGAAAAGGGATCTGCAAGCGTGAGTGAGATAGTGGTACTCGGATTATTACCGGTAAAAGTGAGATTTGATAGACAATTATAGAGATTTGGATGAATGGATTGGTGTCATCTTATGTGACTAGTACTTAAAGATGGTGTTCGAAACATTGGAACCTTTGGACGTTTATTGAGAATGTGGACCTTTGAACTCATTGGATCAAGCCATCATTATCTACATTGCTTTCGGTTGGGATTTCTGAAAGGTAAGTTCTCTATTCTTCAATCATAGAATCTGTTCATGAATGTAGAGTAAACCCATTTTCATCTTCTCTTTTCCTCTTACCATTTGAGATCCAATCACAATTGAATAACACTACTTTTTTGTCAATATAGTATTCTAACTCAATGATATCATTTAAAATACCATAGTAAGCAACATCTCCTACAACTGGATTGGTATCTCTAGCACTGGCAAAGCTATTTGTCAAGGCCTCGATCATAACTCCACTATTTTGTGTTTTTCTTTTTCTTTCAAGATCTTTTGTGTGGAATCTAAAGCCATTGACGATAAATCCCTTGTATCTTTTCACCACCTCAGCAGGACCACTTGCCAAGGCTCTTAGATCTTCTGTGATTCTTTGATCACCTCTACTATGCAGAGCCTCAACCTGGACAAAGGAGATGTGTTAAAGTTATCAAAATACTTTGAAGTAAAATGGAACTTTCAAATTCTATAAGACTATTCCATTTTTTTATTGTTACTTACATGATCTTGAAACCAAGATGCAAATGTTTCACTGTGAATACGTTGAACCTCATGTTCACGTAATCGTCGATTTTGATTACGAGTAATCTTAAGATGTTCCCTAACATGTTAAATGATATTAATAGAAGTAGTAGTGGTAATAGTATAATAATTTTAAACAATGATAATTAGAATAAATAAAATTCATAATTAGTAGTATTTGACTTACCTTAAGAATTCATCAACCTTGCTACAATTGAACAATACATAAGAATGTGCTATGGTCAAAGTTTCAAGGTCGAGTATTTTGGTCTCTGTTGCACCAATCGGATGACCTGGCATCGAGAAGATAGGTAAAACATCTAAACAACCACCATCATCATAATTTCGACTAGTCCTATTATGTCGAGTCTCGATGTCATTGGACAAGTATAAAGAACAAAACGACAAACACTCTTCAGCTAAATATCCCTCGGCAATTGACCCCTCACTCCTATTTCGCACATAAGATTTTAGCGTAGACAAATACCTAAGCGATACAAAAATATTAAAAGAAGATTTAATAACAATAACAACTACAAATAAAAACCTAAAAATTATGGTAAATATTATAAACATGTACCTTTCAATTGGATACATCCAGCGATAATGAACTGGTCCAGCAATTTTGGCCTCGGAAGCAAGATGAACAGAAAGATGAACCATGACATCAAAAAATGACGGTGGAAAAATCCTCTCTAGATCAGAAAGAATTTTTCCAATCTCATTTTCCATTTGAACTAGATCATTAGGTTTAAGAACTTTTGAGCATATCTGTCTATAGTAAAGACATAATTTCATCAATGGAGAGCGCACATGCTTGGGTAACACATTTCTCAAGGCAAGAGAAAGAAGTTGTTGCATCAAAACATGACTATCATGACTTTTTAGCCCAAAATTTTTTGGAGGTTTTAGTTGTACACATCGTGATAGATTAGCCGCATATCCATCCGGAACTTTCAACTTTTTCAAGACTCTACAAAATATTTCCTTCTCATTTTTATCCATTGAAAAACAAGCAGGAGGTAAGTATAGTTTGTTCCTATCTTGAACTTTAGGATGAAGTTCAGGCCTTATACCCAAATCTTGTAAATCAAGATGAGCCTTTATATGATCCTTTGTCTTCCCATCTAGATTCATTAAAGTTCCAATTATATTATCACAAACATTCTTCTCAATATGCATCACATCTAAATTATGGCGAAGCAAATTATCCTTCCAGTATGGTAACTCAAAGAAAATACTCCTTTTCTTCCAGTTAAACGGAAAATCTGGGTTATCTTTCACTAATTTTCCATATGTAAATTCATAACCATGTAGATCATCAAGTACATTCAACCCTGTCAAGCGGGGAGGCGGCCTTTCATGTTCTTCGGTGCCATCAAAAGACTTCTTATCCTTTCGAAAAACATGTCCAGCAGGCAAATATCGACGATGTCCCATGTAACAATATTTTCTCCCATGCCTTAAGCGTTGTGATTTTGTATATTTATGACAACAAGGACACGCAAGTTGACCTTTAGTGCTCCATCCCGATAAATTTGCATAAGCAGGAAAGTCACTAATGGTCCATAACAAAGAGGCATGCATTTGGAAGTTACTTTTTATTGATGCATCATATGTCTGTATTCCAACATCCCATAACTCCTTTAGCTCATCAACTAAAGGTTCTAGATAGACATCTATATTATTCCCGGGAGCAAATGGACCAGGTATAAGTAAGGATAGAATGAAAAATGGTTGTTTCATGCACATCCATGGCGGGAGATTATATGGCAACAACACAACAGGCCATGTACTATAAGAAACACTCATCGTTCTAAACGGATTAAACCCGTCACTAGCTAAACCAAGTCTAACATTGCGTGGTTCCTTAGCAAATTCAGGATATTGAAAATCAAATGTTTTCCAAGCTGGGGAATCTGCTGGATGTCTTAGGCAACCATCTTTAGTGCGACTTTCTTCATGCCATCTCATGGACTTTGCCGTTTTTGATGACATGAATAGCCTCTACAACCTAGGTTTTAGTGGAAAATAACGCAAAACTTTTGCTGCAACCTTTTTACAACTACGAGCTCCAACTGACTGTTCTTCATGATCATCTTCACTTGGTTTATACCGTGAGGTGTGGCAAATATCACATTCGGTATTGTTTCTTTTTTCTTTCGTGTATAACATACAATCATTAGGACATGCATCAATTTTCTCGTAACTAAGACCCAAAGCTCTTATAGTTTTCTTCATTTCATAAAAAGACTTAGGTATAAGAGCATGTGGGAATGCCTCTCTCAAAAGATCAAGCATCATGGCAAAACCATGGTCATTACATTTGCTTATACACTTACAATGAAATAGTCTAATTATAAAAGAAAGTACCGAGAACTTCTTACATCCGGGATATAGTTCTTTGTTTGCATCTTCTAATACTTTATAAAACTTGTTTGCTTCTCCATTTGGCATATTCGGAATTTCATCTTCTATATCTATATCATTGGCATGTATGTTCTCATCTAAGGTACAGAATGCATCATGCACCAGTCCCTGCATATCATCTAGTGTATCCGGTGTAGGACAAGCAGATGGTTGATCACTCGCAACTGAAGTTTTATAACCTTTAATAAAACCATCACATATCAAATGCATTCTAGCATCCTCTCGATAGACCCATCCTTCATTACCACATTTAATACATGGACATACAATTTGATCATTATAACACTCATTAGAAAACATATGATCAAGAAAATTTTCCAATCCTTTTTGGTATTCCATAGTCACTCTTGATAAAGACATCCAACTATTATCCATCTTCAACCCTTGATTATTGAAAACACAAAAAAGTTACAACTTACCTACTAAAAGAAACATTCATAGTACCGTAACATGTGTTCTTTTTAGCTTTACTATATGTGATGGTAATCAAAATAATTAATCAAAGTGTTTTGATTTAACCTTTATACTTCTCTTGATAATAAAATAACAATTCAACACTATGCATCAGAGGTATTTTTAATTAAAAAATAATATGCCTGTGAGGATGCTTGTTTGTGGGTTAGTTAACTTGTAGTGTTCCTGATTCTTTAGATGTCCAGGGAACATTATGAGAAGATGCATACTAATTATGTAAACTCAAAGTTGTAAGTAGCACAAATATATAAATATGTTGTTGATTCACATAATGGGACCAAGATAATTAAAGGGATCTAACAAAAGAGCATAGAGAGGCAATGATTTATATTCTAGACAATCCCTCCCCTCATTAGCTCATCTCAAAGTTGATTAGGTATAACAGGAATCAGTGAACACAAGAAATTGTAAATTTTTTCAAACACACAGGTGAAGACATTGTATAATTTGTTAGATTAAAAAAAACACACAGTAGTGAGCAAAAAGGCAATGTTTTACCCTGTATGCATATTAACAAAAAGAAAACACACATAAAAAGTTAAAAACAAGATTGGAGAGGAATACAAAAACGCAGTCAATAGAAACAGTCATATTAACCAAGAAGACACTACAAATAGATGTCCTATAAAACTTAATTTGAAAGGACCCGAATGTCAAGTATCATAACATAGTCTACAATTATAAGACCCCAATAGATAAGTGTCCTATAAACATTAAGTTTTAGAACCATTATGTAATATGTCTTATTAGACTAGGTGGCGATTGTAATAAACTACAGTGTATAACACGACACGATTGCAGGTTGGCAGGTCAGGAAAGGCTGACACGAACACAACCCGTATAATTATAGGGGTAAGGGTACTTGACACGAACACGATTAACACAAAACAAGACACTGGGTTCGCTGGTTATTTTCAAGTTCACGGGACGGGTCACTTGCTAATTTTATATAATTTTAATCTTTTTTAACCATAATACATAACCCTTTGAATAAGTAAAAAGCAACGCAAATATATACTCTAGTAATCAAGATATCTCCTAATTTAGCTTCTAGCAATTATACCAAATTTTGAGGTCCAGCAACATATATGCACCAGTAACATTAATCCCTTAATAATCCAGATGAACAATTAAACAAAGAATAAATTCAAACAACTAACTTGACTTAATCTCACATTTAGTTAAGAGAATCAGAAACAATTGATGATTCTGAGATTTAATCGGTAATCAATCGATGAAGAGATCCAGAAGAAATATAAAACAATCGATGAAGAGAACTAGAGAAGTACCTTATTTGTAGTATGATAGCAACAATCAAAACTTGTTATGGATTGATAAAGAACTTTATCGATTTGGGAATAGTCGATGCTTCTAAGAACAGAGAACTTGATGCCTAATGCCCTTGTAGAGTTGTAGCTGCCATACTCGTAGCCACTGCACTCGTTAAGAAAATACTTTACCGAATATGGCTTGGATTTGAAACGATTGCAAACGGGTTTGAAGTTTGAATTTATTGGGTCACGTGAGACATTAAAGTGGGATTGGGATGGAGCTTGCCGGCGGAGGAAAAAAATAAGGAAAGCAGGAGCTAGCTAGAAAAATTAGGGTAAATTAAATGATATTTAAATGGCCGGCCCATTTTAATTTTAAATGAAATGACATGTTAATTAAGGTAATAAATTAATGTAGGGAAAATAGAAGAAAAAATTAAAAGGAAAAATTTATGCCGGTTGATGGGTTGATTTTTGTGTCGAGTCCGTGTCGTATCGATAATTGTCATCTCTATAATTAGGCTCTATAATAACAAGACCACTATATATAAGTTTCATATAAAATAATAAATATTAGGACCATTATATGATGTGTCATCTTAAATTCTATAATAACAAGACCCTTATTAATAAGTGTCTTATAAAGATTAACTATTAGGACTATTATGTGATGTGTCATATTAGACTCTATAATAACAAGACCCATATAAATAAGTGTCATATAAAACATTAAGTATTAGGACCATTATATAATATGTCATATTAGACTCTATAATAACAAGACCTATAAATAAAGTGTCCTGTAAAACATTAGGTATTAGGACCATTATGTGATGTGTCGTATTAGACTCTATAATAAAAAGACCCTTATAAATAAGTGTCCTATAAAACATTAATTATTAGGACCATTATATGATGTGTCATATTAGACACTATAATAACAAGACACATATAAATAAGTGTCCTATAAACTTAATCTAATATGACGAAAATATTAAGCGTCCTCTTAGGCTATACCATAACTAGACACATAAACTAAATGGTCGTATTATTTATGTTATTGAGACGCTTATAAAATAAGCGTCTTATCAAAGCGTCCTATAAACCCTTTTTTCTTGTAGTGTTTCATCAATTATTTTTGATTTCTTAACCGCTACAATTTTTCCATCTGCTAACATGCCTTTATATTATATATAGTACCTTGGCCTCCTCGACCAAGAATTCTATTCTCATTGAAGTTGTTGGTGGCCTTCGCCAACTCATGCGATGTGAAAAGTATAGTTTTAATTATCAACTAAAGACGAATCAGCCTCTTGTTGTTTTATAAGCAAACCACCTTTGCATTGAAAAAACCTCTTTCTTCGTCTCATATCTTTTGTTTTTTTGATGAATTTGTACAATGGAAAGCTGGTTGCCACAAGAAAAAGTACACCCATGCTTATGCTAACACCTGATTGAATGCCAACACAAAATGGAATCTTAGTATATAGTACAGAATCACATTATCATCTCTGAGTAGAAGTTTCTGAATACTAATTTTCTTAAAAGTATATATGCAGATGAAGTTATTGATGTTCATTAATTTGTAATTGAAGTCGATCATGGGTTGCGCAGGGGTTGTTTTTATAAAGTAATTTTGTCTATAGCTGCAACTGTTGTTAGTGCAGGTAGACCTTAACATTCATGATTATATGTGCTTGAGTGTTAATTGAACAAATATTAATTTGAACAACTTGCGAAGAATATATAAAAGATGTAATCAAATAGTTTATATAGACAATACCTAATATAATACGTCCCAAGGATGATCTGCTTAAACTGCTTTCAATAGGAATACTATCACAGCTGAACTTCCGATCTATAACTAAGCCATCATCACCATATATTGTTTCATAACTACAGTAACCTCCACTATCCTGGCACCTTTCACACTCTTTCGTGACCATGGTTTGGTGATCTGTAAAAGATGTTTCGTGTTAGAAAAATGAGAAAAGAATAGTAGTAAGGTGGAAAACGAAGTAAAGAGAAGATATAAGTAGTAGTGATAGATTCACATACAACGGTGTCCATCTACAAGATAAGGATTTCCTCTGCGAAAAGTTTCACTGCATTTCCATGAATCCATTGTAGCACCATTTAAGGGCGAAGTTATGTGTTGATAAGGTGGGTCCTAGAACCTACCTAATTTTATTATTTTTTCTAGAATTTTTATAAAAATTTATGTTGGGGAACTACTTAAAAAAATCTAGAGGAACTACCTTATTTATTAAAATAGAAGAAATAATACTGCAAAAATTGTAAGATCCAAATTTATCTCCTTGCAAAATAACGCAATGCAAAACTAAGGATGGTGCAAGGTGTTATTAAGTATATCCCTCCTCTCTTATGCGTACATGTTATATCATTAGCTCAACCCTTCAAAAATTATGCAAATATTTCAAGTATACCCGATTTTGCCGGTTCAAATTTGTAAGAACTTTAATATATCCGTTAAGTATATGTTTATATTTTAGTTATAATGGCCCGACCCAACTTAAGTACACGACTCGTTTCATTTTAATCCGTTTAACTTAATTAAGGAACTACGTAATTTTTTATTCTAGATTCGCCGCTGGCACCATTACCCAAATCCACTTTAAATTCATCACCTTTTTTCCGCAAACAGCTTCTTTGATCATAGTCATGTTTTGATAAAGTCCACATAAGTGATGTCGGAATAAAGGAGTTACTATAAGAAAAACTTCCTTTGCCATATGAATTCTTAGCCGCCAAGAAGGCAGACCCACAACCTCCATCTCTTCCCGGTCTTTCCAAGCGTGTGATATTCACTGTGTACTACCTAAAATTTCGAGGAACTGTTGTTTCTTCGCAAGTGATGCCTAGGCAGTTATTTTTCTCACTAACATTGTCATTGTGGCAATTCGTGGAACACCTGGTGAGCACGCTACTCACAGTATCCATCATAACAACATTCCCACACCCCACAAAAACAAAATTATTGTTAGATTTCGAAAACAGAAAAGGACTCCTACCAAGATTGATACTCATGGTCTGACTGTTACCGCAGTCGGAGATGGTTGGTGTATTAACAGTGACTGTTTGGTTTTCAAGGTCAACATCCAAAACTTGGAGGTGGTTGAATGCAGATAGATATGGAACCGAGGAATTGCAAATTTGCAATCAATGATGTACCATTTGTTGACATAACAACTTGCACTGATTCCAAAAGGATATGAAATCCTCACACTCCCACACATATCTTTGCACCCTGTCTTGGCGTACTTGGGAATTGTTGTTGATGTTGCTGATAATGAAAGCAAGATATGTAAATGATCAGAGAACCTACTGTCACTAGCCAAGAGTCTCACGATGTGGTCAACAGTGAGTTGTATATGGTGGTAGTGAATTGAAGTATTTATATGATTAATTATATTAATATTAAGGTGTTGTTTGTTTTAGAATATATAATATTATGTATCTTATGATATTTAATCAATTGTAAAGATAAGATGAAATAAGGTCCCGTTTGGTTCGCTAGAATTGGTCGGAATTGCCCGGAATTGGAATTGAAGATTCCTAATCCCATAGTTGTCAACTCGTGACTCGACTCGTTACTCGAAATCCCTAAATTTTGACTCGTGACTCGACTCGTGATTCGACTCGTAAGAGTCACGACACTAAAAATTATATACCAAATATACATATATAGTATAAGACGTGTTAAGTATCAAAAGAACACATATATAGTAGTAAATATAAAATAACTAGCGATCTAGTAACAAAGCAAATGACAAAAAGTTGTTTAGTTAGTATATAGTACAATGCTCCCAAGTGATATCGGGCTTTGCTTTCGTCATAACTAAAATCTAATAAAAGTTAAATATATACTAATTTAATAATAGTTAGTTAGTTAGTTATATATATATATATATATATATATATATATATATATATATATATATATATATATATATATAATTGAGATCAAATAAAAAGAGTTTTAAGGTAAAAAGAGTAAAGATAAATCTGGAAGTGACACGTGTCATTTTTAACCAAAATTAATGGAGGGGCAATTAAGACATTTTACCATCATAATCTCTCTATTCCCTTATTTTCGGTGCCCTCCCCCCACGTTTCATTTAGCGTCTGAGATCCCCGACCCCAACCTCACGAAAACCCTAACCGCCTCATCTCCGCCGCCCATTGCTTCCTCGCCGCCCAACCACATCGTCGCCGCCCAACAACATCATCTGAGCCGCACAACATCTTCGACGATCGCACAACATCTTCGCCATCGCACAGCTTCTTCGCCGTCGCACAGCATCACCGCCGCATAGCCTCCTTCATGCATCACGAAGCAGATGTGAAGTCGGTTTTTGTGAAGTCGCACCGTGGTGTGCATCTCCGACGCCCACTGTGAAGTCGCACCGTGGTGTGCATCTCCGACGCCCACGAAGTCTCCACCGTGTTTATTCATTGTATATAGGGTTTGTGCATCGCTTTTCCTTTTGACCTACTGTAAGTCGAAGTTAAATTCGAGATCTTGAATCTGAATTCGGTTTTTCTATTTATTTGTTCATCTTTTTTCTAAAATTAGTGTGCATCTTAGTGTTTGAAGTAAAAATCGATGGTGAATCTGAATTCGGTTTTTCTATATAATTTAGATTTGTTCATCTTTTTTCTGAAATCAGTGTGCATCTGTGTTTGAAGTTAAAATCGATGGTGAATCGGGTTTTTCATATAATTTAGATTTGTTCATCTTTTTTCTGAAATCAGTGTGCATCTTGTGTTTGAAGTTAAAATCGATGGTGAATCGGTTTTGTGCATCTTGTGTTTGAAGTAAAAATCGATGGTGAATCTGAATTCGTTTTTTTATATAATTTAGACTTGTTAATCTTTTTTCTGAAACTACTGTTCAGAACGGTGGCCGGAAATTTACGGTGGCCGGAGAGTGGCCGGAAACAGTTTAGGGTTTACAGGCGACGTGGGTTTACCTTTTTTGGTATAGGATTTTACACATATACCCTTTTATATATTTTTCATTTCCGTATTTTTTTTACTTTTTTGACTTTTTGATCTTGACTTTGGCTTGATCCAAGGGTCCTTATCTCTCCTTACTTTTTGTACCCTAAAATCCTTTTTACAATATCCCTACCCTATATATATATATATATATATATATATATATATATATATATATATATATACTACCTCCAAAATATGCTAAAAAATCATCCCACGTTTTTTTAGAATGTAAACTATGTTAATAATAATTTATAGTTTTATACTACATAAATAATATGGTTTATTTCTAACAAAATATTATAAATGAAATACCATTGTATATTTGTTTGTTCTTTTGCCTCGTACGAGTTCCATTTGGACTCGACTCGGACCGAGTCATAATAAAGCTTCTTGGTCTCATTTCATTGGTCTCTAGTAAAAAAACGTGAGTCAGCTACCGAGTAAGGAGGTCTAACGAGTCAAGTTCCGAGTCGCCTCATTTTTAGTGTAATCCGACTCGACTCGTACGAGTTGACTCGTGACTTGTACGAGTTTAACAACTATGCCTAATCCCACGTCGTATTTGGTTCACAGAATTCTAAGAATTGGATTTTGAATTCCCCCCAAATCCTAGGTTTATGGAATTACAATTCCATGACTAAACCAATGGAATTGGTCAGAATTGGCCGACCACCACCCCCAACCGCCACTGCCACCACCATCACCACCGCCGCCGCCGACCACCAACCGCCACCACCGCCGCCGACCACCGCCAACCACCACCACCGTCACTACCGCGCCGACCACCACCAACCGCCACCACAGCCGCTGACCACCACCAACCGCCACCACCTCCACCGACCACCACCAACTGCCACCGCCACCTCCGTCACCACCTCCACCGGCCACCACCAACCGCCACCGCCACCACCTCGACCGACAACCACCAACTTGAAATTTGGAATTTCATTCAATTACGCGAACCAAACACACGAGGGAACGGATTCCGTTGGAATCCTTCTGACTCCAATTCCTTCCTATTCCAATTCCTTAAAGAATTTCAATTCCGGTCAATTCCATTCCGCGAACCAAACGACCCCTAAGACCTTTAAAGCACTTATCACCTATTCTAAACAAACAGTGTTTTTTTTTTAAATGTCTATCCATCCACACACATTCTTAATAATAAAGTCTTATATTTGAAAACAAACAAGTCATGAGTATTGCAAGAAAAAGTTTCATGTTTGAGAAAGAAACAAAAAACACAAAAAAATGAAGAAATAGATCGTAAATATAGAGATAGATTTACATACCATGGCATCCATCATCTAAATAAGGGTTTCTTTCAATGTAATACGGGTTTCTTCATTAGAGTACGGAAGGGTGCGTTTCCATGTATACACTGCATCATGGACATCGATTTTGTATCCAGACCCACAACAACTTACTTGGTTGAAATAGTCAAGGTCGGATAATGTCCACATAAGTGATATACGAACAAAAGAGTTATGATCAGAAAATCTTCTTTCATCATATGAATTCTTATCCACCAAGAAGGCAGACCCACAAACGCCATTAGTACCTTGTCTCTCCAACCGTGTGATGTTCATGGTGTATGACTTAAGATTACGAGGAATTGTTGTTTGGCAACAAGTGGTGCCTAGACATTTATTTTCGTCACTAACAATACTGTCATTGCCACAATGTGTGGAACAGCAGGTGAGCGCACTCCCATTGTTCATCATGAAAGCATTACCACAACCTTCAAAAACGAAATTATTGTGTGATTTTGAAAACAAAAGGGAACCCCCACCAAGATTGATACTAATAGTTTGACTGATATTGCTGCGATCAGGAATGGTTGGCGTGTTAACGGTAACTGTTTGATTTTCCAAGTCAACACCCAAGACTTGGAGGTTGTTGAATGTAACACCGTATTTTCTAAAACACAACTTTATAATACGCGCGGAAGCTAATAACATAATTACATATATATAATATGGTAAATACAATTTTTCTAGTTAACTTTACAAAATTACAACAGTGTTACTGCAAAATCAGGCTCTATACAATTTCAAAATAGATATCAGAGTTAGATCAGTCCATAATTCCAGTTTCACCTCTATCTTCAACCTACCAAAAATATCATGTAAAAGAGTTCAACAGTGGGGGATTAGCACAAAGCTAAGTGAGAGAACAGATATCATAAAACATACAAGGCATCAAGCTCAAACCAACATTGCTCAAATAACAAGAGAACCGGCGGTCTTGCGGGACCTTCAACCAAATGTCGGCCAAAGCATAGGTTTACCGATAGCCTAGTTACAACAGACAACAATACTAGCAACTCTTGATTACAACAAATGCTATCAAGACGAATGCTAGTACTGTATATCCCTAAACCAAGGCCCAGCTGAAAGACAACCGCCAAGCCGATCTCCCAAACAACATGTATATATACAGTTAACAAGAGAATACTTCTCAAGGAGCAACAATCAGGTGATATATCTTATACATCCAAGATATATATCCACTCATCGATATCTTCAAAAGTTCAGGTAACTCAGTCTCTACTTATCTACTGAGTTTTGTCTCCACCTGAACAAACAACTAATAATCAGTATTTGCTTAATCAACACACAATAAGCACAATACTTAACATGTACATAAGTCAACAAGTACATATATCCACATATCACATGTACCAATAATCTACAAGTACAGATCAACTAATGTACATTCAAACATTATACTGTAATTCACTATTACTCTTTACTTACTGTAATCTTGTGAATTCATTCAACTCCTTAGCTTAGGTAATTTGAACATTCCTTTCGTAAGCCAAGGCCAATACTTGAGGTATAAACTCATGCTTATATTCAAATCATCAAATCCGATCAATGGTCTAGTTCAACACAACCAATTGAATTCCGATTAACATCAAATCCTAGTGAATAGGCGGAATCCGAGTAATCAGGCGGAATCCGGATAAATGGTCACAATCCGAGTACAAGGCGGAATCCGAGTAAACAGGAGGAATCCGGGTAAACTTCACAATCCGTTTAAAGCATCAAATCCGATCAACATGAAATCCGAGAAATAATCGGAATCCGAGTAAACCTAGCAATCCTATAAAGGACACAATCCGAGAAAAGCCCAAATCCGATCAAGTCTTACAATCCGATAAAATAATCAGAATCCGATAAAATAGCTAAGGCAATTGTTTCATTTTCTCGGATTCTCAACAATCCGAGTAAATTTAATCGGATTTCACCTAATCCGATCCCTTCATACTTATCAAATCCGACAGATTCAACAATCATCCTTAACTTCAATCTAATTCTGATTTTACGCATGCAACAACATATATGTTTCCAGAATTGAATTCTAACATACATTAATCATAATAATCAATAGTTACTAGCATGCATACATCCTAAAACATAAATTCATCATTCAATCAATCTATCGGTTTTCACACATATATAAATATATATACACAAAACCGAAAATAAACATCAACCAACATAATGGTTATGAATTTCTAACCTTCTAATAATATTTAAGCACTTCAAGATGATGGGATTGAACAATGTATTCGATTTCCTTCTTCTTCTTTTCTTTTCTTCTCTCGGCCGAAACACACAAAACACACACTCTACTTCTTTGTCTATTTTGACAAGTAAAGAAGATATGGGGGGAGGAGTGGGTATACCACCAACCGGCCATACCCCATACTCACTTCCAATTTAAATTATTAAATATATTTATTTCCTTAACTAATTAAAAGAAAATAATATCACACATAATCAATTATCACATTTACAAATAAATACACAACAACAATTAAAACAATTAGTCCACATAACAATTAAATTTCCATATTAATTAATTAATTACCTTAATTAATCTAGGTCGGTAAGGAGGGTGTTACATTGAATGCAGACATATATGGTGTCGAGGAGTTGCAATCAACGATGTACCATTTGTTGACAGAACAGTTTGCTCCGATCCCAAAAGGGTATGGAATCCTTACGTTCCCGCACATGTCATTGCACCCTGCCTTGGAGTACTGCACAACTGCTATTGATGTTGTTGTGAGTGAAAGCAAGATAATTAAATAGTAAAGATGAAATAACTTCATTTTTGTGAAGAACATGCAATAACTGAAATAAGAAAATAGAAGGAGGTGTTTATGTTTAATTATTTATAAAGGTGTGCTGTTGTGGGCATGATTGGAGGCCGGATGAGGAAACTACTGAGATAATAATACACCGGAGACTCCATGAGTCAACGCCGTGCATAATAATTCGAAATTTGTAATCTTGTGGATTTTTCATACAATACGATTACGATGGTGATAGGTTATTGTAATATTAATTATATGGCGGTAGAACACATTCATTCACTTTATAAATTTATTAATAGTTTTTTGTTCTTTTTTTTTTGTTTGCACTATATTATATATGTTTCGATCACCTTCTTGTCTCTTGGTAGTGTTTTGCAAGACCATATACACCATTTGTTTTTACTCTATAACATTCAGAAATACATCTTTTCTGAAACATTAGATGCTTGCACTGCAAAGATAGCTCGTGAACGAGCTCGTCATTTGTTTACTAGGCCGATTTAGTCATTTAGCTCGTTATGGGATGGCTCGCTGTCTCAGTGACAAGCTCAAAACTCATTAGTTAAAACGAATATTATGTGAGTTCAAAATAGTAGTGATGGTGATGTGGTAGTTAATCATAATAATCATTACTATAGTCATATGTGAGTAAAGGGTGGTGGTAATTTCATTTATTACTACATTTAATGATCTATTATAGGTTTTAATTTGTGTTCGAAAAATCAAGTTCAACCTTTTATTTATTTTGAGCTATGTTTTCTGTAAGATTTTAACACACTTATTTAGTTATGACTAGAACAGTAACCACTAGAAAATATATGTTAAATTAATAATGATCAGTGAGAATTATCAACTTTTTCTTACTAAAAGATATTTCAAGCATTTCATTATCAGTAAAAGAGTTCACAACGCTTGCAAAAAAGAGTCGAGACCCATTTAGTTTACAAACTGCTTTTAACGATGGAAATTATATTTGCTTTTTTTTTTCTACTCAATTCTCCTACTTACAAATTAAATGATGACGTATAGAATCTACTATTATTTTTCTTTATTTCCTCTTTTGATTTTGTCACATCTTTTGATATGAGTTGGAGTATAGGTACGAATACAAAGTAGAAGTATATATAACCTTTCAATAAGGAATTGGATTTTAAAATAATTGTAGTTAAAACTATAAAAAAATATTTATCGGATAGTAAATTTCTAGAAAAAATACGGTTTTCAAGATAAAGGTGTAAGTGTGTAACCCAATAGCTAGCATTTAAGGGTAAAATACTCTTTAGAATACATGAAAAATCGACTAGTCATCATATACCTATGACCAAATACAATAAATAGCAAGCACTATAAGCAAAATTAAAATGGGTACAAAAGCATTATGAGTGCATTATTCAAGCCTTTACAAAGTTCATAAAAGAATATGTCATACTCTGTAACTACATCACAATGTAACATAAGCAATAGAAACTGAATAGCCATTTTTTAATCATTGACTTATAATGTCTTCAAGACTCGCAAATGTCGATGTCTGTTTACCGTAGGTTAGCGGAAAATCCTCTACATGCATCACTTGGTTGAAATTGGTTTCAACCTTAGACGGAACATGCGACATTCTTATGGTTTCTAACTCTATAGCTACTTCTTTCATTGTTGGCCTACTTTTCCCGTTTAGATTCAAACATCGCATTGCAAGGTTGGCTACTGCTAAGAGGTCATCCCTACCACCTTCTTTTAGGACCACTGAATCAAAAATGGACATAACACGGTCTTCTTCCATAGCTAGTATAAAATGTGTAGCCAAACTTCTATTTTCACCAAATCGACTTAAAGAAATTGGCCTTTCTCCTGTCAATAGTTCAACCAAAACAACACCAAAGCTATAGACATCGCTCTTTTCGGTGAATTGGCTAGACTGGAAGTACTCGGGATCCAAATACCCAAATGTACCTTTGACCAAAGTAGTCAAGTGAGTTTGATCTAACAATACAAACCTTGAAGTTCCAAAGTCCGAAACCTTAGCCCTGTATTTATCATCCAAAAGTATATTAGTGGTTTTGATGTCTCTATGGTATATTGGAATTGAAGTTGCAGAATGCAAGTAAGCAAGTGCTCCTGCAACCTCTGTAGCTATCTGTAATCTCATGTTCAAAGAAATTGGGAACTCATCAGGCTTGTTGTGAATATGAGCGTACAACGTACCATTTGAAATAAATTCATAAACAAGCACATGAACATCCGTCTCTAAGCAACATCCCAATAGTTTAACTACATTCCTATGGTTGACTTGAGAAAGAATGACAACTTCATTGATGAATTGTTCTAATTGGCTTTCATCGACTATTTTTGATTTTTTAACCGCCACAATCCTTCCATCCTCTAGCATTCCTTTATACACAGTACCTTGGCCTCCTCGACCAAGAATTCTGTTCTCATTGAAGTTGTCAGTGGCTTTCTCCAACTCACGTGATGTGAAAAGTATGGTTTTATCAACTAAAGATGGGTCGGTTTCTTCTTGTTGTTTCAAAAGTAAACCACCATTGCGCTTAAAGAACTTCTTTCTTTGTCTCTTGTCCTTTGTTTTCTTGATGACTTTATACAATGCATAGCTGGTTGCTACAAGAAAAAGTACACCCATGCTTATACTAACACCTGCATGAAGAATAGAAACTAGAAGTTAGTAACCTAAATTTTTAAGAGAAGATGATTCATGTTTAATAGACCTGGAACGCCACAATTAAACTCATAATCAGATTAACAGTTTCTATATTTTCTGCCCTCTAATAATCATATCAAAGTCAGAAAGTATTTATGTTTTTACTTAAGGTTTCATCGACCTTCTTCCAACTTGCAAGCCGTAATGGAAGCTTCTTGCACTCACCATAAAAATCCCTTGAACTAGAGTTGTTGAATTTTAAATTCCTTGAACGGAAAAAGTGACACGACTCAAACATGACATGAAAATAAATGAGTCAGAAACGGGTCGACGCGAAATTGAAAAAAACAAGAATATTGACAAGAACCTGATAACCCAAACCTTAATTGCCTGTCTTGCCGATTACACTAAATGGATCATCAACATACCAAAAAAGCTGTATTTCCACCTAAAGATGCATTTGTTTACATCTTGGCTTCTAAGTTTGTGGGGTTCAACTTAATACCGAATGTCTATGAGTGGAGTAGCCCTAAACCCTTATTAAACACATTACAAAGTCACTTTTTGTTCAATGTGGGACATTACTCAACACGTCCCTCACGTGTGGCTTTTTTTTGCGCCTAACACGTACGTGGTTACTTATGGGTTATATAGAGTCCATGTGGCCTTCGACAAACCATCAGTGAACCTTGCTCAACTACAATGTAAGTTTGTGAGATTACAACTCAAAACCAATTGGTTATGAGTGAAGTAGCTCATGACACTTTACAAAATCACTTTTCGTCCGATGTAAGACACTCCCTGACATCGCCAACTTAGCTATATCAAAGAGGCACTTCCGGTTTATGCCAAGCAAACAGAAAAGCAAATATATTGGCACCAAAAACAAAACCAATATCTTGTACGTATTATGATCTAACATAAAGAAAATTGGTTTGTCGAGACAGGAGACTACATTAATTATTTTGAATACATACATATTGGTAAGACTAAAGAGCTAGCACCTAAAAACCCATACCTGCCAGTGCAGGCTGCCACAAAGGAAACTAATATATAAAGTAGTATGAATTTTATACTAAAATGAATAGTTTTTGAAACAAAATATAGAAGTTGGAACGGTGCAAATCGAAAATATATGAACACATATAGAGAATAGCAGACATTACCAAGAATAACTCCCAATGATGTTTCACGTGATTTGATGGGATCAGGAAGAATTCGTACACGACGAACACAAGCGAAGTTCCGTTTTATAACGGTGCCGTCAATGCCAAATATTGTTTCCCCATAGTCACAATAAAGTCCACTATCCTGGCACCTTGAACACTCCTCATTAACTAAGACACGTTGTATTAGACAAAGATTTATGTTAAAAAGCATATATGAAAAAAACAGCAAATTAAGAAATATAACAGCTGTATGATCGAAAAAAAGCAAAATAAACAAATAGATAATAAATCAAACATGAAATTACAAACCTTCTCCAGATGATAAATAAGGGTTTGCTTGATCGAATGACAAGGATGAAGAGCCGAGGCATTTCCAAGACTCCATGGTAGTACCATTACCCAGATCCAATTCGAGTATTCTAGACCCCTCCCCAACACAACTTACTTGATTGAAGTCATCTTGGTCTAGGGTCCAAAGAAGCGATATTGGAACAAATTGGCTAGAAAACCTTCCTTTGTCATATGAATCTTCATCCACCAAGAATGCACTCCCACAATCTCCATCTTCCAAACCCGAGGCCGTGACATTCATGGTGTAGGACTTGAAATGATGAGGAAGAATTGTCTCACAACATGTGATGCCAAGGCAGTTGTTGTGATTATCACTAACATTAGTCTCATTGAGACAATTCGTCGAACACCCGGTGAGTGCACTCCCATGGTCCATGATCACAGCGTTACCACACCCTTGAAAAACAAATTTGTTGCTTAATTGCGAAAACAGAAAGGGGCTACTATCAAGGTTGACGTTCAAGATTTCAGTGCTATTCCGGACTGGATTCCGGCAATCAGAGATCATAGAGACATTAACTGTGACCAGTTGATTATTCAAGTTAACATCCAAGACTTCTAGGTGATTGAATGCAGACAGATATGGGATTGAGGAGTTGCAATCAACGGCATACCATTGATTGACAGAACACTTTGATCCGACTCCAAAAGGGTACGGAATCCTCACATTCCCACACATCTCGTTGCACCCTTCCTTGGCGTATATTGTTACTGCTATTGAACTTGATGTTAGTGCAAGTATGATAAGCAATTGGTAAGCTTGAATTAACTTCATTGTTATTAAGATTAAAGAGTACTTAATACCAGAAAATAGGAAGAATGTGAAGCTTTATAATGGTGGCCGGGTGTTGCAGGCCATGGAGTTGAACGTTCTGAGAAATTATGCACTGGGAAACGGAAGAGTCTAAGTCTTTGTAGTGTGTACTTGTTGAAAAATGGAAAGTTGTGGTATTGTTGATTATTTCTACTTCATGAATACGATGGTTGCCAACTGTTGAATGGTTTCTTCTGAAAATTGTATTCATTGAAAAACATACTAATTATAGTTTTTGTTTTCGCACCTTTGACAATATAATGTTTACATTTTAGAGCGGAGGGTGGGATATGTTTTGCGTATGGACGGTGGTCAACCCTCCATGCCCATCACACACTTGGCACTCCATCACTGCATTGGTGAAGGCTGTGGACGGAGATTTAATGATATACAGCTCCAAAGTACAAGTCATGCTGCTCAGAGTACAAGCTACAATGCCCAGAGTACAAGTCACAATGCATATGTTATTACATCGAAGAACTGCAGCAACAAGATATCTAAACTCTGCTCATTACAAATGTTATACTTCATGTGGGCCATGTAGTTTAGTTTGTTAATCAGTTAGTTAGTCTGTTAATCCACTTAGTTATATTCTTCTTGTATATATATGTACTCTGTACTATTCTCTATCAATTAATGAAATGAGCTCTCATGCTTCAGCTCTCAAATTTTCTCTCTGACTTTATCAAGATTGCAACGCCAAGAACTGTCCGTTGGGACTTGGGAGGGAGATGGAGGGTGAGCATAGGTAAAGACTCGGACCATCGTACTCGAAAATCGAAAAGTTTGTCGGTCACATTTGACCTAAATGGGTTGACACGAACCCGATACGTAAAAATTGACACGATCCGAACCTGACACGAAAATAAATTGGTCGAAATCCTGCGGCACGAAAGTGATCTGAACTCGAACGATACGAACCCGACCCGAATTGACAGACTTAGGGCTTGTTTTTTTTTTTAAAATAAGACTTTATTTTATTTTAAGGAAAAGTCTGCGGGCAGGCAGACGTTTCTTGTTAAGATTATTTATTTTCTAGAAGACATAAGGTCTTTTTTTTATCTTATTTCGTCTTATTCTGATAAGCTGTTCGGTATTGCTTATTTAGTATCCTTCTACACACGCCGATCCTTCCACCATCGGACTCTTCCACCGCCAACCCTTCCACCGTCGGAGAACTCGACCCTCGCCGGACCACTCCACCACTCGACGGGGACCCTTCCATCGGACGATTGAGCCTCGTCGGCAGATTCTGCTGTTGGACCGATCCACCAAGCATTTCTCTGTTTTTCGATGTGCTACAAGTATGCTATTCGGTTTTTTATATGTCCTCCATCACTCGATATTTGATTTTTATATGATTTGGGTGCAATCTGATTTGGGTCTGCTACACATCGATCAAGAAGTTCTTCATTAATTCTGCATCTTTAAATTTGCATCAAATGTCTCTCTGTTATGTGATACAAATCTTATGTTTTTTTTTTGTTTCTAGTGAAGTTATGCTTCAGGTTATGGATTTCCATATACTTATGGTGGGTGTGCTTTTTGACTATGTGTTTAGTGATATTGCTCTCTCCTCCAATGCTCACCAAAGTGTTTGGTATAATGTCTAAAAGACATTTAGGTTGCTTTAGGGGTTTAGTTTATCCAATAATACAATTTTAAATTCATTCTTGTGATTATCCATCTTGTATGTATCTGTGATTTCTAATTCCAAGTTTATCTTTATATATGCAATAGGCATATTTCATCATAGTGACAATGTTATGAAAATATGAACAAATTAAATTTGATATTATACATACTAGTTATGAAAAGTAAATTTCATGGTAATTGTTAACTATATTTACAAACAGAGTTGGACAATAAGGATAGGTTGGTGGAGTGTTAAGGACGCTGCGAAAAGTTTAAGTCACAGGTCATAAGTTCGACTCATTGCCATGTAGTTTTGTCCTTTTTTAGTTTAAGCCAGAGGTCGCATGTCATTTCATTTTCCTTCTTTTTTTTTTCGATTTAAGTTTTGGCTAATTGGCCATTATTTTTACATTTAGACAAATAATATCATTTCTTTTTTTTTTTTTGCTTTTATAACTATCGTATATAATTTTTATGTAACTATAAATATATATTTATAATCCTTTTTTATTTAAGTTTAATACAAACATTATACATTATTCTTTTATAACTTTTCACACATAATGGCTAATGTAAATATGAATACATATACGTGACTGTCTAACTTTTATCTACATTTTGGTATAAATTTGAGTGTAATACGACTTTTATTTAAGAAAATGTATTTTTTTCACGTCCAATACTAAAAAAATGCATTCTGCCGATACATATCATAAAATGTGGCTAAAAGTGAGTTAGTTACCAACAGACACATACATACATATATATATACATATATATATACATATATATATACATATATATATATATATATATATATATATATATACACACACACCGAACATAATAGATAACAGCTTATAGAGAAATACATTAGACGTAATATAAATAAAAAAAATCTAAAAATCAATTTAAACCTAAACAGCCTAAATGTTTAGATTTTTCACAAACTTGGATAGAAAAAATACACTTTACTTAGTATAAAATAATCTAAATTAATTTAAATATGTACATAATAAATGTTAAATTGTTCACGTTTTAGTTTAAATGTATAATGTTTGAATGTTGGTTTCTATATTTTGTTTATACCGAATGCTCCGCCACAACACGCGGGGTGGTTACAACTCGTTCTGGTCAATGTTCAGGATAGATAATGAAGAAACAATTACCGATTTGACCGGTTAGATAAAACATTATCTAACGTGGACAAGTGTTTGCGAGTGTTTATATTCAACAAAATGGTTAAAAGTGTTATTTGTAGTAATTTGAGTTTGGTGTGGCATTGACCCACAACTACTCAAAACATATACAATGGCAGACCTATGTGTTTCTCATTGGTGACACGGGACACCGGTCTATTTTGCAGAAACAATGAAAAATTTCAACGTTTTCAAGCCGGTACACCAGTCAAATTTTAGGATGCCATAAGTGATTTTTTGATGCCACAAAAACCAAAGGAAAAATGAATGTTTTTTTTTACAAAAATGATAAAATATAGTTCAATCTTCGATTTATACATTTAAAATACTTTAGTTCACCCTAAAAATAACAATTTAATTAACATGACTTCATATAAAATGTGTTTTGTTTTTAATTTTGGCCCTAAAAGTACCGGAGCAACAACTAAAACCTCGTTAATCTGACTCGATTAACTGGAAACCCGAGAAAAAACCCGAACAACACCCTCAACTTTAAGTAATTTTATTGTCGCCATTATATGGTGGCACTGGCCAAAAAAATATTGGGTCCGCCCCTTAACATATATATGTTGTTTCACCTTCTTGTCTCTTGGTAGTGTTTTGCAAGACCATATGCACCATTTGTTTTTACTCTATAACATTCAGAAATATATCTAATATATCTTCTCTGAAACATTAGATGCTTACACTGCACGGAATAGCTCGTGAACGAGCTCGTCATTTAATTGCTTGTCATCTACTAGGCCGATTTAGTCATTTAGCTTGTTATGGAACAGCTCGTTGTCTCGGTGACAAGCTCAAAACTCATTACCAGCTTTTTAAAATTTTCAAAACTAATCAAATTAGTTAAAATAAATATTACGTGAGTTCAATAATAATAGTGATGGTGATCTAATATGATAGTTAGTCATGACAATCTTTACCAAAGTCATATGTGAGTAAAGCTAATATGATGTATTATAGGTTTTAATGTGTGTCCTAAAAATCAAGTTCAATGTTTTATTTATTTTGAGTTGTGCTTTCAGTAAGATTTTAATATGCTTATTTTGAACTGTGCTTTTAGTAAGATTTTCTTTCTACTCGATGGAAATCCTTTGATATTGTGAGTTGGAGAATGTGTACGAATATAAAGTAGAAGGATATAGAACCATTAAGTAAGGAATTGAATTTTAAAATAACTGTAGTTAAAACTACAAAAACATCAATCGTGTTTGGATGGTAAATTTATAGAAAAGAATTGGTTTTCTTATAGACTTTTCTTTCAAATTCTGATATGGACATAATTTTATCTTCTATGATGTTTGTACTTTCAAATTCAGATATTATAGACTTTTCTTTCAAATTTGGTTTCTTATACAATGTTTGTACTTTCTATATGCATCATATTCTTTAGCAATAAAAGTTGAACATACTAATGAAAGATCGATGTAATTGGTTTTGAGTTGAAACTCCACAAACTTATGTGGTATCAGAGCAAGGTTCAACCGTGGTTGGTCAAAGGTCACACACACTCCACGTAACCCATATGTATCTACATGTTAGGCGCAAAAAAAAAGAACGTCACACATGAGGGGCGTGTTGAGTAATATCTCACATGGGACGGAAAGTGACTTTGTAATCAACTTTATAAGTATCGTGGGCTACTCCTCTCATAACCAATTGGTTTTGAATTAGAACCTCACACACTTACAATGTTGGTCCCGAAAGGATACTACAACAACAAATGTTTGTAGAAGGGGGGGTTGAATACAAACTTTAGCAAATAAAAATTTAAGGGACACACGGTTTACTTTTATATAATTCTTATTGATGTGAATCAAGAATTACATGAACTATATGCGGAAAATCTAAGTTCAATAAAAGGTGGCAGCTAAATTTGTCTAACACATAGACTATGTTAATCTTAAACAACTGATGTCTAAGATGTTCAACACATGAACAAGTTTGTTACACTGAAAGTAAAAATGCTAACTCTACTAATTCTCAACAGATGAGATTTCAGTGTTCAACTCTATCTATTCGCATACTTAGCATGTTTCCATGCATGAGTATATATAAGCAAAGTGGTGTCCGGGGATGAAGAGAGAAAGAGACAAAAGTACTTGGTTTAATAATATTATAATAGATAAAGTTAGTGGGTGAAAGGTAAGTTAACTTTACAAGCAAAGTGTGTAAAGTAAACATACTTTTCAGTAAGGAGCTTACCCACTATCTATTATTATATTATTAAAGTACTACATTTATGTCTTGGGAGAGTAGACTTCTCTTTCCATGCTTGTACTTTTATCAACACCATGTTTTCTGAATATTTGACTTTACCAAGTATAGAGTTGCCAGTCATACTTAGTTGAAGCAGCATATCTTCGAGATCTATTCGCTATTTACCGCCTCGCCCCTCTTCCCTCTCTTTTTGATTTAGACGGCTCATTTCACCTCCCAAGCCCAAGGCCCAAAATTAAAACAAAAATGAGCCTAGGTAATAGGTATACATAAGTTGGGCTTACTATATGCTGCCCCTAGTTGTATTGCTGCCCTGGGCCTGTGCACGGGCTGCACAGCCTTTGGGCCGGCCCTGAGTCCACCTTTCATATTTCACGTTATAGTTCTTGGTCTTGGCTCTCTCTATCAAGGCATACATACATACAAGATCATTATTAATTTATTATGATAATTGTTTCAATTGATTGATTGATACTTGATATCCCGAACCTACAGTATACAACTACAATAACTAACATTCAAGAGCCAAATACTCTTTAGAATACATGAAAAATCGACTAGTCTTTGTATACCTATGACCAAATACAATACATAGCAAGCACTGTAAGCAAAATTAAAATGGGTACGAAAGTATTATGAGTGCATCATTCAAGCCTTACAAAGTACATAAAATAATATGCCATACTTTATAGCTACGTCACAATGTAACATAAGCAACAGAAAGTGAATAGTCTTTTTGCATCATTGACTTATATAGTCTTCAAGACTCACGAATGTTGATATTGGTTCACCATAGGTTAGCGGAAAATCCTCTGCATGCATCACTTGGTTTAAATTAGTTTCAGCCTTAGACGGAACATGCGACATTCTTATGGTTTCTAACTCTATAGCAACTTCTTTCATTGTTGGCCTACTTTTCCCATTTAGATTCAAACACCGCATTGCAAGGTTGGCTACTGCTAAGAGGTCATCCCTACCACCTTCTTTCAGGACGATTGAATCAAAAATGGACATAACACGGTCTTCTTCCATAGCTACCATAAAATGTGTAGCCAAACTTCTATTTTCACCAAATCGAGTTAAAGAAATTGGCCTTTCTCCCGTCAATAGTTCAACCAAAACAACACCAAAGCTATAAACATCACTCTTTTCAGTGAATTGGCTAGACTGGAAGTACTCGGGATCCAAATAGCCAAATGTACCTTTGACTAAAGTAGTCAAGTGAGTTTGATCTAACAATACAAACCTTGAAGTTCCAAAGTCCGAAACTTTGGCCCTGTATTTATCATCCAAAAGTATATTAGTGGTTTTGATATCTCTATGGTATATTGGAATTGAAGTTGCTGAATGCAAGTAAGCAAGTGCTCCTGCAACCTCCGTAGCTATCTGTAATCTCAAGTTAAAAGAAATTGGGAACTCGTCAGGCTTGTTGTGAATATGATCGTACAACGTACCATTTGAAATAAATTCAGAAACAAGTAGAGGAACATCTGTCTCTAAGCAACATCCCAATAGTTTTACTACATTCCTATGGTTGACTTGAGAAAGAATGACTACTTCATTGATGAATTGCTCTAATTGGCTTTCATCAACTACTTTTGATTTTTTAACCGCCACAATCCTTCCATCCACTAGCATTCCTTTATACACAGTACCTTGGCCTCCTAGGCCAAGAATTCTGTTCTCATTGAAGTTGTCAGTGGATTTCTCCAACTCGCGTGATGTGAAAAGTATGGTTTTATCCACTAACGATGGGTCAGCTTCTTCTTGTTGTTTCAAAAGTAAACCACCATTGCGCTTAAAGAACTTCTTTCTTTGTCTCTTGTCTTTTGTTTTCTTGACGACTTTGTACAATGCATAGCTACTTGCCACAAGAAAAAGTAAACCCATGCTTATGCTAACACCTACACGAATTATAGAAAGCGGAAGTTAGTAACCTCAATTTTTAAGAGACTTAAGATGATTCATGGATTGAAGGATTTGGAATACCTCAATTAACTCATAATCGGATTGGAATTTTCTATATTTTACAGATTTCTATAACCATAAGAGAGTATTCATGTTATTACCCGAAGGTGTCATCGTCTACTAACTTTCAAACTATCGTGTCCATTTTTTATTTGACTTTGTTATTGAACTCAGAAGTCAGCCAGAACTTCCAAATTTGTTAATTTTCTTATCTTCTAGAATAAAAACCAAAAAAAAATGTTGTATTTTTGCCGAAAGGTGGAAAAACTTCACTCTTCCAATAGATTAGAGATCCAAGGTTCAAATGCCATGCAAGGCAATTGACAACAAAAACAAACCGATCTTGTGTTTTGAGCTATACCAGCCATTAGTTAGAAAATTGGTTTGAATGGACATTAACTAAGAATATATTGGTAAAGAGCTGGGAACTAAAAAAAAAGCAAAGGAAACAAATAATTAAAACAGTATGAAATTGCTTTTAATTTGAACAGATTGCTAAGAATATAAGGGTGCAAATCAAATATGCATATATAGAGAATAGCAGGCATATATTACCAAGAATAACACCCAATGATGTTTTGCCTGATTTGATATTCAAGGGATAACCTGCAGCATAGAAGCAAGTGAAGTTCTGTTTGGTAACCAAGCCGCCAACGTCGTATGTTGCATTATAGTAACAGTTGCAAGTGAAGTTCTGTTTGGTAACCAAGCCGCCAACGTCGTATGTTGCATTATAGTAACAGTTACCTCTGATGGAAAGGCATCTTGAACACTCTTCTGTAACTATAAGCTCGTCGTAATATAAGAGAAATTTTATGTTAAATGTATATATATAAACAGCAAGAAACACTTGTATATATGCTGAAAACTAGGAAAATAAACAAATAAATAATAAAGTAAATATGGAATTACAAACCATTGTATCCACTTGATAAATAAGGGTTTCCTTCGTACTCCAAGGATGAAAACGGCTGGAGGCATTTCCAAGACATCAAGATAGTACCATCAGCGAGATCCACTTCAAGTCTAGCATCCCTAGAAAAACAAAATACTTGATTGAAGTCATCTTGGTCTAGGGTCCAAAGAAGCGATATTGGAACAAATTGGCTAGAAAACCTTCCTTTGTCATATGAATCTTCATCCACCAAGAATGCACTCCCACAATCTCCATCTTCCAAACCCGAGGCCGTGACATTCATGGTGTAGGACTTGAAATGATGAGGAAGACTTGTCTCACAACATGTGATGCCAAGGCAGTTGTTGTAATTATCACCAACAGTAGTCCCATTGAGACAATTTGTCGAACACCCGGTGAGCGCACTCCCATGGTCCATGATCACAGCATTACCACACCCTTGAAAAACAAATTTGTTATGTAATTTGGAAAACAGAAAGGGGCTACTATCAAGGTTGAGGTTCAAGATTTCAGTGCTATTCCGGACTGGATTCCGGCAATCAGAGATCATAGAGACATTAACAGTGACCAGTTGATTATCCAAGTTAACATCCAAGACTTCTAGGTGATTGAATGCAGACAGATATGGGATTGAGGAGTTGCAATCAACGGCGTACCATTCATTGACAGAACAGTTTGATCCGATTCCAAAAGGGTACGGAATCCTCACATTGCCACACGTGTCGTTGCACCCTTCCTTGGCGTATCTTGCTACTGCTATTGAACTTGATGCTAGTGCAAGTATGATAAGCAATTGGTAAGCTTGAAAAAGCTTCATTGTTATTAAGATTAAAGAGAACTTAATACCAGAAAATAGGAAGAATGTTAAAAGTATATAATGGTACTGGCGGGGGGTGTAGCAGGCCATGGAGGGAATTGAACTTTCTGAGAAATTATGCACAGGGAAAGGGAAGATTCTAAGCCTATGTAGAAAGTTGGGGTATTGTCGATAATTTCTACTTCTGGAATACGATAGTTACCAACTGTTGAAAAGTTTCTTCGACGAATTTTATTCATTGAACATATTAATGGAAAGTGACAAAAATATAGCGATGAAATCACATTCCATTACTTATGGAAAGTGACAAAAATATTATTTTACTACTATTCCATCGGTCATCTTTGACGACTGCTGATGACCTCCGACACCAATCGCTGACAGTCGCCACCGCCGACCATCGCCACCTACAGCTGCCGCTATCGACCCATCACCTACCATCACCATAGACTGCGCGCTTTCGTCACCAAACGCTGACTGCCACCGATGACCATCACCACTTACCGTCACGGCCACTGACCACCGCTGTCAACACCGATCCGGTAATTCCTGTATAAAAATTGACTCTTTGTAACTTATGTTGATTTCTAATTGCGTTGCTTATCATCACGATTGTAAGGAACCATGAATATCGAACAGACCAAGTATATGTATAAAACAAATATGCACAGTTTTATAAGACACTGTATTTGAATCAGCGCAGAAATATAATACTTGGATTAATCGGCGTCTAATACATATGCCTTTATAGGCTTTATTTCGGTAGTTATTTCCCGCCAAAACTGCCATTGCAGTTGGCGGTAGAGATCAACTGCCACAATTATATCACACAATTATTTACATGTCGTAAGTAAATACATATCATAAGTTCTAATAATAATAATAATAATAATAATAATAATAATAATAATAATAATAATAGCAGAGTTTATGATTAAACCATTATTCAAACAACTGGAAATTTCTCATGTAATATCCTCCATTTCAAGAGTCAAGAATAGATAGGCACGTAATATACTACGGTCTACGTACGTAGAAATTAATAACAAAACTGTCAATTTGGCGTCTATCTTCTTCCATATTTTTGTTTTAAAGCAAGAAAATGACAATTTGTTGAATATTATTATCTCTTCATAATTTTTTTCCTTATGGGCTAAAATAAACCGAAAGATAGGTATGTACGATAAGTATACACTATATAGAAACTAGTTTAATACCCGTGCGGAGCACGGGTAGGTTTCAAAAACATTTATAAGTAAATTTGTCTTTAATAAATAAACTTTTTAAAATGAATATAAATAAAACTTGTTTTATAACACATAACTACAAATAGAAGGAAAATTACCGAAAAATACATAAACTATTTGTCAGATAATATTGTCAACATTTTACAAATACATAAAAATTGGAGTTAATCTCATACAATAAATAAAAAGTTTATATTTGAACAACGTCATCCTAAGATAACATCCGGTATTTAATTTTAGCCGCCTCCAACATCAATGGTTCGAAAGTGATCTCTGTTAATTCTGTTGCAATCAAAATGTTCACTGAAAATAAAATTAAAAAGTCAATTATAACGATTCATTTTATGTTATTGTAAATGTATAAAAAATAGAAAAAGAAGTCAAATTCCAACTTACTTGAAAACAGATGAATAAGTCTAACCCGAGACGCATATATTATTAATTTATCTCTTATGGCAACAGAAAACCTAACTGGGGGTATTGGTAGGGTATCATATACAATCAACTTGATTCGACCACCCCTATTAATAAATGAAAAGGTAATAAATATAAAACATTGATTATAATAAAACATATACAACTTTCAAACACATAACACTAAAATTCACATTTGATAAACATAACACAAGTTTTAACATGAGTGTTAACTTACTTCCTGTAACACCGTGATTTTCAAAATTTCCAACTTACAAAAAATTTTATAATTAATTAATCAATAGCAACGGAAGTCTCAATATTTAAGTACAAATCACGCGAAACCGTTCAAACCACAGTGTCACTATCGTAAATCATAATCAAATTTCTTTTCATAAATCAATCAAATTACTTAAATAATTAACGAATGTCCAAGTGGTATCTCATCTAGTAGCCAACTACCCAAGCACCCCCTCTCACAAGCCGGAACTCCTACGCCACCTGCACGAGTACATGACACATTTCAAGAAACAAGTGTCAGCTTACGCCTCGTGAGTCAATAGAAGTTAGAATCATTAACCATAAAACATTAGTTTAAATCGAATATATATTAAATAATCAATTAGGCACACCCGACCCATTGTGTATTTGACCCGAACCCGTAACCGAAATCATGTACCACATACCGGGTCAAATATCAATCGTATTAATCATAATCATCATGAAATCATTCCGTATTCATCATCATCGTAATCGTTATCATATCATATATCATATCATAAACATAATAATCGTAATCGTCTCTTGTGTCATATTATATATCGAGAAGGTATTTCTACCGTAGAGTTTAAACCCACAAGTTCACTAATCACGTGCCCGGCCAACCTATGTACCAAGTGGGGCGCGACTCCCACCTGAGAACATAAATCCCGAGAGTATCTCCGCTTTCGCTACTCCGACGGTGCGAGTACAAGTACCGCGTTGTCGTTATGATGTAAGTACAACCGGAAACCCCCGTTCGTCTCCTCCTTACATCTACGTGATGTTTGATCAAGCCCCCCGTTCGGCCAACACCACTCCAGCATACAGGCACACGAGGTACCTATACACCATGTCCCGCCAAGGTTGTCTAGAAAACCCGGCAGCGTCGTATATGGCTAGCACTTTATCCTAGAAGGTCCCCGTTTCCTACTAGGTTCGTATATCCACAAGTGAGCAAGTAGAATTGCTACCCCCGCCCACTAAGTTCAATCGACCATCGTATAAAATTCATCATGTATTTGTAGCATACAAAATATTATATTATAATAAAGTAACCACGTACACATACAATATCATGTCAAATAAAGTGAATCAAATATCCATATAAGTACCACATACCACAGATTGATCATTTAAGTTAAACTTGTAAAACCTTTCGAAAATGGTTTTGTCATTGTACTCGGTTTTAGAAAACCATTGAACTCACCTCGTGTCCTCAAAGTAGAAGTCGAACGATAAACCGAGAGATTAGCGAGCAACCTAAACCAAAGCAAATCCTAATAAGTTATCGAGTAACACGAGCCGAAAACAAGGTACAATAAAGAACAAGTTATAAGTCTACTTACAATTGCGTTATAAAGATACTAAATCACCACTCTAATTTTGTAACTTAAATTGAATTCCAAGTCCGTTAACTAAATTGTGTTTAAGCCTCCTAATAATAAAATGTAATTAGAATATGCATTTAATCCCAATCAACTACTACTCAATCGTAAGTCCATTTTATATAATTTGAAGCCACATAAAATACTCAATTTAAAACTAAAAATCTTAATTCACTTGAATGCCTAATCAAATTTCCAGAACTTGAATACTCATCTTGCAAATTTAGAACACATATTGAATTTCCATTCCATCTTATCATGCAGATTAAGGTCTCGCCAATTTTGAGTCCTCAATTCAGTCAGGTCATCTCGAAGCCCACCAATCTCGCCACCTTAAGCCCCCGACTCAACTACACCGTCTCCTTCACCAATCGCAATTTCACCGCGGAAAAATCATAAACCGTCTCCCGCCTCCCAAACGAAAATCATGTTCTACTAATCATAAACTAAAAACCCGTTCACCGTAAGAATTGAAACTCGCTGCAGAAATCGTGAATTGCAAATCGAATATGGTGGGGAATCATAAAACGACTCAACCAGTCGACGGCCACAAGACGTCACACACCCACTGGAACCAAAATCTTCAATTGGATTCATGTCCCAATTTTAACTTAGAATTGTAATAAGTTATACGCATGAATCACAATCCATTAATATCTCAACTTAATCTACCTCTCTTTTTTTTTTCATTTAATCATGCACCTCATTTGAATAACATGCTCTATCGATTACTAGTTTCAATTTAATACAACCAACAAGTTTCACTATGCATTAATGGCAGTCTACGCCTACTCTTAGAAACCAGCAACTACCAGTTACTTTAAAAACCCCAAATCGAAGGTTCCTTGTCTCATTGTCCGGTAAAAATCCCACCGATTAGCATTCCATAAACAAATTCCTAGTTTAACTAACAAAACGTAACCATTTATGATTAGCCTTCTATATCATGGAACCCTATCTCTTCCCCTCTGTTCGATCAAGAAAACCAGGAAAAACAATGATAAACCCCAGAAAATCCTATAACAATCAGGTGAGACACAAGATTAAGGGTTATAGATACTTACTTGAT
Organism: Pulicaria dysenterica; assembly: GCA_947179395.2. Taxonomy (NCBI): domain Eukaryota; kingdom Viridiplantae; phylum Streptophyta; class Magnoliopsida; order Asterales; family Asteraceae; genus Pulicaria; species Pulicaria dysenterica. The sequence goes on from OX359295.1 coordinate 47,653,830, forward strand.
CGAATGCCCCCTTCAAATCGAAATTATTTTGACCTTCTCCTTCCTCTGTTCTTGCTGTCGAGAGCACCCAGTCCTCTCCTCAAACTGCTGCCGTTGTTAACTTAATTGCATAGGTTCAACCCTATTAATCCCCTAAGCCCAATACTTTTTTTTTAAAGCCCGCTTAATTCTATAAATCCATACATGTACACATAGTCCACTAACAAAACTAAAAGCTTGATTAATATTGTAATCTATTCAAGTAACGGTTACATCGTTTATTTCCCAAAATAATAATAATAAAATTACTAGTCGAAATTTTCGGTCGTTACACTTCCCATTTTTTAGAAACAGCTCACAACCACCACCACGGCGTATTCGGCATCCTCCAATAATTTTGCCCACAACGTCTTAAAACATTATTCATAATATCAAATGTAATAGCAAATATTATATTATTTTATATGCGAAGAATATGAGTATTATAAACATACCAGTCATCATTTTGCGTATAGTTTTATCACACACCAATGTTTTAATAGGAGGAACAACTGGGTAAATAGGAAAGTTGTTATCCAGTATTGCCTCTAGCGTTGTGTTATTGCTAATTACTATTTCCGACTCATTTCGGACGAAACTGTAGCCTCTGTACCTTGGATGGTAACCAGCAGTTCTCTTTTTAACTTTTAATATATAGAATGCACTTTGAATATAAATATGACTTGTGATCATCTTATATTTAATTATATTTTGATTAAATCTTATTACAATACAAAAAAATACATTCTTAGAATTCGTAATAATACACAATTTACTTCGCATTCTCTAAATATAATATATTTATGAACATTTTTATTTATTTTACGAATATCTAAGATTTTGCCGTATTTCGAATCACAAATGGTTGCATAAAAGGTTTTTGTTTGAATATTTTTCTTTGGTTGTAAAAATAAAAAGTGATAAACGTTATATTTTGACGTATTTCAACTATTTTTAATTAATTAAGCGCAATAAAAGTGAGACGTACACGGAGAAAACTACCAAAGTTTTTATTTTTATTTTATTTCGTCGCAACGCGCGGATTGTTAAACACCTCCTTTATATCTAATTTGCATAACAATATATTATATAAAATATTTTAAATATACTTTATTAATATAGTAGCATAAAAAATTATACTAAATAAAGTTGTAGTTTTACAGTAAGTCATCATAGATTGTTTGTAGATAGTTTGTAACTTTGCATCAAGAAAATAAAGTGGTTTTTATTAACTATATTTTAATTGTATTTTTTAGTATTATAGGCTTTTTAATAACTATATCTGAATGTATTTTTAGTATTATAGGTTTTTTAGTACTAATTTTATTTGTAAATTATGATAATCTAACAACAAAACCATTAATATTATATTGACAAGTAATGTAGCTCAAATTGTTTGTATGTAATATTCTATTATAAAATAATATAATACTTAATTATATAGTGTAAGTCTTAAACTAATATTTTATTGTTATTATTACTTGGTCCAGACCATCTGATCCAACCATATTTATTGTATTTATTAAATATAATATATAATATTATTACTAATATATAGCTTATTACCATTATCATTGTATTTGTATATAATACGGCCACCAAACCATCTTGTTAAATTACATTAAAAAAGTTTAAAATAAAGTAATCTGCCATGTATCCAGACTTGAGCCAAGCGTCTGTTACATAGATATTATCTCCAATTTGAGCCAAGAGCCATGTTACATAGATATTATCTCCAATCTTGAGCACTACACCAACATCATTACTGCCTATGTCTCTCTCTCTAATAATCCCAAGGGTTCATCTTTCTCTCTCTCTCCTCTCTCTCTCTCTCTCTCGAGCCAACGTCTCCGGCGAATCGCCTGATCAACAAACGGCGTCCATAATACTCACCGACTACCACTGTATCCGCTCACCCAAACATGAAAGACCCATGGTCGACGAGCACCGGCACCTCTTTTGCCGACCATCGGCACCACCGCCGCCTGCACACCCAACCACCGCCATCGCACACCCAACCACCGCCATCGCCTTTGCCGAATATGTCCATTTCCGATCTGCTCACCCAAGCATTTGGAAATAAAAAGCTTGATCTGAAATCCCCCACCAGAAAACCTTAATCATCACCAACCACCACTACCACCGCCGTCTCCGCTAACCCAACCATCAAAGACGCGTCTGTCACCACCACAAAACCCTAATCATCAGCAACCACAACTACCTCCGTCACCACACCCAACCACGACCATCTCCTTTGTCGTACCCATCTCGACCTCCGGCATCACACATCAGAAGTGTCCTCCGGCACCGAACCCTCATTACTTCGTCCTTTCTCACCGTCGTGGCTCACATTTGGTCACACATGCAACGCTTTATCTACCCGATGATTTATACTCAAATCTACAAATTCCGCTCATAACTGGTATATTTATCCTTATATTAACGTATGTTGTATATATTGTAGAGTTTTGTCTAACGTATTAAAATATTTAAGTTATTTTTTCAGAACTGTGATGTTACGGCCACATCTGTACTCAGATCTACAAATTTCCCACATCTATGCTCATAACAGGTATATTAAACCTTGAAATAAGTGTTCAAACAAAAATATTTACTGCTTTGGGGCTGTTTTTTACCCAATATCTTTAGTATGTTTAATAGTAATAACATTAGTATCATACTTTAAATGGATTTTTTCCATAAATTTTGTGTTAGCCGGAATTTGTTTTGTCTTATTTGTGCTATTAGTAGTTGAAATGTTCAGGTCACATTTTGTTTCTTTAAATCCTCATAACAAACAACATGATATCGTTTTCCTTTTAAAGTATTAGTAAGACATTATTTCTTATAAAAAATGTATGTCCATTTCTTTTAATTTTTTATTGTAAATCATTGTTAGGATTAATATAAATGATACAAATTTTATATCTAATGATTTAAACTGATTGAATCAGGTTGAATCATTCAAAATCTGGTGTTGTGAATTGTGTTTGGTATTCTCATAATAATAACATTTTCTACTTTTTTTTTAATATTTAAAATATTTTATTTATTTATGCCTTTATCTTATAGTAAATTTCCAACATAAATAAAAGAGTGTAAAAGAATAAAATATATTAGATGGTGGTTTTAGTTTCATGGTTTTACAGCCCATTATATTGATGGTTTTAAGAATATATGGTTTTGTTTATACTCAAATGGTAGTATAGGATATTGTTAGCAATAAAAATTTCTTATACATGTAAGGAAAAAAATTTCATACACAGAATAATCAACTAACATGTAAATAATCGTAATAGAATTTTGTGGACCTCCACACATGGTTCATCATGTTCATCCTTCTCTTTTTCATCATCTGTCCCGTCGACATTGATTGTTTCGTCCCATTTCCAACTTAACAAATTGATCTTTCGTTTTTTATCCATTTCCTTCTTGTGAAGCATATATATATATATATATATATATATATATATATATATATATATATATATATATATATATATGAAATAGTAAGTTTGAAGGTGTTTGAGGAAATAATGAGTTTAAATATATTGAAATACACTGTACTCTTACCTCTTTAGAGTTAGCATCCGCTTCAATACTGTCTTCCTGTAATATAAAAAAATGAATGCATCTGTGAGGTGTTCTTTCTCATTGAAATTCTATTAATAAAATGAAAGAAAGGAAATTGTCATACCTTAGTAAGATCAATAAAGTCATCCCTTTGCACATGAATCATCTTTTTTACTACTATCGTATTTGATCTGTGATGCTGTATGTTGCTGTTATTTTTTAAATTTTTTTAGCCTTGCCTACTGTTCCCTTTTATAGGGAGTCCGAGTATTATTTTCCGCCCATATTTAACATAAATTTGATATTCAAAATTGATTTGAATGTAATTTAATTCAGGATTGTTTATTTTCGTTATTATTTAATCCCCATTAAATTCTCAGGTTGTTGAAGATTTTACAGGAGCTCCGGCGATAACTCTGTTGAAGATGACCGTATATTTAGAATTCAATTTAACATGTGATTCAATTCTATAATATTTATATTTAAACGTGTAATATTAGTTTGCTTACAACGTGTATTCTGCAATTTTCACGTTTGACTTTTTCAAACATGAATTAATACGGTCAGGATTTAAAGCTGTGATGATCCGATGGTTAAAAATGCATATTTATTTTCTCTCTCATCCACTCACCGCCGGTAATATATATATATATAATTTCATAATGGAAGATAAAACTATCGAATTATTCTTTTTATTTACATTGAGAATTAAATCACTGTCTTTAGTTAAATACATATACTTTTTGTATTGAGAATATTATCATATGTCTTTTCATAGTAATATTTCTCTTTTGTATATATATTTAAAAAGATTTTGTAGTACAATTAATCACAATAATTACGTATAATCAAGGATTGGTTACAAGATATTTCATTTTAGCTAGGTTCTAGAAGGTTCACGATGGCTTCGTTATGGCTCCGTCAAGACGCAATATTTGTCTACGACATTAAAAAGACCCGAGGCTTGGGTGTAACGTTTGCTGAACCCTAAGGCCATACTACCTTGCTAGGATTGTTTTTACATGTTATAAGCCGCGTTATGGCTCCGTCATACAAGTACATATATACTAGTTGATTTAGATTGACATTAGCATAAAGAACCAAATCAGTAATAAAAGTTAACCATAGGAACTGTGATGTAAAATGTGTTATCCTAGTTAAGTATTGGGAGGCCTGCAAAAGTCGGTTTCTTTTCACTTATGAGATGAAGTAAAATATGTAACCTATATCGGATACCTAGCATTCGAGAGCAAAGTACTCTCGTGAAATTTTGACTAGGCAACGTACCCATAAACTTCACATTTTATTAAGTCTGAAATTCAATAAACCATGACTTGAAACACTTTTTTACACATCTCATTGTCTCAATGATTTATATCTTTATGATCACATTATATAAGTTAGCTTCAAAGAAATTCTAGTTCTTCATGGTTTCTATCCACTTGTGATTTTTGTTGGAGAATCAGTCGAAAACAGATTCAAATGGAAACGAAAACCAATTAAAGCATTGCATCAAATAATCAAATAGCATCAACCAAATAGCTGACAGTGGGATAACAATGGCTGATCATATGAAAAAACAGTGGGATTACAATGGGATAACTATGGTACTTCAGTCTCTTGAAAAAACAGTGGGATAACATATGAAAAAACATAGTATAACAGTGGGATAACAATAGCCAAAATAAAAACACAAATAGCATGATTTTGATATAAAAACAAAGCATAACAGTAAAAACAAATAGATGATCATATGAAAAAATAATAAGCATGAATCACTAACTGTTGGTACATGGGTGACCCTCATCCTCATCCTCAAGATTGACAAAATCAGTCTCTGGTACTCAGTCTTTTGAGTCTCTCGTACTTCAGTCTCTTTAGTGCTACTATGCTTACCAAACACCATTATTTGATGATGTGATTGAATCTTGATAACTCAAATGAGAAGAAAAAAGTGTGTAATATGATTTGTGAGAAGGAGAAGAATAGACTCTGTTCAATTGAAGTATTGAAGAATCTGTGAATCGTAAGAGTAGCGTTTGGAAATCGGTAGCATATATAATAATAATAATAGTGTAGCTGTAATTTTGGAGGGAAATCGTAGTTGTAATCGAAGAGGCGTAGCTGTAATTTAGGAATTGAAATCATTTTCGTAATTGAAATCGTAGCTAAATCGAAGCGACATAATTGAATTCGGTACATCCAGAATTCCTGTACCCAAATCGCGATCTACACTTCATCGAATCGATGTTCCCAAGCGATTAGAAACAATTACATACTGTACCCATAATCGATCTAGATTTGGAATTGGAACGATGAATTCCCGTACCCAAATCGTGAACCACCAGCGACCGGGACACATTCGTACCACGATCTGGTACTTAGCGTTTGGAACGCGGTACGTAGGCTTTTTAACATACCTGCGTTTCTATGGGTTGTACTCCTTTTTTCAATATCAACATTTTTCAAATGAGATGACAATAGTTTATGTGATAAGACTCCGTATGAAGTTGAAACAATTATCTTTTAAGAGATAATTGAGTAGCTGAATGGTGTTAGTACATTGCATCACTGAGTTCATGATGTCTTTTTCAATACCAGTATAAAACCAATAGTAGATGTGGCTATCCAGATTGATACTATTTAGTGATGATCTTTTTTTTCTTTTGATCTTTTCTCTCACCCCTAGCTCTATGAATATTTTTCAACTTCTCCTCAAACTCTCTTTCCAAAATGAATATACACACTTTTTCTCACTTCCATACGAGTAAAGAAGCTGTTTAAACACAGTGCACACGAGGTGATCAAAACAACAAAATATTTTTGTAATTTTGAACATTTCTATTGTTTTTAGATTTTTGATTTTTCAGTGTTTTTTGGATTTTCAAAAAATAAACTAGAAAAGAAGGAAAGAAATATTTTTGTGAAATTTTTCTGGTTTACTCCCTCTACAAATATGCATAAAAACAATTTTACTAAGAAAAAATTTGCATACTTGTGGCTCTTAAAGACTTGTACTCCCCATGTAAGTAACAATCATCAACATAGAAGTTATATCAAATAATGATAAACTAAAGAAAAAATTTTCTCAGACCATCGAGCTGATGGTGAACAGAATGATGTGAAGATGAACTGCAAGGAACACTCTTCAGCCTCCTTGCCATGAGATTTGAACTTCTTTGCGTATTGAACACACAGTTGCTTTGACTTCACAATATTTTCCAGAATGTAACTGTGGTGTTCCAGAATGTCTCTTGGCTTATTGCTAAACAGATTATGTAGATTTTGGTACCCATTTGAGTTCGGGTTGGGTGGATTAGGAGAATTAACTACAAAATCATTTTTAGGCATCTACTTATAGTTAGAATTTAATTTCTCCTTTTGAATTTTCTGATTGATCGAAAATGTGTTTACTCTTTGAGGAGATGTACAAATTTTTTCCTTAGATAACCTTATGAGATGTTTAACAGAATACACTTTAAATGGATATTTCACATCAGACTTATCTAAAGCATCCCAACAAGAGTTAATCAAAGTAGAAGATTCACATTTTATCTAAGATTTGAGCGTGAATGAACATTAGAAATATAACCGGACCATTAGACACATAAGATTTTGCAACAGAAAAATTATGCACAACAGTACACATTGTTCTATGCACACGATCAGTATTATACTGGTAACCACTAGGACCAGAGTGATTATCAGCATTGTTTTTTAAACTAAAATTTTCTCTTCAAAAAGTGTTTTCGTGACTACTAGCAAACCCTTTTTTTCCTCCAACCACAACACGTTTTTAGCCTACCTTTTACTAAAGGATTTCTTTGTCACCACTTCCAAATCTTGGTTAGGAAATTTAACGTGTCGATTATGCTGCGAGGTGCTACATTGACTATCAACGACTTTACTTTCAAGACCAGACTCCATTAACTCATCAAAATTCTGTTCAACAACAGATTTTCCTTTGTCTTTGAAAGACTCCATTAATTCATCAAAATTTTGTTCAACAATAGATTTTCCTTTCTCTTTGAAAGAGTCTTGAGTATTCAAAAATAAGTGCGGTTTACATAAAGCACATTTATGAGGACTCACATACGGGGTTTCTGAAAAAAGTTGCTCAAAAGTAGGAAATGGTTCATCATCATTTGGACAACTCCAATTCAAACAAGAGTATGAAGAATCACTATTAGTAGAACACTTTTCTTATTTTTTATGGATAGTAGTAAGAATAGAATTTTGAGTTTTAAGTGACTCAATTTCATCGAGAAGTATTTTCTTTCATTATCAAAATTCTTTCGTTGGTTTTCCAAGTCTTGTTCAAGTTGAGAAATATTCTGTTTCAAAATTGAACTTGGAATGTATAGATTTGAAAGCTTGGGTTTTTCAAAAAGATATTTCTAGATTTCCGACTCATTTCCTCGGGAAAGTAACTAGTCAAAAAATCATCTGATAATGGTATTTCTCTCGTACCATAACTCTTATTCAAGTCGTTGTAATCTAATGAGACTTGCATTTTCTCTTTTTGGTATATCTAACTCATCATCCTCATATGCCCCTATGAATCTCATTAGATCAGTCAACCCCCAAACCATGTATTCGAATTCATAAAATTGAGCACAAAAGACTTTGGATAGTCTTTGGATTTTCAAAACCTAGACACTCTTTTATATCGTAAAATTTAGTGTATTTTGGTTTATTCAAGAAGATAGTTTGTTCTGATTTACCACGTTTACAAAGATTATATCTTCCATTTCTTTAACTTTATAATATAGTTAGGTTCTTTCTTTAACATAGCAGTCAAACTCAGCAACATAATATTTACATTTAATTTCTGCATCTCTAATTTAGGAGTAAGTTCAGAGTTTACTTCGGTTAGACATTTAACATTTTCTTCGCAAAGCTTGAACTTTCCTTGTACATAAGACAACTGATCATTTGCTAAGGCTAATTCTCTATTACATTGAATTAATTCATTGTAGTTGTTATCTAATCTGGCTTATAAGGTTTGACAATGAACTTTATCTTTTTTTAATTCAGATATTTGATTGTAAAACATGAATCACATGAATAAATTGAGAATCAGTAGTACTAATCTCAGAACCAGATAGAGAGCTACCAGTTTGAACATTTGCCATATTTTAAGAAAAACCTTGATACTTGAAAAATGAACGACTATGGATAAACGATGTTTTTTTTTTGTTTTATACATATATATAAATATAAAAAATCAAACAAAACAAAACAAAACTACTACTTTTAAAATTACGAAAGAAGTAAAACCAAAATCAACTAATAATAAAAAACTGAGACTAATAAAAAAAAATAAACGCCTAAAAATCTTCCAATATAAATAAAACACTAACTAGAAAAAAATTATTAGACAATTTAAACTCTTTATTTAACACAAGATTTAATCTTTATCATTCATTTGTTTCAAATAAAAAAAATTAATTTTAACTTTTTAGAGTCAAAGTTTTTTAAATAGTAATTGAAATATTTGTACGTGCATATGAACATTAATCTAAAACACCAAAATTAAATTAAAAAACGTACATATTTAGTCCTTATATATCATTATAACTCAAATTCTTACCTTTATAATTCTAAGATATTATATAATCATTTTAAATTCTTTTTAATCATAACTAATAAACGTTTAATCTTATTTAATTTTTTATATATTTTATTAATGTTTAATGTTTATCTATACTACATTATATAGCATTTAGCACTTTTGTTTAAACTCTTAAAATTAAGTAAGATAAAAATACTAATGTGCCCTTATTTAAACCTAAAAGAAAACAACTAAATTGACTTAATTATATTCTTAATTATCATTATAATAACTAAACATTCCATAATAAATAATGTTATAAAAAGTCAGATCAACATAAATTAATTTGTAACGTACAAGATATTATAACAAATTAAATAAATATTAATAAATAGTTAAAGCTATAAAAAAATTGAAAAGCAAAAAAAAGTATAGATGTGGCGAATGAAAACTATTTAACATCATCATACTGTATGAATACGATATTCTTATTTTATCGAAAATAGACATATTATCGGATAAGAATTATTTATCATCGTCGAATTATACGGATACTATGCTATTATTACTTAAAACATATGACACGTGCAACTAATCTAGTTAATTAAAAAAAAACAAAGCTTACTTCAATTGTAGTTTCTTATTTTAAGCCCATTTTTAAGGCCCAAATTTTTTTCTCTGATCTGCCGAACAGAAAAACGCCCCTTCCAGTTAAGCGAGAGAGAGAGAGGCTGAGATACAGAGAGGAAAGAAGAAGATGACACGATCAGTGTCGGCGAGGGAGACGGCGAAGCTTGAATGGTGAAAAAGGGTTAGCGGAGGGAAGTCGGTGAAGACGGATTGGCGAGAGAGACGGCGAGACAGAATGGCGAACGCGACGAAGATGAAGTCGAGACGGCGAAGGAGACGATAAACAGCAACCGTAAGTCGATTTTTGTTAAATAGAATCAACAAGAACGATGACCTAGCAATCGATTAACATCAAGAAGCATGATTCAGGTAACAATTTTAACTTCAAATCACCTATACATCATCATACCCTCAAGAACAGGGTACGGCAAATCTGGGGCAAATAATCGAGCAAAATTAGTTTGTTTTAACAATTGAAAATCAACCAAACATAAATTCTGGTGATCGATTAATGCTAACTGGGCACGATAACCCAACAATTTCAACTTTTAATGTCTAAATCGTGAATTTAGAGCAAAACCTTCAAGAACAGGGGTGGCGATAGCTAGGCAAAGACGAGCAAATCTGATTCTTAACCAAAAATCTGACTTTTGTTTCTAATATCCTCAAAAACACAATATAATCAAACCCTGATGCTCAATTTGGATTAATAGCGACATATATTAATGGTTTGAATCAAAAAGATGAAGAACAGTTACGTGACGATGAAAAAAAAAACTGATTCAACAATCAATGCACTAACCTCTAATCCATAGAGGCTCTGATAACAATTATAGGACCCAATTATATCGAGTATCAATACAATATCGAAACAATTATTAAAATGATAAACTCAGTTGAAGTAAGCGGCCGAGAACGTGAATTATGAATTGCTTAAAGAATTAGGGCTTACAAGCTTCTATTTATACTCATTGGGTATTTACAATAGCTACCATGAACTATGACTAAAGTCATATATAACCTAAACTTCAATTAATTATAATGAACACAACAATAGAGATCTAACATTTCCGGGTCGTCTTGATAAAGGTTTGAATTCCTCTTTCTCGACTTTAATTCTTAAAGTAAAAAAATCTATGATTTTGAGACCTGCTACTCTATTTGGTTGCTTATATAAGATCATTTCCAAAGCCATGACTAATAGGCTAAAATTTGTTATTGGTTCACTTATGGGGGAAGAACAATTTGCCTATTTAGAAGGGAGAAGCATACTAGATAAGCCCTTAATATATATCAAGTGCAATCATTGGATGGAAAAAAAATCTTTTGTTTTTCTATAAATCGATATCAAAATGGCATTTGTAGGTTGATGGTTGTCTTCATTTATCACTGGTCTCGGTACTTATTAATGGTTCGCCTTCCAAAGAACTCCAAATGGCTCGTGGTGTTTGACAAGGTGATCCCTTACTACCCTTTCTATTAATTTTGGCCTTGGAAGGTTTAAGTCTTGCTATGTTGGAGGAAAAAAAAGTTGGTATCTTTAAAGGTGTACAATTACTGAATAATAGTCCCCTGGTCTCTCACTTCCTGTTTGCTAATGGTGCATGTTGGCAAATGGGCTCTTTCTAATCTTCTTAATCTTAATCTGATGCATATTTTACGTTGCTTTCATCTTGCATATGAGTTCAAAGGTGAACTTTTTTTAAAACAAAAACAAATTGTTTGCTGAAGAAAGCCTGGATGTCTAGATGGTCCCACATGGCAGCCCCTTGTTGACAAATTTAATACCTAGTTATCATCTTGGAAAGCTTCTATAGATGTTTGTAAGAGAACATGATGGGTCATGTATGTTTGACTCAAACATGAGAGGATCCTCAAGGACCTCACTCCATGAATTAAGACAAATATAATGATGGCCACCACTAATATCTATCACTCAGGTGAATATGTATGATGAAAGCAATCATTCTAGCTAGTCCCATATACAAGTAAGTAACATAATTATTTGTTTTATTATATAGCTTTTTGCATGTTGTAAAGTAATATCAACTGCTGTTTGGTTCTGCTCTGTTTAGGTCTGCTCATGTTTAAATTGTTTGTTTTCCTAGTGCTGATTAGAAAATGTACAATAGAAACCAGGATAGGATGATAAGTGCATGGTTAATTAGGAAAATAAGTGTTTGGGTATGTTAATTAGGATAATAAGTACTGTTTGGATTGCTTAAATTTTCCTGATCTAATGTAATCATCAATGTTTCAACCTCAGAATTAGTCAATTTTAGTGCCTACATGTTATTAAAAGCCGATCAAAATCAACCAATTTTACAACTCTTTGAACAAAGTATATATACATATACGCATGTTACAAAATCCCGCCGCATCACGTGGCTGAAGATATCTAGTATGATATGAATGCACAAGCAAGCAAAGAGAGGAACCTATGTTTCTAATTGACATAAGTTTGGCACTGCTTGTATGATTAATTTTGATAGTATGACCACTTCATTGACCAACTGTTCATAGGACGGAAATGGCGCGCCAAACAAGCCTCACAAGACCTATAGAGGCTTAGAATTTCAAATAGCTCACCATATAAGAATAAATGAAAGTGCTATATGATAAAGTGAAAGTAAGTTTCTAATTTTTTCATTTACCCAATTTATGACTAGTTGAATACAGAAAATTTTAATTAGACTGCGAGTGTGAGACTATATTACAATATAATTTATTTGAACAAGGAACGACTATCCTTTTTGTATCATTGACTAACAATATCATTGAAGCTCAAGAATGATGATGACGAATCAACATACATTTGCATTGATAGTTCCTCCCCATACATCATGGGTCTCGTACAAGTTTGAATCGTAGATGGAACATGTGATGTTCATATGGTTTCCAACTCTATAGTTACTTCTTTCATAGGTGGCCTATTCTTTCCATTCAAATTCAAGCATCGCATTGCAAGGTTAGCTAATCTTAACAGCTCATCCCTACTACCCTCTTTGATCACCATCGCATAAAAAACGGACATAACACGCCCTTCTTCCATAGCCATGATAAAGTACATATCCAAACTTCTATTTTCACCAAATTGAGTTAGAGAAATTGGTTTTTCACCCGTCAACAGTTCAAACCAAAACAACACCAAAGCTATAAACATCGCTCTTTTCGATGAATTGGCAGACCGGAAGTACTCCGGATCTAAATAGCCAAATGTACCTTTGACTAAAGTAGTCAAATGTGTTTGATCCATTGATACAAATCTTGACGTTCCAAAGTCAAAAACTTCGGCTTTGTACTTATCATCCAAAAGTATATTAGTTGTTTTGATGTCTCGGTGGTATATTGGAATGGAAGTAACTGAATGCAAGTAAGCAAGTGCTCATGCCACCTCTCTAGCAATCTGTAATCTCATGTTAAAAGAAATCGGGAACTCATCATTCTTACTATGAATATGATCGTACAAGGTACCATTGGGAATGAACTCAGAAACTAGCATAGGAACATCTGTCTCTAAGCAACATCCCAATAGTTTGACCACATCTCTATGATTAACTTGGGAAAGAATGACTACCTCGTTAATGAACTGCTCTAATTGGCTTTCATCAACTATTTTTGATTTCTTAACCGCTACAATTTTTCCATCTGCTAACATGTCTTTATATACAGTACCATGGCCTCCTCGACCAATAATCCTATTCTCATTGAAGTTGTCGGTGGTCTTCGCCAACTCATGCGATGTGAAAAGTATAGTGTAATCAACTAAAGACGAATCAGCCTCTTCTTGTTGTTTTATAAGCAAACCACCTTTGCATTTAAAAAACCTCTTTCTTCGTCTCATATCTTTTGTTTTTTTTGATGAATTTGTACAACGGAAAGCTGGTTGACACAAGAAAAAGTACATCCATGCTTATGCTAACACCTGATTGAATGCCAACACAAAATGGAATCTTAGTATATATAGTACAAAATCACATTATCATCTCTGAGTAGAAGTTTCTGGATACTAATTTTCTTAAAAGTATATCTGCAGATGAAGTTATTGACGTTCATTAATTTGTAATTGAAGTCGATCATGGGTTGCGCAGGGGGTTGTTTTTATAAAGTAATGTTGTCTATAGCTGCAACTGTTGTTAGTGCAGGTAGACCTTAACATTCATGATATGTGCTTGAGTGTTAATTGAACAAATATTAATTTGAACAACTTGCAAAGAATATATAAAAGATGTAATCAAATAGTTTATATAGACAATACCTAATATAATACGTCCCAAGGATGATCTGCTTAAACTGCGTTCAATAGGAATACTATCACAACTGAACTTCCGATCTATAACTAAGACATCATCACCATATATTGTTTCATAACTACAGTAACCTCCACTATCCTGGCACCTTTCACACTCTTTCGTGACCATGGTTTGGTGATCTGTAAAAGATGTTTCGTGTTAGAAAAATGAGAAAAGAATAGTAGTAAGGTGGAAAACGAAGTAAAGAGAAGATATAATTAGTAGTAGTGATAGATTCACATACAACGGTGTCCATCTACAAGATAAGGATTTCCTCCGCAAAAAGTTTCACTGCATTTCCATGAATCCATTGTAGCACCATTCAAGGGCGAAGTTATGTGTTGGTAAGGTGGGTCCTAGAACCTACCTAATTTTATTATTTTTTCTAGAATTTTTATAAAAATTTATGTTGGGGAACTACTTAAAAAAATCTAGAGGAACTACCTTATTTATTAAAATAGAAGAAATAATACATTAAAAATTGTAAGATCCAAATTTATCTCCTTACAAAATAACGTAATGCAAAACTAAGGATGGTGCAACGTGTTATTAAGTATATCCCTACTCTCTTATCATTAGCTCAACCCTTCAAAAATTATGCAAATATTTCAAGTATACCCGACTTTGCCGGTTCAAATTTGTAAGAACTTTAATATCTCCGTTAGGTATATGTTTATATTTTAGTTATAATGGCCCGACCCGACTTAAGTATACTTGACTCATTTCATTTTAATCCGTTTAACTTAATTAAGGAACTACGTAATTTTTTATTCTAGATTCGCCGCTGGCACCATTACCCAAATCCACTTTAAATTCATCACCTTTTTTCTGCTAACAGCTTCTTTGATCATAGTCATGTTTTGATAAAGTCCACATAAGTGATGTCGGAATAAAGGAGTTACTATCAGAAAAACTTCCTTTGCTATATGAATTCTTAGCCGCCAAGAAGGCAGACCCACAACCTCCATCTCTACCCGGTCTTTCCAAGCGTGTGATATTCACTGTGTATGACCTAAAATTTCGAGGAACTGTTGTTTCACAACAAGTGATGCCAAGACAGTTATTTTCTCACTAATATTGTCATTGTGGCAATCTGCGGAACACCTGGTTAGCACGCTACTCACGGTATCCATCATAACAGCATTCCCACACCCCATAAAAACAAAATTATTGTGAGATCTGGAAAACAGATTAGGACTCCTACCAAGATCGATATTCATGGCCTGACTATTACCGCAGTCGGAGATAGTTGGTGTATTAACAGTGACTATTTGGTTTTCCAGGTCAACATCCAAGACTTGGAGGTGGTTGAATGCAGATAGATATGAAACTGAAGAGTTACAATCAATGATGTACCATTTGTTGACAGAACAACTTGCGCCAATTCCAAAAGGATATGGAATCCTCACACTCCCACAAATATCTTTGCACCCTGTCTTGGCGTACTTGGGAATTGTTGTTGATGTTGCTGTTAATGAAAGCAATATATGTAAATGATCAGAGGAACCTACTGTCACTAGCCAAGAGTCTACACGATGTGGTCAACAGTCAATTGTATATGGTGGTAATAAGTTTAAGTAATTATATCATTATATTGATTTTAAGGTGTTGTGTTTTAGAATATATAAAATATCATATGTCTAATATTTAATCACTTGCAAAGATAAGATGAAATAAAGACCTTTTTCATACTTATCACTTATTCTAAACAAACGTCCAAGTGTATCTCGTATCAACAATCAAATGAAGCAATCAACACAATAATATGAACTCTCGTATGAAAGTAATATACGTACGTGAAGGAGACGAGAATTCTCTGGTTAAACGTATGTGAAAGCTTAAATGAATTAGGGCTAATTACAATCTATTTATACCTCAAGGGTATTTACAGAATGTACCATAAACTATCAATAATGTCAAATGTAATACTAAACTTCACTAGAATATATTGAATACAATTTAGGACCTAACATTCTCCCCATTTGTGTTCAATTTACAATTAAGCATAATAATAAATATACTTTATTTAAGCACCAAACAATCTCCCAGCTCATAATATGCAGAGATTCTTTTTCTTTCTGCATCCAACATTTAAGAGATTGTTATTTGAAGTTTTGAGTCTTCACGAGATCTTCAAAGACTCGTCAGCATGATCAGGTTGTATAGGTTGTTTATCAGAGATTGCAGTAAAAGCCTCGGGCCTATCAGAATTTACAACCATGATCATCTCTTTTGTCTTCATGCAAACAATCCTGAGCTTTACATGAGAATAAAGATAAAGTCTATCCGTCCACACACATTCTTAAAGATAAAGTCTTATATATATTTGAATACAAACAAATCATAAGTCTTGCAAGAAAAAGTTCCATGTTTAAGAAAAATACAAAAAACACGAAAAATGAAGAAATAAATCATAAATATAGAGATGGATTTACATACCATGGCACCCATCATCTAAATAAGGGTTTCTTTCAATGTAATACGGGTTTTCTTCATCGGAGTACGGAAGGGTGCATTTCCATGTATACACTGCATCATGGACATCGAGTTTATATCCAGATCCACAACAACTTACTTGGTCAAAATAGTCAAGGTCGGATAATGTCCACATAAGTGATATCGGAACAAAAGAGTTATGATCAGAAAATCTTCTTTCACCATATGAATTCTTATCCACCAAGAAGGCAGACCCACAAACGCCATTAGTACCTTGTCTCTCCAACCGTGTGATGTTCATGGTGTATGACTTAAGATTACGAGGAATTGTTGTTTGGCAATAAGTGGTGCCTAGACATTTATTTTCGTCACTAACAAATACTGTCATTGCCACAATGTGTGGAACAGCCGGTGAGCGCACTCCCATTGTTCATCATGAAAGCATTACCACATCCCTCAAAAACGAAATTATTGTGTGATTTTGAAAACAAAAAGGGACTCCCACCAAGATTGATACTAATAGTTTGACTGATATTGCTGCAATCAGGGATCGTTGGCGTGTTAACGGTAACTGTTTGATTTTCCAAGTCAACACCCAAGACTTGGAGGTTGTTGAATGCAGACATATATGGTGTCGAGGATTTGCAATCAACGATGTACCATTTGTTGACAGAACAGTTTGCTCCGATCCCAAAAGGGTATGGAATCCTTACGTTCCCGCACATGTCATTGCACCCTGCCTTGGAGTACTGCACAACTGCTATTGATGTTGCTGTGAGTGAAAGCAAGATGATTAAATAGTAAAGATGAAACAACTTCATTTTTGTGAAGAACATGCAATAATTGAAATAAGAAAATGGAAGGAGTATTTATGTTAATATACAGAGGTGTTCTACTGAGATAATAATACACCGGAGACTCCATGAGTCAACGCCGTGCATAATAATTCGAAATTTGTAATCTTGTGGATTTTTCATACAATACGATTACGATGGTGATAGTTTATTGTAATATTAATTATATGGCGGTAGAACACATTCATTCACTTTATAAGTTTATTAATAGTTTTTTGTTCTTTTTTTTGTTTGCAATATATTATATATGTTTCGATCACCTTCTTGTCTCTTGGTAGCGTTTTCTGAAACATTAGATGCTTGCACTGCACAGATAGCTCGTGAACGAGCTCGTCATTTGCTTACTAGGCCGATTTAGTCATTTAGCTCGTTATGGGATGGCTCGCTGTCTCGGTTACAAGCACAAAACTCATTAGTTAATTAAAACAAATATTATGTGAGTTCAAAATAGTAGTGATGGTGATGTGATAGTTAATCATAATACTCATTACTATAGTCATATGTGAGTAA
The DNA here is from genome assembly GCA_947179395.2 of Pulicaria dysenterica. Lineage (NCBI taxonomy): Eukaryota > Viridiplantae > Streptophyta > Magnoliopsida > Asterales > Asteraceae > Pulicaria > Pulicaria dysenterica. The sequence goes on from OX359295.1 coordinate 47,671,697, forward strand.
AGCTGATATGGTGGCGATAATTTCAATTATTACTACATTTAATGATCTATTATAAGTTTTAATTTGTGTTCGAAAAATCAAGTTCAACCTTTTATTTATTTTGAGCTGTGCTTTCTGTAAGATTTTAACACACTTATTTAGTTATGACTAGAACAGTAACCACTAGAAAATATATGTTAAATTAATAATGATCAGTGAGAATTATCAACTTTTTCTTACTAAAAGATATTTCAAGCATTTCATTATCAGTAAAGAGTTTACAACGCTTGCAAAAAAGAGTCGAAACCCATTTAGTTTACAAACTGCTTTTAACGATGGAAATTATATTTGCTTTTTTTTCTTTCTACTCAATTCTCCTACTTACAAATTAAATGATGACGTATAGAATCTACTTTTATTTTTCTTTATTTCCTCTTTTGATCTTGTCACATCTTTTGATATGAGTTGGAGTATAGGTACGAATACAAAGTAGAAGGATATATAACATTTCAATAAGGATTTGGATTTTAAAATAATTGTAGTTAAAACTATAAAAATATTTATCGGATAGTAAATTTATAGAAAAAAGACGGTTTATAAGATAAAGGTGTAAGTGTGTAACTCCAATAGCTAGCATTTAAGGGTAAAATACTCTTTAGAATACATCAAAAATCGACTAGTCATCGTATACCTATGACCAAATACAATACATAGCAAGCACTATAACCAAAATTAAAATGGGTACAAAAGCATTATAAGTGCATCATTCAAGCCTTTACAAAGTTCATAAAAGAATATGTCATACCCTGTAACTACATCACAATGTCACATAAGCAATAGAAACTGAATAGCCTTTTTTCATCATTGACTTATATCGTCTTCAAGACTCACAAATGTCGATGTCTGTTCACCGTAGGTTAGCGGAAAATCCTCTACATGCATCACTTGGTTGAAATTGGTTTCAACCTTAGACGGAACATGCGACATTCTTATGGTTTCTAACTCTATAGCTACTTCTTTCATTGTTGGCCTACTTTTCCCATTTAGATTCAAACATCGCATTGCAAGGTTGGCTATTGCTAAGAGGTCATCCCTACCACCTTCTTTTAGGACCACTGAATCAAAAATGGACATAACACGGTCTTCTTCCATAGCTAGTGTAAAATGTGTAGCCAAACTTCTATTTTCACCAAATCGAGTTAAAGAAATTGGCCTTTCTCCCGTCAATAGTTCAACTAAGACAACACCAAAGCTATAAACATCGCTCTTTTCAGTGAACTGGCTAGATTGGAAGTACTCGGGATCCAAATAGCCAAATGTACCTTTGACTAAAGTAGTCAAATGAGTCTGATCTAACAATACAAACCTTGAAGTTCCAAAGTCCGAAACTTTGGCCCTGTATTTATCATCCAGAAGTATATTAGTGGTTTTGATGTCTCTATGGTATATTGGAATTGAAGTTGCTGAATGCAAGTAAGCAAGTGCTCCTGCAACCTCTGTAGCTATCTGTAATCTCATGTTCAAAGAAATTGGGTACTCATCAGGCTTGTTGTGAATATGAGCGTACAACGTACCATTTGAAACAAATTCTGAAACAAGCAGAGGAACATCCGTCTCTAAGCAACATCCCAATTGGCTTTCATCAACTATTTTTTATTTTTTAACCGCCACAATCCTTCCATCCTCTAGCATTCCTTTATACACAGTACCTTGGCCTCCTCGACCAAGAATTCTGTTCTCATTGAAGTTGTCAGTGGCTTTCTCCAACTCACGTGATGTGAAAAGTATGGTTTTATCAACTAAAGATGGGTCGGTTTCTTCTTGTTGTTTCAAAAGTAAACCACCATTGCGCTTAAAGAACTTCTTTCTTTGTCTCTTGTCCTTTATTTTCTTGATGACTTTGTACAATGCATAGCTGGTTGCTACAAGAAAAAGTACACCCATGCTTATACTAACACCTGCATGAAGAATAGAAACTAGAAGTTAGTAACCTAAATTTTTAAGAGAAGATGATTCATGTTTAATAGATATGAAATGCCACAATTAAACTCATAATCAGATTAAAAGTTTCTATATTTTCTGCCCTCTATATAATGATATCAAAGTCAGAAAGTATTTATGTTTTTACTTAAGGTTTCATCGATCTTCTTCCAACTTGCAAGCCGTAATGGAAGCTTCTTGCACTCACCATAAAAATCCCTTGAACTAGAGTTGTTGAATTTTAAATTCCTTGAACGGAAAAAGTGACACGACTCAAACATGACATGAAAATAAATGAGTCAGAAACGGGTCGACATGAAATTGAAAAAAAAAAGAATATGACAAGAACCCGATAACCCAAACCTTAATTTCCTGCCTTGCCGATTACACTAAATAGATCATCAACATCATCTTTTTCGATGAAAACCAAAAAAGCTGTATTTCCACCTAAAGATGCATTTGTTTACAGCTTGGCTTCTAAGTTTGTGGGGTTCAACTTAATACTGAATGTCTATGAGTGGAGTAGCCCAAAACTCTTATTAAACACATTACAAATTCACTTTTTGTTCGATGTGGGACATTACTCAACACGTCCCTCACGTGTGGCTTTTTTTTTCGCCTAACACGTGGGTACTTATGGGTTATATAGAGTCCGTGTGGCCTCTGACAAACCATCGGTGAACCCTGCTCTACTACAGCGTAATTAAGTTTGTAAGATTACAACTCAAAACCAATTGGCTATAGGTGGAGTAGCTCATGACACTTTACAAAATCACTTTTCGTCCGATGTAAGACACTCCTTGACATCGCCAACTTAGCTAAATCAAAGAGGCACTTCCGGTTTATGCCAAGCAAACAGCAAAGCAAATATATTGGCACCAAAAACAAAATCAATATCTTGTACATATTATGATCTAACATTAAGAAAATTGGTTTGTCGAGACAGGAGACTACATTAATTGTTTTGAATACATATTGGTAAGACTAAAGAGCTAGCACCTAAAAACCCATACCTGCCAGTGCAGGCTACCACAAAGGAAACTAATATATAAAGCAGTATGAATTTTATACTAAAATGAACAGTTTTTTAAACAAAATATAGAAGTTGCAACGGTGCAAATCGAAAATATATGAACACATATAGAGAATAGCAGACATTACCAAGAATAACTCCCAATGATGTTTCACGTGATTTGATGGGATCAGGAAGAATTCGTACACGACGAACACAAGCGAAGTTCCGTTTTATAACGGTGCCGTCAATGCCAAATATTGTTTCCCCATAGTCACAATAAAGTCCACTATCCTGGCACCTTGAACACTCCTCATTAACTAAGACACGTTGTATTATAAGACAAAGATTTATGTTAAAAAGCATATATGAAAAAAACAGCAAAATAAGGAATATAACAGCTGTATGATCGAAAAAAAGCAAAATAAACAAATAGATAATAAATCAAACATGAAATTACAAACCTTCTCCAGATGATAAATAAGGGTTTGCTTGATCGAATGACAAGGATGAAGAGCCGAGGCATTTCCAAGACTCCATGGTAGTACCATTACCCAGATCCAATTCGAGTATTCTAGACCCCTCCCCAACACAACTTACTTGATTGAAGTCATCTTGGTCTAGGGTCCAAAGAAGCGATATTGGAACAAATTTGCTAGAAAACCTTCCTTTGTCATATGAATCTTCATCCACCAAGAAGGTACTCCCACAATCTCCATCTTCCAAACCAGAGGCCGTGACATTCATGGTGTAGGACTTGAAATGATGAGGAAGAATTGTCTCACAACATGTGATGCCAAGGCAGTTGTTGTAATTATCACTAACATTAGTCTCATTGAGACAATTCGTCGAACACCCGGTGAGCGCACTCCCATGGTCCATGATCACAGCATTACCACACCCTTGAAATACAAATTTGTTGCTTAATTGGGAAAACAGAAAGGGGCTACTATCAAGGTTGACGTTCAAGATTTCAGTGCTATTCCGGACTGGATTCCGGCAATCAGAGATCATAGAGACATTAACTGTGACCAGTTGATTATCCAAGTTAACATCCAAGACTTCTAGGTGATTGAATGCAGACAGATATGGGATTGAGGAGTTGCAATCAACGGCGTACCATTCATTGACAGAACAGTGTGATCCGATTCCAAAAGGGTACGGAATCCTCACATTCCCACACATCTCGTTGCACCCTTCCTTCGCGTATATTGCTACTGCTATTGAACTTGATGTTAGTGCAAGTATGATAAGCAATTGGTAAGCTTGAAATAACTTCATTGTTATTAAGATTAAAGAGAACTTAATACCAGAAAATAGGAAGAATGTGAAGCTTTATAATGGTGGCCGGGTGTAGCAGGCAATGGAGTTGAACGTTCTGAGAAATTATGCACTGGGAAACGGAAGAGTCGAAGTCTGTGTAGTGTGTACTTGTTGAAAAATGGAAAGTTGTGGTGTTGTTGATTATTTCTACTTCATGAATACGATGGTTGCCAACTGTTCAATGGTTTCTTCTAAAAATTGTATTCATTGAAAAACATACTAATTATAGTTTTTGTTTTCGCACCTTTGACAATATAATGTTTACATTTTAGAGCGGAGGGTGGGATATGTTTTGCCCGTCACACACTTGGCACTCCATCACTGCATTCAGGGGCGGAGCTAGAAGCTCACTTCAATGGGATCAAAGCTAATATTAATAACTTTTATAAACAAATTTAGTGGGTTCTTAACTACAATTTTACCTAAATTACACTAACATTGCACTAAAATAATACGAAAATTTTTTGTTCAGCGGGGTCAATGGAACCCTCTCGGGTCCATGTACCTCCGGCCCTGACTGCATTGGTGAAGGCTGTGGACGGAGATTTAATAATATACAGCTCCAAAGTACAAGTCATGCTGCTCAGAGTACAAGCTACAATGCCCAGAGTACAAGTCACAATGCAAATGTTATTACATCGAAGAACTGCAGCAACAAGATATCATCTAAACTCTCTGCTCATTACAAATGTTATACTGTTGAGTAATGTCCCCCATAGAATAGGGAGTGACTTTGTAATGAGCTTATAATAGTCCTGGGCTACTTCTCTAATAACCAATTGGTTTTGAGTTGAAACCCCACAAACTTACGTATACTTCATGTGGGCCATGTAGTTTAGTTTGTTAATTAGTTAGGTAGTCTGTTAATCCACTTAGTTATATTCTTCTTGAATATATATGTACTCTGTACTATTCTCTAGCAATTAATGAAATGAGCTCTCATACTTCAGCTCTCAAATTTTCTCTCTGACTTTATCAAGATTGCAACGCCAAGAACTGTGCGTTGGGAGGGAGATGGAGAGTGAGCATAGGTAAAAACTCGGACCATCATACTTGAAAATCGAAAAGTTTGTCGGTCACATTTGACCTAAATGGGTTGACACGAACCCGACACGAAAAAATTGACACGATCCCAACCTGACACGAAAATAAATTGGTCGAAATCCTGTCGGCACAAAACTGATCTGAACTCGAACGATACGAACCCGAGCGGAATTGACAGACTTAGGGCTTGTTTTTTTTTTAATAATACCTTATTTTAAGGAAACGTCATCGGGTGGACACACGTTTCTTGTTAAGATTATTTATTTTCTAGAAGACATAATTAAGGTCTTTTTTTTATCTTATTTCGTCTTATTCTGATTAGCTGTTTGGTATTGCTTATTAAGTATCCTTCTACACATGCCGACCCTTCCACCATCGGACTCTTCCACCGCCAACCCTTCCATCGTCGGAGAACTCGACCCTCGTCGGACCACTCCACCACTCGACGGGGACCCTTCCATCGGACGATTGAGCCTCGTCGGCGGCAGCCCTTCTATCGACTCTGTTGTTGGAACGATCCGCCAAGCATTTCTCTGTATTTCGATGTGCTACAAGTATGCTATTCGGTTTTTTATATGTCCTCCATCACTCGATATTTGATTTTTCTCTATTGTTATATGATTTGGGTCTGCTACACATCGATCAAGAAGTTCTTCAATTCTGCATCTTTAAATTTGCATCAAATGTCTCTCTGTTATGTGATACAAATCTTATGTTTTTTTATTTTTTTATTTTTTTTTGTTTCTAGTGAAGTTATGCTTCAGGTTATGGATTTCCATGTACTTATGGGTGTGCTTTTTGACTGTGTTTAGTGATATTGCTCTCTCCTCCAATGCTCACCAAAGTGTTTGGTATAATGTCTAAAAGACATTTAGGTTGCTTTAGGGGTTTAGTTTATCCAATAATACAAATTTAAATTCATTCTTGCAGTTAATGTGATTATCCATCTTGTATGTATCTGTGATTTCCAATTCCAAGTTTATCTTTATATATGCAATAGGGTTTAGGCATATTTCATCATAGTGGCAATGTTATGAAGATATGTACAAATTAAATTTGATATTATACATACTTAACAATTATTTGAAAGTTATAAACAGTGACTTTCCTGATAATTGTTAAATATATTTACAAACAGAATTAGTCAATAAGGATAGGTTGGTGGAGACGTGGAGTGGTAAGGACGCTGCGAAAAGTTTAAGTCACAGGTCATGAGTTCGACTCATTGCAATGTAGTATTTGTCCTTCTTTAGTTTAGCCAGAGGTCGCATGCCTTGCCATTTTCCTTCTCTCTCTTTTTCGATTTAAGTTTTGGCTAATTGGCCATTATTTTTACATTTAGACAAATAATATCATGTGTTTTTTTTGCTTTTATAACTATCGTATATAATTTTTTTATGTAACTATAAATATACATTTATAATCCCTTTTTATTTAAGTTTAATATAAACTTTGTGTTAATATGATTTTAATTAAAAATATATATTTTTTTAAAAGTCCGAACCTGAATAATACACTTCGTCTATAACTAAATAATACGCTTCGAATATATCAAAATATAAACAAAAACTAGCCGGTTACAAATATATAATTAGATTTACTACAAACATTATACATTATTCTTTTATAACTTTTCACACATAATGGCTAATGTAAATATGAATACATATACGTGACTGTCTAATTTTTATGGTATAAATTTGAGTGTAAAACGACTTTTATTTAAGAAAATATATTTTTTTCACGTCCAATACTAAAAATATGCATTCCGCCGATACATATCATAAAATGTGGCTAAAAGTGAGTTAGTTACACACACACACACACACACACACACACACACACACATATATATATATATATATATATATATATATATATATATATATATATACACACACACACACACACACACCGAACATAATAGATAACAACTTATAGAGAAATACGTTAGACGTAATATGAATAAAAAAAATCTAAAAACCAATTAAAACCTAAACGGCCTAAATGTTTAAATTTTTCACAAACTCGGATAGAAAAATACACTTTACTTAGTACAAAATAATCTAAATCTTTACTACTTTATAAACCATTTAGCCTATTCTTTTTAAGACTTTTTTAAGTTAAGTAATAAAACACATTTTGCATATATTACAATACATTAAAGCAACATTTTCAAATATTGAAGTTATGAAAATTAATTAATTGTAAGTTACAAAACAAACTAATTAATTACATTAATTTCAAATTATTATAACCAATTATTATGATTTATTGCATATTAAATTAAACTCAAGTTTAGTTCAATAATTTATTACTTTAAGGTATTGTATGTAATCTTTTAGTAATTGTACTACTTAATTAAAATAGTTTTCAAAATTTAATAAATATTTCTTTAAGGTATTAAATTTTTGTTGTGATTTAAATAATATTATATTCAACATAAATTTTGTTAAAAAAAAGATTTCTTAAAGTATATCTTGATTACTTATCTTAAATTTAGTCCTTTTAAAACGGTTTTAATATAGACAACACATATTATCGATAATCACACTATTCTTCTTTTAATTTTACTTCAAAAGTTACATATTATCCCAAAAAACATATTTTACCCCACCGCATCGCGCGGGTAAAACACTATATATATATATATATATATATATATATATATATATATATATATATATATATAAATATAAATATAAATATAACACTGTGTTAAACTGAGCCGAGACTCTGATACCACTGTTCGGTTTTACAGGACACAATTCATACTTAAATTGTCTTGATTCACAACCAAACTGGTTTGAACCAACTTAGAATTGTATAGATATAACACAGTTTTTATTCATTAAAGCGGAAATATAACTGGCAGCATTAACTGAGGAGGGCAGCATTAACTGGCAGCACTAACGGTGATGAGATCAACGACTCAGATTTGGTCTCTCGTACTTTTTGTATTTCGTGGTCTCTTTTGAACCTCCCTATATATATATATATAGCATTAACTGAGGAGGGGCAGCATTAGGTGGCAGTATTAACATTTTGCAGTATCAATTCAGTCATGGAATATAACTGGCAGCATTAACTGGCAACACTAACGGTGATGAGATCAACGGCTCAGATTTGGTCTCCCGTACTTTTTTTATTTCCTGGTCTCTTTTGAACCTCCCACTATATATATAGTGTTTTACCCGCGCGATTCGGCGGGGTAAAATATGTTTTTACATTTAGACAAATAATATCATGTTTTTTTTTTTTTTTTTTTTTTGCTTTTTGCTTTTATAACTATCGTTATGTAACTATAAATATATATTTATAATCCTTTTTTATTTAAGTTTAATATAAACTTTGTGTTAATATGATTTTAATTAAAAAATATTTTTTTTAAAAGTCCGAAACTGAATAATGCACTTCGTCTATAACTAAATAATACACTTCGAATATATCAAAATATAGACAAAAACTAGCCGGTTACAAATATATAATTAGATTTACTACAAACATTATACATTATTCTTTTATAACTTTTCACACATAATGGCTAATGTAAATATGAATACATATACGTGTCTGTCTAATTTTTAACTACATTTTGGTATAAATTTAAGTGTAATACGAATTTATTTAAGAAAATGTATTTTTTCACGTCCAATACTAAAAAAATGCATTCTGCCGATACATATCATAAAATGTGGCTAAAAGTGCGTTAGTTACACACACACACACACACACACACACACACACACACACACACACACACACACACACACACATATATATATATATATATATATATATATATATATATATATATATATATATATATATATATGGGAGGGTTAATGCGAGAACCGTTGTTAGTGCGAGAACCGCGAGAACCAATCTCAGCCGTTCCTTGGATATGGGAAGTTTCATGGATGGTGAGCGTGGAGGGATAGAGTTGTAGCATGGTGCATGTGAGGAATTCATGGGTGGGCAATGACATTGAAGGAGGGAAAATTGGACGGCTCACATTGGTTCTCGCGGTTCTCGCACTAAGAATGGTTCTCGCATGAACTTTTTCCTATATATATATATAGACACACACACACACACACACACCGAACATAATAGATAATAACTTATAGAGAAATACGTTAGACGTAATATGAATAAAAAAAATCTAAAAATCAATTTAAATCTAAACAGCCTAAATGTTTAGATTTTTCACAAACTCAGATAGAAAAATACACTTTACTTAGTACAAAATAACTAAATTAATTAAAATATGTACATAATAAATGTTTAAGTTTTTCACGTTTTAGTTTAAATGTATAATGTTTGAATGTTGGTTTCTATATTTTGTTTATACCGAATGCTCCGCCGCAACACGCGGTGTGGTTACAACTCGTTCTAGTCAATGTTCAGGATAGATAATGAAGAAACAATTACCGGTTTGACCTGTTAGATAAAACATTATCTAACGTGGACAAGTGTTTGCGAGTGTTTATATTCAACAAAATGGTTAAAAGTGTTATTTGTAGTAATTTGAGTTTGGTGTGGCATTGACCCACAACAACTCAAAACATATACAATGGCAGACCTATGTGTTTCTCGGTGGTGACACGGGACACCGGTCTATTTTGCAGAAACAATGAAAAAAATTCAACGTTTTCAAGTCGGTGTCACCAGTCAAATTTTAGGGTGCCACTAGTGATTTTTTGATACCACAAAAACCAAAGGAAAAATGAATTTTTTTTTACAAAAATGATAAAATATAGTTCAATCTTCGATTTATACATTTGAAATACTTTAGTTTATCCTAAAAATAACAATTTAATAAACATGGCTTCATATAAATTGTGTTTTGTTTTTAATTTTGGCCCTAAAATACCGGAGCAACAACTAAAATCTCGTTAATCTGAGTCGATTAATTGGAAACCCGAGAAAATCCCGAACAACAACCTCAATTTTAAGTAATTTTATTTTCGCCATTATATGGTGCCACCGGCCAAAAAAAATCTTGGATCCGCCCCTGAACATATATATGTTGTTTCACCTTCTTGTCTCTTGGTAGTGTTTTGCAAGACCATATGCACCATTTGTTTTTACTCTATAACATTCAGAAATATATCTAATATATCTTTTCTGAAACATTAGATGCTTACACCGCACGGAATAGCTCGTGAACGAGCTCGTCATTTAATTGCTTGTCACCTACTAGGCCGATTTAGTCATTTAGCTTGTTATGGAATGGCTCGTTGTCTCGGTGACAAGCTCAAAACTCATCTCCAGCTTTTTAAAATTTTCAAAACTAATCAAATTAGTTAAAATGAATATTACGTGAGTTCAATAATAATAGTGATGGTGATCTAATATGATAGTCATGACGATCCTTACCAAAATCATATGTGAGTAAAGCTAATATGATGGCGGGCCTTACAAATATTACTACATTCAATGATATATTATAGGTTTTAATGTGTGTCCTAAAAATCAAGTTCAATGTTTTATTTATTTTGAGCTGTGCTTTCATGCTTTCAGTAAGATTTTAACATGCTTATTTTGAGCTGTGCTTTTAGTAAGATTTTCTTTCTACTCGATGGAAATCCTTTGATACCGTGAGTTGGAGAATGTGTACGAATATAAAGTAGAAGGATATAGAATCATTCAGTAAGGAATTGAATTTTAAAATAACTGTAGTTAAAACTATAAAAACATTAATTTTGTTTGAATGGTAAATTTATAGAAAAGAATCGGTTTTCTCATAGACTTTTCTTTCAAATTCAGATATGGACATAATTTTATCTTCTATGATGTTTGTACTTTCAAATTCAGATATTATAGACTTTTCTTTCAAATTTGGTTTCTTATACAATGTTTGTACTTTCTATATGCATCATATTCTTTAGCAATAAAAGTTGAACATACTAATGAAAGATCGATGTAATTGGTTTTGAGTTGGAACCGCACAAATTTACGTGGTATCAAAGCAAGCTTCAACCGTGGTTGGTCAAAGGCCACACACACTCCACGTAACCCATACGTATCCACATGTTAGGCGCAAAAAAAAAAGAACCGCGTGTTGAGTAATGTCTCACATGGGACAGAAAGTGACTTTGTAATCATCTTCATAAGTATCGTGGGCTACTCCTCTCATAACCAATTGGTTTTGAATTAGAACCCCACACACTTACAAATTTAAACATAGGGAGGTCCACAATAGTCCACCTTTCATATTTCACGTTATAGTTCTCGGTCTTGGCTCTCTCTATCAATGCATACATACATACAAGATCATTATTAAATTATTATGATAATTACTTCAATTGATTGATTGATACTTGATATCCCGAACCTACAGTATACAACTCCAATAACTAACATTCAAGAGTCAAATACTCTTTAGAATACATGAAAAATCGACTAGTCTTCGTATACCTATGACCAAATACAATACATAGCAAGCACTATAAGCAGAATTAAAATGGGTACGAAAGCATTATGAGTGCATCATTCAAGCCTTTACAAAGTACATAAAATAATATGCCATACTCTATAGCTACATCACAATGTAACATAAGCAACAGAAAGTGAATAGCCTTTTTGCATCATTGACTTATATAGTCTTCAAGACTCACGAATGTTGATGTTGGTTCACCATAGGTTAGCGGAAAATCCTCTGCATGCATCACTTGGTTGAAATTAGTTTCAGCCTTAGACGGAATATGCGACATTCTTATGGTTTCTAATTCTATAGCAACTTCTTTCAATATTGGCCTACTTTTCCCATTTAGATTCAAACATCGCATTGCAAGGTTGGCTACTGCTAAGAGGTCATCCCTACCACCTTCTTTCAGGACGATTGAATCAAAAATGGACATAACACGGTCTTCTTCCATAGCTACCATAAAATGTGTAACCAAACTTCTATTTTCACCAAATCGAGTTAAAGAAATTGGCCTTTCTCCCGTCAATAGTTCAACCAAAACAACACCAAAGCTATAAACATCGTTCTTTTCAGTGAATTAGCTAGACTGGAAGTACTCGGGATCCAAATAGCCAAATGTACATTTGACTAAAGTAGTCAAGTGAGTTTGATCTAACAATACAAACCTTGAAGTTCCAAAATCCGAAACTTTGGCCCTGTATTTATCATCCAAAAGTATATTAGTGGTTTTGATATCTCTATGGTATATTGGAATTGAAGTTGCTGAATGCAAGTAAGCAAGTGCTCCTGCGACCTCCGTAGCTATCTGTAATCTCAAGTTAAAAGAAATTGGGAACTCATCAGACTTGTTGTGAATATGATCGTACAACATACCATTTGAAATAAATTCAGAAACAAGTAGAGGAACATCTGTCTCTTAGCAACATCCCAATAGTTTTACTACATTCCTATGGTTGACTTGTGAAATAATGACTACTTCATTGATAGATTGCTCTATTTGGCTTTCATCAACTACTTTTGATTTTTTAACCGCCACAATCCTTCCATCCACTAGCATTCCTTTATACACAGTACCTTAGCCTCCTCGACCAAGAATTCTGTTCTCATTGAAGTTGTCAGTGGATTTCTCCAACTCGCGTGATGTGAAAAGTATGGTTTTATCCACTAACGATGGGTCAGCTTCTCCTTGTTGTTTCAAAAGTAAACCACCATTGCGCTTAAAGAACTTCTTTCTTTGTCTCTTGTCTTTTGTTTTCTTGATGACTTAGTACAATGCATAGCTACTTGCCACAAGAAAAAGTAAACCCATGCTTATGCTAACACATACACGAATTATAGAAAGCGGAAGTTAGTAACCTAAATTTTTAAGAGACTTCAGATGATTCATGAATTAAGGTATTTGGAATTTAACTCATAATCGGATTGGAATTTTCTATATTTTACAGGTTTCTATAACCATAAGAGAGTATTCATGTTATTACCCGAAGGTGTCATCGTCTAATAACTTCCAGGCCATAATGGAAGCTATTTGCACCGAGAAAAAATCCCTTGATGTTGAACTTTCAAACTACCGTGTCCGTTTTTTATTTGACTTTATTATTGAACTCAGAAGTCAGCCAGAACTTCCAAAATTGTTATTTTTGTTATTTCCTCCCTTCTGCTTCGCCCCTTTGCTTCCTCTGCTTGCTCCGTCTCCGTTCCCGACCCCGATCGGTAAATGATCAACTTACCACCCTTCCTTTCGGAGGAATTCAAAAATACTATGATGGCCTCTTTTAGAATAAAAACCAAAAAATGTTGTATTTTCGCCAAAAGGTGGAAAAACCTCAAAGAGGCTCTTCCAATAGAATAGAGATCCAAGTTTCAAATGCCAAGCAAGGCAATTGACAACAAGAACAAATCAATCTTATTTTGAGCTACCAACCATTAGTTACAAAATTGGCTTGAATGGACATTAACTAAGAAAATATTGGTAAACAGCTGGGAACTAAAATGGAACGTTAGCAAGTAGCCTAAACTTTTAAGAGATGTGAATGACTCAAGGTCAAAGGATATAAAATTCCCCAATTATCTCTTAGTCCTATCATAAGCTTATAAAGACTACAGTTTCTCTACATGCAAGTTGTAACCATATGAAAGTATTGTTGTTAACAACTCAAAGTTCTTCTAACTTTCTTTCTGGTCATGATGTAAGCTACTTACACACGTATCAAATACTCTTCATACTTCCTTAGTTCTATATTTCATAATAATATGGATAGAGTGTATATCTATTATAACCACAGAGAGAAAACAGGGGATACCTAGAATAACACCCAAGGATGATTTGCTTGATTTGCTTTCTTTAGGAATTTCAGGATTAGGATTACTAGAAGGACAAGTGAAGTTCTGTTTGATAACGAAGCTATCAACATCTAATATTCTAATGTCTCGTCATCGGCACACATGCCTCCATTACTTCTGCACCTCGCACACTCTTCCGTAACTACACACACCACGTTTATATATATAAGAGGAATTTCATGTCAAAAAAATAACATAAACACACACAAGTAAACACATAAATAAATTTAACACTAGATTTGTGTTACTTACATGCACATCCATCTACTAGATAAGGGTTTCCTTGTACGTAGGTAGATGATACGGAGCATTTATTAATATCCATTGAAGTGCCATTTCCAAGATCCACGGTGCGACTAAACATAAATAGTTGCAGTTCCAAGCCGTTGTTGCATCAAGTTACTTGATCCAAATCATCATCTGCTAGAGTCCAAAGAAGCGTTACGGGTGCATAAGAGCTTCCATTAACGTATGAATTTTTATCCAACAAGAAGGCAGAAGAAGAACCACAAGCTCCCTGGCCGGTGACGTTAATGCTATACGACTTAAGATAATAAGGAATTGTGGTTTGGCAGCAATTGATGCCAAAGCAACTGTTGTTTCTGTCTCTAAGAGAAGTGTCATTTAAACAAGAAGTTGAACAACCGGTGAGCACGTTACTCACGTTGTCCATCATAACAGCATTACCACACCCCTCAAACACAAAATTATTGTGTGATTTGGAATACAGGAAGGGGCTCGTGTCAAGATTGATGCTTGTGGACGTCTGGCTGCTGTTCCGATCTGGGTTTTGGCAGTTAGAGATGGCTGGGGTGTTAACCGTGACTGTTTGATCTTCCAAGTTAACACCCAAAACCTCAAGGTTGTTCATCGAAGATAGATATGGTGTGGAGGAGTTGCAATCAACGATGTACCATTCATTAACAGAGCAGTTTGCTCCGATGCCAAAAGGGTATGGAATCCTCACATTCCCGCAAGTATCATTGCACCCTGTCTTGGCGTACTTTGGAATTGCTAGTGATGTTGCTGTTAATGAAAGGAAAATAAGTAAATTATAAGCATGAGACAACTTCATCTATATTTGTTAAGAACATACAACAATTGAGATCCTAGAAAATGGAAGGAGTTGTGTTTAAGTGTATATATGTATATATCAAACGAGGGTATGATCAATTTGAGGAAGCTACTGAGATCTGATGAGCTATCCAAATGGGAACCCATACCCACTATATATGCCACTTGCTAAAATAATATATATCTAATTATTGGTGTTCGCACTTGAAAGTTGAACCCATATATATATATATGATTATGCATCCACAAGTTGCGCTGCAGCAATTAAATGGATTCTTTGGATGGTGTTCTCTGACGACGGCTCTTCACTTTATTATGTTTACGTGTTTTCAACAGGAGGCAGCCCTCGAGCTACCTAATTAAGTTGACATTAATAATATATAGACATGGCCCCGAGGACCGACCGGACCGGTCCAAGAAAGACCGCCCGAACCGAACCGGTCCAAGACCGAAAATGACGTAAGCGGTCCGAACCGGTCCGGAATCCGAACTCCAAAACGGTCCAAGAACCGGTCCAAACTCGGTCCAAACCGGTCCAAGACCGGTCCAAGCCCAACGGTCCATTTTCAAATTCTAACGGCTAGTTTTTCGGTCCGAACTGGTCCCAACGGCTAGTTTCCGATTTTTTTTTTTTCAATTTCTCCTATAAATACCCCCCATTTGGTTGCCATTTTTCTACTACATCTTCTCTCAACCTCTCATTCTCTCATTCTTTCTTTCTCTCAAGAAAAAATTACAAGTTTTTGATTTGCTTATAATTAACTTGCAATTATATATGTTTATACTTTATAAGTTTATAGTTTATAACTTGCAATTTTTTTAAAATTAACAGGTCACTTTTTTTTTTCAAACAAAAAAATGAACCGAAAACCGGAAAATTTAAACCGAAACTAAAAAAAACCCGGAAATGTCTAAACCGAACCGGAAAATACCCGAACGAAAAACGGACCGGTCCAGGACCGAAGTCGGACCGGTCCGGACTTGG
This sequence comes from Pulicaria dysenterica, assembly GCA_947179395.2. Lineage (NCBI taxonomy): Eukaryota > Viridiplantae > Streptophyta > Magnoliopsida > Asterales > Asteraceae > Pulicaria > Pulicaria dysenterica. The sequence goes on from OX359295.1 coordinate 47,687,870, forward strand.
ACCGGTCCGGAAGTGGTCTAGGACCGCCCGAAGACCGAATTTATCGAAATGGTCTTACGCGAAGACCGGTCCACCGAGGACCGGACCGGCTGTGGTCCAGAACCGATTTTGCCCATCTCTAATAATATATACAATAGACAAGGCTTAAAATGGACCAGAAACACTATTCATAGATGGGCTTTGCTAACTTGCGCCAGACGATTTAATATATATTTCACGTTTGCATCAATTTAAGCAAGAATGCTTGTAGCTGAGATTGTAAAAGCCCCTCACCTACAACCAAAAGGTGTGTGGTACGAATCCTGCCTAAGGCATTTTTTTGCTTGCTTTTTCTTCCTTTTATTTCTACATTTTTCTTTATTATTATTATTTTTATTTTTATGTTTCATTATTTTTTAGTTTTTGATCGGCGGTCGTGTATCTTATTTTTACTTACGTTTCCTTTTGTTTTATTTCTTCCCAAATTCTATTTTACTTCGCATTTTATTATGTCTATTAGAGAAGTTGAAATAAAAATTTTACTTTACTATTCTTTAAATATATTGATAGAACAATTATATACCTTATTTTATATAATATACTTGTAGAATTGGATTATGTAAAAGAATTATTAAATAGTTTAATTTTGTTTTACTCCAGATTTTGTTATGTAACCTTATATATTATTATATAATGAATTAAGAATTAGGATCATGATTGTTTATATTAATATTAGTAATAGGAAGTTATATTTAAACTTGAGACCTTTTAAATTATTATTTAATATAAAATTTGAAGTAAATAAAAATATTTAAAGAAGATAAAATAGTAATTTATTTGGCAGCGAAGAGCGGAAGTATTTACTCGTTCAATCTATTTATGAGCCCATACACCTACAAAGTCAACGGTCCTCTTCAATTCTATAATGGCGGCTTGATAGCTCAAGGGAACTAAATTCAGAAAAATATAAGGGTATTTTTTTTCTCCAATTCATGGATTATTATATTACGGATGCCAAGTTATATTTAAGATAGTTTTTGTTTAATAACGAGAAAAAAATTCTTAGAAGCCATAATGGGGAGCTCTTTGTGGGTCACTTGGAAGAGCCGCAATGATGTGGTGTTTAAGGGCAAAACGTTTTATAGAGTATATGTAGTTCAAGCCATGTTTTACACTTGGGTTAGGTTTAGAGCAAATGTAATATTTTAAATTGGGTTATGTGGTATTGTAACCTAACTACTTTCTTTTAATTACTTGTACTCTTCTAGCATCTTGCTAGTCTTCTATATTATGATAAAAATTTGAGTTCGTTAGGCAGAGGTGATGGTCATGCCGAAACTTTTGTCTAACGTTTTCTTTTTCGCTGTTAAAAAAAGTAAAAAATAATCAGAATTACATAAATCTAATCCGTAAAAAGAATAATTTTTAACTTGATATTAGAAATCCTTTTTAAATTACATGAAAAACTTTAAATCCTTAAATCCAAAAAATTGAAGTTGAGATTATGAAACTGGAACAAAAATCTTAAAACCCTTTTATGCAAATCACCTACCCTAATTAATCCACTTTACATTTCTAAGGGTTAATTGTATCAAATGTATCTAACTTGGTTTTTTTTATATCTATTTTTAAAAACTTATTTTATGGGTATCAAACTTTTAATTATGATATAAATTCAATACTTACAATACAAGTTATTAAAAACTTTGACATATATATTACAAGTTTTCAAAAGCCAATACCTTTAATATAAAAAAGATGCACAATTATATATATAACACACTATTTAAACTCTTAATCTCGAAATGAAAACGAAACATTTATATGATATCTGATGCCTGTACATATAAAGACCCTTTGTCATTTGTTAATCGGTCCACATTTTTTTTTTGAAAAGCAACATACCATTACCACAAAAACAGGTACAAAGTTTGAAAATTAACTAAGTTTGCAAGTCGCAAACCTAGCTAACTACAACAGTTACACAGCGCAAACTCGAAACATTGAAAGACAATACACAAAACAACACGAAAAACCCACAATCTACCTAACTTTTTAAAGCCCCCATGGAGTATTAATCCACTCTGCAATTGAACCCATCTGACCCTTCGATCTATGCCTCATCCATGCGAATATTTGTTGTTGAAAGTCTACTAAAGTTGTCCTCATTTCCTTCCTCCCCTTTTCAAAAATCACTTTGTTACGATTTCTCCAAATCAAATATAACAAAGCCCATTTTGTCACATGCCATTTATCAATGATCCTCTCATTAGTCCACGAATTATTACAAAATTTAAGTAGATCATTAACTGATGCATACTGGAACTCCCCACATCTCCACCAATTGAACACTTCTTGCCAAAGTTTTCTAACCTCCGTGCACGAAACCAAAGCATGATCAACGTTTTCCACCTCCTCTTCACATCTTGGACACAAAACCGAATTTATATCAATTCCCATGTTGTCGATCACCGTTCTAGTCAGAATCTTGCCCTGCTTCGCCCTCCATACAAATATCGACACTTTTTTTGTTCCTGCTTGTAAAATTTTCTCATCTATCATCATTTTTAATTTTTTAACAGAGAACTCACCATTATTATCCAACCACCAATATGCTTCATCCCTGCCGGTTTGAATTGGTTTTTTACCTTCTAAGATATCTAACAATCTTTCTAGTTCCCCTCTTTCCCTTCCACGCGGTTCCCTTCTCCAACGCCATTTCCATATCCAACTTGCTTCTTCGAATTCACCTGTACTTCTTACTGTTGCATCTTTATTTCTTCTAGTCCGAACAATCTATTGCATACATCCATTAGCCGGAATTGACCCAGCCATCGATCTTTCCAGAATCTGATGGAAGTACCATCTCCCAGTTTCTTGCCCATCGAAGATTTCAAGCTAATACCCATCCGCTCCACTTGGCCTCCTGCTTTGATTATATTTCCCCATACGCTGTTTCTTGTTACTGATGTGTTTATTGTTTCCAAGCCTCCGTCTTCACCGTAGATACTCTTGATAACTTTCACCCATAGAGCTTTATCTTCCGAGTTGAATCTTATCCACCATTTGCTTAAGAGACTTAAGTTTGTACCTGCATAAGAACCAATTTGCAACCCTCCCTTCCCATATGTATTACGAGTTGTGTCCCAATTAACCCAATTAATCCCCGAGTTACCCTCCCCATGACCCCAAAAGAACTCTCTTCTCATTCTCTCTAGTATTTTTAACACGCTTTTCGGAGCGCGAAACAAAGAAAATGAATACAACGGAATACTACTCAATACCGATTTCACTAGAGTTAACCTACCCCCACTTGAAAGCATTTTAGCTTTCTATGTTGAAAGTTTCGATTTCATTTTGTTCACTACTTCTTTCCAGTTCTCCACCACATTCATTCGTATACCAACCGATAGACCCAAGTATTTAAACGGTAAACCTTCTATACCACACCCAATATAGTCAGCCCAATTTTTTACTTCATCTTGTGGCAAGCCAATTCCTATCAATTTGCTTTTGTTGAAATTTATCTTTAATCCCGCTGCCCATTCGGAACATTTTAATGTTTTAATTAAATTTACAAAGTTAGATACTGTACCTTCACCGAAGAATAATGTGTCATCTGCGTACTGGATATGTGATATCGAAGTTTTCATCCGACTCCCCACCTCAACTCCTTTAAAAATACCTCTAATCCCTGCCTCCTTCATCAACACATTTAATGCCTCAGCCACGATTACGAACAGAAACGGTGACATTGGGTCCCCTTGACGCAGTCCTCTTGAAACTTTGAACTCATCAGTAGGTGAACCATTAACTAGCACAGATACTCTACTCGATTCTAGACAAGATTTCACCCATTTTATCCACTTCTGTCCAAATCCCATTGCCCTCATCGTGTCAAACAGGAAACTCCAACACACACAATCGTATGCTTTCTCATAATCCACTTTGAACACAAACATCTTATTTTTGTTTTTTTTAGCATAATCGATAACTTCATTTGCCACCAGCACACCATCCAGTATATATCTATTCTGAATAAAGGCGTGTTGTTCTACTCCAACAATTTTACCTATTACCTTTTGTAGACGACCTGCTAAAATTTTGGTAATTACTTTATAGTAACTCCCAATCAGACTTATAGGTCTGTAATCGTTCATATCTAGAGGATTCACGATCTTTGGGATCAATGTGATAAACGAAGAATTACATCCAACACTGATTTTTTCCTGTTCTCAAAACGAGTGTAAGCTCCTCATGAAGTCTTCTTTGATTAAAGGCCAAAACCGTTTTATAAACGCAAAGCTGAATCCATCCGGCCCCGGAGCTTTATTGTGTCCACAGTTTTTTATTGCTGCCCATACTTCGTCTTCTCCAATCGGTTTTTCTAAATCTTCCGCTTCCTGGTTTGTTAATTTTTGAAAATTAGAGCTTTTAAAGACAGCTCTATCTCTCGAATCCTCCAAGAATCTGTTTTCAAAAAATTTGAATACTTCTTTTTTTATTTTCTCTGGATCCTCGTGCCATTGAGCCTCTATCGTTAATCCCCTGATGTTATTTTTCCTTTCTCTGAGGCGCATACATGAATGGAAAAACCTCGTGTTTTCGTCTCCCTCGATAGCCCATTTAACCCTTGATTTTTGTTTCAACATTCGGTTCTTCTTTCCGTCTAATTGAATCCATTACATTCTGTCTTGTATCCATCCTTCCAATTCTTGATCTTCCAAACTTCTAACTTCAGCTTCTGCTTCCCACCATGCCACCCTGTTCCTTTTATCCTCTATCTCTTGGTCCAAATTTCCAAACCGTTCCAAACTCCACCCTTTCAAAGCAGCTTTTACACTTTTCATTTTATCTCGTAATCGCCTATCCGGTTCTTTTGAGCTCACTGGTTTCTCCCAAGCTTCACGAACAATCCCCTCTAAATCTTTCTCCTCCAGCCATACATTGAAAAAACGGAATGGAATTGGTCCAAAGTTCAACTTTTTATCCGTCAACATAATCGGGCAGTGGTCCGAAAGCTTCCTGTCTAGTGTTGTAACTCCCAGATTATTCCATGTTTCATAAAATTTCTCCGAGACAAGAAACCTATCTAACTTGCTGAATTTTCTTCCATCATCACTAACCCTTGTAAATCTCTTTCCCCCCATTTGTACATCGATCAGACTATTCTGCACTATAAAGTTATTAAAATTTTCTGCACTTCGTCTATTAAACGTTGTGTTTAGCCTTTCTGATTCTGTTCTAACATCGTTGAAATCTCCCCACAGACACCATTTTACATTCTCATTTTCGATAAAGTTCCCAAGTCTTTCCCATAACTCCTGTCTGTCTTTTTCCCCACGTTGTCCATAAATGTTTACAAACCCCATCATATCAGTACTTCCGACCCAATATCCTAAAACTGCTACAAAACCTTCACCTTGTAACTGATTAATTATTGAAATTTTTTTTCTATTCCACATCGTTAATAAGCCTCCCGATCTACCCACACAATTCTTTGCTACAAACTCCACATTATCACTTCCCCACAAGTACTTAATGACCCTCTCATCTACAGAACTTAGTTTAGTTTCTTGAATCCCCATAATTGAAGGTTTCTCTTTTCGACAAATTTGTTTTACCCAGTCCCTTTTATCAACTGAACCCAAACCCCTGCGATTTAAGGAAATTATCTTCATTAAAAAATGAGGAATCGATTGTTACCTAGATTACCTTAAGAAGCTTGCGTTCTTGCTTCCTGGGTGAATCCCAAGTTCTCCCCATGTTTCCTCAAATTCTCTTGACTTCCTGAGCTCGACATCCCTACCTTCTCTTTTCCTTTTGCTTTGTCTGAATTCTTCAAAATACGCTTTGTTTTTAAGACCTGAGTTTTCGAGATCTGCGAATGTTGGACTTCCGATTGCTCCTTCGAAGATTTCCCCCTGCTTCGGGCCAATTTTTTCATTAAGTGAAGGCTTCTTCTCCCTTGTCTAACCCCCAGCTCTGCTCTCCTTTCTTTCATCATGATCCGCTTTTGACTTGGTACTCCCCTTTCTTTTTTTCTTCGAAATTCAACTTCCTGTTCCCTTAGATTACTTTGTTGCTCAACTTTTCTGTTTAACGCATTAATTTATCCATTATCGACCTCCTCCATTTCCTCTTCCTGATTTGATTTCTCCGAGTCACCATTTTTAAATTTGTCATCATTCTTCCTATTTTTCTCAATCTTCCATTCTGTTGGCTGGGGTCTTGTATTTGTTTCTTCGTCTTCGTATTCTGATCCAAATGAATTCTTTTTTTCATTCAGTCCAGTGGGTCCTCTTTTATCTAGCCCATTTTCATCAGCCAGCCCATTTTAATATTGTCTCCCAATTCCACCGAATCCTTTCTCCAATTTTTATTTAGACGAGTATCATTATCTTCTTCATGCGCCACCCTTTCTTGTCTATCTGCAACCTTGGAACTTGTTCCATCATTAATATCTAAAGACTTCTCAGCTTCCCCCGGCACTTGTCCCCTGTCCGTCATCCACCTTTCTTCTCCAGCGATCTTTTCGCCCTTCTCCGGCGACTTGTGTTTTTCTCCCCTTCTTGTTTCTTTTTCCGGTTTATCTTGTGAAGACTTAAGATCATTTTCTTTCTCCCGGATTTCCGTATCTTCTATGAATTCAGATCCATCAGAGCGTTCTTCCTCTTCGTCAAATTCCGATACCTTCTCTGATCCAAATTTCGACTCTGAAACCCAGCTTTCCATTTCTTCCGACCAGTTACTGTTGTTATCCTCATCTTCTTTTTCTTTTTTACCCCACCATTCTTTAGACGATATATATCCATCTTCCTCCACCTTAACATTCACAAATGACCAATCCATCTTTATAATTAGGTCCTCATCGACCCTGTTTCTTAAAGACGTTGTCACCAACACCCTCCCGTAATCTAAACAATTGCTTGTTTTAAAGTCACCATTGATTATCTGTATCACCTGTCCATATCTCCTACCCCACCTTTTGAAAAGTTTCCTCCTTCCAGCTTTGAATTGGTACCCCTGCAATTCTTAACCAAACAGTTCTTTCCGTCTCTCGATATCCCCTAGACCACTTTCGAAGTCCTTTTAGCCAATAGTGGATTCCGTGATTCTTATCTTGTAAAATGTTCTCCGCCATTTTCTCCGATCCTACCTTTAAAAGAACATTCCTTCCTCCGAGTAATTTGATTTCACAATCACCTAAACTTTCTATTTTACAAATGTTATTTATTGATTTCAAATCCTCCAGTTTGTTTACATTGCCAATCAAACACTTGTTTAGATACCGTGTAATCTCTTCTTCTTCTTTCCATACTTCCACCACCCTCTTATCTGTTTCCTTGTGCTCTTCTTCTAACTGCTTCCTAACATCTCCATTTTGGACTACTTCTTTAAATGTTCTTCCATCTCTTGTTTGAAACTGGTTCAAGTTGTTTTTTCCTACTTCTCTTACTTGTTCCTCCTTTTTGTTATTTCTGAAGTTCCCCTCTTTCTCCCAGGCTTTGTGGATCATCATCTTCATTGTTCCAATGCATATGCTCCCTAGTCTTCTCGTTAAGTTTTCCTCGTCACTGTTATTTTTGAACCGGACGAATCCAAATCTCTTTCCATTTCTTAGTCTTTTCCTTGCCATGTATACGTCTGTCACCGGACCATATTTTTTGAATGCACTCCATAAATGATAAATATTTCACTCCTCCGGGAAGTTGTAAAATAAGTAAGATATGTCTTTCCTCTCTTTGTTAAACCGAGTGAAAACCTTTTTGTGTAGTTTTTCCGTTGTATTCGTTTCTGAAACGTTGCTCCGAGGGTTCACTATCTCGCCGGAAACTCTCTCTCACTCTCTCTCCTCGCCTGAAACTTTCTCTCACTCTCTCTCCTCGCCTGAAACTCTCTCTCTCACCCATTGCTGCTTCGGTCCACATTACTCTTTTGACTTTCTATGAGGATTTCTCGTGGCTTAGTACTAAACGAGTGTTCATAACCCGCACTTTGTTGCGGGATTGTAACAATTTATTCTAGTACAAAATTCATCCTCAAAATTTATCTGAATCGTTAATAATGATTATGTCATATTATAAAAAAATTCATAAGTTTCTATATATGTATTTATAGCTTTATAAACCTAAAGTGTTATGAATTGTTGAATATGTTGAAACAAAACGAAACAATACAGTTATTGCTATATATTACTAATATAAAACTAAAATCACTACATGATTTTGAAAACCGAAAACATTTTATAGAAGTCAAAAAAATAATAATAAGATAAAAAGATTCTAATGACTTTCTTTTACTTCATCAATAACAGTTAGTTATAGCCCTTTAAAATTAAAATTATGAAACACTTTAAGATATTAATACTTCTTAAAAACCACAAATACATACTTTATAATATATATCTCATTAGAAATAGAAAAAAAAAAGTAAAAAGGAATGTCTTATTATAAAGTAGTAAAATATATCTCATTATAAATAGATTATAGGGGCTACTTTCTTGTGGTAGTCATTGCGAATGAGCAAGTAGGGGGCGGCAACTAAAGAGGTAGCGAGACTGACCGCAATTGCAGGAATAGGTTGACTTTATTTCATTTTGGTTATGGAAAGTGAAAGTTCTTTCGTTTAGTACGAGATCGCTTCACACCTCACGGTGCTTACACCTCTCGCCTATCGAAGTTCTGTTCAAAAACCTCGTCCGAGAACTTGTATAGAGAAGGATTTCCCGCCAGAAAGAGATTTTATTCAAAGTAAGGATCCCATCCCGGCAAAGCTGCTTGACTAGAGCATTGAATTTCTTTACTTGACTGTCATATATTATTGATATCCAGGTGCGGAGCTTGGCCTATCTCTCCCCATCAACGAGCTTCTTTCTTCAGTAATGCCCTTCATTAATCTAGTAAGATATAGAATGAGAAATGAAAAGGAATGACCTAGAATGACTATAAAGAGCAGCTGTTTGATCTTTGGGGCTCTTTTTTTAGTGGGGAGGAATAGTATGGGAAGGGAGCGAGACCAAGCCGAGCCACTAGTAGAGTAAGCCCTTCCCACGTGTCAAAATGAATTGCAGCCTCAACCAGAGAGATCAACCTGCGCCTTTGATGTTAGGCCCCGGCGGAAAGTTTTCCGAAACCGAACTGAATGGAATTGTTACTTTCCAAAAATTATTATTAAAGAAGAAAACAAAAGAAATAAAGAAAAAAGTAAACGTAAGAACTAAAAAATTAAAATGGCATTGGAATGCAAAATAAATGGTGGGGACATCACTAAGATCTAGGAGTGAAGAGAGAAGTTTAGAAATTAAATGGAAAAAGTATACGTGAGGTGGGATTCGTTCTCTGGACCTGAAGGATAGAAATGGGGATGCTTACCATCCAAGCTAGGACAACATTAGTTAGTCAAAACAGAACACTATCTATATATTATATGTTATTAAGCGCATTTTAGAAAAACTTTTTTATGAACAGTGATTTTGGCGTACAATAAGAGATGTGAAATGTATATATACTAGTTATTATAAGCCCGCGCTTTGCGCTGGGTTATAACGTGTGGTAGATCTTATTATCGCACGTTTATCATTCACATGAAACATAAGTTTGTACATATGTAGTAGTACAAAAGCATAGAATGATGGAGTTGATGCATTGTGTTTAATGTTGATAAAGCGTTTAGCTATATCCTTATATGCTTACAATCAAAAGGAGGTCAAGTGTAGTTATGGCGGATTTCATGCACTTTGTTGAGTGTTTAGCTATATGCTTACAATAAAAATGAGGTACGTATATGTTGCAATGTACCGTTATCTAATATAGGTTGGTGGTAGTATCTAAACATACTTCGTTTGCATGTGACTAAGAAAAAAGCTAAGTTCCATGCGAAGTGGCATGACGGCATCACTTGAAACATAAGGTTGTACATATGAGTACATGCTTTGTGTGGAGCGTATACATAATGCACGCCTATAATCAAAAAGACATACGGGTTGTTGATCTTTATGTGGTTGTTAGTATTTGAACATAGTTGGTTTGTATGAGTCCCAAAAATGAGTTCCCGTCTTACCTACGTATCACTTTTTCTTCTAAAGCTGGGAAATCGATTCCCTTTTCTTCGTTTATGCTATTTCAAATTCAATTGCCATATGAATTATTAACAAAAGCAAGTTTTGTTATCCCAAGTATCAAATTGAAAGTGGAGTCCCAAACATTCACACATACAATTTGATTATTAAAAGTTCATAACCCAAAACTATTGGTATATATGGACACTGGAGTGTCCATATCGGCATACATTTAATTTAATTACCTATTTATGTGTATAAAAGCAGATGTGTGGTATCCAAACAATTTATAATGTGTTCAACCTAAGGCTTTCTGATAATTTAATCAACCTATATTTTATATCTCCTACCTCAGATGTGTAAACCACTATTACAAATTACAATAGATAACTTTTATTTGTAGTGAAAGTACATATACATGGGTTATTGACTTATTTCAGGCGTATGTGTAATAGAATTAAAATTGGTTTTCCTAATACCCGATGTTTCAAAGTGTATGAGCTCTAATTTGTCTACGACTTGCATGTACCACAATGTTGGTAGAATGGTAGGAAATGTGCGAGAATGAAACTAAGCCACAGAAACTATGAACAAACAGAAGTACTTAACATCAAATACTTAACATGCATTCCGTAAAAAGGTAGAAAGAGGGGAGTGTGGAGTATTAGAGAATATGTAATTAGGGTTTTACTATAGCTGGGCTTAGGCCCATTAGGGTTTCATATTAGGCTTTCTACCCTACTATTGTAATCTATAAATAGTATTCATTGTAATACATTACCCACGGGGTTTTCATTATTCTACACATGGTTCTAAATAACTTAAGGCGTGGCGTGGCGGCAAGGTCAAACCTCAAACTTTCGCCGTGGCGTTTTTTAAGGCGTGACTTAAGGCGGCGATTTTGTATATATGTTATCATTATATATATCAAATTTATCATTATTAATATACTAATCACACAAAGTTATAGAAATGATAAGCAAAATAACATATACAAATTATAAAATACAAATTTATAGAAGTTTTATACACGCGATCGCAAAATGTATAAAAAAAGTTCAATTTTTTTCTAAAAAACTAATTTTTTCGGCGCCACGTTATAAAAAACTCGCCATTTAATGCGCAAAGGTACGCCTTATCAAGCCTTGGCGCGCGCCGCGCCTAGCACTTTACGCCTAGGGCCATTTCTTAACGGCGGAGCCACGCCTTGACGACGTCATGGCGCGCCTTTTAGAACACTGATTCTACATGGAGTTATATAAAAGGGGTTTTTAATTATTTTATAAAACGACGGAATTGATTTCCAATGAATTCGGAATTGATTTCCAATGAATTGATGTGTGGTCTACTATTTATATACCTAAGAAATGCGATCCCTTGGGATCTTCTACTATTTACTTGTTGCACAGGCTAAAATCAGACATACATAAAGCTTTCACTCATTTAAGGGCAACCCCCACACACCTAAACTAAAGAAAATTAGCAGCTACTTGTGCAATTTGCTTTAGTGCTTTGGATATTTTGTACAGACGAATCCCAAATAAACACGAAAAATATAATTAGGAAATGTGAGAAAGTACCCGTGCTTAAGTAGAAGTGTAGAAATTTTCTGATGGCCAGAGTAAGAATGAATACATAGGGTAAGGAAAGGGAAGCAAGAGTGCGTCTGGTTAAGTTAATTATAAAATACAAATGTTACTGGATTTTTGCAGAGAGAAGTGAAAGTGTAAGCAAGTGAAAGTAAAAGAAATCTGGAAGAATAAAAAGAAGCAGTTAAATGTGGGTAAGAAACAGGCGTACGTGGAAAGATAAATGGACAGGTGTCACATGGAGAAACAACAAAAAAGGAGATAAGCAGGCGTGAAGTGGAAGAAGAGAAAAAGAAGAATAAAATAGAGAAGAATGAGATTCGAACGTTACACGTGAAGGTTAGCATACGATAGAACTACCGCTGAACTGTATAGAAGAATGCGCCATAACATGGATGTAAATATATTTATCATGAACAAATTTTCTTTCCTGCAAATTGTATGGTTATATAATATTAATTTTAACTACCAAGAACGATAGAGTCCCACATGTGAATGTGTTTCTGCTTTAAGAACACACGCAGTATTTGATAATATCAAAATGCTTATTCAATTAAGTTGGAATTACATTATTTATACACCGATTAGGTATTTACATTATCTACACTATCATAGAATAACAAATCCCATTAAAATTTTGAACACATCTAATATTATGACAATATAATGATCAAATAATCACGAAATAGGGACCACCCTTCTACACTAATGATGACTAACACATTCATTGTAATTTAAGAATGTTGATGATGTCTCGCCATGCGTTTTGCAAGTATAATTCCACCCTATACATCGCAATCCAATACTACTTTGGACAGTAGAGGGATGTATGACGTTTTAATGGTATCCAACTCCATAGCTACTTTTTTTATGATTGGTCTATTTCTTTAATTAATATTCAAGCATCGTATTGCAAGGTGAGCTAATAGCACAAGCTCGTCTTTAGTACCCTCTTATAACAATCACATCAAAAATAGACATCACAAGACCTTTTCCATAGCCAACATAAAATGCATCGCCAAACTTCTGTTTTCACCAAACCGAGTTAGCGAAATTGGTCTTTCTGTCGTTAAGAGTTCAACCACAACAACACCAAAACTATAAACATCATTTTTTTCAGTGAACTGGCTAGACTGAAAGTACTCTAGATCTAGATAGCCAAAAGTACCTTTGACTAAGGTAGTCAAATGAGTTTGATCCATTGATACAAATCTTGAAGTGCCAAAGTCAGAAACTTTAGCCCTGTACTTATCATCCAAAAGTATATTAGTTGTTTTGATGTCTCTGTGATATATTGGAATGGAGGTTGTTGAATGCAAGTAAGCAAGTGCTCCGGCAACCTCTGTAGCTATTTGTAATCTCATGTTGAGAGAAATTGGAAACGCATCATTCGTATTATGAATACGATCGTACAACGTACCATTAGGAATGAATTCAGAAACTAGTAGAGGAACCTCCGTCTCTAAACAACATCCCAAAAGTTTGACGACATTCCTATGGTTGACTTGTGAAAGAATGACCACCTCATTAATAAACTGCTCCAATTGGCTTTCATCGACAATTTTTGATTTCTTGACTGCCACAATCCTTCCGTCCACTAACATTCCTTTATAAACAGTACCCCGTCCACTAACATTCCTTTATATGTCGTACACGTGTAGAATTCATGCTCAAAGGATATGGATCACATACTCATCTATGCTTAGGAAGAAGTTTTTTTTTAACGGCTAAACACACACCTCTAATCTAATCCTAAATCTACACCATAGTTTCTCGGAAAAAAAATATTGATTTTACCTAGTAGAAGATTTATATTTTCATCTAATTTGATGATAATAAATAATAAAATTAAATTGCTGATTAAAATAATTAATTACTTATATGTATGATATTATATGTTATAATTAGAAGTAGTGTTGCAGTCTGCACAGGTGCTACCTCTTTCTGGTTAACCTGAATATTCGTGATACCTGCTTGAGTGTGAAACTAGTTCTAATTTGAACAGTAGGCCTAGGATACATAGCAAGTTTAGATAGTTAGAAAGTGCCGATTTAAGATTGGTGACCCAATATAATGATAAAAATAAAATTAATTAAAATTGAGAGTGTTGTTTGGTTTATTTCCCAGGTTTCTAGTTATTCGGGTCGGGTTAACAAGGTTTAAGTTGTTGTTCCGGTATTTTTGTGACAAAATTTAATACAAAACACAATTTATAAGAAGCTCTGTGAATGAAATTGTTATTCTTAAGATAAACTAAAGTATTTTAAATATATTTTATATAATTTAATTTTTATTAGATTTTGGTGGCATTAAAAAATCACTAGTGACACCTTAAAATTTGACCTGTAACACCAACTCGAAAATATTAAAAAAAATTATTCTAAAATTGACTGATGACACGTATCACCGCCAACGAATAGCTAGGTCCGTCCTTGGTTATAAGCACATATAGACATTACCTAATATAATACCCAAGGATGGTCCACTTTTAGCAGGAATATCTTCACAAACGAACTTCTATTCTATGACTAAGCCATCAATATCGTATATATTTGTATGAGTACAGTAACCTCCAGTATCCCGGCAACTTTGACACTCTTTAGTAACTTCATCCTTATATGCAGATTTGGGATCTGTAAAAGGAAACTACATTTTAGAAAAACAAAAACACACAAGTACGCCGGAAAACAAGAAAAATAAACAAATAAATTTAATAATTATAGAATTACATACAAATGCATCCATCTCTAAGATAAGGGCTTCCTCCGCAAGAATGTTCACTGCATTTCCATGAATCCACTGGAGCACCATTACTTACATCCACTTTAAATATATCTTGCTCAATCCGATAACAAATTCTTTTATCGTAGTCGAGTTCTGATAGAGTCCACAAAAGCGATACCGGAATAAAAGAGTTACTATCAGAAAACTCTCCGTTCCCAAATGAATTGTTATCCATTAAGAAGGCAGACCCACAAGCTCCATCTCTACCTTGTCTTTCCAAACGTGTGATGTGCATGGTGTACAACCTGAGATTATGAGAAATTGTTTTCTGGCAGCAACTGATGCCAAAGCAGTTATTTTTTTCACCAAGTCAATTTGCGGAACACCCAGTGAGCACACTCACATTATCCATCACAACGACATTACCACACCCCACAAAAACAAAATTGTTGTGTGATTTGGAGAACAGGAAGGGACTCGAATCAAGATTGATACTCATGGTTTGACTGATACTGCTGCAATCAGAGACGATTGGTGTGTTAACTAAGACTGTTTGATTACGCAAGTCAACACCCAATATTTCAAGGTGGTGGAGCGCATGTAGATATGGTGTCGAAGAATTGCAATCAACGACGTACCAATCATTGATTGCACAATTTGCTCCGACTCCGAAAGGGTATGGAATCCTCACACTACCACACATACTATTGCACCCTGCCTTAGCATAGTTTGTAGTAACTACTGGTGTCTCTGTTAATGGAAGGAAGATAATTAAGCAAATAGTAAGGTTGAAATAACTTAATTTTTTTAAGAACATGCATGCGATGACTAAAATGAAAGTAGGTGTTTTCGTTTAATGATAAAGGTGGGTAATATAATATTAGGGGTTGTTTGGGTAAACTTAATTTTTTTTTAGCTTAAGCTTATGAGCTTATTAGATAAAAAAATGTTTGTATTAGTTTATTAGCTTATGACTTCACTTATATTTGTAAGAGTTAATTACATTTTTGGTCTATGTGCTTTACACAAAATTGCAAATTTGGTCAAAAGGCTTCATTAATTACGGATTTAATTAGTTCTTGTGCATTACCATTTGTTTCAATATTGGTTCCTGACCCACTTAAAAAGACTATAATACCCCTCATCCCTTAATTTATTCTTTTTATCTTTTTAAATATTGTTAATAAATAATTAGATAATACATAATTATTATTACAAAACCCTAAATAACCCTCCCCCTTTCTCTCTGATCCCCTCGCCTCTCTCTCTCTCTCTCTCTCTCCACCAGCACCACTAATCAAACTCCGGCCACCAAACCCAGATCAAAACCACCGGTCACCATCTTGAAAATCCGATCAAACTAGAAAACCTCTCTCCTATTGTTCCATCAGTTTCTCTCTCTCCTTCTCGATCATTTCTATCTTTTTTTCCGGCAAGAACAATCGATGAAACCATGAAAGCGAAGAAATCGGTGAACCAAACTAAAACCATCTGAACCAAACTCAAACACACACACACACCAAAAGAACAATCGGTGAAACCATGAAAGCGAAGAAATCCTGAAATCAAAAAATGAAGATGAATGTAAAACCCTAAAATCAAATCAAACAATGAAGAAATCAGTCCTCTCTCTCTCCACACATAGGGCACCGTCGATTCAAGACCAAATCTGGTTTTAACCACCGCCACCAACAAAATCAAAAGATTGTTTAAACACAAAATCACCTAGATTTGGTCTGAACTTACCACAATCACGAGGGTTTTGTACGGTGGCTTGGGTATTGCAAGAACTTACCACAATCACCTAGATCTGGTCTTGAATCAACGGCGGCGGCTAGGGTTTTCTACATTGGCGGCGGTGGTGTTACAGTAGATCTAGGGTTCGGCGGTGGTGGTGTTACAGTATCTCGGCGAATATAGGGTTTTCAGAAGAAAGTTTGCTAGGTGGTGGCAGTGGTCCTTGGATAGATAGATAGAGAGAGAGAGAGAGGAGGAGGGGGAGTGTGTGGGTGGTGGCTGTATGTGGCGGTGGCGTTGGATTGTGGTGATGGCGGTGGTGCAAACTACGGTGGAGAGGATGGGAGATGGTGGTGGTGATGTTGTTTGATGGTTGCCGGATGTTGATGGGGCGACCGGAGATGGTGGCGGTGGTAGGTGGCCATTGGGGATGGTGGTGGCGGTGTTAGATGGAGAGAGAGAGGAGAGGAGGATGAGGCGACAGGTCACCTGAGTTTGAAAGAGAGTATAGGGTTTATTTTTTTTAATAATTATTAGTTGATTAAAACAATTAAATAATGTTTTATGTATTATTTAAATAAATTAAAATTAAAATAAAAGTACAAAAAAATAAGATGAGGACATTTTAGTCTTTTTAAGTGGATTTGGACTAAGATTGAAACAAATGGTAATGTACAAAGACGAAATCTGTAATTAATGAAGCCTAAGGACCAAATGTGCAATTTTGTGTAAACCACAGGGACCAAAAATGTAATTAACTCTATTTGTAAAATGACTAAAAAGGAGAAGATAAATGACACATATATGAGGAAGATAGCAAAATTAAGAGTAAAAATGTAAATTTATAAAAATAAGTTCATCTTATAGAAAAAAACTAGTGTCAAGGAGCTTATATATGAAATTGGCTTATTTACTCAAAAAATAAGCTTATAAGCTCAAGCCAATAAGTTTAACTAAACACTTTTTTATAAGTTCTTAAAATAAGCTAATAAACTAATAAGTTTACAAAATAAGCTAAAACAAACACCCTCTAAAAAAAACCAACCGAGAAATACAACCAAAGTCAACAGATAATTAGAAATTTTTAACTCTGGGAATTTTTCCCACTTAACGATTATGATGGTGGTCAATGTTCATTGTAATTATACTGTGATAATACGAGATCTGTTAAAAGTATTTGTAATATTATAAATAACAATTATAATGGATATTTTGGTTATTTAAAATTTTATTCAACTGTAAATTATGTCCAAGTAAATAATCATTAATGATTGAGACCAGGGACGATCCCAGGATATAATTATAAAAATAAAACTAATAGAAATTAAGAGTGTTGTTCAGGTTTTTATTTGGATTTTTAGATAATCAGGTCGGATTAACGAGGTTTCGGTTGTTGTTCTCGTATTTTATTGCCAAAAGTTAAAACAAAATACAATTTATATGAAACATGATAATTAACTTGTTATTCTTAAGGTAAAACAAAGTATTTTAAATGTATAAGTCGAAAATTGAATTATATCATATCATTTTTATTTGCTTTTCAAAAAAAAATCTTATCATTTTTATTAAAATATATTTTTATTAGATTTTAGTGGCATAAGAAAATCACCGGTATCACCCCAAAATTTGATTGGTGGCATCAACTTGAAAATGTTGAAATTTTCCTCTTCGTCACTAAAATTAACTAGTGGACCGGTTAACACATATGTCCGTCTATGATAGAGACTTGATTTCCTCAAGATATCCCTAATTAATGCGTCATCAATACATTATTACATGCTCATTAACAAGATATTAGTGAAACATTAATGAGCCCTTGCAATTATTAGCGATTGATTGGTTTTCGCGGTACTCATATTAAAATAATTTCTCAATTAAACCTCCTACACATACCGGGTGGTTCATACAAAAAGTGTTTTATTTGCGAAAATTGTGAGAAACAATATACCGACCACCATCGACCCTTCTCCTTTTTTTTTGTAGGTTTTCATTGATACTCTCTCTCAAAAGGAAGACGCCCTTTGCTTGTATGCCTTCAAAATCGTCGAGCAGCGTCGAGCATTTTTCTCTAACGAAGAAATAGAGATGAACAACCAACGAAGACGACCACTGCGACCCAAGACCGAACGGTCGAGATTTCCTCATCACCACCTAATAGATGAACGTTGCAACATATTTCTGTAAACGACCCTGAATCCGATGCCTCCATCAGTAAAGAAACAAGACCGCTGCAAAACACTTCCGAGGCCACTGCTACCCACCCATCACCATCACAGTTTATTTCTTTTCTTGAAAACCTGATTTCCCCCTCTCGTTATATGTTATAGGTTCGGCAACCATCCCTTACACTATGTTCCCGAGTTTTAATTTGGAGAGAACAAGATGATATTAGGAAGAAAATAAAAAAAAGTTTTGTGTTTTAGAGATTTTTTAAGAAAAGAAGAAAAGGATGTGTAAGAAATTTTTATTTAACTTTCTCTCATAAACTTTCCTTCTCAAGAAAAGAAAAGAAAAATGTTTATAAATTTTCGTAAGTAATTAAATTTTTTTTAATCAATAAATAATTTTAAAGAGTGTGTATTACTGTAAAATAACCTTTTTTTTTTCTTCCTCTCCAATTCGGAACATAAACTTTTTTTCTCTTGAATTTCATTTCATTTCTTTCCAAGACGAGAACATGAAAAATCAAAATCATTATCTTTTCTTTTCTTACAATAATTTTCTTTTCTTTTCCTTTCTATCATTATTGTATCTCGGGAACACAACGTTAGAAATCACCAACCTTTATTATTTGCGTACATGAAGTTGTAAGCTTGTAAAAGGTTTCAACAACTGTGTAACATAAGTAAAATTTTTATGGGTTTTATTTATCAATGGTTTATTCACTTGATTATTGGTGACTGAGTGATGATTTGAGATGTATAACCACAAATTTTATAGATTATAAATAGTTTCTTATGAACTATTATGAATAAAGAAGCTAGGAGAAAGTATTTTAGATTATTATTCAATAAGAAGTATAGATTTTAATAGTTGTTTGTGGGGGAATAGGTTTAAATTCATTGGTGAACCACCTGAAAAATAATTGACTAATAGTAATGATGGAAAACTCATTTATCTTTACCTGTATTTAGTATTGTAAATTTCTATCTTAAACTCGTATATTTTAATTTGTTGTGTTCATTATTACATACAATAATGATGAAAAACTTCTAACTATTTTGGGTTGAGTTCATCTACGAATTTCATAAAATTAATAATTTACTAGTAATTATTTTTAATATATTTTTGTTAAATAGATCGAACAGAGAAAAGTTTTGTTTTATTATTATACAATGAAAAAATATGAATAATTTAGACCATTAATCAAAGTACAAATAAGTGGTTGGGATTGATTCCTGCACTTTTCACAAATAAGATATTGTTCACATTAACCCTCTTATATATATATATATATAACTTCAATCGAAAACTATTTTCGTATAAGAATTGCGAAAACAGGTTTTAACGTCATTAATGACTCATTAATAGGAGTATTTTGTTCATTTAATATTTACCCTATAGTCAATTGCGTCCGTGGGAGCCTCCCAAATTTACGACGCTTGATTTCCCAAAATATCCTCATTAATGAATCGCTAATCGATCATTAATTAATAGCCGCCAAAAATTCTTAACCATTTATTAATTTTAATCAAGGGCTAAGATTGGTTATCACGGTTCTCGTTTGAACCCTCCCCCTATATAGGGGACGATTCAAAAGAGAACCGTTTTTCAAACGAGAACTACAAGAACAACTATAGTAATTGAGCAAAGAGATAGAGAGTCACGATTAAAGAGTTGTTAATGATAACAATAAACTAATCAAACTTATCATTATTTAATTAATCATAATTTGGACATTTTTACATTACCTCGACATTTATTAAACTAATATATGCATCAAATAGAAATGTGTTGAGAAAATTATGTTTTTAATTCTTTTTGTGTTCGATGGGTTTTTTTCAATACAACTCGACATGTGCACATATGCACATATCGAGCTGTACTGAAAAAAAAAATACCCAGCAAACGTGAAATTATTTTCCCTAAAAAATATAGCAAGATCAGTCTCAAATTATAGAGCATACCATTCTTGTTAATTTAGTATATTTTTCGTAATTTAACATGTATTCATTGATAGATATATTAGTTTTAAAAAAGTGGGGGTAATTTAAAAATGTCCATATTACTATTTCTCTTTAAAATAAATTAAAAAGAGAGGATCTTGAATGATTGACCAGAAATGGTTCTCGTATAAAAAACTGTTCTTGTTTGAACTACTCCCTATATTTATAGGCAAAAGTTGAAATGAGAACTATTTTTAATGCCATTAATGACTCAATAGTAGGGGTATTTTGTTAATTTATATATTTACCCAACCGTGAATTGCCTCCAGGTGAGCCGTCATTAACTTGTGAGGCTTGATTTTTCTCAAAATAACCCTCATTAACATGTCATCAATGATCCATTAACGAGTAGTTGATGAAGCATTAATGAGGCGCCAAAAAATATGTGTCATTCATTAATATTGATCAAGGGTTAAGATTGGTTCTTATATTTCTCGTATGAAAAACAGTTTTCGTTTGAACGTCCCCTATGTATATTAAATTCTCCATATATATATATATATATATATATATATATATATATATATATATATATATATATATATATATATATATATAGGAGGGTTCAAACGAGAACTGTTTTTCGTACGAGAACCGCGAGAACCAATCTCAGCCGTTCCTTGAATATAGGAAGTTCATTGATGAAGAGCGTGGAGGGGATCAAGTGTGGCAGGGTGCATGTGAGGAATTCATGGGTGGACAATGACATTAAAGGATGGGAATTGGATGTCTCAGATTGGTTCTCGCAGTTCTCGTACGAAAAAAAGTTCTCGTTTGAACTTTTACATATATATATATATACCCAACCATGAATTGCGTCCTGAAGAGTCATTATTAATTTACTAGTATTGATTTTTCCAAGATACATTTCATTAATGTGTCGATAATGACTCATTAATGAGCCACCAAAAATTCTTAGTCATTGATTGATTATAATCAAGGGCTAAGATTGATTTTAATCAAGCTCTAAGATTGGTTGTTGCAACTCTCGTACGAAAAATAGTTCTCTTTTGAAACCTCCCAACAAACACACACATATTTATGGAAAAGTTCACTCGAGAATTATTTTTTGTATTAAAAATATGAGAACTATTTGTAATACCATTAATGAGTCATTAATAGGAATATTTTGTTCATTTATATATTTAGCCAACTTTGAATTGCATCCGCGTGAGTCGTCATTAATTATGAGGCATACCTTTTTTTAAACTAGTATTTTACACGCGCGATGCGGCGGGGTAAAATAGTTTCATTTGTCGACATATAGGTGTTATATCTGTACAATTCTAAGTTGGTTCAAACCAGTTTGGTTGTGAATCATGACAATTTAAGTATGAATTGTGACCCGTAAAACTCAACAGTGGTAGCAGAGCCTCGGCTTAGTTTATCACAGTGTTATATATATATATATATATATATATATATATATATATATATATATATAGTGTTTTACCCGAGTGATGCGGCAGGGTAAAATATGTTTTTTGGGATAATATGTAACTTTTGAAGTAAAATTATAAGAAGAATGCGTGTGATTATCGATAATATGTGTTGTCTATATTAAAATCATTTTAAAAGGACTAAATTTAAGATTAGTAATCAAGATATACTTTAAGAAATCTTTTTTTAACAAAATTTATGTTGAATTTAATATTATTTAAATCACAACAAAAATTTAATACCTTAAAAAAATATTTATTAATTTTTGAAAACTATTTTAATTAAGTAGTACAATTAATAAAAGATTACTTACAATACCTTAAAGCAATAAATTATTGAACTAAACTTGAGTTCAATTTAATATGCAATAAATCATAATAATTGGTTATAATAATTTGAAATTAATGTAATTAGTTAGTTTGTTTTGTAACTTATAATTAATTAATTTTTATAACTTCAATATTTGAAAATATTGCTTTAATGTATTGTAATATATGCAAAATGTGTTGTACTACTTAACTTAAAAAAATCTTAAAAAAGATAGGCTAAATGGTTTATAAAGTAGTAAAGATACTCTTTATTAATGTGTGACTAATGAGTCGATAATAGACTTGTCAAAAATTCTTACCAATTGATTGATTTTTAATAAAGGAATAAGTTCTAATGAGAGAGAAAGAGAGATGTTCAAATGAGAATGAATATTTAGGTGACAATAAGAGACTTAATCATAGTCATTCATTTGATTTGATCAGATAGTTTATATTTGGAATCATGAATTTTGACGGTTATGAATTGCAATGGGATGCGATCATTGGATCTAATAGATTAATATCGAAATGATGACTGTAATTTGTTCATCAATTCTCACCTAAATATGAATTCTCATGATAATATATATATATATATATATATATATATATATATATATATATATATATATATAGGGGAAGGTTCAAACGAGAACCGCCCTTCGTACGAGAACTGCGAGAACCATTTTGGGCCTTTGATCAAACTCATCTATGGCTGAAATAGGCGGTGGCATGATTGTAAATAACCCAAACTTCACTAAAACATATGACGGAAACAAAAAGAACGCCTCATAAAAATGAGGGTATAATGGACATTTCATTTAAACCTGGCCCACTAAAAAACGGCGGTTTTTTCTTCCCCCGAGATACGCAACCGTATCTCCACAAAATTCAAAAAACCCTCTCAAAACTTCTCAGACTCTCTCTCTCACTCTGCTTCTTCTCTGTCTTCTTCAATCAGCGAAAACTCCATCGCCATTACCTTTTCCGAAAGCAACAACATCAACATCGACTACATCAAACATAAAAAAAACCAGATCAGAGTAAGAATTTCGTCTCCTATCACTGTTTCTTCCCTCAAAAAAACGATGAAAAAACTTCAAAAAACCCTAAATCATTCAAACCAAAATCACACTAGAAACTAAAAATAAACTTAACATTAATGAAATAAAAACAACTAAAACCTTATGATAAGCATAAAAATTTGAAAAAAAACCGTTCAAAAACTTTTACAAACCCTAACATTTCTTCGGATTATGGATTTGAGATAGAAACACACCTAACCTACATTTTGTATATTAGTTTATGTTAACTTACTGTAAATTGTTGTTGTTTTAAAGATCTTCAACTACAAAAACAATAATCTAATGTTTTGTCCTGATCTTCAACTTACATTTTGTAAATCGTAACTTCTGATTGTTGTTGTTTTCCTGATCTTCGAGTTTAAACAAAAACAAAAATAGGATTTAACTGAACTTAATGTTGTGTATTTGCTCTTGTGCATATATAGTACCCTGTTTTTGCACATTTTTTTTACTGAACTTAATGTTTGTTGTTGTTTTCCAGATCTTCAACTTTCAACAAACACAAATATGGATTCAGGTAACTATAAATAAGTGTTTATTAAATTCGCATTTAAGTGTAATTAACTGTTTATTTCCTATATATTCGTTGGCATTACATAAACAAAAAATAATGTTGTTTTTTTGCACTTGTGCATATATAGTACCATGATTGTTAGTTTTTGTTATTGTATATACACAAATGAGAATATACACTTAACTGATTTTCTATATATACTTGTCCAAACATTAGATTATTGTTATTAACATTTTTGCACAGGTGCAAACACATTTAACTATTTTGTTTATAAACATATGCACTTGTCCAAAACACATTAAGCTCTTTATTATTTACAAAATGAGCATATATTTGAACATGTACACTTGTCCAACACATTTACTTAACTGATTTTCTATATATATGGGTACAAACATCAAATTATTATTTTTGTATAAGCATATATTTGACTATGTTCCTCTGATTGTTAACATTTTTGCACCTGTGCAGAATTTTTAATTATATATAAACATATGCACTTGTGCAAAAATAGTTAGTATTTGTTATTGTATACACACAAATAAGCATATGTTTCAATATGTACACTTTTCCAACAGATGTACACTGTGCAAAAACATTATATTCTTGATTTTTGTATATAAAACAATATTACTCTGTTGTAAACTGTTTTAGTGTTATAAATTTGTACTCTTGTCCCAAAAAACATATTATCAATTAGAAAACCTATAAAAAAAATCTTATTATCTAATATAGGTAGAATAAGAAGTGGAAGAAATCAAAAACTGAACAAGTTTTCAAATACAGAACAGGATCCTATTCAAATTGAAGAACAACAAGGTATGCAAATAAAACATACAAAATTGTAATATGCTCTTTTTTTGCACTTGTGCATATACAGAAAGCTTAACATATAATAGGATTGTTGATAATGGCGTATTTATACATGTTTTATATACCGAAAACGCCGCATTCTTAACCCATTTCCATGGTGATATGTCCAATCAATGATCTAATATGTTAATTATTCACCATGCAGGCTTAAAAGAGCTTAACATGAGAAACATGGACGAATCCCGCGAGAAATCGAGCAAAATGAAGAATACGTAAAAATAGGGCCTTACGGCCGCAAGCAATGTTACTTGCGGCCGCAAGGACCCCCCTGCACCAATAATTGGCCCGAATATTCATTTATTGCACTGTCAGGCCTCGAGACTTACATTTGGCGCGAAATCTTGACTTTTGAGGTTCCTTGCGGCCGCAAGGGATTTGCTTACGGCCGCAAGCATCCCTGTGCAGCAACTTATTTAAACAGCATTCTGCACTCATTTAAAAAAAAGGCCAGTTTTTGGGACAGCTCTTGGCTCAGCCTTGGCTGGGTTTCTCCAGCCTTGGTTCCGGATTCTTCACCCTCTAAACACTCTCCCATGATCCATAAACAATCCAGCACAATTCCATGGTGATATCCAAAGGAGGAGAGCTTGTTAGGAGCTTGGAACAACACTTGGAAGCTTGGACTTTGAAGCTAAAGTGCATATGATTCTGGATTTTCTTGGTATAATCGTTTTATCTTCTGTTTTAATTCGTGTATTATGTATTCCAGATGTTGTTGTACTTATATTTGATGTAGCTAGACTTATATCACTTGGGCCAAGATGATTCTTGGCTAGTTATGGCAATATATTTGACTTTTATGTTGACTTGATGATATCAAGCTTATTAAATTCAGAATATATATGTGTTTAATCATATATGGTATGTTGAATTTGCTCATGTTTATGTGTAGAAATATGTTAGGATAGCTCCTTCATATCTTTGCATTTGGATATTCAAGAATGTATGCTAATTTTATGAAATACCATGTCAATTTGCTATTAGAAATGATACAAACTTGCATGGTGGATGAAGATAGCATTCTTTGGAACATGTTTCAGATTAAGGTCGGTCTGTACTTGTTGAGTATTTTGTTCATATTGTGGTTCTATGCATGTCTTAGTTTCATAGATGAAAATCTAGTTACTTTGACTTTATTTGTGAGTCAAACAAGCTTCAAATTGCATGATTAATTCACAATCTGTTCTTGGGTATGTTAATTGTGGAAATGAACTCATATAAATGCCATGTAGATTCTGTTCTAAGAGTCCATAGTGCACACTCACATGTGTTATGCTTGAAATGTGTTAATCCGACTAGAAATGGTGGTAAAACATGATTATATATGTAGAAATGCATGTGGCTTTATCTTGAATCACAGTTATGATTTGAGTTCTGCTGAGTTTGTGACTTCATAGTGCCTATTTACAGATATCTATGATCTTAGATGAAAATCTAGGTTGTATGTGTTGTTGGATTTCTTTGTGCAAAAATGAGACAGACTGTCGGAATGTGCTTACAGCCGCAAGCAGAAATGCTTGCGGCCGCAAGCTATATTTCTTGTGATAGGTACTTGCGGCCGCAAGTAGAAATACTTGCGACCGCAAGCACCTCTATCCAGTCAGTGTGCTGTTTTTGATCGTATGCGCTGTTTTTAACCATTTTGACACCTTTTTGTGTTCTGATAACTTCTGGATATATCATTTGAAAAGATGTATGTTCATGTAGTTTGACTTGTATGCATCTTGGTGAATTTGTGGTTGAATTATAGTCTTTATTTGTATCCTAAGTGACAGTGTGGATGCAATATACTTGCTTTATTGTGTTTAAATGCTTAGATCAGCGTTTTGATAACTCGAGTGTTGGTTTATTGCATGATAATATGATTTAGCTTAGAAGTAGAACAGCATGCTCCGCGCTTAATCTTCGTCATATCTTCATATTATTGTCATATTTATTGCCGTGACCGGTTCGGATGAATCAAAAGCCCGAGTGAATATTTGTCCTTATGTTCCATCCGGTGTTAATCCGTTCTATCCCTGTATATATTTATTTTCTTGCCTAGCTGTAATTTAGTTGTAGTTGGTCCTATCTTTCCCCCGCGTTATTATCTTGAGCAAACAACGACGATGGTAGAGTAAGGTATCCTGTCCTGGTGGAACGACACCCGGTCTTGCCGAGCCTATACTGCTAACGACCAGGTCATACTTGCCTGGGACGTGTGTGGTGTACCGCTTTGTAAAATCAGGTTTTATAAATTTAAAACGAGGTTGTGGTCTCTTTATTATTTAAACCCCACACTTAAGACACACCAATTGTCATCACAAAATAGTTAACTGTTTTTAGCCTGTTTTGTTATATCCACATATGTGAGTTTGTTTCTCTCGTTCAACCAACTTAAGCTCTTCTCCTTTAACAGGAAAATCAACTTCTTCAACTTCTTCTGAAAGTAGCCCGGAAAAACAACTACCGATAACAAAAGCCGAACAAGCAAAGCTTAAAGGTCCCATTATAATGAAAAGCTTTTCTCCAATGAAACATTTTCATGATAAACAAAAGAAGAGAAAGAGAAAAGAAATACAAAAGGGAGAGACATCTTCAACAACAAAAAAGGATAAACAAAAGAAGAAGTTAAAGAAAAAAGGTAACACAACATTCCATTTTAGTTTATATATATAATTATTACTTAATTTCTGTTAATATTATTAAACAATCCAATAATAAAAAATATTTAAAAATTGTTTACAGTTGAGAAACCTATAGAAAGTTCAATTGAATCAAGCTCGTCTGATGGAAGTGAAAATTTAAATGAAGGTATCTATTTGTTAACTTTCAACAATTTCATTTAATGTTATTTTTAAAAAGTATACACTTATACATGTTAAAAAATATATATAATACATTCTGAACTATTTCATGCAGAAGAAGAGGTGCTGGCAGAACTTCAAAAAAGTATAGAAAAGAAAAGACAAGCAAAGAAAAAAGGTAATTCATACAATTTGAACAAAAGTTAATAGATAAAATTTGCACATGTGCATGTGTTAATTCACATGCACCTGTGCAAAACAAACTATTTATTAACTTTTTTAATACATAAATGAAAAATAAAATAATCATCATTGATTTATTTGTAACAGGTAGAGGTGTTGCTATAAAAGAAACAGGTTTGGAAATAGTTCCTGTTGAAGAGAAGAATAAAAAACTAAAAGCAAGGAAGGAAGCTGAGAAAAAGAAATCCAAAGGTAAATAAATACTTCCATAAAACCAACACATGTGCAAGTTTGTACATAATTGCATTTAGAACAAAAACACTGATTATAGATTAAAATAAACAAAATGCATCATCTGCTATTCTGTTAACATAATGCACAGAAATTGCACTTGTGCATTTTTTGTGCATAAGTGCAAACTTATAAAACTATAAACACTACTTCTGCTTTTCTTTTTAATAAATTTAAAATTTTCAACTGTTCATTTGGTGCACAAATTGCTATGTTAACAAAAAACACCTCATCATCTCATTGTTATGTTTAAAACATATTAACAAATTGCACTTGTGCATTAAATCAAAAAAAGTTTTGCACAAAGTACACATATAACACATTATTTTCACATGCTAGATTTTTCAAAAAGTATTATAATAACTATTTTCCATTCTTTATACATGTTAGTTTCTGAGATTGAAAAAAAGAAGAGAGGAAGAAAGAAAAAGGAAGAAGAGGAACTGAAAGAGGGACCTTGAAAGAAAAGGAAGCTGTCAGTGAAGGCTGTAAAGCCAAAAAAGAAGGATAAATTCCCGTCAATCAGAACAAGGGCTTCACCGAAAACACTCTGTTTAGCAGTGAACAACTTATCAAAACAGCAACAAACAGAGGTTGAAGAAATGGGATTCGGCAAGCTACTGACAATGACACGAGAAGGTGTTACTGCAAAAATTGGTCACTACGTCATTGATTCTTTTGATGAGGACAGTATGTGTTTAAAGCTAGCAAACGACAGAAAAATCAAGATTACCAAACAACTCGTCTTTGAGATGCTAGGAGTACCGGAGGGGAAAAAAGATCTTTACAAACTTCCTAAGCAAAAGTCTCTTGATAAAGAAACGACTGAATGGAGATCTGAGTATCCAGTGAGCATGACTCCTTCTGACTGTGTCAAAAGCATAATAGAAAAGAGAGTGACGGGATGGAGATTCAAGCTCGATTTTCTTACTCTGTTCGTCTCTGCCATGGGCGATATACAAAAGTCAGGGATTTGCAAACTGGATTTCCTACAGCACATCACTAAGGACACTGATTTTAAGTCCATAGACTGGTGTGGCTTTGTAATAGACTTATTGAAAAAAAGCAAATCTGGTTGGAAGAGGAATGCCCCGAAGATTTACTACATAGGCCCCCTTGCCTTCCTCGCGGTTAGTAATTTTTTAAATACCGCAATTAACATATCTAAAATTGTGTCATGAGACTGAAAATTTGTAATTAACATTTAAAAAATTAATTTTCATCACAGCTTGTGTATCTCGATTACACAAAGTGTGCAAAATTTGATGTTAAAAGAACAAGGCCAGCAATCCTTGGTTGGAGTATAGAAAAAATGCGAAGAAGGGAGGAGATTGAAATAGATGAAGGAGGATTTGGATTTGGGGAGTTACAAAAAAAGATGTCTGGAAAGAAATCCCAAGAGGAATCTTTGGAGGTAATAAAAATAGAAAAGACAACTTTTGCAAAGTTGCATATATATTTCTACTTTTTGCACAACTGCCTATGTTTTGCATTTGTGCAAAAACAGTGTGTACATGATAAATGTTTTAACCATACTTTTGCACTTGTGCAAACTGTGAATATGTTTTCAAACATAACAATGATGGATAATGCACAAACATGTAAGTATGAGAATAGTTGGTATTTTACCAAAATCCTATATTCCTTAACAGGGATTATCTTATTGTATTCTTCAAATTGTTCCTTTTTGCACAAGTGCATATGTTTTACACTTATGCAAACAGTGTGTACATGATAGTATAAATCATATGCCCATGCACAAAACATATGATGATTTTAAACTAAAATTCTTATTCTTAAAACAGGATTACATAACTAGATTGACAAATCTGCATGAATGGATGTTCAATGAAAAAGAGCAGTTTGAAAAAATGTGGTATGAGGCTTATGACAAGCATAAGGGAAATCGCACATTGCTAAAGTTAAGGAAAAACATGATAAGCTTTTTAGCACGAGTTGGGTAACTGTCCAAGATACCCAAACTCAAGAAGAAAAAAAAGTTGATCTTAAGGAATCCAAATCAAAGAAAGATGTAAAGGGAAAGGCTGTTGTTGAAACTATTGAAAGTGAAGATTCTAAAACTGAGGACGAAGTTGAGAGTAAAGATGAAAGTGAAGATGGTGAAGATCGTGATGATAGTGATGATGGTAAGGGTAGTGCTGATGATGATAAAGACGGAGAGGATGATGAGGGTGATAGTGAGGATGATGATAATGATGAAGGTGGTGATGAAGAAGAAAACG
Source organism: Pulicaria dysenterica (assembly GCA_947179395.2). Classification (NCBI taxonomy): domain Eukaryota; kingdom Viridiplantae; phylum Streptophyta; class Magnoliopsida; order Asterales; family Asteraceae; genus Pulicaria; species Pulicaria dysenterica. Next base: position 47,717,848 of record OX359295.1, read on the forward strand.
AAGGTGATGATGAGGATGGTAGAGATGATGTTGATGATAATGGTGAGGATGGTGGTGGTGATGATAAAAATGGTAATATTGGTGGTGATGATGAGGATGGTAGAAATGATGATGATAATAATGGTGAGGATGATGGTGGTGATGATAAAGATGGTGAGATTGGTGGTGATGATGAGGATGGTAGAGATGATGGTGATGATAATGGTGAGGATGGTGGTGGTGATGATAAAGATGGTGAGATTGGTGGTGATGATGAGGATGGTAGAGATGATGGTGATGATAATGGTGAGGATGGTGGTGGTGATGATAAAGATGGTGAGATTGGTGGTGATAATAATGGTGAGGATGGTGGTGGTGATGATAAGGATGGTGGTGATGATAAGGATGGTCAAATAGGTGGTGGTGATGATAAAGATAGTGGTGATGATAAGGATGGTGCTGATGATAAGGATGGCGGAGATGATAACGATGGTAAGCTAGCTACTGGTGATGATAAAGAAGGTGGTGATGCTAGTCCTGACAAAACAAAACAAAATGCTGGTGCCGAGAGTTCAGAAAAAGAAACTGCAACCTTGATTGAAAATGTTGTTGTTCAAAAAATTGTTGAAAAGAAACAAAAGAAAACGCTTGATGATTTAGTTTCTAAGATTGTTTCAAGTATAGACAAATCAAATCTGCTTAGCGTTAGTACAATACAAGGTACATGTTAAAAAAATTTATGATAATATGTAGAATATTTTATAAGAAACTATCATAATCTCATATAGAAACTGAACTGTCTTTTATGATTTCAGAAGAAATCATCATTCAGAAAGAGAAGGAAGCTGCAGTGAACGATAATGTTATCAGAAATGAAGGTAAAAAAATTTATGATATACCTGTTTTTGCACATGTGCAAAAATAAAAAAAAAACATTGTACTTAAATTTTTTTTTGTCTTTTTCTTTTTTCTAGATGAAAATCAAATTCTAAAGGAGGTGCCAAACCCCGAAGGAACACCCAGAGTTGAAAATGCATTGAACGAAGGTACGTCACCGTATATATTTTAATTACAATATATAAATTGCATTGAACAAAAGTGTAATTTTTGAAATGTGGGTAAAATCTGAATGGGTAAATGCAGCTGTTTTTTTGCACAAAGTGTAACTGTTTTTTTGCACATCTGCATTCAACGAGAAAGTATTATTTTTGCACAAGTGCAAAACAATGGATGTTCAGAAAAGTTAAAATGAAATTTTCATGCAGTTGTGCAAAAAATAGTTGAACAATCTTAAAAAGGTAACATAAAAAAGATATATCCTCTTCACTTTTATAATTGTTATTTTTACTAAATTTTAAATCAATATACTAAAAAAATGAACAAAAATATCACCAGAAAGCAAATTTTGGTTAGATAGTCAAACAATTAAAGAACTTTCTGTAATAGAAAAAGAAATTGAAGCAAGGGCACGCAGCAAAACAACGGAACTTCAATTATCAACGATTGTCTTGCAACCCGGGCCATCCTTTAGCCTTGGATTGACCCAATCAACCCAAGAAGAAGAACAACCTGAGGCTGACCCGATTGATGCTGAACCAATAAACTACTTGAGCCCAAACATAATTCCTCCTAAGAAAAGGAAAACAGTGGCTTCAAGCTCATTAAAGTCTCCATTCCTTTCAAGGGTGGTGGATCTATCTAAAAAACCCACTGTAGAGGAAATCAGGATGGCCAACTATCTGTTTGAAAATGATGTCGGAGAAGATGACAGGCAAGTCTTCAACATCAAATACAAAATGCACAAGTGCACAAAAAATAAACAAAAATGCACAAGTGGACATTTCTTAAAATTCTTACATTCCTTTTACGCAGTTTCTTCGTTTTCGAGACTGGATATGAAGTGTTTGGTCTGATTGATCATTTCCAGACCTTGAAACCTGGTGAATGGGTGAGCTCAGGCATTGTGGACAATTTTATATCTATTATGAACTATAATGAAAGGTTCAGATGCCCTGGTTCACCTCGTAGGCTATTTTGTACAACATGGATTGTGGTAAGAAAAAATACTTCTATTCTGCTAACTTTCTAACTCCTATTATAAAAAATATATATAATATCATAACATATAAAAATATTTTGCAGCCTGAAGAGTTGTTTGAGAAAGTTGAATTCAACAAGGACGACATGGATGGTTTCAAGAAAAATTTATTAAACGCCTTATCTGGACGTGAAGAATTAATGGACTTGAGATCCTATGACATGGTAAAATAAAACAAATTATCATATCGTATATGTAGTTCTACAAAATATATTAATAAAATTTATAACATCTCTATAATTCTATGAAAAATTGCAGGTTCTAATGACTCGTTATCAAGAGAACCATTTCTACATCATTGTCTTTGACTTCCGACATGAAACCATTGAGATCCTTGACAACAGAGTTTACAGAGAACATACATTGCGGACGTATGCAGATTATCCACTTGGGATTGTAAGTCCTTTAGCATAGATTTGTACATTTACAAAGTAGTTCTGTTATTTAGATTTGCATATAAATGAAACTGTTTTTTTACAAAAGTGCACATGTTAACACCCTAGTTCTGTTATAAACACTATTTTTAACAAAAATAAAAAAAACATTGTATTAGTAATGCACTTTTTAACACCCTAGTTGCTCTGATAAAATGCAGAAGGAACTCTTCATCGGCTATTTAGAACTTGTTGAACACCCAAAGACTGAGAGGATGAGATCAAAAGAGATCAAGATCCTAAACTTGAAGTGGAAAACCAGCACTAATAACATTGATTGCGGAGTGTTTACAATGCGTCATCTCGAGACATATATGGGTGGTGGTGATAGGTCGTATGAGTGTGGTTTGAACGTAAAAGGAAAGCATCAGAAAACATTGTTAAATCGCTTAAGGTACAAGTATGCCTCGAAAATTGTACTTAGTGATATCAACATACATAAAGAATTGGTGCAACTGGAAGCAATTGAGTAGGAAGTGAAGAGAGAAGAAATGGAGAAGCAGAAAAGGTTAGCAAAGGAGAAGAAAAAGGGAGAGAATGTAAAGGCAAGTGTTAAAGGAAAAGACAAAGTAGTTAGTTCTTGATGAAATGATTTTAGGTGATTTAAAATACAATATTTCTGTTCTGATGTTTATTTTCCAATACTTGATGTTTGATTATATCTGAAATACTTCTTGCTGATGTTTAATTCAAAAATCTGTGGAATACTTTTTGCTAAGTACAATTAGGAAGTTGTGAAAAAAGTTGTTTATATACTATAAGTTGTGCAAATTTTATATAATATGCATTAGAAAGGTAGAGCTAAGTACAATCAGGAAGTTGTGAAAAAGTTGTATACAATCATAAATGGAAACATCAGATAAGGTAAAAAGAAAATTTGTTGCACTTGTGCAAAGTGTTTGCATCTGTGCAAAAGTGTTTGCATGTTAACATAGAAATGTAAACTAAAAAACAGTTTGCACTTGTGCAAAAAAATGGTGCATTTGTGCACAGTTTGCACAAGTGCAAAGTGGTAATATCAGAAAAGGGACAAAGCAATGAGGTTGTTGCACTTGTGCAAAGTGTTTGCATCTGTGCAAAGTGTTTGCATGTTATCATTAGTAAAGATAATCTAAAAACAGTTTGCACTTGTGCAAAAATTGGTGCACTTGTGCACAGTTTTGCACAAGTGAAAAGTGGTAATATCAGAAAAGGTACAAAGCAATGAGGTTGTTGCACTTGTGCAAAGTGTTTGCATCTGTGCAAAGTGTTTGCATGTTATCATCAGTAAAGATAATCTAAAAACAGTTTGCACTTGTGCAAAAAATGGTGCACTTGTGCACAGTTTTGCACTGGTAATCAGAAAAAGGTAAAAAGCAATGTTGTTGCACTTATGCAAAAAGTGTTTGCACAAATGCAAAGATTTACCATATATAAAAAGGTAAAAAGCAATGTTGATGCACTTGTGCAAAGTGTTTGCACCTGTGCAAAATGTTTGCATGTTATCATCAGAAAAAGGTAGACTAAAGAAAAATTTGCACTTGTGCAAAAAGTATAGCACTTGTGCACAGTTTGCACAAATGCAATGTAGTTAACATCAGAAAAGGTACAAAGCAATGAGGTTGTTGCACTTGTGCAAAGTTTTGCACCGGTAATCAGAAAAAGGTAAAAAAGCAAGGTTGTTGCACTTGTGCAAAAAGTGTTTGCACAAATGCAAAGATTTACCATATATAAAAGGTAAAAAGCAATGTTGATGCACTTGTGCAAAGTGTTTGCACCTGTGCAAAATGTTTGCATGTTATCATCAGAAAAGGTAAACTAAAAAACAGTTTGCACTTGTGCAAAAAAAGGTGCACTTGTGCAAAGTGTTGCAAACTGTTTCCACTTGTACAATCAGAAAAACATTAAATGCAAACTAAACAGTTTGTACAATCAGAAAAAGAGCTTTAAAATGTCAAGTAACTTTTCTTAGTAAAAAAATATGTGTAAATATCTATTATAACTCTTGCTTGAAAACTAAAACTTTTCAAGAGTTTGATTACTTGTCTAATCAATTTCATATAGAAAAAATATAAATGAAACCCTAAAAATCACTATCATTGTCCTCGTCACCACTATCATCACCAGCATCATCACCACTAGAATCACTGGAAAAAATGAAATCTTCTTCGATATCATCTTCTTCGTCTTCAAATTCGTCACTTTCAAATTCTTCAGTTTCTTTCGCTTTCGCTTTTTTCGCTTCTTCAGCTTCCTTTTGCTTTTTTTCACAATTTAGAGTATCATGATCGTTTACCATTTGATGGCATTTCCAACACATCCTATAGCTTCTTTCCTTAACTTGTTTAATTGGCTTCTTTTTCGCTTTTTCCTTTGCTTTCCCGCTTGACCCAACTAATCTCTTTTTTGTTCCACTTCCTTTATTACGTATACCTTGTGGAACTTTGATCAACACTTCCTTTGGTTCCTCAACCCCAAGTAATCTCCTTATAACAGATTTCTTACTTGAAGGTAGTGAAACAGCAGGAATCTCAGACTCTAACTCCTTCTTCATTTCCTTTAACTTGTCAACAAATAAAGAAAACCTACCATTGTCGCTCCTCAACATGGAAACACAGGAATCAAGCGTGGAAAAGGCTTCATTATAGAGTTTTTCAAACTCAACATTGTTAGCGCCATATTTGTTACGAGTAGAATACAGTTCTGGAGGCACGACGTTAACAGACCATCTTTTTCAGCAAGTACTCTGTAGGAATCTTCTTAAAATTGTGAGAATTCCATACGTAGAACATATGGCGACATGGATAACCATAACGCGTGAAATGTTTACAATCGCATAATGTAGTAGCAACTGAATCTCTAAAAGTGACCTGAAAATGTGAAAAATAGTTGAATTAAAAAATAAGATTGATATGCACAAGTGCATGATGTGTATATGCACTTGTGCAAACAAATTATTAAAAAATGCTAAACAGTTAATAAATATTGAACAAACTGCATTACTTAAAAAAACAGTATCTTCCTATATATAATATGACTGATATGCACAAGTACATTTAGCAAAAAAAAAAAAATTAATAAAATTAACTCACCTTGAATTCAGCAACCACAATACCATCTTTATTCTTGTGCATAATGGTGCAAATTTCAGAACCCCCTTCTTCTAAAACAGCCTTTTGTATACATGACCAAACATTCCTTGTAATTTCTTTCTGAACAAGAAGGAAAGTTGTTCTCGTAAAAAAAGTCGATGCAAACTTCTCAATTTCAAATTATGTACTCCATTTAGGGGTTGTTGTCAAAGTCAAGTGGTCCAAAACCCTCTGCTCATGCCTTTGCTTCTCCATGGCAGTTTCAAAACATGCCAAGAACTAAATCAAAGTATTCCCAGGACTAGAATACACACTAAAAAATGAATTCTCACTCTCAGATCTTGAAGTAGTCTTCATCAAGCAACACATTGGGATTTCTCTAAAATATGCTGGAATCCACCTTTCTCTACAGTTAAACATATCAGTCAACCATTGATTATTGCCCAAATTAAATTCGTTGATAATCGTCTTCCATTGATTCTCAAATTCTGTAGGAGTCAAAAAAACATTCCAAACAATCTTGTGCAGACGTTTCCTAACATCTGAATTGTGTAACAAATCACCATAAACCTAAAAAGAAAGAAGAAAATAATTATGTTAAAAACTATAATAATTAAAATAACATACATTGCACTAGTGCATGTTTTGAAAAATAATAAACATACCTTTACAGGTAATTTCCTCATAATATGCCACATGCATAAACGATGAGTGGAATTGCAAAAAACTTTTGGAATAGCTTGTTTTAGAGCCGGATCTTGATCGGTAAGAACTAGCTTCGGTTCCTTGATATGCGCCTTTAGAAAGGCCTGAAGCAGCCATTCGTATGACTCGATCGTCTCTGACTTTAGTAAACCACAACCAAAAGTAATGCACTTTCCGTGGTTGTCAACTCTGGTAAATGGCACAAACACCATCTTGTACCTTTATAACACACATTTGCAAAAAAAGAACTTGTTAAAAGGAAATGTAAAAACAGATTCAAAAATGCACTTGTGCAAAATGAAAACAAAGTAATATTTGTGTCATATGCACATGTGCAAATCTTTAAAAACCATTACTTTATAAATAATATTTGACAGTTACGTAAATATACATATAGATATAGATAAAAAGACAAAAAAAGGAATAAAACTTACAAATTTGTATCATATGTAGCATCAAATGAAACCACATCACCATAAACCTTGTAACTGTATTTACACATTTCATCGGCCCAAAAAATTGAAGTAAGCTCACTATCCACAACTTGATAATCAAACGAAAAATCTGGAACATGTAGTTTACGGGATTCAAGCTTCTCCACAAACATTTGAGCATCCCTTTCCCCAGCATACATATTCACATCCCGTCGAAAATTTTTGTAATCGGTAACCAGACCACGTACATTACCGGGACCAGACTTTAACAAAGAATTTAGCCTATGGGCTTTCGTTGCACCAAAATTTGATGAAGATACTTTATGAATAAAGTCTTTATCAGACTCTTCCAACTGTCGGTTATAACGTGACATATGCTTCTTATCCTCATCATTAAGAATGTGGTTATGACCTTCAACAAATTTTTCCAATTTAAACGAATCTAACCCAGGAACGCCTTTTAAACAGATGCGCGCTTTGCAATTAGTTACTTTAAAGCTTAAACGTCGTCTTTTCTTTCCAGCAGGATCTAGGGTATTCATAGCAACCCTACTTTTGGGTATACCTGCTCTATTGCAAAGCACATACCGGTTAATTGAGTTTTTGTTAACCTTCGAAGTAGACCTCCTTACACCAAACCCACATTTTTTCCCATACTCCAAATAATACGCAACAGCAGCGTCGTAGTTGACAAAATTAGTTCCGACAATAGGCTTTTCATCCGCTGGAACTTCAGGAATAAACAAAGCAGTCCCAAATTCATTAGCCGTGTAATTACAGGAAAAAGATGACCCATGGCTTGTTTCTGGACCCATAGCTACAAAAAAAGAACAAAAAAACATATCAAATAACTCAAACACATTAAACTGGTACAAAAAATGCACTTGTGCAAAAATTTATAAAACACAGCAATAACTAAATACCTTCAACTTCTTCATTTGCTGGATCATCAGTTTCAAGAAAGTATTCACTATCATCAGGAGGCATATTCAAATCCAGATTGTTAACTGAGAAACTAGAACTTGATTCACCATTACCAGAATTTAAATCCATCTCTGTAGCACAAAAACAAGCAAAGAAAATATTTAAAAACAAAATAAAAACATAAAAAGAAGGACATGACTGTAATCAGTACTGCAAAACATAAACAAAGCAGAAAAAGCAACAATGTGAAATAAAAAACATCAAGTGAAAAAAGAAACCAAAATTTAAAAAATGTGCTAAATCGAATATTAGAAACAATGTGAAATCCAAACTAATAACATTAAAGAAACAAAGTGAAATCCGAGGACAAAGGAATCGGAAATTAGAAACAATGTGAAGCAAAAACTTAAAAACGATGATAAAGTAGAAATTAGGGCACCGAACAAACCAGAAGTAGAAGGCAATGTGAAATCCGGCGACGGCGACGGCAATGTAGACAGACGGCGACGGCGACGGTGACGCGGTAGAAGGTAAACGGAAGAGGATGATGGAAGAGGAAGACCGACGAAGACGAGAAGGATGACGGCTAACAGGTTAGGTCTCGATTAATGAGACTGGTGGGGGGACAATTTTTGGCCTGACATTTTTACCCCTCCGCCAAAAACATGAACGTTAAAAACATCAACTTAAATGATTGGCTAGAAACAGTTCTCGCAGTTCTCGTACGAAGGGCGGTTCTCGTTTGAACCGCGGCCTATATATATATATATATATATATATATATATATATATATATATGGGTTTAATTTCAAAAAGTATATTGAAATTATCACTTTTTGCTTTTGTGTATACCCAACTTTGAAAACTACCATTTAGTGTACCTATCTTTTAAAAATTACTAAATGATGTATTCAACATGCTATAACAGATTGAAGGCTGATGTGTCACTGGTTTTGATGATGTGGTGGGTGATTAGGCAGGTGACATGGATTTCAAATTAAAAAAAATCAAATATGATGATTATTTATTTACATTAATAATAATAAAATTAAAGATCTTGAACCTTCATCCACGTATGCCTAACCAATTTGAAACCATTTAGAGGAACATTTATCCATAGTTCCTAACCTGGAACATTCAATCGGCGACTTGCCGACTTCACACTACATAAGGGACCTCGCACCTCTCCTCCGGCACCACATCAGGGACTTGACAACTTCGCACCTGGAGGGGTTTCACCCCTTGTCACCGGTTGTTCATACGATTATGATTCTTGCTGCATCACTGATTTCGATTAGGTTTCTTGTTGCATCAGTGATTTTGATTTAGGTTTTTTTTCATAGCGATTTTCGTTCATATATGATTTTAATTTGGGTTTTGTTCTTGCTTCATCTTCTATTGATAGTGATTTTTGTTTATCTGTGTTCGTGTTGCATTTTCGATTAAGGTATGAACCCAGATTTGAGGGGTTTCGATTTGAGTTCATGTTAGTGGGTTTTTTTGTTTTTAATGCTTCATTATTCATATTTGAGTTTTAGGATTCTTGATTGTTCATCTTTTAGGGTTCTTGATTTAAGTATTAGGGTTCTTGATTGTTCATCTTTTATGGTTCTTGATTTGATTTTTAGGGTTCGGATACACCTTTGAAGTTTCGGTTTTGTTCAAATTTCACTATTATGCTCTGTTCTTCAATCAGGGTTCATATTACATGAGTTTGAGATCTGTTCTTAGAAGATGAAGATGAATATGTGCTTGTGTTCTTGAACTTTATTTCAAATTTGTTCAAATTTCATTTATCATATTATAACACTAGCTTAGATGCCCGTGTGATACACTGGTCATTATAATTATTTTTAAAAGTTACAACGTTTATAAATAGTTAAAACAACTTTGTGTTTATTAAACGAAAACATATCAACAAACAATAAATGGTTAAAAATAGTCTTTAGACACTTCTACATTCAATGCTCATCAACTTGAGAAGCTGTTGCATCAGCAATAAGTAGTGTTTCTGATTTTGGATCAGCCTTCTTTTTACACTTACTACAAGCGATATAGTACCATCCAGTCGTTGACTTCATAGTTTTTGCAATCACATCTTTAAAATTAAGCAAGTAGAACTCATCATGGTTAGTATGAAAATCATAAGAGATCTTAACCGACGTGTGTTTGTAGAAACTGAATTTTGAGTTGTGTTCCACCAAACGAAATTTCCCAGAGTAACCTCCCACTTGAAAATTAGAAATAATACGAATCCCTCCTCCTCGAGCAAAGATTCAAAGCTAAGGATGTAAAAATGCAAATACTCTGTCTCCCTGATTACCTCAAAATGAAATAGACTAAATTTTAAGATAGTAATGTTCAAACATTTATATAATTAGATAAGAATACAACAAAGTGTATGCAAGTTAGAATTTTGAAAGCCACGAGCAACTACGAAAATTAACCAAAAGGACAACTACACTTAGAACTTTAAAAACCCACGACTACTTCAACACCTAACTTAATATCATGCATGAACCAAAAATGATAGGATCATCGCTTAAATTATTGTATAACTAAATTAGTTATATATCAAGAGATGTGAAATAGAACACTACATAACTAAATAAGTTTTAGATAGAAGAATAACATATACATTTTTAACAAACTCAGAAAGCACGAATTATCTAGATCAAAAGATGTGAATGCATAACTATAAAAGAAGTCCTGAATGGCATTCACCATAGGGCCAACAAATGAGACGAAGGACACAGACAAGAAAAAAACACCACCGTTCTGTAGAGCCAGGAGAAGAGTTCCAGGATGCAGGCAGGACTGTGTCACTCACACATTCCCTAAAAAGGGAATGGCAGTGGCACCTGAACTGTACCACCAGATTTTATATGCACTCTCAGGCTTTCAGCTGCAAAACATGGGACCACAAAGATAGAGAGAATTTTGAGTGATCTCTGCATTTACAAACAACCAAAGTAAACAATTAGGTTCATAACAATTAAAGTCATTTCAAGGATAAACCAGTTCTATATATTTTAACGGATAGGAATGCAAACTACAAAGGCAAGATTAGGTCCTAGAAAAACGAAGTTCGAAAAGTATAAAAGACCAAGTTGACAATCCGCTAGTAGAGAAACAAAGTTAAAAAATACAACATAATCATCTTAAAATATGATTATACCCAATAAGAACAAAATAGTTGGCAAAAACTTGATTTGACGAAGATTTGGTTTATGTTGGGACAACCTAAACTTCAAAAATTTTCCTTTTGATTGTGCAGAGATTGTAGAAAAAGAATTGTTACCTGGTTATTTATGTCACTATAGATTTATTTGAAACTATATATCACGTTTAGTTCATTTTGAAATAATTAATCTTTAAAGTTTTAAAAACAAATAGGTTCACCCTTAATCTGTTTGCTTTACTATTTACTAAGTTCAATGTGTGCAACCAAGATAGTTTGGCATGGGCAATGGAGTTGAATTAAGAAACAAATTAATTCAGAATCTAAACATTCTTTCACCAGCCATGACCAAAAAATTTTGGTGAAACAATTACAGTAATCCCACGTCTAGATACTTTCCCTGCACTGAAACGTTATTTTCAATATGGTAGTTGATCATTCATCAAACACTTCGAGAAAAGTAGCAATAAAAAAAGGGAAAAATGATAAGAGCAAAGACCAAGCAGAGAGGTGATGGTGCAAAGGTTAAAGGACTTGTTAAATGGTCTAAAAATGTAGAAATCTTAGATGCTAAAGTCGTAGTGGTGGTTTAAATGCAATTCATTTAATTTTCTATTTCAAGACTCTAGACTTGTGTATTGCACCTCCAATCTATGAATAAGGGGTTGTTTGTTTTCTTTATTCTCGTATTATTTGCTGTATATATTAAGAGATATCATTAGATTAATAAGGCTGTGTGGAGCAAGAGTTGTATGAAAAATATTATTTCTATTATGTGATGAATTAGAGTCTTATAAACCAATTACATGGGTTTTCTACTCACATTGCCAAAAATATGAATTTCACAACTCTGCACATTGTAGTTTAGAAGGCCTATAGTATAGACGAGACTGCAAGTTAAATTGCAATTCATTCACAAATATGACCAATCAAAATTGCAGCATCTACCAAAAGCTAATCTCAAACAACACTTAATTCTCTTTTTTCAAGTATTAACATTAGTAGTTACAACTCAAGCATATGAAAGAAAAGGGGAGGGGAAGGGATAATCAGACACATTAGGACACAATTGATTAACCATGAATTAGAAGAACACATCAAAAATCAAGAAGAACAACAAATTAATCACCCAATTGATGGATCATGAATTAGAAGAACAGATCACTAATGGACAAGAACAGCAAATTAATCAATGAGTAAATCCAATGATCGGGTATTCAATAAAGAAGAAAACCCAAACGGAATTCTGTATTAAGTATGCAAAAATCAAAACCCCTAAATTGGAGAATGATGAAATCTTACCTTAATCGGAACCCTAGTCCTTGTTCGTAAGAACCCTCTCGTGGGTAGTCATGATGCATCTATCGAAACCCATAGTGGTAGGATTTACATCGAGGAAGGGTGAGAACGCGAACCAATAAAGGGGAAAAGCAAAGAAGGGGAGAACGATGCATCTATCGAAACCCATGGTGGAAGGATTTACATCGAGGAAAGGAGTGAACGCAAAGAAGGGGGAGAACAGATTCTGTTACCTGGAAGGGCGAATGCAAAGAAGGCGGAGAATGGATTCTGTTACGTGGAACTACAAGTCAAAATTGAGGGTAAATAGGTAATCAAGAGGTCAAAATTAGGGGTAAATTAGGAACAAATTTATTAAAATTCTGAAATCTGATTGGCTGATTAGTGAATTAATGATATTATAAAGTTAGCCTTTTAGTATATATAAAAGATTATTCAAGATTTGTTGTTTATGTTATTTGGGTTTAATGTTAGGTTTATGTGGATGAATGTTCTTGATCATGTTCATAGATGAAGACGATGAAGATTCATCATCATCTTATAAATTTAATAAAATAACAACATAAATAACACATGACATGGATGTACACATGGCTTTTTTGACATAAAAATAATTTTAAAATAATAAAATTACTGGTTATCTGAATAACATGTTAATTGATACACAAATTGGTAGATTTTTTAGAGTTCGGTAAACCAAATGGTAGTTTTAAAAGATGGATAAACACAATAGCAAAAAGTGACAAGTTCGGTACACTTTTTGAAACTAAACCCAATATATATGTGACGGTTCAAACGAGAACTATTTTTCGTACGAGAACTGCGAGAAACAATCTTAGCCGTTGATTTGATAAAGTGGAATTCATGGATGTGGAGCGTGGGGGGATCAAGTGTGGCAGGGTGAATGTCATGAATTCATGGGTGGAAAATGACATTAAAGGAGGGGGAATTGGACGGGTCAGATTGGTTCTTGCGATTCTCCTACGAAAAACAGTTCTCGTTTGAACTTTTGCATATATATATATATATATATATATATATATATATATATGAAGAAGTTCATTTGAGAACTATTTTTATTGCGAGAACCAATTTAGCCGTCCAATTTCCCCTCGTTCAATTTGATTGTCTACCCATGAATTTATCACATGCACCTTATTACACTCTATCCATCCACGCTCTCCATCCATTAATTCCACTCACTAAATAAATGGTAAGACTTCTCGCATAATAATGGTTCTCGAATGAACTCTCCCATATATATATATATACACACACACATACACAAAGGAGAGTTCAAATGAGAACTAAGAGAACCAATCTTAGCTCTTGATTTAAATTAATGAATGATTATGAAATTATGACGGCTCATTAATGATTCATGAATGACTTACCAATGACGCATTAATGACTCACCAATGACGCATTCATGAGGGATTTTTTTGGAAAATTAAGCCACACAAATTAATGATGGTTCACTTGAACTCAATTCACGCTTGGGTAATATCTACAAGACTAAAATACCAAATTAATATGTCATTAATGGTGTTACAAATAGTTTACGCAATTTTCGTACGAAAACAGTTATCTATTGAACTTCTCCCTTATAAGCGTAATTAGTCCATGTTTTAAGAATAAATGAAAACAGGAACACACAAGTACCCTCGAAATGAAAAACATGAAAAATGAACAAGTAAATGCTAAATATAGATAAAAGTACATACCAGATAAGCATCCATTCTTTAAATAAGGGTTTACTTCAATGGACTTGGGTCCGTATCGAGCGTAGCAAAGCCAGGTATACAACACAGTACCATTGTCCAGATCCAAATACCTTTTAACTCCATCTCCATAACAACAACTTACTTTGTCGAAATAGTCATGGTCGGATAGTGTCCATATAAGTGATACCGGAACAAAAGAATCATCATAAAAAAACCTTCCTTCGCCATATAAATTCTTATCTACCAAGAATGCAGGCCCACAACCTTCAACTCTTCCCTGTTTTTCCAACCGTGTGACGTTCATGGTGTATGACCTGAGATAACGAGAAATTTTTGTTTGGCAACAAGTAATGCCAAGACAATTATTCTTTTCACTAATAGTGTCATTGTGGCAATCTGTGGAACACCCGGTGAGCACCCGTCCATTATCTATAATAACGGCATTACCACACCCCACAAAAACAAAATTATTGGATGATTTGGAAAATAGGAAGGGGCTATTATTAAGATTGACACTCATGATCTGACTGTTATTGCTACAATCAGATATGATTGGTGTGTTAATTGTGATTGTTTGATTCATCAAGTCAATAGCCAAGACTTCGAGTTGGTGGAGTGCAGATAGGTATGGTATGGAGGAGTTGCAATCAATGATATACCATTCATTAACAGAACAGCCTGCTCCAATACCAAAAGGGTATGGAATCCTCACGTTCCCGCACATTTCATTGCACCCTTCCTTCGCATACTGGACACTGGCTAATGACATTGTTGTGAATGAAAGCAAGATAAGTAAAGAGCAAGGATGAAACAACTTCATATTTGTAAAGCACACGTGTATGATTGATGGAAGAAGTGTAAGGAGTGTTGGTTCTGGGGTTCTAAGAATAATGGCCAATTAAAGTAAACAAAAACAACAATTAAAGCTATGACTAATTGCTTTAAACTTTTAAGGGGCTACTCAAAATACTTATAACTTTACTTTCTTGTATGAAGATTTCCCTAACAAGGAGGTGCTTATGTATGTTAATTTATAATGGCTGGTATGATTGAACGAAACTTCTGAGAAATAAACCGAAAACCAATATAAGTCCACACCCCTCATAAATCAAAACTTCAAATCTTGCCGATATTTTCTACTACAAGATTACGATAGATTTGGTCGTAGAACTACTTACCTCATTAATTGTACGTTGAATTCTATAAGGAGTATTAATAATATACTATATTACATTGACATGGTCCTCCTCACCTCCTTGCAAGCTTGTTTCATGGATATGTTTACAATATATCATGAGCGAGTATTTAATTTTCTAAATTAAGACCATATATTCTAATTCAACTTTAATTAACGGATAGAGGATCTCGCTGGCATATTAATAATTCAGTATAAGTCAACACAAGACTTCACTATCTATTAATGAACACTTATTCTATGTACTAATGAAATATATCTTAAGTATTTGATTACATAATAAGAACTTGTTCTAAGTCAACTTAAAGTTCAGTGATGAATACAGGATATATGACCAAAGTTAGATATTTTCTTATGGTAATCATCAAACAAGTTTCATGTATAAATAAGCATGGGTGCACTTATTGAACATATATACTTTTTAGCAACTTAAAATCATCATTATCTAAAAGCTTAAATTGTACTTGGATCAACTATGCAGTACCCGATCAGCACACCAAAACAAATTTAATGCATTATGTTCCTGTTCCTCTCGGAAAAATTCAAAATCTATTATTAACCAATTTCACTTAAAATCCTGAAAAATGTGGCACAAAGGGATCGATGGTCTTTATATCGGGAAACATGAGTCGTGTGGCAAAAAACAATCTAAGCATTCACGAGGTTGATGTTCAAGTTCTGCCACTGACTATGATATATAGAGACAAAGTTTGATGAGAGTGAGGCAAAGATGGTGGAGGATATGCAATATTAAAGTTAACCGTATTATGAAGAGATTTTTCTTTGATTTCCTACAGATTTGAAATAAATAGTATTTATGGTTATATAGTTTTCTTCATAAATAGTATCTCTTCTTATGCTTTTTCTTCTTTTTCTTAATTTGGTCATTTAAGACCGAAAATTGTTAAAAAAAGATTTCCAAGTTCCAACTAATCAATATAGTTCTCTAATGATGTATATAATTAATATCGCTCATTATACAATCACATGTGATGGTAAAATCATTACATGTTAATTAAAAATATGTCATCCCACCCAAATTTTTAAAACTCAATCTAGACCATTGATGGGGCTGACCCAAGGGCTAAGATTAGTCCCTCAGGACTATGCAATAAGTATGGACTATATTTAACATTTCTCATATATATATATATATATATATATATATATATATATATATATATATATATATATATATATATATATATATATATATATATATATATATAATGGTTTAAATAAAAACTATTTTTTATACGAGAACTGCGTGAAATATTTTTAAAATTTATGAGTTTTAAATATATATATATAAATATATACACATGAGACTGTTGGTCCAAATTGTTGGACATTAAAATTTAATTCTTAAATTAATCTTATCCATTCAATTTATTTGAATTAATCTCATTCACTCAATTTTTAATTACTATTTTACTGTCCTAATTTACTTTAACTTTTTATTTATTTAAAATATATACGTTCACTAACACACTCTCTCACACAAAAACAAGCATCCAACCACATTGGCATAATTTCCAAAATTTTACCTATTTCTTTTCTCTCCTTATTTCATGGATATAAATCTATTTTTCATTTTTTAATGCTTTTTAGGCTTAGTATTTAAAACTAATAGAATAGTTCATACAAATATAAGAAAATTTGAGAAAAAAAACAGATATATTGCTGAAATATTTCATGACATTGAATTACGCAAATAACATATCATTACATTCTTGAAAATGACATGTTGCGTGGGTACGATGCTATATATATATATATATATACGAAGGTTCATGCGAGAAGTCTTTTTATTGCGAGAAGCGTTTTCAACCCTTAGATTAGTAAATTAATGGTTAAGATTGATTATGGCAATTGTGTAATTAAAATATATTATTAGGATATTAATGTATAACTAAAAGGGGCAAAAATGTAATTTTAACCAAAAAAAACTCCACCTTAAATCTCTCTCCCTTCTACCGTGATATTCCATATCTCCCACAAAATTAATTGCAGCCACCATAGGAAACCCTCAAAATTAATTGCAGTCACCATTGGAGTTTCCTTCTTGACAAAAGAAACAATTTTCAATGAAAATAAATCACAGCCACCAAAGCATTTCTGGTGGTCTTCTACCGGTAGCATTCAACCACCGCACAACCCATCTTCATCTCCATTGACGGCAATCTTGAAGACTTCACACCACTATTTTTTCTACTCAGATTCCAGAAACTATCACCGGTCTGAAGTCTCCACCGTCAGCCAACAAAGAGCATTTTCTGGTCGTCTTCCACGGTAGCATTCAACAACCGACAAACGGTCGACGAAAAGATCTACACCATCAAAAACCCCAACGAGAAGATCTGAACCATCAAAAACCCCAATGAGAATATCTACACCATCAAAAACCCCAACGGGATGATCTACATCATTGCCGGAACCTACAAAATCGGTGGTAAACAATAAATTTTTGTTTATTTTGTTGTTAACTTACACTGAGATGTGTATAATTCTTTTTTTGTTGTTGTTGCTAACTTACAATGGTTGTTTATAATTCCTTTTTTAAAAGTATATTAATGAACATGTTAGTTTTTATTCTTGTATGCTCTATTGACTGTTAATTATTAAATTTCTGAAATAATATGTTTTGAGTTGTTTTAGTTTCTACAAGAGCTTAAAATATGTTTGACTATTGAAGCAATATTAATCTTATAGTGTTTCGTAGTGAACTCAGATTGCTTTTGTTTTGAATCCCTATTTTTACATTGGTTCGATAGTGAACAAGAAAAATGTATTTTTTAGCTTGACACTAGAAAATAATTTAACACACAATAGAAAATAAATAAAAAAATTATTTGCATTAATAAAATCAACAATGAACACATGTTTTACTTGTAATCTAATAAACATTTATTAAGCGTAATTCAGCAGTGAACAATAATAATTTGTTTGTTATAATGGCCGCACCTCCTTCTTAATGTTAAAATAAAATGTTCACAAGTGAACAATGAGGAAAATGTGTTTATTAATAAATAATTAAAAGGAACAAAGAGGAAAATTTGTATTCTTCCGACAAATTACTAATGAACTCTACATGACAATAAAGAATTAAAAGTTTGTGTTCTTTAAACTGTTAGTGTTTGGTGTGATTTTGAAGAAAAAACTAAAATGGTGTGAAAAAACATAAAAAATATAAAATATAAATATACCTAAGTGTTGATTTAATTAAAATATTTAATGTTAGAATGTTTCTTTTTAAAACTGTTAGTTCGTAAAGAAACAAATATCATTTATCTGAAATTACGGATTAAGAATTTGATTAAATTAAAATTGTTAATTGCTAATAGTTATAAAACTAAGATTAAATTAATATAAATGGAAAATAAAAACGGATTGAATTTATTGCAAAATCCATTATATAACAAATTGAGAGAAATTGGAGGAATTACCAAGTTTAAATTAATAGTGATAATTACAATGATTCTAAAAAGACATAAATATCCTTTTGACTAAGATCTTGATTAATTGAAATCTAATGGTTAGAAATGTTTCTTGCACTTCTCGCAATAAAACCACTTCTCGCATGAATCTTGCCCTATGAATATATATATATATATATATATATATATATTCAAATAAAAAAAAAGTTAAGGTAGAAAAAGTAAGGAGTAATTAAAGCATGACACATGACAAATATGAGGTGGTTGTTTTAAGGAGGGGAAGGAAATGCTTGTGAGGGATTCAGAGGAGAAATCATGGGTTAGGAGGGATTAGGAGGAGCAATTTCTCTATTTTTATATGTAAAAACTTCCCTACCACTTTTGAGATTATTGGAAGGGAGAGTTTTTGTATCCTTTTCCTTTTTTCCTTCTCACTCCTTCCCTTCTCTTCATAAAAAAACTCGTAAAAAAACTCGAGATCAGGCTGCTAAAGTTCTGCAACCTCTTTCTCTCCCATGTTTACCCCCTCTTTCAGAGACTCAAACCCTATTTTCCTTTTTATCATGAGTCGCGTCCTCTGTGGCGATGCCCAAACCCACGCAGAATCCGTCTATGCCGCTGATGCAATGACGGACACTGCAACCATCGTTTGCTTCAAAATCGATTGTGGATTGTTGTTTATCACGCAATCATTATCGTTGGTTGCTTCTCCACCGCCGTCGCTGCTCTGCGTAGTCCCCGTCGCTGCTTGCGTCACCTACCGTTTGCGACATCGCTTACATTGCCGTTGGTAACGGTCACCGGTTACCCTTGTTCATCCGACAGACAACAACTACTCTTTTGACATAGATGGTGTGTATTACAACCATATTCTATTGTGATAAATCTATTTTACAAAGGACGTATTTGCGGCTGGATGTGTATTCTGTTGCGAACAAGTAAAGTGAGGAGCAAATATCAAATCTGCTTAGCGATTACGGGCATGGTGCTAATTGATATGTTCATAAAAGTTCTATGCTCTGTTATTTGATGTTCGTGTGGTTCTATTATGATATTGGTGGGTATTGGTGTATATGTAAGAGTGAGGCTCATCTTATGTTGTGATATGTACTCATGAATGTTTGAGTATCAATTTTTTTGCGTTTGCACTGGATTCACAGTATTTTTAGTTTTCATCTTTTGTTTAATTTTTTTTCTCACTGTAAAAGCTTGAACCAGCAGCGCATGGATTTTTTGGATGAAAAGTATATATGAATTAATTTGTAATTATTCATCAATGTATAATTTTACTGTGCATCAATTTATAATCGATATTTTCTTGATTGTGAATCAATTCATTTTTGACAACTCGTGTTGTGAATTATATACTGTTTTTGTGCATCTAATTTTTTCATTAAATACATAAAAAGAGTTATGGAAAATAGCCACATTAGGAGTAAATTTATAATTTTATAACTTTAAATAGCAATTGTATCCGTAAGTGCTTTTTTTCAATAATTAAAGAAAAAAGCAACATTTTTAGGAGGAAACTTGAAAAATCTAATAGCTAATTTTTCTCTTTACATTTTTTTATTTTAATTTCATTTTTATTAGAATTCGACCATATAAATATGCAAAAGTTTAAACAATAACTGTTTTTCGTACGAGAACTGTTTTTACTGTTATTAATGGCTCCTTAATAAAGGTATTTTGGTAATTTACATATTTACCCAACCATGAATTGTGTTCAGATAAGCCGTCATTAATTTGCAAGACTTGATTTTCCCGAAATAACCCTTATTAATATGTCAATCTTGAGCTATTAATGAAGTTTTAATAAGCCGTAAAAAACTTAGCCATTGATTATAATTAATCAAAGGGCTAAATGGATCAATCGCGAAATAGGCAAAATTGTTGAATTGCAAATAGATAAAATTGTTGAATTGCAAAATAGAGAAGATTGTTGAATCGCAAATTGGGGATAGCCTCAATCACAAATCTATAACATTAACAACTAGATTCAGACTCAGTATTGACGTGATTAGCAATGTTTTGTAGTTTCTCGCAGCTTTGGAAGGCCTTTTGCGGCGACCTTTTAGCGGCGACAGGCTTCCATTTTGCGGCGACCGTGAATATTTTAGGTGGGAAATAATCCGGTCATGGTTTTCGGTGGGAAAAAAAGAGGGAACGCCCTTTAGCGGCGACGCCTTTTAATCACATGGTTGTGGGCCCAATTTTTGTCGTTTAGCGGGGTTTTAGCGGCGAAATATGTCGCCACAAAAAGTGTTCGCCACAAATTCTTTATTTTCTTGTAGTGATAGTACTTCTATCCTCTAACATTCATTTATAAATTGTACCATGGCCATCTCGGTCTAGAATTATGTCCCATAATAAATATGATCTTACAATCTTACATGGATCCCATATAATTAAATGCAAGTATAAAAAAAAGGAAAAATCTATGTTCTAATCCACATAAGTTTGACGACACCCTTGTCAGTGATAGGAGTGGAAGGGGGATATGGGTGGTGGGAGTCACCACGAGTGAAGAGTGTGGGTGAGGGATTACCACGCTATTATAAAGTGGGGAAGATGATTAGAGGTGAGTACCACTAGGGGTGGGTGCGCAACTTATGATGGGTTGTGGGTGTATACACACACATACTCTCTCTCTTTTCTAATATGTTTATATTTTTTTAAGTAGGTCCAAGAATTTGGTGTGATTAGTAGTAACCACTACACGACTGTGCGGTAGATTATATGGCGGGAGAAAAAAACCAACATGATGATGTGAAGGATATTATAAGATGTGAGGGTTGAAAATACTCCAAGAAATCATATTCCAAACATGTCCCACATATTTCAAACAAAATGAATGTTTGTTGTAATAAAAGTATATTGCCAAATTAAATGAAAGCAAATTTTTTGTTTTATGCATTTATTCCATTTAACCCTCACAAGATTTTATACGCACAGTGACTATATGAGAACATAACTTGTATAAACAAAAAGCAACTTCCACCATAGCATCATTGACTAACACTTTCATTGAAACTCCACATTGCAGTCGATGAATTACTGTGTGTTAGCAGTGTCCGTTCCTCCCTATATATTACGGGTCCGACACTAGTTTGAACAGTAGTGGGAATATGTGATGTTCGTATGGTCTCTAACTCCATGGCTACTTCTTTCATAGTTGGTCTATTCTTTCCATTCATATTCAAACATCGCATTGCAAGCTTAGCCAATATGATAAGTTCATCCCTAGTACCCTCTTTAATCACAATTCCATCAAAAATAGACATAGCACGCTCCTCTTCCATAGCCATCATAAAGTATGTAGCCAAACTTCTATTTTCACCAAAACGAGTTAGGGAAATTGGTTTTTCTCCCGTTAAGAGTTCAACAACAACAACACCAAAACTATAAACGTCACTTTTTTCAGTGAACTGGCTAGACTGAAAGTACTCTGGATCTAGATAGCCAAAAGTACCTTTCACTAAGGTAGTCAAATGAGTTTGATCCATCGACACGAATCTTGAAGTGCCAAAGTCGGAAACTTTCGCCCTGTACTTATCATCCAAAAGGATATTAGTTGTTTTGATGTCTCTGTGATATATTGGAATGGAAGTTGCCGAATGCAAGTAAGAAAGTGCTTCAGCAACCTCTGTAGCTATTTGTAATCTCATGTTCAGAGACATTGGAAGCTCATCATTCATATTATGAATACGATCGTACAACGTACCATTAGGAATGAATTCAGAAACTTGTAGAGGAACTTCCGTCTCTAAACAACATCCCAAAAGTTTGACGACATTCCTATGGTTGACTTGTGAAAGAATGACCACCTCATTGATAAACTGCTCTAATTGGCTTTCATCGACTATTTTTGATTTCTTGACTGCCACAATCCTTCCATCCACTAACATTCCTTTATAAACAGTACCTTGGCCTCCTCGGCCAAGAATTCTGTTCTCGTTGAAGTTGTCCGTGGCCTTCTCCAACTCGCGTGATGTGAAAAGTATGGTTTTATCAACTAAAGCCGAGTCGGTTTCTTCTTGTTGTTTTAAAAGCAAACCACCATTGCGTTTAAAAAATCTCTTTCTTCGTCTCCTTTCTTTTGTTTTCTTGATGCATTTAAATAATGCATAGCTGGTTGCCACAAGAAAAAGTATACCCATGCTGATGCTAAGACCTAATGAAACGCCAACAAAAAAGGAAAGCTTAGTATTGGTATATCTTTTAAGAAAAATGTACAATTCATGCTCAAAGTATTTGGAATCACATAATGATCTATATATGCTTAGCAAGAAGTTTCTTAAAAATTATTGATTTTACTCAGTCGAAGGTATTTATTTTCATTAATTATATAATAATAAATAATAAAATTTAGATTGTTATTAAAAAAAACTATTTATATGTATGATATACTATGTTATAATTAGAATTAGTGCGGCAGTTTTTGCACAAGTGCTAGCTCTTTCTGGTTAACCTGAATATTCATGATACATGCTTGAGTGTGAAACTAATACCAAGTTGAACGGTTTGCTTATGATACATAGCAAGTGTAGATGGTGATAAGCACATATGAGAAGCATATATAGATCGATATTACCTAATATAATACCCAAGGATGGTCCACTTTTAGTAGAAATATCTTCACAAACGAACTTCCGTTCCAAGACTAAGCCATCAACGTCGTATATTCTTTTATTATTACAGTAACCTCCACTATCCAGGCAACTTTGACACTCTTTCGTATCGGCTACAGGTCCTGAATCTGTAAGATGGGGCTACATGTTAGAAAAAACAAAAACACAAAGTACGACGGAAAACACTACTAGAAAATCTCCAATTACCGACGGATTTTCCGACGGAAAAAATCCGTCGGAAATTTTCTGACGGATTAGCGACGGTTTACAGATGAACCAACGTTCTGACGGATTTCCGACGGATTTGCGTCGGATAAGAGTCCGTCGGAAATCCGTCGGAAACCATTGTAATTACCCATGGATCTGCGACAGATCTGAGACGAAAAATTGTCATCGGAAATCCGTCGGAAACTTCTGTTGGAAATCCGTCGCAAAGCTAATCCGCCAGAAATATGTCGGAAAATTCCGTCGCAAATCAATCGCAAATTCATCCATCGGAAATCCGTCGTAAATCTGCGAGGAAAGAATGTCTTCGGAAATCCGTCGGAAAATTCTGTCGGAAATCCATCGCAAATCCGTTAGTGATCCATCACTCGCAAATCCGTCGGAAATTTCCGATAGATTTCCGACGGATTTCCGACAGACGTTTTAGTTTTCATATTTTTTAAGAGTTATGATCGTACTTTGTATATATATTTACACATTTTATGGTAATAGAAATGTTTTTCTTATAAATGTCAATTTTTGACTCATTATAAATGTAATACTTGTACTGGTGTATATGTGTATATGTACGATTGTATACGAAGAAAACTATCAATATAAATGATTTTAAAGAAATACTATTTCCCACGGAATTCCGACGGACGGTTCTAATTTTCGAATATTTTTAAAGTTATGATCGTTTTTGTAATATCTTTATATGCATATATGTATACCACGTTACACGAGATTCTGTGCATATGTATATGTAAACGTATAAAGATACATACATGTTCGTGTGTTTATGAGTATGTAACTTTAGATTTAAGTATAATTTTAAGGGGAATACATGTACTTGTGTATATATGTGTATATGTACGATTGTATACGAAGAAAACTATCAATATAAATGATTTTAAAGAAACACTGTCGGTAATCTGTCGCAAATCCGTCGGAAATTTCCGACGGATTTCCGACGGACGGTTCTAATTTTCGAATATTTTCAAAGTTATGATCGTTTTTTGCGATATCTTTATATATACGCTCACAAAAGAAGTGTTTTTACTTATAAATATCATTTTCTACTCATGATTTGCATATATGTATTCCACGTTTCACGAGATTCTGTGCATATGTATATGTAAACGTATAAAGATACATACACGTTCGTGTGTTTATGAGTATGCAACTTTAGATTTAAGTATAATTTTAAGGGGAATACATGTACTTGTGTATATATGTGTATATGTACGATTATATACGAAGAAAACTATCAATATAAATGATTTTAAAGAAACACTATCGCAAATCCGTCGGAACTAATTTTCGAATATTTTCAAAGTTACAATCGTTTTTTGCGATATCTTTATATATATGCTCACAAATGAAGTGTTTTTACTTGTAAATATCATTTTCTACTCATTATTTGCATATATGTATACCACGTTTCACGATATCATTATATATTTGCATCAATGTATAATTATATATATATTTTCTACGGATTTTCAACGATGTTTTTTTTATTTTAATTTAGTATTTATGATTAAGATTATGAAAAATAATTTTTAGAATATTGTTTAATTTTAAGTTACTATACCTTTTAATATAAGTATTTACAATATAATATATTTATATAGTATAGAGAAAAAAAAAACTACGCTGAAACTTTCCCCCCAAAAGAACCCAAATTTCTCAATTTCCTTTCATAAAACCCCCCAATAAGCTTTGGCTAGTTATGTAAAAGATTTAGGGTTCCATATTCATTTTGTTCAGCCGCCTCCTGTCGATGGTTGGCTTCTACACCACCACGTACCGACACCACCACAACACATCGCTGCTTTTTATCTTCGTTGCTCCGCCTCCGATTACTACACATCTCCGCCGACCTCTACCTTAAGCCACCACTACAACCCCACTCCATTGTTATTCCACCACAAGGTTGATTCGCCGCCGATTCACCGTCGATTCTCCGACCACTTCACAGCACCGTAGATTCTCCAACAACTACATATTGACGTCGATTCGCTGCCTTTGCTGACGCTTCTCTTCTCCAGAAGGTCACGAATAAGACTTCGTCTCACGAAGATCGTTAGTCCATCAAATCTCACGGGTAATCATGTGATTATTGTCGCGAATCTATCATTCTTATGGTTAATTGATTTTTTTAGTATAAAACATTAAACCCAATCTTGTTAACCGGTTCTTGTTAATCGATTCTTGTTAATTGATTATAGTTTATTTTATTAATATAAGCCCTAGAATCATAGATTATTTTATTACATGGAATTATATGCTATAATCATGGAATTATTGTTAACTGGTTCTGTTTGTTTTGATTACTTCAGTTTGTCTTTTATAATCATGGAATTATTTGCTAATGTTAGTGAACTTGATGATAATGTTGGGCAAGAGAAGAGGCATGAAGTCTCAAATTCCTAGGTACTAACGGATCATCTGATTACTTTTTGTAGGAGCAAACACAAGGGGAAAGCCCATATTTTTGAAAGATGCACAAGGCACATGAAGGCGAAAGTGATTAGTGATGCAACGTCAGAAAAAATTGCAACAATGTAGCTACCTTGTATTATTTTGTGCGTTTGTAACTCTAATTGTCTTACCAATTTTTGGTAGGTTGTTATTGAGAAACAATTAGAGAGTTAATAGATGAACTGTGAATTGAATCATATTTTGCACCTAATGCAATTTTATACAAAACTATTTCTTTAGTATTTACCTTTAATGATCCGAGTAATAGTATACATAAACTAGTTTTTTTGACAAAATATACAATTTGTGTATATTTGTAAGCAACGACTAATATGAGCTATTTAATATGTTTTTTGATTTTTTTTAAAAATTTGTCGAAAACGTGGTTCCTCGGAAATCCATCGAAATACGGTCCATTGGAAATCTGTCGGAAGCGAGGTCCGTCGGAAATCCGTCGGAAGCGTGGTCCGTCGGAAGCGAGGTCCGTCGGAAATCCGTCGGAAGCGTGGTCGGTTGGAAATTTGTCGGAAATCCGTGGGAACCGAGGTCCGTTGGAAATCCGTCGAAAAAACCCGTCGCAAATCCGTCGGAAGTCGATTAGCGAGGCCCCTTTTTCCGGTGGTCATATTCCGTCGGAAATCCGTCGGTAACGCCGTTTTCCGACGGATTTCTGACGGATTTTGCCGTCGGAAATCGCCATGTTTGTTGTAGTGAAAAGAAAAACAAAAAAAATTCTAATAATTGTAGAATTACATACAAATGCATCCATCTCTAAGATAAGGGTTTCCTCCGCAAGAAAGTAAATCGCATTTCCATGAATCCATCGAAACACCATTACCTAGATCTACTTTGAATATCTCATCACCACTCCGATAACAGATTCTTTTATCGTAATCAAGTTCTGAAAGAGTCCATAAAAGTTATGTCGGAATAAAAGAGTTACTTTGAGAAAACTTTCCATTCTCAAATGATTTCTTATCCACCAAGAAGGCAGACCCGCAGGCTCCATCTGTACCTTGTCTTTCCAAACGTGTGATTTGCATGGTGTAAGACCTGAGATAATGAGAAATTGTTGTTTGGCAACAAGTGATTCCAAGGCAGTTATTTTTTTCACCAAGGCAATTTGTTGAACACCCAGCGACGGAACTCCCATTATCCATCACAACAACATTACCACACCCCATAAAAACAATATTATTGTGTGATTTGGAAAACAGGAAGGGACTTGAATCAAGATTGGTACTCGTGGTGTAACTGATACTACTGCAATCAGAGATGATTGGTGTGTTAACCGTGACCGTTTGATTTTTCAAGTCAACACCCAATATTTCGAGGTGGTGGAGTGCAGATAGATATGGTGTCGAAGAGTTGCAATCAACGACATACCAATCATTGATTGCACACTTTGCTCCGATTCCGAAAGGGTATGGGATCCTCACACTCCCACACATACTATTGCACCCTGCCTTGGCATAGTTATTACTTTTTGCTGGTCTATCTGTTGAAGAAAGGGAGATAAGCAAATAGTAAGGTTAAAATAACTTCTTTTTGTGCAAGAACATGCGATGACTAAAATGAAAGGAGGTGTTTAATTATGTTTAATGATAAAGGTGGGTAATATAATATTGGAGGAACCAACCGAGAAATTTACACTATGTGGGAAGTTTTTCCACTTAACGATTATAATGGTGGTCAACAGTTAATTGTACTCATACGGTGGTAGAACTATTTAATTGGTATGAGAAATGCGAAACAATTTTTAATATCGTTAATGAGAGGTCATTTAAATATTACCTAACAATGAATTGCTTCCATATATCGACAATTATTAATATTCGAGACTTGATTTTCTCAAAATACTCTCATTAGTGAGTCGTTAACGAGCTCATTAGTGAGATATGAATGACTCATTAATGAGCTCTTGCAATTATTAGTCATTAATTTATTCTAATCAATGGTCAATATTTGTTGTCCCTTTTTTCATCTCCTATTAAACGTTTATGTATATATAGGCAAAAGTTCAAACAAGAACTGTTTTTCGTACGAGAACCGCTCTTATTACTAATATCGCTAGAACTAATCTGATCTATCTAATTTTTCCTCATTCAATTCTATCACCACCTATGAACAATGTTTTAAAACCCGGGTTTTTAGTTGACCCGGTCTCCTTGCCGGGTCGCGGGTTAACCGGTTCAACCACCGGGTCAACCCGGGTCATGCCTTTTTTCCTTTTTTTTTAAAAATATATCTGCATATATGTATTTATATATAGTGGGAGGTTCAAAAAAGAACCTTAAATAAATTAAGAATGGGAGACTCAATCCTAGCCGTCCAATTTTCCTCTTTATATGTCATTGTCCACCCATGAATTATTCACATGCACCCTACCACACTCGATCGAGGTGGTAGCGGAATCCGATGAAAAGCAGGAGGCGGTGGCTATTGGTGTTTCATTGCAGGATCCGACGAGAGGAAGCGGTCGATCGAAGAAGAGGGTATGTGCTTTGGAGAGTATCGAAGAATAGAAGAAGAGAATGCTTGTCGGCTAGGGTAAAAGTTAACGTACGCAATGTTCCCGGTTTTTTTTTTTAATTGGAAGCCGGGTCAAAGTGGGTCAATGAGGCCAGTTCAACCCGGGTTAACCAAAAACCTGCCGGGTCACTGCGATTCAAAAGTAGCCAAAAACCCGGCCTTAATCGGCCCGCCCTCATGACCGGGTCACGGGTTAACCGGCCGGGTCGACCCGGGTTTTAAATCATTGCCTATGAATTCATCTTATCTATCTTAACACACTTTACACTCCCACACTCTCCATCCATAAAGTTCATTTGGGAACTCTTATCATTGCAAGTAACACGAGTACTATTTGTAACCACGTTTAATGTTCATTAATGACTCATTAAATGGTTATTTTGGTCATTCGTGAACCAATAAATAACTTTGGCGGCTAATTATTAGCTCATTAATGATTGATGATTGACTCATCAATGATTGATGATTGACCTGTTAATGACAAATTAATGAGTATATTGGTCAAATCAAGTGTCTCACATTAATGACGCAACTAGACGTAATATCCATATTAATAAGTCATTAAGAATGTTAATATAAACAGTTTTCTCAATTCTCGTAAGAAAATCGGTTATCGTTTAAACTATACCCTGTAAAACATGAAACATGAACTAATAAATGCTAAATATAGATCAAAGTTACATACCTGATAAACATCCATTCTCTAAATAAGGGTTTCCTTCAATGGAGCCAGGGTTTTCATCGTAATTATAGGAGTCTGGAAAGTTGCAATACCAAGTATACACTGCAGTACCAATATTATCCAGATCCAAATAGCTTTTATATCCATGTCCATCACAACAGCTTACTTGGTCAAAGTAGTCAAGGTCGGTTAATGTCCACATAAGCGATACCGGAACAAAAGAGTTAATATCAAAAGCCCTTCCGTCACCATATAAATTCTTATCTACCAAGAATGCAGAGCCACAACCTCCATCTCTAACCTGTTTTTCCAGCCGTGTAATGTTCATGGTATACGATTTGAGATAACGAGGATTTTTTGTTTGGCAACAAGTGATGCCAAAGCAGTTATTCTTTTCACTAATAGTGTCGTTATGGCAATCTGTGGAACACCCAGTGAGCACACTTCCATTATCTATAATAACGGCATGACCACACCCCACAAAAACAAAATTATTTTGTGAATTGGAAAACAAGAAGGGGCTGCTATCAAGATTGATACTCATGGTCTGACTGCTATTGCTGCAAACAGATATGACTGGTGTGTTAACTGTAATTGTTCGATTGATCAAGTCAACACCCAAGACTTCAAGTTGGTGGAGTGCGGGTAGATATGGTATAGAGGAGTTGCAATCAACCATGTACCATTCATTAACAGAACAGTTTGCTCCAATACCAAAAGGGTATGGAATCTTCACGTTCCCGCACATTTCATTGCACCCCTCCTTGGCATACTGCACAACTGCTAATGACGTTGTTGTGAGTGAAAGCAAGATAAGTATATAGCAAGGATGAAACAATTTCATTTTTGTAAACAAATACAACAATTGAAGCTGTGACTAATTGCTTTGAGGGGACTACTTAAAATACTTATAACAAGGAAGGTGATTAATTATGTATGTTATTTTATAAAGGCTGGTATCGTTGAACGAAACTTCAGAGAAATTAACCAGGGACCATAAAAGTCCACTGCTTCATAGAAAAAACTTCAATTATTGTCGATATTTTCTACTACAAGCTTATGATAGATACTTAGATAGTTATTTGGTCGTAGAACTACTTACTTTATTAATTATTGAATTGAATTCTATAAGAAGTATTAATAATATTTCTTTGACATGGTCCTCCAAGCTACCAAGCTTGTTTCATGAAAATGTCTAGATCATGCTTTTAGTATTGGTTGTATAAAATTAATAGATTCTTTTATTAATACTTTAAACATAATTTAAATTGTGGATAAATGTTAATTTTTCCTGTTTTATAAAAATCAAACAATTTTCTGTGGGTACGTTGTAGTGTTTATACTAACACCGGCCTGTTTATTTACTTGTAACTAAGTAATTAATCGGTAAAATATATTGATTAGATTGATACATGATCATTAGCGAATCAGAATTAGGCCTTTTGTGTGATTAAAATAAATCTTACCGGATAGAGTTTATGGCCATATGGTTTGCAATAAAGAGGCTGACCCAGAGAGTTTTGTTAGGGGTAATATAAAGATGAGTAAATTACACCGTTCTTCTATGTGGTTTGTCACTAATTTCATCCATGGTTCATATGGTTTATTAATTACACTAAAATGCCTTGTGGTTTTGGCTTTGTAACGTCCAAGGTCCCTGGCTCAATTAAAAAGACTAAAGTGCCCTTTTCTTTTTAATTTTGAATTTTCTTTTACATTTTTATTTATTTTATTAATTAATGAATAATTATTTTATTATTACTTATTAGATAATTATACCCTTCCACCCAAATCCTCTCCGTCTCTGTTCCTCCACCCACCTCCGGTGATGAACCACCCACCATGACCACCGCCTCCCTGTCGGCTCCCCTCTGCCACGACACCACCACCACCACCGTAAAGTCACCACCACCTCCCTGTCGTCTCCCCCCTCTCTCTGTTTCTCACTCCCAAACCCACATCTCTCTCTCTTCTCTGTGAACTCGTCCCCACCTTGTTGGAGAAGTCTACAACCACGAAGGACCACCGCCACAGTCGTGAAGACCACCACGATACCGCCACCGTCATGAAGACTTTCAGATCTGGGTTTGAGAAAACCCTAAATCCGTATTTCACCTTCTTCATATTCATACGATTTTAGGGTTTTCTCACCTTCACGATCTAGACACACACACACACACACGACCTTTAGATCGAATTGTTTTCATATGACGATGGCGTCGGTGGTGTTGTTTTCAGATGATGGCGACAGTGGTTGTATTTCTCGATGTGGATGGTGGCTCCGGCGGTGGTACTCGGTCTCAAACACTCCATTGGTTGAGTTGATGGCGACGATGGTTGTTTTCAGATGATTAGGGTTTTCAGATATGGCGACAGTGTTGTTCTTCTTGGCAGAGGGGAGCGACTAGGAAGGGGGTTGGGGCTGTGGGTTATTCTGAACAGGTGGTGGTGGTTGGCTCATCGATGGAGAAAGATGAAGATAGTTGCAGGTGGTGGTGGTTGGCTCATCGACGGTGGCAGTGAAAGAGACGAAGGGGAGAGAGAGAGAGAGAGAGAGAGAGAAGGCGGTGGTGAATGGTGGGGGTGGTGGTGACATACTATGGTGGTGCAAGGCCGATGGGGGAGAGTTGGGGGGGGGGGGGGGAAGGTGGGATGATGGGTTTCTTAATTATATAATAATTATAATAATAAAAAAATAATTATTTATTAATTAAAAAAGGAATAAAAATGTAAAAGAAAATTCAAAATTAAAAAGAAAAGGCCATTTTAATCTTTTTAACTGGACGAGGGACCATGGACGTTACAAAACCAAAACCACATGGACGTCTAATGTAATTAATGAACAATAGGGACCATGGGTGAAATTAGTGGCGAACCACAGGGACGAACGGTGTAATTTACTCTATAAAGAATAATGGTTTCTTGTTGAGTAATGTTCCACATCGGACAAAGAGTGACTTTGTAATGAACTTTATAAGAATCATGGACTATTCCTCTCATAACCAATTGGTTTTGAGTTGAAATCCCACAAACTTACACTTACAACTCGATTAGTTATTCATTTGACTAACAAAAAGGACATGTCGATCGAGTTAAGTTAGATACGTAACATGTAGAAACTGCTTTAGTTAACCAAAATAGTTGATCACGTTTAAGTAACACATAATCCCAAACCTTATAAACTTACAAAATTTTCAACATATAAAACTAATTCTACATATCAATATATATATATAAAAGGCTTACCAATTTTCTAAAAATAGCCATTAAATCAAGTTCAATTAACCAATAGGAACTCTCAATTACAAAATCAATCAATTCTCAAAAATAATTTTGGCAAGATTTCAATCGATGAATTCAATTTTAAATTAATTGTGAGGGGGCTTAATAAAAATTGTGAGGGGGATTTATGAAACATAGAAGGAAATTTTAATAAACTATGAGGGGGTTTTATAAAATTTCTATATTAATTTAATTAATTATGAGTTGTTTATAAATTATGTTTAGTAACTTGTGATATATTTTATTTAGAGAAAAATAAATTATATGTTTACGACCGTCTCATTTTTATCTACGTTTCGGTGTAAATTTTATTGTAAAATGACACTTTTTTAAAATTAGTATATTCTAAATTTTTTGTTATCCATAGAAATATGTATGCAACCTTATATTATATATGGTTTAAAAACCAAATGTATCATTAGACGATGATATATTATACATGTTTAAAAATCTAAATTTAGAGATATAAATATAGTTGTTCTTGATGATCATGAAACTATATTAATAGTGTAGGTAGTTAACCAAATTTAATATTAAAATAAAAATATTAATTTTTTATACACAAAACAAGAAACAATTTTTTATTTTCTAATATTTAACACGTGAGTTATTTTTTTTTCTTTCATTTTCAATGTGTACATAAATTCAGCTTTAGAAGTGAAAATACAATGGAGCCCATTTTAGAGGTAAGACATGTGGTCACTAGGTAACAGATTTAAGCATGTAGATGAACCTCTTTATCAATTAACTTGATTCATTAAATTATAAAACAATTCTATATTGGATTATGCTGTAGAATTTTATTTTACAAAGAAGTGCTTCAAAAAATGTAGTCATTTTATTGTTAAAAATTCTAACATATGTAGTTTTTGGTGAAATTTCATTTATTGTATTATTTTTATTTAAAAATTTTAATATCTCAAATACTCTTTCGAAATACCCGTACGTGTACTGATCAATAAACTAGTTAAATTACAACAAGTTTCAATAAATCAACCTATTTATTAGACAAATCAATTAGACATATTTACATTTTTCTTGTGCGTTAAAAAAATCGGCATTTACGCTATTATCAATCACACACATACTTATGAAATCAAGTTAGATTTGAGCTTGGTCTATTCACTTCTCAACAAGAGATATGTGAGCTTAAACACCAAATAATTGTATCTAGGTTTAATTTTTAAAAATGTAAAACAACAGAGATTTAAATTTTAAATTCAATTGGGTCAAACAACTAAAAATGGTCCATATAGGTCCGCCGGTAAAGTCAACACAAGACTTCGTTGTTTTTATTAATGAACACTTATTCTATATATGTACCAATAAAATATATCTTTTATTGCATATAGTTAAGGACTTGTTCCAAGTCAACTTAAATTCGGTAATGAATACACGACAGAGTAATATATTTTCTTATGATAATCATCAAACAAGTTTCATGTATATATAAGCATGGATGAATTTATCGAGCATATACTTTTTTAGTAACTTAAAATCATCAAGATAGAAAAACTTGAATTGTACTTGGATCAACTATGCACCACAGAGACAAAACTAAGCTAACTCAGTACACCAAACAAATTTGTTGCATTTTGCCCTGTTCCTATTGGAAAAATTCAATTAATATTATCAACCAATTTCACTTACAATCTTGAAAAATATGGCACAAAGTGATCGATGGTCTTTATGTTGGGAAACATACACACACGCACACACACACACACACACACGCACACACACACACACACACGCACACACACACACACACACATATATATATATATATATATATATATATATATATATATATATATATATATATATATATATGAAAAAGTTCCATTGAGAACCATTTCTATTACGAGAACCGCGAGAACCAATCTGAGCCGTCCAATTTCCCCTCTTTTAATGTCATTGCCCACCCATGAATTCCTCATATACACCCTGTCACACTTGATCCCCCCACGCTCTCCATCCGTGAATTCCACTTATCAAATCAACGGCTAAGATTGGTTTTCGCGGTTCTCGCATTAAAATCGGTTCTCAATGGAACCCTCCCCTATATATATATATATACACACACACACACACCTATACATATATATATATATAGGAGGGTTTAAACGAGAACTGTTTTTCGTACAAGAACTACGAAAACCAATCTTAATTGTTGATCTGATAAGTGGAATTTATGGATGTAGAGCGTATGGGAGTGTAACAGGGTGCATGTGATGAATTCATGGATAAGTGATGACATTAAAGGAGGAAGAATTAGACAGCTCAGATTGGTTCTCGCAGTTCTCTTACGAAAAAAAATTTTCATTTGAACTTTGCATATACACACACACACACACAAACACACACACACACACACTAGCATTGCACCCGCACAATGCGACGTCGATGACAATAGTTTGTGATTGATAACATGTTTGATTTAAAAAGTAAGGTATGGTATGTGTGGAATACGGTGTTATTCAACCTATGTATGTTTTTCTCCTATTTTCTTAATTTCTTTACTTTTTATACAATCAAACATTTTATAAGTTGTTAAAATAGTTTTTAAAAACAATTAAAAAGATTATTATTATATAATTAGAGAAAAAAATACTATAGCCTTGAAATTGCATTGATGTAAGTAATTTAGTCAAAATTAGATGAATTAAATAGTTGTTGTCATGTTTAATGATTTATTAAAGTAATAGGTGCCTTAAATTAGATGAGACAATTAAGCGGATGATTGGTTAGACTATTGTTTTAATGTTTTATATCTTAAGTATAAAAAAATGTACTACTTAATTTTATAGTTTTTAAAATTTTAACAGAGAGAAAGTTAAATGTTGTATAATGTAATATAGATATATATAGTTGTGTGGCAAAATTAATCAAGCAGTCGGTGTAGTGAAACTTAACCCTATTGTTAAAACATAATGATTAAGCACCAAATGATATAGTCTGAATAATTCAAAGGCTTTGTATGAAACTGCATTTGAATAATGCAAGTTACCATTTAAGCCTTAATAGTGATTTACTATATTATAAATATGATTGTTTAACAAGAGTTACAAGACAACGTATGAAACGAAGGGGTACTAAAGGAAGATACTTGGTTTTTGATGATTCATAATGTACTTTAAGGTGGAATGATTCAGCAGTGTTCTTCTATTTCATTTGGCGCAGTTTTTATTCAGATGCAATAATCAAACACACTAAATACTGAACAATTTAACATTCAGTGCTACATAGAATCATTCAACAACAAACAAACAGCCCTTCGTTTGTCTTGCCATTGTAAACTTAGAGTTGTAAAACCCTGGTAAGATTATTCATTTCTTCTTGATCATGACCATATTTCAAATTTGCATATACGTGGCAAAGGCGATGTTTGATAAGACTATGAGAGTGAGGCAAAGATGGTGAAACACGGTATGCAACATTAGAACGTCGGGTGTGGACTCAACATCCATTCGGTATGCTGTGTTGGTGATGAGGTACTGATAGTAACACCACCCCTCCTAATTTGCTACCACAAAAAAGTGATGTTCTTCGATGATTGAATGCCAAAGGAGATAGAATAGAGAGATAGAGAGAGAAAAAGAGAAAAAGAGAAAAGAGGAATGAGGAGAGATAATTAGTATTTTTTTTAAATAAATTTTTTGAAGCATATGAAGCGTGGGTAGTAAGGGGGTTTAAGCGTGCTTGAAACATGTATTGGGTTATATTGATGTGACGCTAATTTGACAGTAAAGCATGAGGTGTTTTAAACATGTACACCCCATATTCTTAAAGTTAACCTTTTATAAAGAGATTTTTCTTTGATATCCTACGAATTTGGAATGAATAGTATTTCTAATTATATAATGTTCTTTAAAAATATTCCTATAGGCTGTATGACTTTCCCACATATATGTAACATCTCTTCTTATTCTTTTCTTCCTTTTCTTAATTTGGTCATTAAGACTCAAAGACGTAAGGAAAGATTTCCAGGTTCCAACTAATCAATAAATTAAAGTTCTCTAATAATATATAACTAACAATTGAAACGGATGAATATATTTACCGTTTTTATCACACTTCGATTAATATGATGGAAGCAATAATAAGATGGTGGGGTACAAGGTCCAGCCCGAGCAATCATTAAAGGTGCTTCTTAATTGGGAAAGGATGGTTTAACAAGCATTGAAACTAGAAGCTTTTATTATTGTGAATTAATAGACACACCTTTTGAACAACATAGGCAAGATCGGGTATGGTAAATGTGAGGTACTGAAGAGCACCGGTGAGGCTACGGTACAAAGTGGCATCATACCGGAGTGCCATCTATCCCGAGTTTAGATTGTGTGTTGACGGGGGTGTTACATGGTTGCAATTAAGCATATTTGCACATTCAAGAATTTTCTAAGCATATTTAGCCTGGGATGAAAGCATACCCTTCTGATCACGAGTAATCGCAATGCCCAGAAAGTAATTAAGTAGGCCAAGATCCATCATAGAAAATTTATTGCTTAGGTTGAGAATTGAATGACTTGTGATAGTAAAGTGGTAGACAAGGCCGTAAGAACAATATCATCCATGTACGTACAATAATAAGTAAGCAGTTTGGTTATGGCCTTTATATATAAACAAAGATGAGTATGCTCGAGAATGCGAGAAACCAATAGTGGCAACAATAGTGGCAAACCGTTGAAACCAAGCCCTTGGAGTCTTTTTTAAACCGTATAACGACTTCTTGAGCAAATACACATGGTTAGGCCGGGAAGAGTCAATGAATCCCGGTGGCGAATACATGTACACAATGTGGTGGATGTGATGTGTTGTGAAGGTTAAAAATACCTGAAGACATTAGATTTCAAACATCTACAAGAGATTTAAAAAAAGTTGAAAGTTCATTGTAATGAAAATGTTTTGCCATATAAAATGAAAGTAAAATTTTGTTTTATGCATTAAACCCATTAGTGATAACATAGGATTTATAACACGCTGTGATCATATGACACCTAATTTATATAAACAAAAAGCATGATGCTGACGACGATTTACTATGTGTTAGCATTGTCAACTCCTCCTTATACATCACGGATCTGACACAGTTTCAACAATAGAGGGAATATGTGAAGTTCGTATGGTGTATTTTTCATAGAAGAAATACATACAGAAAGTACTTGAATGTTTTGGTATGATCAACTCCAATCAAGTAAGTACTCAACTTGCTGTACATTTCAAACTTTCATCAGCATTGTCTCCGGAAACTGAGGAGGAGGTGGAGCATATGTCTTATGTTCCATATGCTAGTGTTGTTGGTAGCATTATGTATGCTATGGTGTGTACTAGACCAGATATTGCACAAGCTGTGAGCGTGGTGAGTAGATATATGGATCGTCCAGGGAAAATTCACTGGCAAGCAGTGCAATGGATTCTTCGATACCTCGGAGGGACAACAAATATCGGATTGGTATATGATAGACGTGGTAACACTCATGTTACCAGATACGTTGATTCAGATTATGTTGGTGATTTGGATCGAAGAAGGTCTCAGACAGGGTATGTTTTCACTCTCGCTGGATGTGCTATCAATTGGAAAGCAACATTGCAATCAACAGTTGCTTTGTCAACAACTGAAGCAGAATACATGGCAATGGCAGAGGGTGTGAAGGAAGCAATATGGCTGAAAGGCTTGGTTGGTGATCTGGGTTTGCAGCAGGATGAGACTGTGGTGCATTGTGATAGCCAGAGTGCCATACATTTGACTAAAAATCAGATGTATCATGAGAGAACCAAGCACATAGATGTACGGTATCACTTTATTCGCGAAGTTATATCTCAGGGGATTATAATTGTAAGAAAGGTTGCTACAACAGATAATCCAGCAGATATGTTGACCAAGCCAGTTACTACAAACAAGTTCCAACATTGTTTGGACTTGGTTGGCATGCGAAGTCTAAAGTGATGAGCCCTAGGGGGTAGACAGGAAGTGAAGATTGAGGATAAGTAGCAAATTGGAATGTTTGCCAAGGTGGAGATTTGTTGGACGGTGGGTTAATTGGTGGTCAAAGACCACATGTAAATTGTGGCATAAAATTGCCAATTGGCTTCTTTACTTAGTCAATTGTTGGCTAAGTGTTTTCACATCCAATTTCACCCACCAAAACTTCTCCTATAAAAGGCATGATCATTTGCTCATTTCAAATCATCCAAAAACACAAAAACATAGAGTTGTTTGTAAGTGTTTGTAAGGAGAAGTTTGAGAGTGGCTTGTAGTAGAGATAAGTATAGAATTGTCCTATAAAATTCTATACTTGTGAGTTGTGAGGAGAGTGTAAAATCTAGTGAGAGTTATAGCCTAGATTTAAGTGATACACTGTAATCTCGGTTTCTCCATATTTGCTAGTAATATATCTTCTCCGCTTCCGCTTGTGGACGTAGGCCTCACGCCGAACCACGTTAAATTCTTGTGTCTTTATTTACCGTAAAATTGTTCTATTACTTTTCTGTCGTAAAAGTACTCTGATCACAACATTTATAATGTTAACTAAATCGAAGTTTATCTAAATCTACCCTTCCCAAGGCCTTTGGCCTAGCGGTACCAAGATGTAAATTATGTAAATCATGAATTCATGATCCCTTCCTCCTCACGAAGAATCTGCCTATTGCAACCTCTATCAAAGTTAATTTTTGTTTAACTTCATGTCTAGGGTTTTTGGAATTTGAGCGTGTTTTTTAATGCCAAGAATTAGTAACGATTTAGTTTCTTGTTTTGATTTCTGGAAGACTGGAACTTGGGTGATAGATTAATTATTGTTCAATTTCTGATGGGTGGAATAAACTGTGTTGTCAATTTGCATTTGCATTCTATACCATCCTTCACCTGGTCGTCCAGAGGTCGTCCAGATGTCCCTCAGTTACTGGTCTATATTTATAATGTCTCGGCTGTATGTTTTCGTTTTGCTATATGTTCCATTGATCGAGCTTGAACAGATCAACTTCTATTACAGTTAAGGTGTTCTTGATCATAGACACTATGGTTCCTAGAATTCAATCGGTAATTTTACTAATCCTATCATCTTCATGATTTGTACACAGTTACTTCATTTTTGGCAAATCGTTTCACTATTGATAATGTCGTTTCACATGTGTTCCCTTAATAAACTTAATTACATAAGAATTTCATATTCATTAGAACACTCTAAATGGGCAGGGCTGCCCCAATAGGGGGCCGGACTGGGCTAGTGATTTGTATACAACAATATTATCCATACACAATATGTATAAGTAATTAACAGTATATGATACAAGTTGATGAAGCATTGAAGTGTTGTGTATGGATAATTTTGTTATGTACGCATCATCACCCTTAATACAATGGGGGCTTCCATCGCAACCCATCTTTCCTCTACATTCTAGTATCTGCAGTTTACGACTCTTGATCGTGCAACTCAGGAGTTTAATTCGATAAATCAATCGGTGTTTAATCAAGAATTCAGTTCTAACTCATAACAAGAACAGCAGTCCAGTAATTGTTCGTGATTTTTTACTCCATAGAATTCATTTCAGTATTAAGAACTTCAAGAGTTATACTTGATGTCTAGTGACTCACTGACTCTGACGGTTATTTACCTTCTTGGCAAAGGTGATTTACTCATAATAATTCTCAATCTACATTTTGCTTATGTTGGGTAATCTTGATAGATTGAGTACATGGATCGGGTCAGTTCATGGGTTATCGGGTCATAATCCGTATTATGCAAATCTATTTTAATTGTTATTTATGTTTTATTTATTTTGTTAGTAGTTGAATTATTCTAGGCTATGTTAGCCGGCCACGTTTCCTTGTTTATTGGAGAAAAGTAAGTGGAATGATGTATCCACTATCACATGTTCTCCTTTCTATGGTTTGTTTATTTCCTATTTATATGTACGGTTTGCTTTCATTTGAAGGTAGAAGAAGAGTTAAAAATGTAGTCTTTTGTGGGTTCTCTCAACAGCAGCACTGCTGCGTGTTTTTTTTTTTTTTTTTTTTCCTTTGATTCTTTTCTTTGTGAGTTCATTGAAGTGTGAGAGAGATGCTCTTAGATATCCAACAGCTTATTCGTTAATGATTATTTATTATTTATTGTGTTCAACACTTCGTGTTTGTGGTGCTATAGTAATAGTAGCTAATACAAGCTTTATTGAATCTGTGAATGTGGTTTTAATGAGTGAACTGTGATGTG
The DNA here is from genome assembly GCA_947179395.2 of Pulicaria dysenterica. Lineage (NCBI taxonomy): Eukaryota > Viridiplantae > Streptophyta > Magnoliopsida > Asterales > Asteraceae > Pulicaria > Pulicaria dysenterica. Next base: position 47,758,360 of record OX359295.1, read on the forward strand.
ATAACATGAGACCAGGTTGCCACTTAATTTCTTCATTTTTTTTGTGCTTCTAATAATTTGCAGCTAAAATAATCCTTTCTCAAGAATTCATTGTTTCTGCCTTTTTGATCAATCTTACCTGAGGCCACCACTTAATTGTTAAGTTTTATTTTATAGAATTCATATCTTGAAACTTGGGAAACTTGGCCTATTTTGGATTAATTGTCAAATAAATTTAAGTCTAAGCATATCAATATTATAGTATATATTTCTATTTGAAACTTGGCCTATATGCTTACAAAGTACTGTCATGTTTGTGTCTGTCCGGCCTGTGTGTTTTCTTTTATTAAATCATAGTTCTTTGTTAATGGTTATTCATTATTAATTAATAACTTTATATAGAATATGAAAATAATCAATTGTTCAAGTTTGTGTGTTTATGATTTTTCTATTTTTTAACTTGAATTTGCCTCCATGGGTTGGATGTTTGGAACATGTTTCATGCACAAAGTACAACCCCATAATACTTAATATGCTCACTGTCTGTAGACTAAAAATCTTGAAAGGATGGAGTTAGGCTTTTGATATGGTAGATCATGATCGAAAACATCTAATGGGAGACTCATTCAACAATGAAGTTTAATTAGGTGTTTTGTAATTTGAACAAAGATTTAAGATGTTTGCTTACAAAAGCTAGAGGAATTTATGTCATTTGGCTTAAAAAGTAACGGAGTGACGAAAAGAAAATTTGAGGTTCCAAACCCGTAAAAGTTGTGTTGTTTGCTTTAATAATTACATAGGGCTTTTTTTTTTTTTTTTTTTTTTTTTGAGGTTTCATCCAGAGCATATAATTATTGTTCAGGTTGGTCATCACTATCAGTTACACTTTCTTTGTTTCTCTCTCTAACTCTCTTAATCTATCTCACTGTTTTACAAGTTTTACAAGTTTTTCAAGTAGCAGTGGGTCATTAGAAATGGTTATTGTTTAGGGTATTCATGATTCCAACAACTTTCTATCTATAATTTCTGCAATTTTTTATGGATTTTGAGCATTGTACTGTGTTCTATAGGCTCCATTGACCTTATTTGGTGTAATTTTGATGGGTGTTTCACGAGACAGTTATGTAACTATGCGTCTATACTCTCATTCTTCTAAGTAAAATTGAGTTTACTGCTCCTGCCTTTGTTATTATTGAACACCCATGCCATCAAACTTGTTATTATTGAACACCCATGCCATCAAACTAAGCTTACAGCCCCTACTATCATTGCTCTTAACTGGAGTTTTAGATGATGTGATGTAGCATCATTCTTTTGTAGCAACTTTAAGTACTTTTGGTCTTCCTAATATAGGGCAAATTATATCTAATCACTTATGTTTTTGTTTAAATGGCAGCAACATTACTCAAAGTTGAAGAGGAGCTCGTTATCATGCAAACATTGGGGATTAAAAGGTTATGTCTGATTTTGATCTAGACCACAAACCCTATGTTAACTTCTTGAAATGCTTGAGACCAGCTATTTTAATTTTTTTTTATCTCGAGGCCTTCTATAAAATGAGTTTACAAGTGTGCATTCGATTTTGTAAGTGATTTGTTGGAGTAATTCTCAATTCTTTTATATACTATGAGTATAAAAATGTGTTTTTTTAATGTATTGAAACACCACTTTTGAGAACATGGTTATTTTCTACGAATGGAAGCAGTTTCAGTCATCAAAGAACATTCGCTTTTATGTTATTTTGATGTTTTTGTATCTGCTTTTGATGTTACTCAACAAGCATTAGGACTGCTTTGGTTTTGGTATAATCTATGTTATAATATTACACAAAACATTATTAGGCTCCTTTTGTTTAAGTCATGGTTGAACTTTTTAGTTAAAAGATCATGATTTTTTTATTATGAAGTAATGAGGTCACTGTTCCAGTTTCTCCGTTTCTCTACTTTGCTAGATATTTTATATGCACAATCTACCAGGGTAGACTTGATTGATGAATTGTTATATTTTTATGCTCTTTTACCACTTTCATTCATAGAATTACTTAACAAAAACTTCTGTTCATTTTGTGATAACAAGGGACTTTAGGAAGACGTTTATCAGAGTTCTTTATAATTATCTTTAGAAAAGGGATAAGCAAGTCTCTGTTGTGATAATTATCAAATTAGAGGAGATCATGGAGGTTTGAAAGTAAACTTAAATCTTGTTAACTTCCAAAGTTTTTATTTGGTTTCGGTAAATTCATTTGAAAGTTGATAATTTTGTGAATGTAGGCATGCAAGTTTTTAGATGAAAATTGGGGATCAAACCCATTGTGATCATTGTGTTGTGGTTCTAATTTCAGGTAGACTATTGTGAATTTGTGATCGAACCTTATTTAAAAATATATACAAATAAAAGCTGCACTTCCTACTTTAGTTTCTAGCTCCAACTAGCAACTTATAAAGCATATCTATATTCACAAGCAGATCGAATTGTAATTCATATCTAAATTCATCTAATTTCTTTATAAAGCATATCTATATTCACAAGCAGAATTGTAATTCATATTGTATGTTGCTTAATATATGTGATGGCGTTGATTTTTATGAGGTTAAACTTATTACCTTTAAATTTTATCATTTAATGTTACACGGTTACACCACTACAAGTAGCTCGTCATGTGCAACCATGATGAGCCCGTCACTACCGTCGTTTCCTCGTCATCGACTAAGAGTTGTTCGGTGCTTGGCTCGTCATCCGGTGTCTCGTCTTCGTAGTGACAAGGTAGCTTATGGATAGTTGCTTTTTTTTCTACTTTTAAAAAAAATATTTTTCAACAATTACATTAGTTTAAATAGTATTTTGTTAATCTAGTAATAATAGTGATGATGATGTAGAGGATAGTCATGGCAATCATGATTATTGTTGTTTAGTAATAGGTTAGTTATAGGTTGGAAGTTAATGTGACATTCATTTATTTCAGTCATGTATGTCATTATTACGAAATGTCTTACCAGCTCATATTTCTTATATATTTATAAAAAATTTACTACCACTTTTACATTAAACTTTCATATAACCAATATATGATGAATAATACAAAGGTTTAAATAATGTGAGGTGTGCCGTGACCGCATAGTCAAGCTTCAAATCTTAATTAGAAGTCATGGCGAGACCATGACGTTTAATTAGACGTGACTTAAGATGACAATTTTGTTTAATATTATAATTATATATATATATAATTATACAAAATCATAATAAAAAAACATATAATTATAGATTTATACCAGTGAAGGTGTGTCAGGCTTGGCCTTAGCGTACGTCAAGTCTACACATAAGCCTTGGACCTTGTCGTGATGGCATGATTAAGCCTCAAGCCTTAACGGAACCATGACACGCAAGCCTTCAACCATGTCTTATTTAGTGTAAAACCATTCACTAACGTTTGTAAACCATTGGAAAGTCCTTGCCTATTCGGTCGTCATTATCGCCAACCATCTCAAAAAAAAAAAAAAAAAAAAAAAAAAAAAAAACTTGTCACAGTCCTTATATCGCTGCCGCCATCAAGTGTGGGTAACCTAGTCCTAGTAGTTGCTTTATTATAAATGTTTGCATATATTTACATAGTAGATGTAAAAACGAGGTGCCACTTTTTGTCACAGTACATGTTTAAATATTGTGTTATGAAACCTCTATGTTCGGGTCAATAGAATAGGTTAAGTATGAAGTAAAATTAACTATTATGGAGGGATTTTTCATAGATTTCCCACTTTGAAATGAATAGTATTCCTAAGACAGTTACCGAGTACGCCACCACCAAATTGTGTGTCACACCTCAAAAAATATTAACGTATTGGTGTAAGAAATAGCTTCATTAAGATATCAGTTACTATGAATGATTGTTGGGAAAACATTTGCTACCATTATGGCGATTTTTAAAATTAATTTACTTGTTTAACATATAATGCCACCTAGGCTAATAACTCACATGCAAATACACATTTAGCACATATTCACATAGCATGTTAGATGGATAGTATAATCACATCAACATCGAGTATGGTTCAACCACCATCCCTAAATATTGATTATAACGTCGTTGTCTACGTCAACGAATAATACCTACAAGTAATATAAAAGTAATATATATATATATATATATATATATATATATATATATATATATATATATATATATATATATATATATATATATATATATATATATATATATAGGGGAGGGTTCATGTGAGAACCTTTGTTAGTGCGAGATTCGCGAGAACCAATCTATGTCGTTCCTTGGATATGGGAAGTTCATGGATGAAGAGCATGGAGGGATAGTGTGTTGTAGGGTACATGTAAGGAATTCATGGGTAGACAATGATATTGAAGGAGGGGGAATTAGACGGATTAGATTGGTTCTCGCGGTTCTCGTCCTAAGAATGGTTCTCAAATAAACTTCTTATATATATATATATGTATATATATATATATATAGGAGGGTTCGTGCGAGAAGCATTATTATTGCGAGAAGTGCAAGAAGCGATCTTGGCATTTTATTTGTGTTTTGATCAAGTGGCCTATATTTATCATATTTTTAATTTTTTATAATTTAAAATGGCATAATAGTAGACCAATTTATTTCTCTTTCCAATCTGTTTCTTTCTCATAATTTTCTCTCACCTAATTTTTTTATAAAAAACAAAATAAATATAAAATCATTTGACAATAATTTTTTGATTTTATAGTATTCACTAATAAACATAATAATTTTTTTAAATTTTTTTAAAGTTAAAAAATAACTTTTAGTTCACCAATAAACATGTGACCTTTTGTCAACTAGAAACAAACTGTAAACAGCACTGTTCTACTAGGTTTTTCAGTTTATTAACATGTTTTATATCGTATGTTCACCTATGAACGTCTTACATATCTAATGTGTAGGTTAGTAATAATTAATTTAATTTACATGTTCAATAGTGATACATCTAATTGGTATCCCCCATTTTCATACTCAATTGTGGATCACGTTAAATAACAAGAATACGAATAATTAATGATAACCGAACACCATAGAATGTTACCCGATGAACAATAAAAGAGACTAAAAATTTTCATTACTTACAATTTCATCACATATAAACAAACGAGAAAAACAACAATTCATCCTTTTGTGTTCTCGTTTAAAAAGCTACTTTATCAACTCAAAACTAGATCCGAATTTAAATATTAATATACCCAATCTTGATTTACTGTATGTTTATAAAAAATCCATAGCATCACCATCAACAACCAAAAAAAGTAAAATTTCAATGAAAATCATTAATGTACAATAAAGAAAACACCTCAAAAATCAACAACCATACAATTAATATCTCTCTAAATATATAGATCACCGTCATTCATTTCTCTAAAACAATAGAGCATTGTTTCTAGAATTTTACGGCGGCATTTTTTTTCTCTGTTCAATTCTCACCGTACGATGGCTGATTGACAGAAAATAAAAGGGAAACGGAGGTGCTCGGTGGTTTACTCCCGTGGTTGTAATTTGGCCGGCGACTTTAGGACTAAGGGGAGGGGATAATTATAGAGAGGAAGACAAATGAAAGAGATTAGGGTTTCTATGGTGGAGGGGGACGGTTTATTAATTAATAGGAGAGAGAAGAGAGGAGATTAGAGGGAGAAGAGAATAGTGTGTGAGAAAATGTCATTTCTACCCCTCTGTATATTAAAAAAGAAATGATTAATTTGTATCTAATTACCGAAATGTCACGAGTCATCATAATCATTGATCAAATGATCAAACGATCCAAAATGCTTCTCGTATTTCTCGTAATAAAATCACTTCTCGAATGAACCTCCCTATATATATATATATATATATATATATATATATATATATATATATATATATATAGAGAGAGAGAGAGAGAGAGAGGGGGGGGGGGGGAAGTTCCATCGAGAACAAAAAAAATGCGAAAACTGCGAGAAACAATCTAAACCGTTTATCTTAGTTTATTTCTTTTTAATTAATTACCCCCATTTTTTTAAAACTAAAATATCTACCAAACGTCAAGATGTTAAATTATGAAAGTTATACCAAATTAACGACAAAAATATGCTCTTTAATATGACATCCATATTGCTATACTTTTTTCAACAACAAAAAATTCATTTTTACCGGGTATTTTTTTCTAGCACTATAAGGTATGTTACATATATGCATCAGTACTAACATATATGTAATCAGTACTATAAGGTATGTTACATATATGTATACATACCTTATTTTACACACATTTTAGGCTTATATTATACGTTAACAAATCTCTTCCTGCTATTAAGTTGGTATTTCTTCTGTTTCTTTTTCTAATGTTGTGTGTGTGCGTGCTTATAGTACTGATTACATATATGTTAGTACTGATGCACATGTGTAACATACCTTATAGTGCTAGAAAAAAACCCGGCAAAAACGATTTTTTTTTGTTGAAAAAAATATAACAATATGGATGTCATATTAAAGAGCATATTTTTGTCGTTGATTTGGTATAATTTTCATAAATTAATATCTTGCAGGTGTCGCATTTTTTTTTTGTTCTCGATGGAACTCTCCCCTATATATATATATATATATATATATATATATATATATATATATATATATATATATATATATATATAGAAAGAAGTTCATGCGAGAACCGTTGTTAGTACGAGAACAGCGCGAACCAATCTCAGCCGTTCCTTGGATATGGGAAGTTTCATGGATGGAGAGTGATCGCGCATCTCCTTCTGGATCGTTGGAAGGATGCGTGAGTGCTTTGTATGTTCGATCCAACTGAAGAACACTCCTGCGAAACAATCAAAACCTAAGGTTAGAGGAAGACGGGGATGGATCCCCGTATCCCTCTCCGAAGCTTAAGTTAGTGGAGTGTATATGGAGAGAGAATTTATGTTTGTGGTATGTATGCATGATGATTGTAAGTGATGTGTGTTCCATATTTATATTAGAGAAGATCATACCTGAGGCCTTGGATGATTATCCAAGTGTTGAGCACCAGACGGCTGTGATGTACTTAGGTGTCAGGACAGCTGTACAGCTGTACTTATCATTAAATGTGAACAGATATGTAGTCCTTCGTCTCGGGAACATGGAATTTTTCCTATCTTTGATCCAGGAGATCCCCCCTCCTGGATAGGCTTGCTCCTCCTGGACATAGGCAGGACTCCTAGTCTAGGTTATTGTTGTAAGGGCTGTCTGGTGAGGGGCGGGTGTAGGTCCAGGAGTGCCCTGTACAGGACCTTACACCATTAACTCCCCCCAGCCATAGCTCCAGGACACTAGTGAGGCATAAGCTCCAGAACACTAGCAAGGTCCATAGCTCCAGAACACTAGTGAGGCATAAGCTCCAGAACACTAGCATGGCATAGGCTCTAGGACAAGTGTAGGTCCCGGAGTACCAGACTTGGGGCCTTACACCATTAAGTCCCCTAAGTCTGATAGTATAGCATCATGTGGTATACTGTCAGACTTTTGTTTCTCTGGACCATCCTTCTCCCGCTATAGAAGTTGTGGCCTCGTCGATCCCCTTAGAGCACTTTTTCTTCTATAATAACTTTTATCGCTCTTTGTGAACAATATTGTGTGGGGATGCTCTGCTTTGTGGCAGTTTTATTTAGGCACATATGTGTGCCATACTTTTGGTCATATGCTGGATATGACTTGTGTGCAGTAGTGAAAGAGGCTCCTTTCCTCTATCTGGATTAGATAGGGGGTGTGCATGACCTTTCTTTGGTCGAGCTTCAGGGGATTGAGCCCTAGTGATTTCTTACAACAAAATCTTTTGATGAACTTGACTATGTTATTTTGTCTGTAATGATAGTGCATTTGTTCTGTAAACAATGCTTCTTGATGATGTCCTGCCCGTAGGCAATGGATTTAGGCATATGTGTGTGTGCCCTACTTTTGAACATGTGTTCTGGTACAAATATCATATGATTGCTTCAATACCCGTTTGTCATGACTTTGCAATTTATACTCTTTAAGTTAATTCTTAAGAGTTGCCTAGGTTTTTTAGGTGTAGGTTAACTCTAGGCTGGCAAGGGCCTTTGTCTCCCAAGCCTACATAGTACACTCCATTGGAATACATGCGGAAGAACCGGTGTTCTTCTATAGTAATGTTGGGACATTCTATTGCGTCCAATAGGATGTTGTGATTCCCTGTTTGTCATTCTGATGAATGTGTAGGAGTTTTAGACTTGTGTCTAAAATCAGAATTTCTTTGCTCGTCCGGCAAAGTATACATTATGTCATTTAATAGTTATTTTCTATTACATTAGTAATTTATACATAGTACTTCCTTAGATTATATGAGTGCCATGGGCGTGGTATTACTCCGCCACCCATGTCTTGAAGGAGGTATTCTCCTATTCTGCTAGCCTCTGTAACCCCGTATGGTCATTCGAATATTTATCAAATCATAAGGTTGGTCTTGTGGTGTATACAATGCAACGACTTCTGTTCAAGTTACTCCTATAAATAATCATGACACATAATCTCTTTGCTTTGTTTTGTTAGATACAACAACAATAATAACAGTAAGAATTGAGGAACAAAAATCTAGCTCATTTGGATAAAGTGTAGTAGTACTATACTACTGTAGTCCCCCAGTTCAATTGTACTAACTTGTTAGCACTATTAAACTCCAATAAGTTAGTTTCATATATGCAAACCTAGGATCATTGCAAGCGTATGAGCCTTGTAGACGCATGTGCCTTGCAGGTGTACGAGCCGTGCAGGCGTATGAGCCGTGCAGGCGTATGAGCCGTGCAGGCGTATGAGTTGTTTAAGCGTATGATCCATGCAGGCATATGAGTCTTGTCTTGCAGACGTATGAGTTTTGTCTTGCTTGAGGGTGTACCTGCACTAATGCATAGAAATGTAATCACTAGGTACGGACGTCATACCGTCTCGTAGTCCTAATCCCCAGTTCAATGTTAGTAACTACTAGTAGTAGTAATAAACTTAGAAGTTTGCATCTCAAGTGACAATAAACTTATAGTAAATCCTGTTAGATACATAAGGATACCAGTCGTATCAATCTGTTGATGGGTATCTAGACTTTAAAAGAAGGTTTATGGCATATAACTCAAGCATGTACGTAGCACACCAGGTCTAAAGGGGCATTAATGAAGGATCCAAGGAAATTGCCAAGGTTTTGGGTAACATTGATACATGTACCCTGTATCACTTAAAAGAATTAAATCAATAATTTATGGTTGTCAACCTGTGTAAGTATGGTTTGTGTTCGCAACTTATTTAAGCTACAGCAGGTGAGACAGTTGTAGTAGCACGTGATGGTGATTCCCATAGTATATATTCCCCCAGTTTAATGCTAGTAACTAGTTAGTAGCGTTATACTACCATAAAGACATGAGTGTGTAGCTGGTATGCTATGTAGTGCATTATAGCAGGCAAGTGTAAATAAAATCGGCAAATCACATATGATCCAGGCATACTTGTAGACAACAGCTACCAAGGAATCTTGTGTGAAAACGAAGTGTAAATAAAAGCGACATACCTATTGGTAATATTACATTTTTATGGCTAAAAGATGACATTATACCCGTATGTCGCGGTAGAAAATAAATGATAAGTCTGGCACTCGTGTTAATTTATAAAGGCCCGAGAATGGTGTGTATGTATGTCTTAGTTATATGAAGTCATGTAAAGGTAATCGTTAGAATTTTCTCCTGATGATGTTATTAGACTTATAGTAGCACTAAATTTATAGTAAGGTATATTTGCAAACGGTTGTGTCATACTTACTGATCGCGCATCTCCTCCTGGATAGCCGGAAGGATGCGTGAGTGCTGTTTTTTGTAGATCCAACTGAAGAATACTCCTGCGAAACAATTAAAACCTAAGGTTAGAGGGAGACGGGGATGGATCCCCGTATCCCTCTCCAAAGCTTAAGTCAGGGGAGTGTATATGGAGAGAGAGTTTATGTTTGTGGTATGTATGCATGAGATGATGATAATGATGTCCATTGTAAGTGATGTGTGTTCCTTATTTATATTAGGGAAGATCATACATGAGCCCTTGGATGACTATCCAAGTGTTGATCATCAGACGACTGTGCTGTACTTAGGTGTCAGGACAGCTGTACCTATCATCCTTTTGGGAATATGTGATCTGCATGTCTATAATAGTGAGGCAGAAGACTCTCCTGGCAGTACTCAGCTCCAGGAGGGTCTTCGGTCCTGCTTACAGCTCCAGGAGGGTCTTCGGCCCTGCTTACAGCTCCAGGAGGGTCTTCGGCCCTGCTTACAGCTCCAGGGCACAGGGGTCTTTGCAACCACTTAGAGCTTCTAGGACTTACTCCTTCCCTAGATGGTGGTAGGTTCCGGAGCATTGAGTTTGGGGTCCTACCCCACTAGTGAGGCATAGGCTCCAGGACAAGCGTAGGTCCCGGAGTACTAGACTTGGGGCCTTACGCCATTAAGTCCCCCAAGTCTGATAGTATAACATCCTGTGGTATACTGTCAGACTTTTGTTTCTCTGATCCTTCTCCCGCTATAGAAGTTGTGGCCTTGTCGATACCCTTAGAGCACTTTTTCTTCTATAATAACTTTTATCGCTCTTTGTGAACAATATTGTGTGGGGATGCCCTGCTTTGTGGCAGTTTTGTTTAGGCACATATGTGTGCCATATTTTCGGTCATATGCTAGATATGACTTGTGTGCAGTAGTGAAAGCGGGTCACTTCCCCTATCTGGATTAAATAGGGGGTGGGCATGACCTTTCTTTGGTTGAGCTTCAGGGGATTGAGCCCCTGTGATTTCTTACGACAAAATCTTTTGATGAACTTGCCTTTGTTATTTTTCCTGTAATGATCGTGCATTTGTTCTGCAAACAATGCTTCCTGATAATGTCCTACCCGTAGGCCATGGATTTAGGCATATGTATGTGTGCCTGTTTTGAACATGTGTTCTGGTATGAACGTCATATGATTGCTTCAATACCCGTTTGTCATGACTTTGCAATTTATACTCTTTAAGTTAATTCTTAAGAGTTGCCTAGGTTTTCTAGGTGTAGGTTAACTCTAGGCTGCCAAGGGCATTGTGTCCCCTGCCTACACAGTACGACTCATTGGGACGCATGCGGAAGGACCGGTGTCCTTCTATTTGAAGCTTATCATACTGCGTCCAGTAAGATGTCGTGCTTTGGAGCTTTAGAACTGTGTCTAAAGGAAAGTAAGAGCTTTAGAACTGTGTCTAAAGGAAAGTAAGGGTCGGGGTATTGTTTCCCCTTCCATGTCTTGAAGGAGGTATTCTCCTGTTCTGCTAGCCTCTGTAACCACGTATGGTCCTTCGGATATTTATCAAATCATAAGATTGGTCTTGTGGTGTGTACCGTGCAACGACTTCTGTTCAAGTTACTCCTGTAAATAATCATGGCACATAATCTCTTTGCTTTGTTTTGTTAGATACAACAACAATAATCACGGTAAAAATTGAGGAACAATGATATATCTTTTCTTGAACGAGAGCGATAAAAATCTAACTCATTTGGATAAAGTGTAGTAGTACTATACTACTGTAGTCCCCCAGTTCAATTGTACTAACTTGTTTGCACTATTGAACTCCAATAAGTTAGTCTCATTTATGCAAACCTAGGATCATTGCAGGCGCATGAGCCTTGTCTTGCTTGAGGGTGTATCTAATGTAATCGCTAGAGACGGACGTCATACCGTTTCGTAGTCCTAGTCCCCAGTTCAATGTTAGTAACTACTAGTAGTAGTAATAAACTTAGGAGTTTGCATCTCAAGTAACAATAAACTTATATTAAATCCTGTTAGATACATAAGGATACCAGTCTGTTGATGAGTATCTAGACTTTAAGAGAAGGTCTACGGCATTTAACTCAAGCATGTACGTTGCACACCGGGTCTGCAGGGGCATTAATGAAGGACACAAGGAAATTGCCAAACTTATGTATGTAGTAAATGACTTCAGCATGTATTAGACTTATGTTATCACTAAATTTATAGTAGGGAATCCTCACAAACGGGTGTGCCAAACTTACGTATGTAGTAAATGAGTGATATTCAGCATGTATATGGTTATTAGGTGTACGTGTTTCGTACAGGCTCAGAGTTACCAAATAGGTTGTGAGTGGTGGCAAGGTATTGTGTTTGTGTGACGACCATATGACAATTATGGTAATGACTATGTGGCCTGTCCATGAAGGAGTAAGTTTTATAAGTAGCAGACATCTGAATTTCATAATGTGTTACTGGTTTGTATGTTTCTATGTGCATTTCTCTAATGGTGAGGCCTGTTATACGAGTGTCTCTAAAGTTTCCACCTGAGACAGTTTTTTCGATATTTTTGAAAGTATAAATTGATGGCAAGAACATGCAGTTAACAATATCATATATGAAATACATTCAAATGATTCCCAAAAATACGTGATTTGTATCAAGAACCGTGAGCAAATGTTGCTTGAATAATGTAAAAATCAGAAGAAAGTGAAATTGAGGCCTTAAATTTCGAGAAATCAAAAGCAAATGATCATATCATCTCTCCTCTTTCCTTCTGTCAATATATGAGGGTTTTTTTTTTGTTTTTTTTTATTATTTTTTAATCGTCTCACGTACTGGGGTATGTTGGGAGAAATAAAGAAGAGCTCGAAGAAGATGGTGAGATCAACACCAAATTTCGGTGGTCATGGCAGAATGTATGCTAAGAGTTTGTGTTGTGCAATTTAGTACATATATATATATATATAGAAGTGATGTACTTCTTTTTACATAATGAAGGAGGTATACAATTTGCTTTTCTTCTTTTTCCTTTTTCTTAATTTGACTAGATACATGTTCATCATGCTTGTTCTTGTCCTTATTTTATAAAAGACACCTTTTGCAATTTTAAATTGATTCAAATAAAGATGTTAACTTTGTTTCTGGCCCATAACAAAATTTATATTTATGGTTATAACAATGGAAAGCAAATTTCATTTATAAGCAACGTTTATTACTCAAAATATTTATTTTGGCAGTAAAGGTAGTTAATTTATGGATCAGATTGCATAACAATGAAGGTTTGAGGCTTAGAACCTGTAGAGGATCAAAACCTTATGTGGGAAAACTGAGCAGTGCCAATGTTGAACACAATAGCTTCTTGTTCGGGTCCCACGGATGGCGCCATTTGATCGCGCATCTCCTCCTGGATAGCCGGAAGGATGCGTGAGTGCTGTTTTTTGTAGATCCAACTGAAGAACACTCCTGCGAAACAATTAAAACCTAAGGTTAGAGGGAGACGGGGATGGATCCCCGTATCCCTCTCCAAAGCTTAAGTCAGGGGAGTGTATATGGAGAGAGAGTTTATGTTTGTGGTATGTATGCATGAGATGATGATAATGATGTCCATTGTAAGTGATGTGTGTTCCTTATTTATATTAGAGAAGATCATACTTGAGCCCTTGGATGACTATCCAAGTGTTGATCATCAGACGACTGTGCTGTACTTAGGTGTCAGGACAGCTGTACCTATCATCCTTTTGGGAATATGTGATCTGCATGTCTATAATAGTGAGGCAGAAGACTCTCCTGGCAGTACTCAGCTCCAGGAGGGTCTTCGGTCCTGCTTACAGCTCCAGGAGGGTCTTCGGCCCTGCTTACAGCTCCAGGGCACAGGGGTCTTTGGAACCACTTAGAGCTTCTAGGACTTACTCCTTCCCTAGATGGTGGTAGGTTCCGGAGCATCGAGTTTGGGGTCCTACCCCACTAGTGAGGCATAGGCTCCAGGACAAGCGTAGGTCCCGGAGTACCAGACTTGGGGCCTTACGCCATTACTTACGTATGTAGTAAATAAGTAATATTCAACATGTATATAGTTATTAGGTGTACGTGTTTTGTACGGGCTCAGAATTACCAAATAGGTCCTGAGTGATGGCAAAGTATTGTATGTTTGTGTGACGACCATATGACAATTATGGTAATAATTGTGTGGCCTAGCCATGAAGGAGTAAGTTCTATAAGTAGCAGACATGTGAAATTCAAACTATATTACTGGTTTCTACATCATATGTTTCTATGTGCAATTCTCTAATGGTGAGGCCTGTTATATGAGTGTCTCTAAAGTTTCCACTTTCAGAAAGTTTCCATTTTGGGCAGTTTTTTCGATATTTTTGAAAGTAGAAATTGATGGCAAGAAATTGCAATTAACAATATCAGATACGAAGTATAGTCAAAGAATCCCTAAAAATACATGATTTGTATCAAGAATAGTGAGCAAATGATGCTTGAATAATGGAAAAATTAGGGAAAAAGTGAAATTGAGGCTTTAAATGGTCGAATTTGGGCATGATACTCAGGCAAGTGAACTTTAGTTTACTGTTCCAGGGGTTCGTCTCGTCGAGAGCTTTTCGTTGACTGGTTATGGGCCTCGTAACTCCGGAGGAATTCCACGTTATGGGTTTTCCAAGTTTGGCACTATTATTACGCAAAATTAAGGAACAGTTTGAGCGTGCAGGATTTGCGGTTAGCAGCTCTAGGCCAGGCGACCCCAGGTCAGGGCAGGTAACTGCAGGTCAGGACAGGTGATTGCATGTTAAGGCAGGTTAGTCCAGGACAGGACGGTCACTCAAGGTGACTACAGTCCAAGACAGGTGATTACATGCTAAGGCAGGTTAGTCCAGGACAGTCAGGTCACTCTAGGTGAATACGGGCCAAGGCAGGTGGTTACACTCCTGGACGCTCAGGGTCCAGAAGACAAACGTCCGGAGGCGGGCAGGTCAGTCCAGGACAGAAAGGTCACTCCAGGTGAGTATAGGCCAAGGCAGGTGGTTACCCTCTTGGACGCTCAGGGTCCTGAAGACAAATGTCCGGAGGCGGGCAGGTCTATCCAGGACAGGAAGGTCACTCCAGGACAGGCTGGTCACTACAATTCTGACAGTCTGAAAAAGTAGCTGAAAAGCTGAAAAAGTAGGTTTGTGTGGTGCCCTCTTATTGGCTTAGTACAATTTTGCTTTAATAAAGCTGTCATATCTTGTCATGTACTATTGTCCTTCCCTTTTCCTTTTTTTTTCAAATATCAGAATACATGGGAGAGGCCTGGATTGGTGCATCTAATAAATTCTAGATGTCTGGATGACGATGTAGTAATATTTAAAGGTCTGGAACGACGAATTTTCATGATTTCTAGGCCTAAAATGTGTTCATTGCTTCTGGACATGTGTGTATATACATATTCAAGTTGCACTTTATTACTTTGAACATGTGAAAAACAACATATATAATGATCCATGTTCTCATATTAATAAATGGACATGAATATTCACGGGGGTAACAAAACAGCATGGTTTGTAGATAACATACCTCACCCATGATTTTTCATCAAAACAATAGGTTTATAGATAAAATAGGAGGGCTTGACCTGGAAGCAAACATGAACTCCCTGGGCAGTAAATCAAGAACACGAACTCATGGAGTTATTCTCGTGACTTCTTGTCCAGGTCCCACGGATGGCGTCATTTGATCGCGCATCTCCTTCTGGATCGTCGGAAGGACGCGTGAGTGCTTTGTATGTTCGATCCAACTAAAGAACACTCCTGTGAAACAATCAAAACCTAAGGTTAGAGGAAGACGGGGATGGATCCCCGTATCCCTCTCCGTAGCTTAAGTTAGTGGAGTGTATATGGAGAGAGAGTTTATGTTTGTGGTATGTATGCATGATGATTGTAAGTGATGTGTGCTCCATATTTATATTAGAGAAGATCATACATGAGCCCTTGGATGATTATCCAAGTGTTGAGCACCAGACGGCTGTGATGTACTTAGGTGTCAGGACAGCTGTACAGCTGTACTTATCATTAAATGCGAACAGATATGTAGTCCTTCGTCTCGGGAACATGGAATTTTGCCTATCTTTGATCCAGGAGATCCCCCCTCCTGGATAGGCTTGCTCCTCCTGGACATAGACAGGACTCCTAGTCTGGGTTATTGTTGTAAGGGCTGTCTGGTGAGGGGCAGGTGTAGGTCCAGGAGTGCCCTGTACAGGACCTTACACCATTAACTCCCCCCAGCCATAGCTCCAGGACACTAGTGAGGCATAAGCACCAGAACACTAGCAAGGTCCATAGCTCCATAACACTAGTGAGGCATAAGCTCCAGAACACTAGCATGGCATATGCTCTAGGACAAGTGTAGGTCCCGGAGTACCAGACTTGGGGTCTTACACCATTAGAGAGCGTGGAATGATAGAGTGTGGCAGGGTGCATGTGAGGAATTCATGGGTGAGCAATGACATTGAAAGAGGGGGAATTGGACAGCTTAGATTGGTTCTCGTGGTTCTCGCATGAACTTATATATATATATATATATATAGGGGAAGGTTCATGCGAGAACCGTTGTTAGTGCGAGAACCACGAGAACTAATTTTAGCCGTTCCTTGAATATGTGAAGTTTCATGGATGAAGAGCGTGGAGGGATAGAATGTGGCAGGGTGCATGTGAGAAATTCATGGGTGAGCAATAACATTGAAGGAGGGGGAATTGGACGACTCAGATTGGTTCTCGCCGTTCTCGCACTAAGAATGGTTCTCGCGTGAACTTTTTCCTATATATATATATATATATATATATATATATATATATATATATATATATATATATATATATATATATATATACTCTTATATAAAACATTTACAACTTAAAAACTCTTAATTTTTAAGTAAGTTGAATATACTAAATTACCCTTCATATATATAAATGGAAACTATTATATAAAGTATCTACTAGATGCATTTAATAAAATTCTTATATTCCATTTTAATAACTAAAGCTTCCATACTTAAAAAATATCAAATAATAAATATTCAATTATGTCATAAACATTTTAACTTATTTATCAAAAAAATGTGTATAATTAAGTAGATCTTATAGAGGTGAATAACATATAATTAGAATTTATAAACATATATTTTAATTTTTTAAAATAGCTCATATAACTAATAGTTTAAATTAATTTATTCTATAATCTTAATCTCATAATTTTTAATAGTTTCAAATTACAAATTACGCTCTGTATTGTCATGTAATTTAACTTATTTTATAAGTAGAGATCGTTTTTCTTATTTAATTATTCTCAAATTTTATTTTAAAATAATAAAAGAGTTGATTAAGAATAGAATAATAATAAAAAAAACTAAAAAAAAGATAAAGAAAATAGACATGTTGCCACTTTCCAAAGGAATATTATTTGTTATCACTGTATTGATGAATACCGAAAACAAGCAGGTTACTGAGTAAAAATTAGTTGACGCCGCATTGCGCGGGTAATATGCTAGTGTATATATATATATATATATATATATATATATATATATATATATATATATATATATATATATATATAAATTAGATCAATAAAGAACCATATGTTAAACAAAGAACCTAAAAAACCAATCTGGACATTTGGATCATTAATATCAATGGATGAGATTGATCGATGGCAAATCTGTAATCATTATGTATTAATTTAGGAAGAATAGGGCAAAAATGTAATTACCGCCCCAACACCCACGATTTAAAAAAAAACACCTCAAAAACATTAAATTGCCATAACTTTTTAAGTTTTGTGAATTTAATCAAAAAAAAATTATACCATTCTTTTAGTTTTTTAATCCTCTTTCAAACAAGATCACTCTTCCTATACTTTTCTAAAAAAAATTTGAAAATGATTTTTTTTTTTTTTTTTGCATTTTGGCAACTGTACAGGAAAACACCCTTTTTTTTGCATTTTGGCAGCTCGTCGCTAAGAGCTGAATGTCGTCTCTAATGAGCTGAATGTCGTCGCTAATGAGCTGAATATCGTCGCAAAAGGTTCGTCTCAGATCAGAAATTAGCGACGATGAAGTTAAATCTGTCGTCGCAAATAAGCAAAGTCGTCGCTAATGACCTTGCAGTCATCGCAAATGGTTCATCTCAGATCATAAATTTTGCGTTATTCGTTTTTTGCATTTTGCATGTTTATACGGATTTACATTCTGCATTCTGCATGTTTTTTGCATTCTGCATTCTGCATTTTTTTTTGCATTCTGTATGTTTTTTGCTTTCCGCATTATTCATTCTTCATTCTGCATATTTTTTGCATTTTGCATTATTTATGTTTTTTGTATTTCTGCATTCTGCATGTGTTTTGCATTTTGCATTCTTTCATTCTGCATGTGTTTTGCATTTTGCATTCTTTCATTCTGCATGTTTTTTGCATTCTGCATTCTTCATTCTGCATGATTTGAATTACCCAGCTCAAAATGCAAATTACGGATTTTGCATTTTGCATTTAGGCTTGAATGAATCAAGCATCTAATAATTTTGCATTTTGGGCTTGAATAAACCCAGCTCAAAATGCAAACTACGGATTTTGCATTTTGAGTTTGAATGAACCCAGCTCAAAATGCAAATTTTGCATTTCAAAAAATAAAAAATTTCAGAAATATATCAAACCCGGTCTTGTTTGAAAGAGGACGAAAAACTGAATGTAACGGTATAATTTTTTTGTTAAAATTCTTAAAAACGAACGAGTTATGATCATTTAAAGTAATTTGGGGTTTTTTTTTTTAAATCTTGGGGGTTGCTAGAGAGGGGCTGGAGGCGACGTTGATTTGTAATTTTTTTTTTATTTTCCTTTTTTGCCACTCAACAATGTGTCACGTGTCATCACCAGAGGAGGTTCTTTAGGTTCTATGTTTAAGGGAGGTTCTTTATATAACCTTACCCTATATATATATATATATATATATATATATATATATATATATATATATATATATATATATATATATATATATATAGGCAAAAGTTCAAATGAGAACTACTTTTCGTACGAGAACCAATCTGAGCCGTCCAATTCCCTCTCCTTTAATGTCATTGCACACCAATGAATTCCTCACATGCACCCTGCCAAACTTGATCCCCTCCATGCTCTCCATCCATGGACTTCCCAGATTCAAGGAACGGCTAAGATTGGTTCTCGTAGTTCTCGTACGAAAAATAGTTCTCGTTTGAACCCTCCCCTATATATATATATATATATATATATATATATATATATATATATATATATATATATATATATATATATATATATAGGCAAAAGTTCAAATGAGAACTACTTTTCGTACGAGAACTGCGAGAACCAATCTGAGCAGTCCAATTCCCCCTCTTTTAATGTCATTACCCACCCATGAATTCCTCGCATGCACCCTGCCACGTTTGATCCCCTCCACGCTCTCCATCCATGAACTTCCCATATTCAAGGAACGGTCGAGATTGGTTCTCGCAGTTCTCGTACGAAAAACAGTTCTAGTTTGAACCCTTCCATATATATATATATATATATATATATATATATATATATATATATATATATATATATATATATATATATATATATATATATATATATATAAAATATGTTTTTTGAGAAGATACTAATTTTTTTACAGAAGACGTTATATAACAACTCATAAAATACATTTTAGAAAGTTATAAGGCATTTTTAATTTTTTCAAATATTCTATTTCAAAATTTCTGATATTGTCTCAATAAGAATAAATCATTTTCAAATATGTTATTGCTAAAATTTAGTTTATGCTATTCTCAATTATAAAAAAAAAAAAAACTATATTTTTACACTTGAAAAAAGAAAAGTAAAATGAGCCATTTGAACCATGTTCTCTCCATTGGACACAACCCCCTTTGTGTGGCCACTGGGGAGTTTTTTTCCAAAAGGGTGTACTATTAAAACTTATTTATCAAACAAGTGTACCTCTGAACATAATTACCGAATAGGTGTTATTTTTTTAAAAATTGTTTTTACCTCATATACCCTACACCCCCACGTCTCGGTAAAAAAAAAGCTTCTCTTCCGTTTGCCCTAACGTATGAACGGCTCCCGCAACCTCACGTCGCCGCCGCTCTTGCTGCTGTCGCCGGCGCCGCTCACAAGCCACTGTTGCTCACGTCTCCGCCACCGCCGCTCACGTCGCAGTGACTGCTCACGTCTCCCCCGCTGCTCATTTGTGGCTGTAAGTTCTTGAAATCATTTGCTCACGTCGGCTGCTCACCTTCCGGTCCCTTTGTAGCTGTAAGTTGTTTTTAAAATCATTTGATGGATAAATTAAGGCTTTAAGTTGTTCTTGAATCATTTTTGTGGCTGTAAATGTGCGATTTCATTCTCCGATTTCACCCTCTTATATTTTTTTTAATGGCCAAATTTGAGACAACATGACTTAGATTTCACCCATTTTGTAAAAAACTCCATTTTTGTGGCTGTAATTTTGTGGCTATAATTTTGTGGTTGTTTCATTCTCTGATTTCATCCTATTGTAACAAAAGTGAAATATTGGTAAAGTATTTGATGGAAAGATTTTTATATAGCTTCTTGGATCATTTGATACTTTATAAAACAAAATTTTGGCTTTGATTTAATATATACTTCCAGTAAGTAGTTTAGTGCTTTAGATTTTCTATAATTGATTAACTTTGATCAAATATAAAACTTTTTTTTTACTGATTAATGATTGCTTGTTGTATTACAGTTTGCAATGCATTCACCTACACCTGTTTTTCCAGAATGTATAAGCTTGGATTTTGATGATGTGTGTATGAGGATGTTTTTGGATAATCCAGTTCTTAAGGCTCTTAGATAGTTTATTACATTGCTCTTTGGTGTATCTAACCATTGGAAATACAAAGACAGTTTATTACATTCTCTAAAGATTTTTATAGTATATTAGCTTCTAAATAAGCTAGGAGTTCATTTCTGGTCATTTGTTATCATGACTATTATTATAGGTTTTCTCAATAGAACTCGATTAAAAGAAAATCTTATTGACTTAATAAAAAATTTATTCGATTATTTGGTACGACTATATCTCTTACTTCTTTGTTTTTTTTTTGTGTAGATAAAAATTGGTTATCTGCTCAAGATATTGGAAGATATTTGAGAATGTTTTTTTCGTCTTTTCGATTTTGGAAGAACCCATTGTTGGTTTAGTATCTAAAAAACATTATAGTTGTGATAATGTTGGTTTTAATTAATGATTGTTAGTATTGTTTAAACAAGTGTTATGATTGTGATATAAGAATTAAACAATTGTTTTGATTGTTGTAAAAGATTAATAAAAACAGTGAAATAACATATAAAAATAGCTAATTTAACTGGAAAAAACAGATAAAAATAGTGAACAAGCAGTAAAAAACAGTTAAGAAAAAACTGTCAAAACAATAACAATCAACTATTAAAACTGGAAAACAACAGTTAAAAAACAGTAAAAAAGCAGCAGTAAAAAAACAGTTAAAATAATACAGTAAAAAAACAATTGAAAGAAACAGTAAAATCACAAAAAAAAAACAGTAAAAACAAAAAAGTACACCTATTTGGTAATTATGTTTAAAAGTACACTTGTTTGGTAAATAAGTTTTAAGAATACACTTATTTTGTAAAAAACTCGCCACTGGGTAACAGATGGTGGCAGAGTGTTGCAGTCATGCAGAGAGTCCAACAAATCTAGAAACAAAAACAGTTGATAGATAATTTTGAGAGGAAACAACAAGACTTTGATCTAGAATGGTTATCAGCTATACACAATAAGTTTAATAAAATCAATTTAAGTTATTTTATTTTCAAAAAAACAAAAAAATCTACACACATATATTTAAATGTGACTATCTTAAAAATATGACAAAAAAGATGTGATATGTCCCGAAAATTAAACCACATAAGAGGAGATGAGTTCGTAATTTTCTTACTCAAAATTGGTAAAATAAAAAATTCTGCCTGTTTTGGTAATTTTTCTGTGTTACTTAATATCAATTTTATTCATAACAAGATTTTATTATAAATATATATTTTTTTTAAAAGCCATCATTACATTAAAACAACCAAGAGTTACAACTTACAACACACCTTTTACTATTCATTCACATCTCATTTTATTTGAAAATATCAACAAAAAGAAAAGAAAAAAAAAGAGAAGAAGAGCAGAATATGAAATAATAATTGTGAATGTATATAATTCATGTGATATTGGGAAAACTTGTGAAGTGATTGGCATTTTATTGGTGCGATGGACTCCAAGTTTGACTACTTTTTCAAAATCACCAGCTGTATCTATGTATCAATGATTAACCCAGTACACCCTCTCCTGCCATTGTACCATCCATCTTCTTCCCTCATTCTTACCCAATATATATTGGGTAATTCTATTGACCCCTTCACAATATTGACCCCTTTTTTTTTATATATTGGGTAATTCGTACCCAACAAACATTGTCTATACATAACAGGTATTAGCATATGACAGCACATAGTACAAGTTGATAATGTAGAAATTGTTGTGTATAGATAATTTCTGTTGTATACGAATCATCACCTTTTTTATATGACAAATATGAGTATATAAGTGTATTAAAATTTATTATTGAATGATTTGTTATATGTGATATGTGAGAAGAGGGGAACCATATAGCAACACTCTGAATATTTTATTTTATTATTTTATGAATATAATTATTTATCTTTCTTATTTCATCTTACACAAAAATTTATTGTATAAAATTGATTATTAGATTTTAGCTAGTTTTATCATATTTTATATATATATATATATATATATATATATATGTGTGTGTGTGTGTGTGTGTGTAGGGGAGGGTTCATGCGAGAACCGTTGTTAGTGCGAGAACCGCGAGAACCAATCTCAGCCATTCCTTGGATATGGGAAGTATTATGGATGGAGAGCGTGGAGGGATATGGTGTGGCAGGGTGCATGTGAGGAATTCATGGGTGGACAATGACATTGAAGGAGGGGGAATTGGATGGCTTAGATTGGTTCTCGCGGTTCTCGCGCTAACAACGGTTCTCGCATGAACTTTTGTCTATATATGTATATGTATATATATATATACATATATATATATATATATATATATATATATATATATATATATATATATATATATGTATATACTATTATATAAAGCATTTAAGCATTTTTGCTTAAATCTCTTAAATTTCAGTCACTTAAAATTACTATTATACCCTTAACACAAACTTTTAATATCTACATCTCTCTCTCCTACTTTACACACTCACCAATAAACATTATTATATAATTACACACTTTCTAAATTACAAAAATACAAATAACCTCCATCTCTCTCTCCTACTTTACACCTCACCAATAAACATTATTATATAATTACACACTTTCTATATTACAAAAAAAATTGTTTGATTGTTTTTTTAAAATATGTTTAATAAAATAAAATAGTTTATGAAAAAAATGAGATGAAAAAGAAAATAGCTTATGAAAAAAAAGAAAAAAAATGAAATGACATATTATCAGGTAAAAATTATTTTATCATATTCCTATATTATATAAAAAATGGTATGTTATCGCAACTAGCATTGCACGGGTACAATGCTAGTATATGTATATATATATATATATATATATATATATATATAGATAACAGCAGGTTCTAGTTGCCTAAAGTCCATAAACAGATTGGTTCATATGCTTACTGGGTCCAAGGCTGAAGGCCCACAAACGAATTAAGATAAACTCGGTTAGGAACAATAGAGTCATGATAACATAACACTAACACTGCTCGCAAGGAGGTTAAAGATGATTCCCTAATGCCCTTGATCGAATTGACCTACGGCTGTGACCCACCATCGAACCCAACAAACCATTTCTATATCTCGATTAAATAGAAAGAAAACAGTGTAGGATTATTTAATAAGGTTTAGAGATGATTACCTGATTGATTCAAGGTAGAACAATGGGGATTTGAGGCCCTTCTTCTTCTGCCGGCGAAGCACCTCTACTGCTTACCCTCTGCCTCCAAAGAACTTGAATAGCTCCACATTAATTAATAAGAACCATCGAGAATCATACATTGGTGTTTAAAAGTCGTTAACCGCCGCTGTTATTGTTGAAATTCTCGAGCAGAAGATGATGTCGAGCTTTCTTGATCTCGGCAGGAATGAGCTCCACACTCTCTCCAAACACAGAACACATTTCTTTTCTATCTTTCTCAAAAATTATATAATATATCAATTTGCAAAGTTTTCAAGCAATATCTCATGAGATTTTTAAGGGTAAAATTGTAATTTTCTCAACATATCACAAGATGTTGAAATTATCATGAGATATTATAGTAAGAAAGATATCACAATTTCCAAGTGCCTCACTACAGGACTTGGGCTCAAGCCCTAACATAATAACTATGTAGTTTGAATGTAGGTATGTAATTAGGCACATATAAGATCTTAATTAACTAAAGTCCATAATTGTGAATACAAGGCCTATAAACTAGGTTTACTTATATAATTCACTCGTATAATCCTAATCACAATCAATCTTAGAATTTAAACACTTGTGCCTCTAACGCTTTTAGAAAATACTATAATTACGGTAATAATATAAAGATGATGATAAAATGACTTTATTACCCTTAATCATATTTATTTGACCATTCAAGAATGGGTATTACACGCAAACACTCTACTTTGAGTTGATCCCCTAATATACTTGTCTAGTTTGGTGATTTAGAAAGACTAGCCCCTTAATTTCATTTCCTCATAACTCAACTACACTTATTAATAAAATAATAATAATACTTAACATATTGTCAGTTTTAACTCCAAATAGCAAGAAAAGAAACATATAATTCATCTTTTACAAAAAGAAAAGAAAATGACAATTAAATATAAAACATGCAAATACATAATAATAGAAAATTTTAATTACTTTGGGTGTTACATTATACGGGTACTATGCTAGTTAGATCTTTAAAGCCCAACGTGATGAGTGCTTTTTAGAGCATCTCATTGTGATGCCATACATGTAACACTGTTCTTACTAACACTATTTCGAACACGCGCGGAAGCTTAATTAACAAAATATAATATAATATATATTTGATCAAACACAACTAAACAGGTTTGCTTTACAAATCATTTACAGTGTTACTACAAAACAGGCTCTTTCCAAAAAACATCAGATATCAGAGTTAGATCAGTCCCAAAATTCCAGTTTAGCTCTTTAATCCATCTACCTGGATTCTCCTGAAAAGAAATCAATAGTGGGGAATTAGCACAAAGCTAAGTGAGAGAATAGATACCACAAACATACAAGGCATCAAGCCCAAACCAACAATGCTCAAACAAACAAGAGAACCGGCGGTCTTGCGGGACCTTCAACCAAATGCCGGCCAAAGCATAGGTTTACCGATAGCCTAGTTACCACAGACAACAATAATAGCACTTCTTAATTACAACAAATGCTTATCAAGACAAATACTAATATTGTATATCTCTAAACATAGGCCCAGCTGAATAACAACCGCCAAGCTGATCTCACAACAACATCATGTATATATACAGAAAAGAGCAACAATCAGGTGATATATCTTATACATCCAAGATATATATCCACTCACCGATATCTTCAAAAGCTCAGGGAACTCAGTTTTACTTACTACTGAGTCTTGCTACCACCTGAACAAACAACCAACAATCAGTATTTGCTTAATTATCAAACAATACGCAAAATACTAAAATCAAACATATATGTACATATAAATCCACAAGTACATATCAATTCATGTATATGCTACAATACACCATAATTCACGATTACCCTTTACTTACTGTAATCCTGTGAATTCATCCAACTCCTTAGCTTAGGCATTTCTTACATCCTTTCATAAGCAAAGGCTACAAATTCATGTTTATCTTCATATCATCAATAAATTGATCTTTCATAATATAATGTTGACATCCAATGCAATTGATCTTCCATGCAATTCATCTCATTCGAATCGAATACAATTTTTCCACTGCGAATCGCATGCAATAGATCCCATGCGAATCGAATACAACTGAATCGCACGCATTGTACTTGTGAATCGCATGCGATTGATTAAATGTGAATCGTATGCGATTAAGTCTACGAATCATGTTCCTTTGTGAATAGTATGCGAATCAAACACGAATCAATTTCCTTTGTGAATCGCATGCGATTGATCCATGCGATTCAAACACAACTTAGTCAAATCCAATGCAACCCAATTCAACGCGATTCAACTCCATTTAATGCAATATATCATTATCATTCGATTCAATCAAATGCGATCCAATGAGTTAGGGAATTATTCAATCCACTACCATCCAATACGATTTCAATACAATCAAATGCTATTCAGAATCCATGCTATCCAAACCAAAGAACCCAAATTTCATCAAATCCAGATTGCTTCAATCCTCAATTCCGAGTCATTCATACTTTCATTTAAAAAAATTCCATTTCAATCCAGAATATTACCATTCTTAGCATGCATGTTCTAAAATCATTTAAAATATAGAAATGGCATATAAACATAATCAATCTATCGTGCTTTCTCCTACATGCATAATATGTTTATCATGTTCGATCAAGAATGGCATGCCACTCAAAAAAACGAATTCAAATAGTAATTAACAAGCAAGAATCATATAATCTAACCTTACGAAGCTTGATTACTTGAAATCTACTATCAAACAATATTTGATGCTCAAAATCGGATCTTCTTTTCTTTTCTTCTTCTTCCTTAACCGAGAGCAAAACACATACCAACACACATTCAAGTTTGAGATTTTGCATGCAAATGAGAGTGTGAAGAAAGGGTTTATCCCCCTAATTCGGCCAACTATGCATGAAATGGTATTAGTGGCAAGTCTAGGGGTTAGGGTGGTGACTAACCACTCTCACTACGGCCACCTAATCCCCCACCGCCCCACTCACTTTAGATTAATAATTTAATTAACAATCACATTAATTAATTCAAAATTAAATTAATTAATCACATAATTAACTTAAATCCCAACTTAAACTTAATTAATTACCTTAGTTCAACTAGGCCGGTAAAGAGGGTGTTACAATACACACTCTGAAAAGATGGCTTAGTATGTGTTCAACCAATCTGAAGACACCCCCTATGATTAACTTGTTAAAATATGACCATATCATTGACAAACATCTCATTGGACGAAAGTTGTTCACAAACATAATATGACCTATTAAGGTGATAGGAATGGAAGAATATGGATGGTAAGAGTCATCACCGGTTTTGGGGGGTGGTGGTGGTTTGGGTTTTCCACACTATGGTTAAGTGGTGGAGATTATTGGAGGATGAGTACCACATGGGGGTGGATACGTTAGTGATGATAAGTTGTGGGCCTATACTCTTCTTCTTCTATCTTATTTTTTATCTATATTCTTCTAATTGAGTTCAAGAATTTGTGGTGAGTAGTAACCACGTACTACGGGTTGTGTTATTGATTAAATAAATGAGAGAAAAAACTAAAGTGATGATGCGGTGGATGTCATGCAATGTGAAGGTTAAATACTCTAAGACATCGGATTCTTAACATGTCCAGCATAAATCAAACAAAATGGAAATTCATTGTAATGAAAATATATTGCCAAATAAAATGAAAGTAAAATTTTAATTGTTTTATGCATTAAACCTATTAGTGATTACATAAGATTTATAACACATTGTGACCATATGACAACATAATTTATATAAACAAAAAGCAACAGCTTCCCATGTTGCATCATTGACTAACACTTTTATTGAAACTCCAAAATGTTGTTGATGATTCACTATGTGTTAGCTCCTCTGTATACATCACAGGTCCGACACTAGTTTGAACGGTAGAGGGAATATGTGATGTGCGTATGGTCTCTAACTCCATAGCTACTTCTTTCATAGTTGGTCTATTCTTTCCAATCATATTCAAACATCGCATTGCAAGGTTAGCTAATACGAGAAGTTCATCCCTAGTACCCTCTTTTATCACAATTCCATCAAGGATGGACATAACACGCCCCTCTTCCATAGCCATCGTAAAGTGTGTAGCCAAACTTCTATTTTCACCAAATCGAGTGAGGGAAATTGGTCTTTCTCCCGTTAAGAGTTCAACCACAACAACACCAAAACTATAAACATCACTTTTTTCAGTGAACTGACTAGACTGGAAGTACTCTGGATCTAGATAGCCAAAAGTACCTTTGACTAAGGTAGTCAAATGAGTTTGATCCATTGATACAAATCTTGAAGTACCGAAGTCGGAAACTTTAGCCCTATACTTCTCATCCAAAAGTATATTAGTTGTTTTGATGTCTCTGTGATATATTGGAATAGAAGTTGCTGAATGCAAGTAAGCAACTGCTCCAGCAACCTCCGTAGCTATTTGTAATCTCATGTTAAGAGAAATTGAAAACTCGTCGTTCGTATTATGAATACGATCGTACAACGTACCGTTAGGAATGAATTCAGAAACTAGTAGTGGAACTTCTGTCTCTAAACAACATCCCAATAGTTTGACAACATTCCTATGATTGACTTGGGAAAGAATGACCACCTCGTTGATAAATTGCTCTAATTGGCTTTCATCGACTATTTTTGATTTCTTGACCGCCACAATCCTTCCATCCACTAACATTCCTTTGTAAACAGTACCTTGGCCTCCTCGACCTAGAATTCTGTTCTCATTAAAGTTATCAGTAGCCTTCTCTAACTCACGTGATGTGAAAAGTATGGTTTTATCAACTAAAGCCGAATCAGCTTCTTCTTGTTGTTTTAATAGTAAACCACCATTGCGCTTAAAAAACCTCTTTCTTCGTCTCCTTTCTTTTGTTTTTTTGATGCATATGTACAATGCATAGCTGGTTGCTACAAGAAAAATTACACCCATACTGATGCTAAGACCTGATTGAAGGACAAAACAAAACTGCACTTAGTATAATTTATATATGTTGCCTAAACTCTTTAGAGAAGTAGACCATTTATCCTCATGATCAAGGTTGTCTTGATGCTCTTCAGGAAAGATATGGAATCTCATAATTATATATCTATGGTTAGCTACAAGTTTACAAATTAATACTATATATGGTACGTTTTCTACGAAAATATTGATTTTACTCGCTCGAAGGTTAAGTTTGTTTCCTCTAGCTTTGAAATAAATCAAAAAATTAAATTTTTGATTAAAAATAAATTACTTATATGTGTGAAATACTTTTTTATAATGAAAAGGTAATTAGCAGGGCAGTTAAGGATTTGTAAAGTTTGTTTCTTCTATTCATGATATGTATTGCTTCAGAGTGAATCTAATACCAACTAATCTGAACAGTTCGAGAAGAATATAACAGAAGAAAATGGTTTATAAGAAGATATAGAGTAGCATATATAGACATTACCTAATATAATTCCCAAGGATAGTCTCTTTTCAGTAGGATAAGTTGCACAAACGAACTGAGTATCTAAAACTAAGCCGTCAACGTCATACGTTATTTTATCATCACAGTAACCTCCACTATCCTCACACCTTTTACACTCTTCCGTAGAAAACAAGAAATATAGAACACAAATGTATGTCAGAAACAAGAAAAATAAACAAATAAATACTAATGATATAATTACATACCAAAGCATTCATAACTAAGGTAAGGGTTGACTCCACATCCATATGAAACTGAGCATTTCCATGAATCTATTGCATCACCATTACCCAAATTCACTTTATATATATCTTGGTCAAACCGGTAATAACAGAATTTTTTGTTGTATTCAAGTTCTGATAGAGTCCACAGAAGTGATGTCGGAATAAAGGAGTTACTATAAGAAAACCTTCCTTCATCATATAAACTCTTATCTACCAAGAAGGCGGACTCACAACTTCCATATCTACTTTGTCTATCCAACCCTGTGACATTTACTGTGTATGACTTGAGATAATGAGGAATTGTTGTTTGGCAACAAGTGATGCCAATACAGCTGCTATTTTTCTCACTAAGAGTATCATTGCGACAATTTGTGGAACACCCAGTGAGCACACTCTCATGGTCCATCATGAAAGCATTTCCACATCCCTTAAAAACAAAATAATTGTGGGACTTGGAAAACACGAAGGGGCTCCCACCAAGATCGATACTCTTGATCTGACTCATATTGCTGCAATCAGAGATTGTTGGCATGTTGACAGTAACCGTTTGATTTTTCAAGTCAACACCCAAGAGTTCGAGGTGGCCCAATGCAGGTAGATATGGCGTCGAAGAGCTACAATTAACGATGTACTGATCATTGATCGCACAATTTGCTCCGATTCCAAAAGGGAATGGAATCCTTACGATCCCGCACGTACTGTTGCAACCTGCTTTGGCATACTTAGGAACTTGTCTATCTGTTAATGAAAGGAGGTAACTTCATTTTTGGTAAGAATATGCAACGACTAAAATCAGAAATGAAAGAAGGTCGATACTTATTTAGGTACTAGGAATTAGTGCAATTAATAATTGGCATAGTCTACACCATGCATGATAATTCGAAATCTTGAACTTCGTGGGAATTTTTTCCACTTTAAGATTACAAGGTGGTCAACAGTTAATTGCAAATTATACTTTGGTAAAACCGTAAAACTACTTCTTTCATTTATATCAAGGAAGATGGAGAAATTGATTTTTTTACATATCGTACAACACTTTTGTAGCTAATGTACAAGCTAGTGAAGCATTCATGTTTTATGGATGAATCAATTTTATTCGTAAAAGAATCATCTCCCTTGTATTATTAATCTTGGCGAATATTAAGCATGCTGGAAAACATAATTACATGAACAAACATATACTATAAATATAGATTGAATTCAGTTACATACCAGATGAGCATCCGTTCTCTAAATAAGGGTTTTCTTCTTCACTGATGTAATAACTGTAATCAATCCAGCATCTCCAAGGATACACTGCACTACCATTATCCAAATTCAAATAGTCTTTATATGGAGATCCACAACAACTTATTTGCTGGATGTCAAGGTCAGATAGTGTCCACCGGAGTGATATCGGAATAAAAGAGTTACTATCATAAAACTTTCGTCCTTCGCCGTATAAATTCTTATCCACCGAGAATGCAGACCCACAACTTTCATCTCTACCCTGTCTTTCCAACCGTGTGATGTTAATGGTGTACGACTTGAGATAACCAGAAATTAATGTTGTTTGGCAACACGTGATGCCAACGCATTTATTCTTTTCACTAAGAGTGTCAGTACTGTGGCAATCTGTGGAACACCCAGTGAGCACATTACTCTCTTGGTCCATCATAACAGCATCACCACACCCCACAAAAACAAATATATTGAGGGATTTGGAAAATAAGAAGGGGCTCTTGTCAAGATCAACACTCATGCTTTGACTACTATAATTGCTGCAATCAGAGATGGCATGGGTATTAACAATGACTGTTTGATTTTCCAAGTCAACATGCAAGACTTCGAGGCGGTTGAATGCAGATAGATATGGTATCGAGGACGTGCTAATAATATTGCTATTGATGAAAGCAAGATAAGTAAATAGTAAGGAATATGAAATAACTTCATATTTGTGAAGACCATGCAAGAATTAATTAAAATGAGAAATGAAAATGGAAGGAAGAACGTGGTTATGTTTATAAGGAAGGAGGTGTTTATGTTCATATATATAGAAAGGTGGGGATGATTAGAAGAACATAGCTAGCTACTAAGAAGTAAGTAGCACACCGGAGACCCCCAAAAGTCTACGCCGTGCAAGATACTTCCGTTGTTTTTCATTTTCAAGATGAAATTGTAATAGCCCACTAATTAAAATTATTGATTTATTTCTGATGCTGGCCATATGTCAATTTTGATTTTTGCATAATGTTGATCAATGGCGCGCAGGAGATATGTAACGGACGAAGGTAGAGCAAGCTAGAAATTATATTGATGGGTCAAAAAGAAATGGTGAAAACAAAGACAGTGGGGGCAGGGCAGAGGCGTTGTCTGATGCGGAGATGGAGACACACGATGGTGCATCGTCACTGGGTAAATATTTACCGGTATATACACGCATAAACAAATATCTAATTAAAAAATGCATGTGTTCTACTAAATTAATTAATATATTTTGGTGAGAGTATTTTATTTCCTCCTATAAATATCATGATGGTACGTAAGACATAATTTTTTTCCAGAAAAGCAAGGGTGTGTTTTGGTATGGAATTTTTTAGATAAATTAAATTCTAGCTAGGAGTTAAAAGAAAAAAAATAGGAAGATAAAATAACGAAAGGAACTCCAGCTTTAAATTACAATATCAATTGTTAGGATCGAGACACCTAAAACAAACGTTAAAATAATGTGGAAAACAGAAAAGAGACGAACACGAGATATAACGTGGTTCAGTCAATTCACCACCTACGTCTACCGGCAGCAGAAACAAAGACTTCTTTATTATGACTCTAGGTATATTCTAATGTACATATGACTAACCCTAGCTTTGATATTTATAGAATAAAAATAGAATCTTAATCTTATTCAAATACATAAAGATAAGCTCCTTAACTAACTAATGTATCCATTAATGATAAGCACAAAAAATAATCGGCCGAACATGGATAACAACCCATTTCAATTACATACAAATTAACGTGCAATGAGATGACAATTAATGTTATCTAATAGCCACTTCATAAGCATGCAATCCTTTATCAAATTTGAATTAACTAATTTTCAAACCCGACGATTTACGTTAGCGTCAAGTTTCCGATTAAATTTAGTTTCAAATATTGTTCCGCTAATCAAGTCATACCCAACACAAACATCCAATAGCTTAATTCTTTCTTGATTATTGCAAGAGAGGCTACTATGTTGCAAGCTCTAGCTCTTTTATGTAGCTGCATCTGTAATTTATTCCAGCTAGCTAATGTTCTAGTTCATTTTCTATCAGAAACAAGTTAATTGTTGTCTAAATTGTAATTCTCGAAAGAATTTTCCCTTTCAAATATTATTGGTTGTTTGTTTGTCGCTTAATGGAACCTTTCAGCACTGAATGTTGAATCGTTCGGCATTCAGTGTGTTTGATTAATGTATCCGAATGAAGATTGTGCTGAATGAGATAGAAGAACGTTGCTGAATCATTCTACCTTAAAGTACATTCAGAATCATTAACACACAAAGTTTTTTACCTTAATACTTTTTCTTTCACATGTTGTCTTGTTAAAAAAATCATATCATATCTTATAATATAATATATCACTATTAAGGTTAAATTGATAATTTGTAGAATTATTCATTCAGAACCTTTATCAAACAACATATCACATTTAAAAATAAATTCATTCAGAGTTTTTAAATTATTCAAACCACAAAATAATATGCTTGATTATTCTATTTTAATAAACTGTCCCTTACTATTGGATTGCATCGAGGATTGCATCGCATGAAAGAAATCCTTGTTGATTGGTAGTTAATCGGTTAAAAGATCCGGATCTTGCTCTTTTATAAATATTTAAAATGGTAATGGCACATAAAACTTGAGGACTGCTCTAGCTAGACTCCAAAAAGACTAGATCTTTATTGAATGAAATATCTTCTAAAGTATGAAAACAAAACTGTTTAACCCATATATCAACAAAACCGCATTTAATATCACCAAACCTATCGATATACCGTGAAGAAAAAGTTTATAAAGACTTCAACTTTAAGCAGAAAATAGGATTATAGAAGTTAAAACAATAAAAGATTCAAATTTAAAAATAATATTTTATTATTTAGATATTTATTATTTTGACTATATTGTTTCAGTAATTCGACTACTTTAACATGTGATACTTTACTAATTTGAATTGGCTTTAAAGTCTATATAATGATGAATTATGTTAATTTATTCAGTTGTTTAATGACATTTGGTACTTGGTAGAATGAAATACATCACATTATTTATTAGACCATAGGGAGTACATGTTTCAAGCATGGTTGAAGCATGGGACTAAACACTGCCACATAAGCGCCACCTAAGCATGACACCCTCCATGCTTCAAGCATGCCAAAATAGAGGGCTACTCATGCTTCTCATGCTTCAACTTTTTTTTTAAATTTTTTTATTTTTATAATCTATAAATAATTATTGCATATATTTTTTTTGTAATTTCTAATTAAATAAAGATAGATAATTAAACAACTACATTTCATTAATAATTAAAACCCATTACAACTTAAAAAATTAAAAAAATGTATGGAGGTTGAAGAAGACTCGGTAAATTGTAACCGAATTGAGGTGGTTGCGGGTAACCCATTGGATACCCGTGAGGACTCGGTAAATTGTAACCGAATTGAGGTTGCGTGAACATTGGGTTGGGAGGGTATATCGGAGGTGGCGTATCCATCCGGAAAGGGTTATACCCGGAATTGGGTTGCCGTGATTTTGATCGGGATGATTGAGGAGTGTTTGATGAAGGATCCATTTGTGAAATTTGTTAAGAATATATTGAGGTTGAAGAAGATTTGGTGTTAAAATAGTATAAAGAAAAGAATGGAGAAGAGAGATATATATAGATATTTAAATTGTTTTTTTTTTTTAAAAAGTAACGGTCAATTGACCGTTTGGGTTTTGAAATTTGGTGCCAACGTTCACTTTTGTCTCTCTCTCTCCTCGGCAAAAAAATACCGCACACCCTTATGCTTTTGCGGTACCGGAACAATGGGGTGGTGTGGCGGGCGGTACCGCCGTCACCACCTAAGCATGCCGCTGCCATGCCGAGGGTACACCGGAAGGCCTTAAAAGCTGAATCAAAAGTAAAATCAAATTTTAAATCAAACTGAAACAAACACTCAATTTAAAATTCGAATCCAATCGAAACAAAAGTTGAATATTGTAATCAAAATCTAAAGGACTATATTTTCGAAATTTGTATCGGGACAAAAACAGAATTGGAAAAATGGAAAAGGAAAACTATATACAAAAATCGAAAAAATACTTACTGAATATATTGACTGAAATGAGTCAAAATGAAACATGTACGATCCGAGTCTGACACGAACAAAATTGGCATGGCTTAGATCTAAAACAAAAATTAATGGGTCCAAAATAAGTTGAGACGAACACGAATTATACAAACCCGATAACTCAAATCCGAGTTGAATTATGAGCCTTAGCCGACAGATAGTGCAGTATCGGGGATTTACAGCAAGCCGAGAATATTATAATGGTTAATCTGGAATTTAGAAATAATAAATATCGTATTAACTATTTTAATCGTAAAAATTGATTTCGATAGTCATGGCTTAAAATCGGTGTCACAAAATATCTTATTTGTGAAATACCGTGAAAGTATTTAATTTACTTTTACATTGCAAAAAGTATCTTATTTGTCAACATTTTTTTTCTACTTGGTTTTTAATATATATATATATATATATATATATATATATATATATATATATATATATATATATATATATATATATATATATACACACACACACACACATATAGGGGAGGGTTCATGCGAGAACCATTGTTAGTGCGAGAACCGCGAGAACCAATCTCAGCCGTTCCTTGGATATGGGAAGTATTATGGATGGAGAGCGTAGAGGGATAGGGTGTGGCAGGGTGCATGTGAGGAATTCATAGGTGGGCAATGATATTGAAAGAGGGAAATTGGACGGCTTAGATTGGTTCTCGCGGTTCTCGCGGTTCTCGCATGAACTTTTGTATATATATATACATATATATATATATATATATATATATATATATATATATATATATATATATATATATATATATATATATATATATATATATATAGGGGAGGGTTCATGCGAAAAATGTCTTATTTGCGAAAAGTGCGAGAAGCTTTCTGGGCCACTAGTTTTTTGTTATTTATTTTTTAATTAAAAAGGGTAATAAGGTCTTTTACCAATTTCTTTGGTTTTTTAATTTAATTTTAATTAACCAACCCCTATTTTTTCTCCTTATTTTATCCAGGATTTTTTTAAATTATCTCTCCTTATTAATTTTATATTTTTTTAAATAATTTTTTCCCAAATTTATAGAATTTACTTCTATTTTATTATTAAATACGGTGTACATTGTTGAATACAACGTACAATTTTTTTTAGGTGTATTGTGTTTATTAATGAATACAACGATTTACATCCGCTTCTTATTTAAATGTGTTCGATAATGAACACAGTCAAAATTATAGCGGTTTTAAGATAAATTCACAACATTCAGTATTGAATAGATCGAATAATATGCTAGTTTTATAATGAACAATATTCAATACTGCACACGACCAATTTCCTCATGTTATTCACCAGACTTAGATTCAAAAACTCATTTGTGTAATAAAACTAAATGGTGTTCAACAGTGTATACCAAAACTCCAACTTGTATTCAAAATAAAAAAAGCATAGGTAGAAAGCAAAACACAGTAAGAAAAAATTTATTCATTGATAAACAAAACCAGATTTATTCAATAATAAACACACAAAAATCTAAATTCACTATTAAACACATCTTAAAAAAACTATATTTACTCAAAGATTTTTTCATTAATAAACAAAACCTAATTTTCTAGTCCAAATTTTTGTTCAACATTTAACACATATATGCATTAACAAAAACAGAATCCACATCTCATCAATCTGGAAAAAAAGTGAAGCAAGAGATACTTAATTCATATCAAACTACAATACTGATTCTGACACAACTAGCAACATTAAACCAAACACTACTGAAACAATTCAGTGTTAATGGCACAAGAAAAATCAAATGCAAAATAATATGTTACTGTGAAAAAGCAATACAGCAAAAGAATTAATTGGCCCTTGAAGCAAGGAATAAGAGGGAGAGTAGTTGGTTCACGGGCAAAGCGCCGCTATGGCAGTAGTCATTCCTGTTTGAGGTCAGCGTCAAGAGGAGGAGCTGGCAGCGAGTAAACGAGAAAGAGGGACGAGTGGGTTACCAACGCCGTCTTTGGTTCTTTTCGTAATGGCGGAGCCGGCAACGAGAGGGGGAAAATGGAGTTCGTGATGTTTGGGGTTCTTCTCGTGATGGCGATGACATGCAGCGACGGTGGCCAAATCTGATGGTGGCTTGCGGTTATGAGGCGCCGGCGGTGGCCAGATCTAATCGTGGTGTTTGTGGTTACGGATAGGAACAAAAAAACCACCAGATGCGGCGGTGAACAGCTATAAACCCAAATAGATTACGTCTCACTCGGCGATGGTGCTTCTGGTGGCGGATCGGAACTACGATTGGTGCTAGAAACGGCTTTTGAAGAGCATATCGGAGATGACAACTTTGCGGTGGTCGACGGGGTAGAGAACCGGGATTGAAGTCGCCGGCGATGGTGATTGTAGCGTGGGGGCAGCGATGGTGGCGTGGAGGCAGCAACGGCGCTGCAGCAGAGCAAACCCTAGGTCTTTTTTTTGTTTTGAGAAAATGAATGTGAGACGTGGGGTATTAGATTTGTAATATACGGGATTATAGGATAGGAGAGAGATAGTGTGGAGAGAGGTGTGTATTTTTACTATGATACCCTTTTTATCATTAATTAATACCAATAAATCTTTAGATATTTACAAATATGCCACACCCATTTAAAACCATTGATTAATAGATCTAATGGTCATAATCTCTTCTCGTACTTTCGCAAATAAAGACATTTTCGCATGAACCCTTGTATATATATATATATATATATAGTCAGTAGCAAATCCAGGAATTTTAACTAATGGGGGCATTATTCTTTGAAGATAGTAACACGACTTAGATAAAAAATAAAATCATATTTGGGTCAAAACGGGTCGGATCAAATTTGTCCGATAGTATGAGAATTTATTCTAAAACTTCCAACTTTTAACAATACCGTGCTATCAAGAATTTATACTAAATCACAATTTCATATTTCCACAATGTCTTAAAGGAAACGGTCACGGGATACCCCGATTAGGCTACGTATATCTGAGTTAAAGACTCGTCATTCCTGAATAACCTGAATAGAGAAAACCACTCCATTTACCCGTTTTTAATTTCATACTATCACACAAGATCAATGGTTATACTTTTTTTTCACAGCCAAAAAACCTTTATTAAAACAATAAATTCTCCTATACAAAATATATATCTAACCACTCACACTTACTCCTATGTACAATCCTTTAATGCATGACCATTGACCACCTAAGTTGCACGGAAACGGATACGGCACCGGGAAACGGATACGGAAAACGGCAAAACTCAAAAATTCAAGATACGGATACAGCAGAGATACGACAAATATAATATATATATATATATATATATATAAAAGAAATTCCAATATAGATATATATTGATGCAAAGTGTTAAGTGTTTCTTGTTCTTGAGAAGAAGCCATAATTGATATCGGTGATCGGTGATCTTTGATCGACTGAATATATGTTAGCAATTGGTGAATGGTGATCGAAGAAGAAGAATTGGTCTCACGATGATACGACATACAAATGTACGTCTTACGATAGTCGATAGGTTTAGGATGAATTTTATCGACAACAGCCTACGTAAACTGCATACTCTCGTCGACCTTTAAAAAGCCGATTAAAACCCTTAAAAAATCGAAACTAGGCCGAATCTTTACGGAAACTTGAGAGATACCTTATTGAAACGTAAGTAGAAACGTATCCAACCCACTCGAAACGTTTCATGGAGTATCCGTCGCGTATCCGTATCTCAGGGGTATCGGAAACGGGAACGGCAACCTTAGGGGCGTTTCTGTGCATTATAGTTGACCACAATTTAAAACACCACATATCGGACCTAAACTAATACTAACCACACAAAACTTAGCCTCTCTTGCAGTCATATCTTCCTTGACAGCTCACATATACTTCCACAGGAAAACTCCATCTTGGCTATGATGTTACCCATCTGTAAAAACATCTCATGATCAATTTCTTCCAGCCTTCCAACTCAAGGATTTAGCTCTTCTATGCAATACTCAAAACTGGTAAGCATACATAATCCTTCCATATTTTGATTTTAAAGCTAAGATCTCCTGTTTTTCAAGTTAGCCCCCTTAGTCTGTGTCATTCGTTAATCCTTCAACTTCACTGCGTACAATTAAGACTTCAGGTTAGGAACTTACCCGAAAGAGAGTGAGAGACAATATTGTTTTTCTTTAGTCAAGGGCATATCAAATAATCAACGGGGGTCTTAGAATTTAAGCCCATATATACCTTTAAAAAATTTCTTTGCCTATTGGGGCCTTTCCCCGTCCTTACATGCTGGATCCGCCGGTGTATATAGTGGGAGTTTCAAATAGAACCTTAAAATAATTGATAATGACATGTGGCACATAGTTTAGGGGCAAAAAACGAAATTAAAAAAAAAGTCGGCGTCTCACAGCCCTCCCCCGAAGCAACCCCCAACAAACTTAAAAAAAAAACCCCGCTTACTTTAAATGATCATAACTTGTTTGTTTTTAACAATTTTAATCAAAAAATCATACCGTTAGATTCTGGTTTTCGTCCTCTTTCAAACAAGATCGGGCTTGATATATTTGAGAAACTTTTTTTTTGAAAAGCAAATTTTGCATTTTGAGTTCTGTTCATACTAAATGCAAAATGCAAAAAATCGAAAAATGCAAAATATCATCATGCAGGTCATCCATATGCTTCCAAAATGCAAAATATGAAAATACAAAATGCAAAATCCGACAGAAACGCTACCTGTTGCCCAAATGCAAACAAAATTTTCATGTTAAATTTTTTTTTAGAAAAATATGGGAAGAGTGATCTTGTTTGAAAGAGAATTAAAAAACTAAAAGATCGATATAAGTTTTTTGTTTAAATTCACAAAACTTAAAAAGTTATGACAATTTAAAGTTTTTGGGGTTTTTTTTTAAATTCATAGGTTGTTGGGAGGGACATTTTCCATATTTACCCTTTTCTTCATAATTTAATATATAATAATTACAGTTTTGACATTGTTCAATCTCATCCATTGATTTTGATGATCCAGTGATCCAGATTAGTTCTTTAGGTTCTTTGTTTAACATATGGTTATTTATTGATCTATTATATATATATATATATATATATATATATATATATATATATATATATATATATATATATATATATATATATATATAATTCTCAAGTTATTCGTACTTATTAAAGTGTAGAACATATATAGCTACATTTTTTAGCGTGAAGAAATATAGAAATTTATAATAACGTTCACATTTGTAGATAAACATTCACAATTTTAAGTGCGTACAAAATTAAATTTCTCTAACCTTATAAGTATAGAAATAAAATCTTCACATCGAATTGCTTCGCGATATCTTTGATTAGAGTAGGGCGAAGAAATTTGAAGCGAAGAATTGATTAATACGCTTTAAACTTTACACAAACTTAATCTTTTACACACTCTAAAGTGTGAGCAAAATTTTCTACAGTTATAAATGAGAACATTGGTATGGTTCTCACTTCTCACGATAAAAAAAAATTAGCCATCTTATACACACTTTTGTGTGAACAATTTGATGATTTTACGTATTTTTGTAAAATTAAAGCGTAAAAATGTCAAGTTCATATTGTAGTGATATTGTGATGGTAAGGCATAGTTTATTTCTCAAATAGCAAGGAAGTGTTTTGATCTGGAATTTAAGGGTTATGATCCTTTTATGTTAAGTCAAACATGACTAATCATGTTCTTTCATAAAATATGAGAGTGAACCCTATAATGGAGACCCATTATTGATTAGAATAATGGACTCACTCTCATGTTTTTGAGAGAACATAACCAATTATGTTTGAATCAAACATGAGAAGATCTTAACCCGAAATTTAATTAACTAAATAGACCTTGATTTCATGATTTATATATATTTATTTTTTTGGTCATATGAAAAACTACCTAAGACATTAAGTTATTAACAACCTGTAATAATAAGTAAACCTCCACTGGAAGGCGTGTGAAGTGTGAACTATGCGTGTAATTAAGTTGTAATTAACTCTCCATGATCGGCTAAAGCTATGGCTTGGTAATGGCGGGATATGATCAATGAAAAGCATAACATGGTGGAATGGAAGGAACACCATCCCAGTGTCCTCTCTCATCTAAGGATGTCCCTGTGGCACAAGCATATTGTACACATGCGCGTTTCTTTGTTTTTTTTTTTTTTACATAAAACAATCGTTGATATCGATTCAATTATGGTCATCTTTCAAAGTCGGAATCATCGTTTAAATCGTTGTCTCGCAATACAGACAACTCAATTGCTGTTTGGCAAGAAGACAACTCAATTGCAGGGTTGTTGGCAACTCAATCGCAGGAGGGATATATCTCCATGAGAGATGAATGAATTTGGGAAAACCATAAATTTCAATCGCAAAACAATCGCTGGCAAAAGAAGCAACAGAGGAGGTTCGATCGTGCTGTTTGCTAAAAGGGATTTGTTTATCTGTGAGAAACGAAGAGCACCCGGAAGTTTCTATTGCCACATACCCGTATGACCCAGTTGTCTATTTTATACTTTTATTCTCACCCAAATGACCCGCATCTTTTTTTTTTGTTAAAGCCCATTATAACCCATTCTTTTTCAATAAAGCCCAAATTAACCCATTTTGTATGTTTTGGGTTACTATTACCGGTACTAACTTCTATAGTATAGGTAAAAACATCGAATTAAATGAATATTGGTCAAAATAACGTATATTAAACGTCGAACAAATAGAGACGTGAGAGAGAAAAAGAATGAAAATTCTAACATGTGTCGCTTTCCTATACTAAAGGTCAAACAAATTGACAATTCTTTTTGTCTGTAATAAAGTCTCTCTTTTAAAAAAAAAAATCTTTGTTGTAGTATGATGACTGAATCCACCAGAGATTTTTAACTAGTGATTATTTACTTTCGTGAATCTTTATTAAAAATAATTTACTTTTGTCCCGTGAACACATGATGATGGGGTCACGATCCTTCCAAATTTATACATATAAAAGTAGGATAACAAAGCCCATATATTTAAATAAAGTTTTTAAAGTTCAAATCTAAATCATAAGATTTATTAAATTAATGGTCAAGATCTAATAATAAAATTATCGTAATTAAGTAACAAGTATAAGATTTAATTATAGAATACATGCCCCTTCTATTTTTTTTTCTTTCCAGCAGCTCGAAAATGATAACTTTTTTCCAGCAAGCAAAAATGATAGCTTTCTTCCAGCAACCAAAAATGATAATTTTCAGTCAAAAATGATAACTTTCTTCCCGCAGCCGAAAAATGATAACTCCCAGTTGAAGATGATAAATTTCTTCAGCAGCTGAAAATAATAACTTTCTTACAGCAGCCGAAAATGATAACTCCCACTTGAAAATGATAACTTTCTTCAGCAGCCGAAAATGATAACTTTCTACTAGCAGTCGAAAATGATAACTTTCTTCAGCAGCAAATAATGATAACTTTCTTCCGGCAACCGAAAAATGATAACTCCCAGTAAAAAATGATAACTTTCTTTAGCAGCCGAAAATGATAACTTTCTTCCAGCAGCCGAAAATAATAACTCCCAGCTGAAAATAATGTCACACCCCGCTAAAGCGGAATCACGAGATATAACAGCACAAGGTTTCATAGCATCAGGTAATAGACAACACCAACCATAACATGAAGGATTTGTAGTACATTATTACAAAGTTTGAACCAATTAGTTCTCAAAATTTACATATACTTTTAATAAAGTTTCATGATTTTGATGTCGTCACATAAAATGCACCTACATACCATCACTTACTTATTTGTACCTGAAAATCATGAATAAAATAAGGGGTCAACTACAAAAGAGTTGGTGAGATCCATAGGTTTTTCATATGCATGAAAAATTTAATAATGATTGCATGTAGTAAAATGATATTTAGGTGAAGCATTGTCATCTAGCACAAGATGTTTTGAGTTGTCCAACCTTTTATAAGCACCACAACATATATTTCTTTTGTACATTAGCAATATCCGCACTAAGCCACTACCAAACCATTCAGACAACGATGCTCACGATCTATACACAGAGGTAAGTCTAACTCACATGCGTAAGATCAAAAATAAATTTAAAAAATATTCAAGTATGTACACTTAAGGTTCGTCAACCCTAATAGGGGGCGTCCCTACCCACAATAGCGCTATCCACAATACTATAGGCTCATATTGAGTTAATGGTAGTGTAACAATTGTTTTCACGGGACTTACACTACATTGAACTTAGGCATTGCATTACATGTACATAACAAGTACTTATTCAACATCAAATCAAGTATTTCATAGGACAATATGCAAGATTTAATATTCATGTTTTTCACCCCAAAAACTTAGTAAAAATACTTTAAAAAAAGGGGCTATGAAACTCACTCGGTAAGTTCGTGTATGCTTGTAATATGTCATTGATCCTACCAAAGCTTCCTACCTAGTACAAGAAATATATATCAATTAGACCTAATATTATTTATTTATAAGTGATATTTATAGATTATTAGTAATAATCAACTAAACCCTTAGGGGCCGTTTGGTTCGCGGAATGGAATTGACCGGAATTGGAATTCGTTAAGGAATTGTAATTGGAATTGGAAGGATTCCAACGAAATCCGTCTCTTCGTGTGTTTGGTTCGCGGAATTCAATGAAATTCCAAATTTCATGTTTTGTTTGTTTGGCGGCGGTGGTGACGGTGGTTGCAGTGGCGGTTGGTGGCGGTCGGCATCGATGGTGGTTGCCGACGGTGGTGTCGGTGGCGGTTGGTGGTGGTCGGAGGTAGTGGTGAAGGTGGTGCGGTGGCGGTGGTCGGCGACGACGGGGACGGTGGCGGCGGTGGTGCGGTGGCGGTGGTCGGCGACGGTGGCGGCGGTTGGTGGTGGTCGGCGGCGGTGGTGATGTTGGTGGTAGTGGCGGTTGGAGGTGGTCGACGGCCAATTCCGACCAATTCCATTGGTTTAGTGATGGAATTGTAATTCCATAAACTTGGGATTTGGGGGAATTCAAATTCCAATTCTTAGAATTCTGTGAAACAAACATGACTTGGGATTAGGAATCTTCAATTCCAATTCCGGGCAATTCCGACCAATTCCAGCAAACCAAACGGAGCCATAAAGGTTTTCCTATTTAATTAAAACATAAGACTTATTGAAATTTATAAAACTTTAAATCAAACTTAGAAATTATAAATATGTATTTTAGAAATAATTATTTTTATATTACCTTAATTCATGTTTCTAAAATATTTAGTAAAAATATAAGAATTTATTAGCTACATATAATATTTTTACTAATTAAATTAGATAAAAAGGTCACTGTTCAGAATCTGAATGACACACTGTTACTAAAACGACTGTAT
The DNA here is from genome assembly GCA_947179395.2 of Pulicaria dysenterica. NCBI lineage: Eukaryota > Viridiplantae > Streptophyta > Magnoliopsida > Asterales > Asteraceae > Pulicaria > Pulicaria dysenterica. The sequence continues at coordinate 47,802,611 of OX359295.1, forward strand.
GAGGGTCATACAAATTCATTCTAAAGTAATTCAAAATGGAAAATATCAACAACTCTAAAATACAACTTGTAAAAAAAACTAGACAGATTTTGATACAAGAATGGCCAAGTTATGCACGTTTAAAGTACACCCTGATAATCTGTCAGATTTCCAGATTCAACACATCTAACTTATAAAATACATTTGAAGGATCAGATCTCCATAACAACTTGTGAGATCAGATTTATATGAAAACTAACACTTCAAACTAAGTTTAGCAAAAAGAATCAAATGATTTTGATATCTACAACTCCAGATATAACAAAAAAAATGAAGAGTTTCAAAACAGAATGCATCAGATTGTTTGTTCTTGAATTTTTAGGTGTTCTAACACCATTTCTTTTGATTTTGAGTCGTCAACGCTATGATAACTCATTATTTGAGATCAAACAACCTTTATTAACATAAAAATAGAAAATCATGTGTTCTTTACTTCAATGGTAGGATAATAACACATGCATAATCAAAAGTTATCATTTTCTTGAGTTTTTAGTTGTATGGATCATGAATTATCACCATTTTTGGATATTTTCATGTCTTTGGTGTATAATCTACCATCTAACACATGATTACTCTTGCATTCATAGTTTCACAAGAAACAAGAAGAAAACCAAAGAAAATCTGAAGAAATGAAGGATTTTGCTACATATTTACTTACCCAAGCTTTTGCATCTTAGATCTTTGTTTAGATCTATCAAAAGCTCATATATTTTAGGGTTTTTGAGGCTGTCATTTCGTGATAGAGAGAGAGTAAGAGAAGAAGTAAAAGATGAAAGTGAAAAATGAGAGTAAAGTGTGCAAATAAAGGGGTGTTGGTGGCTTTTATAGAGAAGAAGAGATAAAGAGGCAAGAGAGGGGGAGGAAAGAGAGTAAGGGCTGTCCTAGGGAAGGGGGAGGGGTGGTTTACATTAATTTATTTTATTTAAAAAAAACAAGTGTAGATATATATATAATAAAAGTATAATACAAAAGTAGGCTTTTAAAATAAGATAATAGGCTTTAAATCACAACAATTATATAAGTTTCATTAATTAATAAAATAACTTAAACTAACATAAAAATATATAATACAGATCATATCTAATGTAAAATCAATTAAAAATTAAATAGCTCAAAGAATTCGTAAGTCGGCCTAACGATTTACTAAGTTTTAAGGGTTTAAACTTCTAACCGGAAATTCTACTAAACCTAAGAGTTTTATTATATGATTTTAACCATAACTAAACTTATTACCTAATTTATATATTTTCAACTAGCTTATTCAATACTGACCTAAAGGCTTAGATGACGCTTGTCACAGTCTCACCTAGTAAGTAAAATTTCGTCCCGAAATTAACCATTAGTATACTGGGACTCCTTCTTTGCAAAAAGGTGCAGATACTTAAGCTTCGTATATCTTCTCGTTCACGAGTGAACTTATGTTTATGTCTTGAATTCCAACGAACCTAAGATTGGATTTTTCACTCCATCTGAGTCGTTCGGTCTCTCGGTCGAGAATTTCCTTAGTGTTTCCTTGATAAGTGGTCCATTGCATGATGTCTAGTCTAGGCAATTGCTAATCACCGATGTCTAACAAAGTAAGTGGGATCAACATTTACGTCCATACAATTCTCCATATGATGTGGGCTAAATTTCTAGAGTGATAATTATTACTGTAAAATAACTCAACTAATGAAATTCGTAAGTATCCCAACTACCATCAAAGTCAATTTTTACATGCACGTAGCATAACTTCCGGCATTTGTATCAATCTTCCTGTTTTCCCTTCCATCTAATGATGGTAGGGTAAAATGTAGTCACTTGTATGTCTGATGCCTTTTGCAGCGATTCCAAAGTTGCGACGTAAAACAACTATCCTTATTCATAATGATAGAAAAGTTGCACTTCATGGCGTATAATCATCTTGATGATAAAGATTTGAGCAAGATTCTCTATCTAGTAATCCTATTGGACTGGTACGACGTGCATAGAGTTTGTCCGCCGACCCACTATAGATCAAATTAAATTGTGTCCTCTCTTGGTTAGGGGCATCTTAGCAATGAAGTCCATAATTACTTTCTTCTATTTTCATTGTAGAAATTCAAGTTCTAGCAATGATCAAGATGAATTTTGATCCTTAACCTTCAGTTTCTAGCATGTCAAACTCTTTCTGATGTACAAAACCATTTTCTTTTTCATTCTTAGTCACCAATCACATTCTTTTAAGGTACTTATACTTTTTATCTGCTCCGGGGTTTTTTCTAATACCTAACCTTATGAACCTCCTCTAAAATTGTTATTTGATGGTTTGTAGCCTTAGGTATCCAAACTTGATCTTCTTAGTAGCGTAATCCATCTGACCATATCTTAAATTGATATTCTAAATGATGTAGCTACTCACCTTTTAAGTTCTCTACCCTTAATGCCACCTCCCGAGCTACATGTATTCTACTTTTTAGGCTTGTTGGAATGATTGTTCCCAATGCTTGCACCCTTGATAGCTTAATCTCTTCTTTTTGCCTCAAAGCGTCAGCTATCACATTGACTATGATAGGATGATGTTTAATCTAACAATCCTAATCATTGAGTACTTCTACCCACAATCATTTTCTCATGTTAAGCATTTTCTTGTCGAGGGTATGTTAAAGACTTTTTATCGATGTACACGGGAAATTTAGTGCCATATCGGTAGTGTCTCTATATCTTTAAAGCAAACACTATGGCTCTCAATTCTAAAACATGGATATTGTAGTCATTCGTCTGAATCTTAAGTTGTCTTAAAGCATAGGCAATATCCTTTTACATCAATTATGCATCCTAAACTTTGGTTTGATATATCAGCGTATACAACGAGGTTCTCGCATTCCGGCAATAATCGAATTGTTGCGCTACCTAACTTATTCTTTAACGTTTGAAACACTTCTTTTTGTTTCTCTCCACACACAAAATTCTTATCTCTTTGTGTTAGTGTTGATAGAGGTTGTGATTGTTTGAGAAATTCGCGAAGAGTTGTTGATAGTAACCTGCTAAACTGAGAAATTGATGAATTTATGTCGGAGTCTCCGGGGTTCCCATATCTTAATGGCTTCAATCTTGGTTTAATTCATATTAATTCCTTCCTCATTAATCACATAATCGAGTAAACGTATATCTTGTTTTCAGAATTTGTACTTAGAGGATTTTGCATAGAACTTTTTGTCCTTAAGAAACTCCTACATCAACTTTAAGTGCTCCTTATGTTCCTCCTCCTTTCATAAATAGATTACTATATTGTCTAAGATTAATATCACAAATTTGGCTACACATGGTATTCAATCCTATGCTAACCCCAAGGAAACGGATAAAGATTGATAACCTCTTAGTCGATTTCTAAAGGTTGTCTTAAGGATGTCCTACACGCGAACTCTCAATAGGAGATGCACTAAACAAAATGATATTTAAATGAAATTTGCTTCTTGAAACGGGTGATATCGATACGGGGAAAGGGATATCTATTTTTGACGACGACCAATTCTTTAATTCCCTTTAATATATATCCTTTCGCACCTATTTACATTCCTAATCTTTTCTTCTAATTGTCAGAAATTTCCATAGGTATTAAAGTTCATAACTAACGTCTAATGCAAAGGTCTTAGGGAATAGTTCTCACGTGATGGCTTCAGGTGACGTCGATTATAATCATTTTTCAGCTATGTCAAAAATTTGTTAAAACATAAATCATGAAGTTATTGGCCCTAAAGCTATCACACCTCAAGATTAAGTTAATATCAAATATGGAACGGGAAGGATGAGATATCAAATAGGTTCAGCAACGTTAAATTCTCTAAATCGACTAGTTATCCTACTTGTGAGACTATTATTGAAGTGTTTAATCAACATTGGTCTAACTAATATTTTTTTGATCAGGTAGGTATTCACTATCATCTCCAGAGTTTCTAGGGATTTTGTAATTTCTCTATCTTAGATATTGTAATATCCAAGCAAAAGTTCCTCAGTGATTGATAGTCTTATTTGAATTCACATAATCTAGTTGGAAAATTTGTTATCTTGAAATCCTAAATCGTTAAATATGATACTCCAAGTGTTTCTCTGGATTGTCCTTGCTATAAATGTTACCTTCGAGAAAATAATTCTCACGTTCTTCTCATTCACGAACGTTAAAATTATTTCTGATGAAAGTTGTTTTCATAATCATCGAACTTGTCATTCATAGAATTAGTGAAAAAGTTTATGAACGTAGTAACAGTTACATCGAGCATTTCCTTCGAAAGCTTGCCGATGAGTTCATAAGATTGAAACGTGAGATTCACAAGTTTACTTAAGCTTCAATATTTATGATTGAATGGTTCCGTATGACATACCATTTGAGACGACCAATGGAATCACCCGCGGATTCTAGTTGCATGAAACTCCGAGAAAGATTAACAATGCGAATCGAAGATGAGGGATCCACATGTAGGTAATCTTTACTCATCAAATCCATAATTGAAATGTACAACTACTAAAATATATCCCCCAAGAAGGGCAATATGATCTACCTAACACAAGTTGTCTCATCATTTGGCAAAGCATTATCATCCATTTAGTAGTCCTTCCTGCCGCACATCCAGTTTTCCTTGGTTCTTGATGATTTATCAAGATGGTACGTCCAACAAGCCAATTAATTCATGCATAAAATGATCCTAATGTACCACCATATTCCGGTTATGGTCTATGTCGTATGTCGTAGCTTAAACTTTCTACATCTCATGACGAGTCATGCTTGTGGTACATTCTGAGGGTATCCTATTGATGATACATGGTGTCTTCTCGAACATCCGTTGTGATGCTCCTTTACCACTTTCCTCGTTATCAGAACGCTCTTTTGAATTATTACTATAATATTTGTATTCTAGGAAGTAAGTCAAGCTAATGCTAACGTTAAGAACACAAGTGGACATTACCTAGTAGCTTTCTCTCGCTACTCTCTTCATATTTATAATCAGTGTCCATTGAGGGTCATCAATACTAAGTAATATAAGAATTATCAATTCTCAAATTTTGACAATCAATTAATCTGTTAAAGGAAACTCACATTCTTACAATTCATCCACAAGGTAGTCGAACCGATGATATGTAAAGTCATCAAGTCATCTTAATTCTAGGGGAATATAGTAGTATTTTGTCACCATTAATAGACACGTCCTCAAAAGAATATTCTATCTTATGGGAGTTAGCGATATGTTTAACCAAATTATGGATGTCACTCTTAGTAATAAAGGGCTACTGTCTTACAAGATTTACGTATCACATAGTGTGATAAAGTGTTACTATTCATTAAATATACCAGGTAAGTGCCTATAATATGGAACGTTTATGTAGACACACACAAATAATCAGGCATTTCAATCTTCATGAAGAAAATTTATGAAAGCATGCTTCAAATATAACCAATCCAAGTGTCCCATTACACATACCTGAATTAAACATAGGTGGCCAGTCTATGTATAATTAAGGTATAATAATGTGATACTCAACTTAGTTATACTAGCAACATGCTTACATTTTAGAAAACATTTCGAAAATTCTTGGTTATAGTTTGAGTTTTCCCCCATAAGGAAAATGGCATTCTCTATAACCTTAGTCTGATACCAAATCTGTCACACCCCGCTAAAGCGGAAACACGAGACATGACAGCACAAACCATAGCATGAAGGATTTGTAGTACATTATTACAAAGTTTGAACCAATTAGTTCTCAAAATTTACATATACTTTTAATAAAGTTTCATGATGTTGATGTCGTCACACAAAATGCACCTACATGCCATCACTTACTTATTTGTACCTGAAAAACATGAATAAAATAAGGGGTTAACTACAAAAGAGTTGGTGAGATCCATAGGTTTTTCATATGCAAGAAAAATTTAATAATGATTGCATGTAGTAAAATGATATTTAGGTGAAACATTGTCACCTAGCACAAGATGTTTTGAGTTTTCCAACCTTTTATAAGCACTACAACATATATTTCTTTTGTACATTAGCAATATCCGCACTAAGCCACTACCAAACCATTCAGACAATGATGCCCACGATCTATACACAGAGGTAAGTCTAACTCACATGCGTAAGATCAAAAATAAATTTAAAATATTTTCAAGTATGTACACTTAAGGTTCGTCAACCCTAAGTGGGGGCGTCCCTACCCACAATAGCGCTATCCACAATACTATAGGCTCATATTGAGTTAATGGTAGTGTACCAATTGTTTTCACGAGACTTACACTGCTTTGAACTTAGGCATTGCATTACATGTACATAACAAGTACTTATTCAACATCAAATCAAGTATTTCATAGGACAACATGCAAGATTTAATATTCATGCTTTTCACCCCAAAAACAAAGAAAAAATACTTAAAAAAAGGGGGCTATGAAACTCACTCGGTAAGTTCGTGTACGCTTGTAATATGTCCTTGATCCTACCAAAGCTTCCTACCTAGTACAAGAAATATATATCTATTAGACCTAATATTATTTATTTATAAGTGATATTTATAAGTGATTTTTATATAACCTTAATTCATGTTTCTAAAATATTTAGTAAAAATATAGGAATTTATTAGCTACATATAATATTTTTACTAATTAAATTAGATAAAAAGGTCACTGTTCAGAATCTGAATGACACACTGTTACTAAAACGACTGTATGAGGCTCATACAACGTCATTCTAAAGTAATTCAAAATGGAAATATCAACAACTCTAAAATACAACTTGTAAAAAAAACTAGACAGATTTTGATACAAGAATGGCCAAGTTATGCACGTTTAAAGTACACCCTGATAATCTGTCAGATTTCCAGATTCAACACATCTAACTTATAAAATACATTTGAAGGATCAGATCTCCATAACAACTTGTGAGATCAGATTTATATGAAAACTAACACTTCAAACTAAGTTTAGCAAAAAGAATCAAATGATTTTGATATCTACAACTCCAGATATAACAAAAAAAATGAAGAGTTTCAAAACAGTATGCATCAGATTGTTTGTTCTTGAATTTTTAGGTGTTCTAATACCATTTTCTTTTGATTTTGAGTTATCAACACTATGATAACTCATTATTTGAGATCAAAAAACCTTTATTAACATAAACATAGAAAATCATGTGTTCCTTACTTTAATGGTAGGATAATAACACATGCATAATCAAAAGTTATCATTTTCTTGAGTTTTTAGTTGTATGGATCATGGATTATCACCATTTTTGAACATTTTCATGTCTTGGGAACAAATAATTACTCATGCATTCATAGTTTCTCAAGAAACAAGAAGAAAACCAAAGAAAACTTAAGAAAAATTGAAGAAATGAAGAAGAAATGAAGGATTTTGCTACATATTTACTTACCCAAGCTTTTGCATCTTAGATCTTTGTTTAGATCTATTAAAAACTCATATATTTTAGGGTTTTTGAGGATGTCATTTCGTGATAGAGAGAGAGAGAGAGCAAGAGAAGAAGTAAAAGATGAAAGTGAAAAATGAGAGTAAAGTGTGCAAATGAAGGGGTGTTGGTGGCTTTTATAGAGAAGAAGAGATAAAGAGGCAAGAGAGGGGGAGGAGAGAGAGTAAGGGCTGGCCTAGGAAAGGGGGGGTGGTTTACATTAATATATTTTATTAAAAAAAACAAGTATATATATATATATATAATAAAAGTATAATACAAAAGTAGGCTTTTAAAATAAGATAAAAGGCTTTAAATCACAACAATTATATAAGTTTAATAAATTAATAAAATAACTTAAACTAACATAAAAATATATAATATAGATCATATCCAATGTAAAATCAATTAAAAATTAAATAGCTCAAAGAATTCGCAAGTCGGTCTAACGATTTACTAAGTTTTAAGGGGGTAAACTTATAACCGTAAATTCTACTAAACCTAAGAGTTTTATTATATGATTTTTACCATAACTAAACTTATTACCTGTTGGTCCTGAATGGATACTACAACAACAAATGTTTGTAGAAGGGGGGTTGAATACAAACTTTAGCTTTTTAAAATTAGAGACACACGAGATCCTTTTATATACTTCTTATTGATGTAAATCAAGAATTACATGAACTAGAAGCGGAAATTCTAAGTTCAACAAAGGTGGCAACTAATCATCTAACACATAGACTAAGCTAATCTTAAACAAGTTATGTATAAGAAGTTCAACACATGAACAAGTTTGTCTACACTGAAAATATAAAATGCTAACTCTTCGGATATCTCAACTAATGTGTTTTCAGTGTATGATTCAATTCGATACTTTGCATGTTTCCATGCAAGAGTATTTATAAGCAAATGGCATCCGGTTTGTTGGAGTAGAGAAGGAGACAAGAGGTATTTGGTTCAATAATATTATAATAGATAAAGTACGTGGGTGAAAAACAAATTCACTTTCTACAAGCAATCTATAAAGTGAATGTACTTTTACAGTAAAGTCAAATCCCACTATCTATTATTATATTATTAAAATACTACCTTTTTGTCTTGGGAGTGATTGTTTCTCTTTCCATGCTTCTGCTTTTATCAACACCATGCTTCTTGAAGACTTGACTTAACCAAGTATAGAGCTGTCAGCCATACTTAGTTGTTGAAGCATATATTCGAGATCTTCTTTTCTAAAGTCTCTATCACCTTTTCCAAGGGCTCAATATCGATCCTTCCGTCCACCAACATTCCTTTATAAACTGTACCTTGGCCTCCTCGACCAAGAATTCTGTTTTCATTGAAGTTGTCAGTTGCCTTCTCTAACACATGTGATGTGAAAAGTATGGTTTTATCAACTAAAGATGGATCGGCTTCCTCTTGTTGTTTTAGAAGTAAACCACCGTTGCGTTTAAAGAACTTCTTTCTTCGTCTCCTTTCTTTTACTTTCTTGATGAATTTGTACAATGCATAACCGCTTGCCATTAGAAACAATACACCCATGCTTATGCTAACACCTGAATGAAGATCAATATAGAACTATACTTAGTATTTAGTAATTATATAAATTGCCTAAACTTGCGTGTTAACCACACGATTCATGCTCAAAACAAAGTTTCTAAATACTATAACTTACCAATTAAATGAATGTACGTATTGATGTTATTAGTGAAAGGTTTTCATGATCTTCTAGTTTAATATAGATCATAATTAAACAATATATATAGCTCGCTGAAACAAACCCACCCCCACCCCCACACCCCCACATTCTACCAATTAGATTTTAGTATTCTTTTTTTTAAGTGAAAAGGAAAGGGGAAGAGGAAAGAGGAAGTATAACGTTTGTAGTGTGTAAGGGAAAGAAAAGGAAATGAAAAATGATGTGGCGCTAATGTGTCAGTGGGTAAGAAAAAAAAAAGAAAATATAACGGATAGCCTTAGAGCAAAAGTAAAATGTATGAGCACATATATAGACATTAATTAATTACCTAATATAATACCCAAGGATGATCTCCGCCTTTTATTATAATAATCCCAACCATAATAATCACAAGTGAAGTTGCGCCCGTACACTAAGCCATCAACGTCATATATATCAAAATAATCACAGTAACCTCCAGTATAGCGGCACCTTGCACACTCCTCATCCGTAGGTTCAGGATCAATAGAGTCTGTATGAAAAAGCTGCAAATTAAAAATAAAATAGAAAGAGACGAGCAAAATAAATAAACAAATAGATACTAATTTAATTTATATATAATATTTTCTTACAAACGCATCCATCTGTGAGATAAGAGTTTCCTTTATAATATGAATATGTTTGGCATTTCAAGGTATCCACTACAGTACCATTACCCAGATCCACTTTAACAATATCCCGAAGTCTCTTAAAACAACAAGTTATTTGGTCATAGTCAGGTTGTAAGAGAGTCCAGAGAAGTGAGGTCGGAATAAGAGAGTTACTATTTCCCACAACAAATTGGTCATAAGACCTTCTTCGGCCACCATATGAATAATTCTTATCCACCAAGAAGGCAGATCCGCAACCTCCATGTGTCTCCAACAGTGCGGTATACGACTTAAAATATCGAGGAACTATCATCTGACAACAGTTGATGCTAAAACACTTGTTTATAGTTTCATTAATAGTAGTAGTGGTAGTTGTATCGTTGTGACAAGAAGCCGAACACCCGGCGAGCACAGTCCCATGGTCATGGTCCAAGATAAAAGCATTACCACACCCCTCAAAAACAAATATGTTTTGTGATTTGGAAAATAGGAAGGGACTATTATCAAGATCCATGCTCATGCTTTGACTACTATTACTGCAATTAGAGACGGTTGGCATGTTAACAATGACCGTTTGATTTTCCAAGTTTACACGTAAGACTTGAAGGTTGTTTAGTGCAGATAGATATGGTGTCGACGAGTTACAATCAACGATATACCATTTGTTGATAGAACAGTTCGCACCGATTCCAAATGGAAATGGAATTCTCACCTTCCCGCATGTATAAGCACACCCTGTCTTGGCGTACTTAGGAACTCGTGTCTGTGCTGCTGTTAATGAAAGCAAGATAAGCAAGTAGTAAAAACGAAAGAGCTTCATTTTTGTGAAAAATACATGTATGAATTAGTATCAGAACTGTAAATGGATGGAAGTACGTGTTTAATTATGGTATATTGGTATATATATATATATATATATATATATATATATATATATATATATATATATATATATATATATATATATATATATATATATATATAAAATTAAGGTGGGAATGATCGATCAAAGATTCAAAGGAACCTACTGAGAAATTAGTACACCGGTAGAGTCTACACCGTGAATGATAATTCTTAATATGGAGAATTTTGTGGACTTTTCTACTTTAAGATTACGAGGGTAGACGTAATTAACTAGCTAGCTATATACTTAATTAGAGTTAATTATCCAAATGGTCCTTTAACTTAGGGGTTTCTGTCATTTTCGTCCTTTAACTTTAAAAGTGGTAATGATTGTCTTTTAACTGCAATTTTCATGCCAATTTGGTCCTTATTGACGAATGCCGTTTGTTTGGTCTGTTAAGTCAAGGGCATTTGTCTTTTTACCATTTTTAATATTTAATTATCTTTTAATAATATTTTTCCTTTTTCTTTTTCATATTTAAGAAATCAGTTATTCTTTTTTCTTTTTTGTTATTAAAGACACACACTCCACTCTCTCTCTATCTGCCTCTCCCTCTCTCTCTAGACACCATCACCATATCTGCCTCTCTCTCTCTCTCTCTCTCTCTCTCTCTCTCTCTCTCTCTCTCTCTCTCGACACCATCACCCAATCTCCGATGAACTCCACCACCACCACCGTATTCTTCCTCCTCCTCCTCCTCCTCCACCACCAACACCACCAAACACTGCACACACTCTCTCTGTCTCTCTCTCTAGACACTATCACCCCCACCCTCCATCACCGTTCACTGCCACCACCACCGCTCTCTGCCATAACCACTGTAACCACCACCACTGCCGCAGCCCGCCGTTGGCCGTTGCCACCCATCTGAAAACCCTAGATCTATACTCACTGCGTAACCACCGTCCGCCATTCTACATCTGTTTCCTGATCCCCATTTTTCGATTCCTCCATCTGATCTTGAACGCAACATTAATGAAGTTTTCCCTATATTCCGATCAAGAATAACTTTTGGGGTTTTGCTGTGCGTGTATGTGTTCCGATCAACGGAGAGTTGTGGTGGTGGTGGGTTATGGTGGCAACGAAGACTTTGATTGCGTGTGTTTTAGGAAGTAGTGACTGGTGGTGACCGGATATAGAGGAGAGAGAAAGAGAGAAGTGGTTGTGGTGGGTTGTGATGGTGGTGGGTGGCGGTGGTGGAATTGGTGTGGTGATGGTGGTTTCCCGTGAGGGTATGAGAGAGAGATAAAGACAGAAGTTAGAGATGTGGAGAGAGAGGGGGGACACATGGACTAATGTGGAGAGAGAGAGAGGAGACACATGGACAGATGTTAGAGAGAGAGAGAGATGGGACACATGGACTTTTAAGTTTGACAGAGATAACTTGGAACTTTGATAAAGTTGACTTTGACTATTAATTATTAATTAATTTATAAAATGAGTATAAATAAAAAATAAAACAATAAAATATAAATATAAGGGTAAAATGGTCATTTACCTATTTTAACGGAAAAAGTTAACGGAATCTGTTAATAAGGACCAAATTGGCATGAAAATAACAGTTAAAGGATAATCCTTACCACTTTTAAAGTTAAAGGACGAAAATGACAGAAACCTCTAAGTTTAAGGACCATTTGAACAATTAACTCATTTAATTATCATTATATATTTTACACCTTATTTTCTTTTAATTATATGTTTTATAAAATATTAATTAATACTCTTTTTTTTTGTTGTAATGGTACGTCGACCCCCTTGTCCCGTACGTGGCAATGTTTACCAAGACCATACCATTTATTCTAACTTCATTGTACTTTTTATTTTGGGTTATGTTTGCTGGTCTTGTAAAGATTTCAACACATTTAATATATTATTTATTTTATAACCATTAGAAAATACACGTTAATTAAATCTTTGATGGTGATCATATAAATATATAATGAGAATTATCAGTTTTGTCTTTCATTATCAGTAATGACTTATTCTAAGTCAATGCATGGAAAGACTTTGTGATGGTTGGAAAAGAGAGAGTGTACGTCTCTTAATTCGATCATAACATGTTCAGGAAGTTGCTCAATGGGACATATATGTTCGTGAAAATTAAGTTGATATGATATATGATTTCTTAATTAAGATATTATTAAATGTTATATATAAGTGGTTTAAATCTTCCTGGAGCACTTCTTGTAAATTAATTAAATGGTAAATTACCGAGAAAGGTAAATAAAATATCGAAATATGTCAATAAAGGTAACGTCTGTTTTTTTTAGCTAAGAAAAGATTATAAATTTTATTTTTTGACAAAAAAAGGAATACTTGACTTGTTTAACCGGTAATCGGTTAAAAATGGGTGATGTGACAAAAATTTTGATTTTTTTTTCACATAAAAAACCTGACGTGGCTAGTTTTTTTCATTTTACTTTTTTTATTATAAAACTCTCTTCTCTCTCCCACAAACTCTTTAGTCTCTCTCTACTCTCCCGCAAACTTTCTATTCTCTCTCTACTCTCTCAGATCTGCTACCCACCGGAGCTCCACCGCTACCATCACACCACTACCACCGTAGCTCCACCGCCACCATCATACCGTAGCTCGTCGCTTCATTGTGTTCTCTCAGATCCTCTCCACCGTCACCATCGCACCACTGCCACTGTAGCTCCACCGCCACCATCGCACCGTAGCTACACCGCCATCGTCACTTCATCGTGTTCTCTCAGATCTTCTCCACCGTCGCTCCACCATCACCACTTAAATCTGCTCAAGAACACCGTATCTTTCGTCTCTATTTAATTAGGGTTTTCACTTATTTAGGGTTTCTTGACTTTAGGGTTTTGAGATACGAGTTTCATTTAATTTGAAGAATAAACTATTTCTTCCTCTCTTTAGATCTGTGTTTGTTACTTTGAATCTCTATGTGTGTGTATGTGTGTTTGTTGGTGTTTGAGGGCTCAAGAACACAAGTCTTTGTTCTTCGGATCTGTTTCTTGACCATCGGTGGTAAATGGCGACGGTGGTTCATGGTAGCGGTGGTTCAAGAACACAAGTCTTTGTCCTTCATATCTGTTTCTCAATCTCTCTCTTTGTTCTTCAAGTTCTAGATATCTGCTATAAATTTCTTTGATTTATTTCTTTTGTTTCAGATTTTCAGCTAAATATGTGGATTTATGTTTGCATTGAACATCATAAGTCATAAGAACAATGAAGACTATAAATCTGTTGATTGTTGAACACCATGAGTATCTTTAAGAAATTAATAATAAAATAATTATTATTAAAATAAATTCAAATAATATTTAGAAAGATAATTTATAATTAAGTGGTAAGTAAGTAATAGTTAATTAATTATTACAAAACATTAATTAGTAGTTATTATTATTAGTTAGTTGGTAATTATTACATAAATGATTAATATTATTTAGAAAAAAGTAAAAACAATTAATGATGATATGGACTGCCACATATACAACTACATTAGCTGATGATGATGATTGGACTGTCACGTGTGTAGCCACGTCCTCCGTAACCTGCTGACTAATAAGAGGTCATTAATTGTACCCTTTTTTTTTGTCAAAAATTGAAATTTATAATAATTTCTTGCCCGAAAAAAATGGATGTTACCTTTATTGACAATTTTTTATATTTTAGTTACCTTTTAGGCAATTTGCCCTAAATTAAATTATAACCACAAGTATGCACAAACGTTTTCTATCTAACACGTTAGATATTGGATTATTAACATACCCGTTAAAATTATCCTGTAAAAATAAAATTCATAGGCGACTATGCTACTCAATATATAAGAAAGAGATAACACCTTAACCACAGGAAATTCTTTTGGCCTAAGTGGTAAGTGTCTTGATCCTAACAATTGGTATTAGAGCAAGTTATGAGTTCAACCTCTGTCATGTGCGTAAATTGCTGGGGGACAAATAGATATGTCATTTGCCGCCATCTTCCTAACTCAACTTGTACGTTGTGACAAGTTGGAATCTCATGAGTCTAAGACATTTGAGGCATATATTAGGACACGAGGGGTTTTTGGATATTGGATTGAGAACATAACCACTAAAGCTACTCCATAAAAATATAGAACCCATGGGGGCTAGACTACTCGGTATATAAAACAAAGGTAGAGCCTTGACCACAAGAAATTCTTTTTAGCCTAGTGGTAAGCGTTTTGATCCTAAAAATTGTCATTGAAGGATCTTAAGTGTATCAAGTATCGATGTAAATGAGCAAACACCAGAATGATATAAGTTCTCTATGATACGTATGAACGTGAGAGGAGAACAATATGATAAAAACGAAATTGTGAATGATTAGTTTATTAGGGTTTATAGAAATGTATATATACCCATAAAATATTTACTAAATATACCAATATATACCAATGTACTGTAACTAATATCAATAACAATATCAAACTTAATTAAATTATAAATAGACACAACTTTATATTCTAACACATAAAAACAAGGAGTTATAATTATATATACAAACACCATTTGAATGTTACTACCAAACAACTTATATAAATTTGATGATAATTACTTTTACTCAAGTTACAATTTCAATGAGTAACGTATATATAATTTTGTTTAAAATTTGTCACAAAGATGTGAAATTTCTTTAATAAATATAGAAATGTTACTTCATTGATGTATTAGTGACAGAATACTATAGATATCTATACTATATTATAAAGCATTAAAATTTTTTGTTTAAACTCTTAAATTTTAAGTCTTTTGAAATTACTAAATTGTACCTCATATAAACTAAAACGAGTAACTATTAGATATAGTTAATAAGATTCTTATATTCTATTTTAATAACTAAACTTTACATATTTAATAAAATTCAATACAATTTTTTTAAAAGTCAAAGCCAATGCAAATTAACATAATTATTAAAAAATATTTTCATAACTTTTTTTTTAAATTATGGAAAACATAAAAGTAAATGAAGTGAAAGATAAATAAAGAAAATAGACATGTAACCAAACGAAAATTATTCGGCATCACCGTGTTACATAAATATCATACTTCTTACTTCTTGAAAATGGACATGTTAAGAAGTAGAAATTATTTGTTCCCGCCGCATTGCGCGGGCATCATGCTAGTCTTAAACAATATGCATGTTAGTATTGATGAAATTATTCAACTGTCGCTAAATATATGACTACTTAAATTGTTGGTATCTTATAATAGACATATCAAGAACTTCGAAGGAATGAAAAAAAATTATTCCTATATCCCGTTTGTTAGGTCGTTTAATATAATTCCATTCTAATTCTATAGACAAACTTAGAAACGAAACAAAATATAAAGATTGACATGAAATTGAATTCAATTCCCTTTTTAAACAAACAAAAGTGATACGAAATCTCATTCTTTAGTAATTTAATGTTTGAAATCGACTCCTATTATCACCACTTTGATCATGGTTAATGTTCCTCATTTTCACAGTTAATATGTATATGTTTAAGAACAGCAAATCGTATATAATATGATAGAACAGAAGTATGAGATACACAGAATATTTAGGAATCGAATATATATATATATATATATATATATATATATATATATATATATATATATATATATATATATATATATATATATATATATATATATATAGGGTGTGGTTAAACAAAGAACCTCCCTTAAACAAAGAACCTAAAGAACCTCCTTGGTAATGACATGTGGCACATTGTTTAGGGCAAAAAAGGAAATTAAAAAAAAAAACAATCGGCGCCTACAGCACCCACAACCAAAACCCACAACAAACTTAAAAAAAACCCCATTTACTTTAAATAATCATAACTCGTTCGTTCTTAACAATTTTAACATAAAAATTATACCGTTAGATTTAGTTTTTCGTCCTCTTTCAAACAAGACCGGACTTGATATATTTCTGAAACTTTTTTTTTTAAATGCAAAGTTTGCATTTTGAGTTGGGTTCATTCAAACTCAAAATGCAAAATCTGAAGTTTGCATTTTGAGCTGGGTTCATTCAAGCCCAAAATGCAAAATCTGTAGTTTGCATTTTGAGCTAGGTAATTCAAGCTTAAATGCAAAATCCGTAGTTTGCATTTTGAGCTGGGTAATTCAAGCCTAAATGCAAAATCCGTAGTTTGCATTTTCAGCCGGGCAATTCAAGCCTAAATGCAAACTCCGTTGTTTGCATTTTGAGCTGGATTCATTCAAGCCTAAATGCAAAATCCGTAGTTTGCATTTTGAGCTGTGTTCATTGAAACCTAAATACAAAATGCAAAAAACGAAAACGTA
This sequence comes from Pulicaria dysenterica, assembly GCA_947179395.2. Classification (NCBI taxonomy): domain Eukaryota; kingdom Viridiplantae; phylum Streptophyta; class Magnoliopsida; order Asterales; family Asteraceae; genus Pulicaria; species Pulicaria dysenterica. The sequence goes on from OX359295.1 coordinate 47,819,575, forward strand.
CATGCTGCCTAAATGCAAACAAAATTTTCATGTTAAAAAAATTTTAGAAAAATATGGGAAGAGTGATCTTGTTTGAAAGAGGATTAAAAAACTAAAAGATTGGTATAATTTTTTTGTTCAAATTCACAAAACTTAAAAAGTTATGACAATTTAAAAATTTTTGGGGTTTTTTTTTTAAAAAAAATCGAGTTTGTTGGGGGAGGGGGGGGGGATTTTCCATGTTTACCCTTTTCTTCCTTAATTAATACATAATAATTACAGTTTTGCCACCAATCAATCTCATCCATTGATTTTGATGATCCAAAGGTCCAGATTGGTTCTTTAGGTTCTTTGTTTAACACATGGTTCTTTATTGATCCAATTTATATATATATATATATATATATATATATATATATATATATATATATATATATATATATATATATATATATATATATATATATATATATATATATATATAGATCACTAATGTTTGTACATATATATAGCCGTTTGTTTTGGCGGTTAACACGCGCCAAAACCAACACTAACAGAAACGTTTAACTGCTTTGGTCTATTGGTGCTACAATAACATACTAGGTTCTTTATGTTGGATATCAAATAGCATATGTCTCACACTTCAATAATTAATAAAGAAGAAAAACAAGAAATATAGACAGCAGTATGCTCGAGAGAGAAACTCACACATGAAACTACATTTTGATATCTTTCTATATCACTTACTGATGAAAACCAACTTACATATTTATATAAAGGATATGTAAAAGTAGTCTTCCACTACTCCTAAAACAAGGCCACGTACTAATCTTAATGGCAACAAACCATCCTAGACTTTTGCAAGCCATGATCAAATGTCTGCCAACAAAGACTAACAAAGAAAGATAAACATGCAAATGTTCCCCACTTACTCCATCCTATTCCTCATAATAATCGGTCAACACAACTACTATGCTCATCAAGTTTCATGCATCAAAGTGTTGTAACTAATGCACAACTAGTTGTACTATTAACATTGACATGCAATAATTAACCTATCAAGATTAACTCCAACATTCACCCCCTTAATCTTGATAATCTATAACGGTCTCGGTTTGTGCGATCATACTCATGAACACGGTCTCTTTCTCGGTCACGGTCTCGGTCTCTTGAGGTTTCGGTCTAGACAACCCTCCGGTCACGGTTGTCTGTTTCGGTCTTCGGTCTAGTCTTTCTCGGTCTAAGTGCCACCCGGACTTTTGCGACTCCTCGGTCTTTCCGGTCTCACGCCGGACTGTTTCGGTCTCACCGGCAACGGTCTTTTCCGGTCTTTTGCGGATCTTCGGTCTTCTTTCTTTCTTTGTTACTTAACGGTCTTGTCAATCTTTGCCAGAACTTTCTTTCCAGCCACCGGTCTACTTCTCGCCGGGTTTTCGGTCACGATCTTTTCCTCCTACCTCTTGCTACCTGCTTTCTTGCTTGTACTCTTGCTACTTGTTACATGCCTTTCGTTTCTTGCATGCTACTTGCTTACTATATTTGAGTTCAAGAAAACGGTATTGATTTCTTGCTAAAAATACCCGTCTTGAACTCGTTCTTGCTTCTTGCTTCTCAACTTGCTTCTTGCTAATTTCTTGCTTGGTTCTTCCTTCCATCCTTCAACCTATGATCATAACGATCATAGCCCTGTAAAAAACACATGTTTCGCTACTGCAGATCAATTGAGAAAAACAGTCTGCTCTCCTACTTCTTTCTACTTATCAACGTACGTGATCATGTTTGCTACTTGCTTCTTCCTCTTGACTTGATTGCATATGGTTGCAATCAGCTATCTTTCTTCCTTACTTCATACCAGACATGGTTGCTTCTTCTATCATAAATCACAACCCCAACAGCCAACTAGGGCTACTACCTTCTTCTTCGACTCTCAAAACCGCCAACAGGATCTTCACTGCTTTGATACCAAATGTTGGATATCAAAGAGCATATCTCTCACACTTCAATAATTAATAAAGAAGAAATACAAGAAATATAGACAACAGTATGCTCGAGAGAGAAACTCACACATGAAACTACATTTTGATATCTTTCTATATCACTTACTGATGAAAACCAACTTACATATTTATATAAAGGAAATGCAAAAGTAGTCTTCCACTACTCCTAAAACAAGGCCACGTACTAATCTTAATCGCAACAAACCATTCTAGACTTTTGCAAGCCATGATCAAATGTCTGCCAACAAAGACTAACAAACAAAGATAAACATGCAAATCTTCCCCACATACTCCATCCTATTCCCCATAATAATCGGTCAACACAACTACTATGCTCATTGTAACACCCTTTCTTTTGGCCTAGATTAATTAAGGTAATTAAGTTTCTAATCTTGAGATTTAACTTAATTTAGTAGCATTATTAATTTTATTATTTCATATTATTATTAATGTGAATATTTGATTATATATGAGTAATTAAATATCTATTTTGATTAATTAGAGTTAGTGGGTTATGTGTCACACTTTGGTGACACTTAATCACCACACACACACCTCACCACTCCATTTCATGAATTTGATCAAAATTAAGTGTGTGTGTGTGTGTGTATGCTTGTGTGTTCGGCCGAGAAGAGGAGAAAGCAAAGAACCATTCAACCATTTGATCTTTAATCTTGCTTGCTAATTGATTACTAAAGTTCATAACATTATTGAGGTTAGACTACTGATTTATGATTGTTAATTGTTAATTTAATTCGGTTTTATAGAATAATTTATGAATTCCGATTGATGCTTCATGAATTGATGAAATTAGGATGTTGCATGTTAAAGTTTGTTATGAACTCATGTTGTTTACATGTTTAGAATGAATTATGGAAACTTAGATTAATTGCATGCTTAAAAATCAGTAAGGAATTTAAGTTAGAAATCGAATTTGGACAAGAACTCATGAATTACTCGGAATTAGGGCTTGAATCCGCATAAGTTATAATCGGAATACATGAATTCCGGATAGTTTACTCGGAATTGAGGATTAATTCCGCATAAAGTTACTCGGAATTGATGAATTCCGCCAATATTGATTTATGAAATGCTAAATGCCCCAACACTTTACTCGGAATGAGAGTTATCGGAATCATGTTTACTCGGAATTGAGTATTTGCCCTTTACTCGGAATTGATATATGCCTTTGCTTGGAATCCTATTTTGATCAGAATCTATGTTTATTCGGAATGATAACTACTCGAAATTCTAATTCGATCGGAATGTGCCTTTGCTCGGAATTTAATCACGATTTCATCGGAATTGATGTTAATCGGAATTTGTTATTTACTCGGAATAAGACCTTTTACCCGGAATTGGCCTTATGCTCGGAATTGAATCTAATTCGGAAATGGACTTATCCGGAATTGAAGTAAAACCATATGATTTGCCTTTGCTTGATCGGAATTACAAGATGGATTCGGAATTATGACAATTCCGTATAATATATCCGGAATTTGAGACTCTTAAAGGTTTCCTTATTAATTCAGATATGATGTACTGATTTTCTATATCTGTGATATATGAGATATATGTATGTACATATGAAATATGAATAAGTGTGTTACTTATTGTGAATCAGTATGGTGAATTGAATACTGACTTGTGTTTACATATTCTCAGGAACTGAGAAGACTCAGTAAGTTAGTCAATTGAGTGTGATCCATACTGTGGTGAGTGGATTTATATCCTGATTATACAGGATGTAACATCTTGATTGACTATATGCTCATTTGGATATGTATACATGTTATTTTGGAGGTCAGCCGTGACAGTTTTGTAGGCTGGGCTTGTTGCTTGGGGACTTACAGTATCTGATCTTGAGATACATTTGTTGTACTCGAGGGTGTTGATACTGTTGTCCATGTTAGCAGAGCTATCGGTAAACTTATGCTTTGGCCGGCATTTGGTTGTAGGTGGTTGCAACACCGCCGGTCCTCTTGGATTTGAGCTTGATTACTTGTTGGGCTGTTATCCTTGTACTTTGTTGAGATATTTGTTCAATCACTTAGCTTTGTGCTAATTCCCCACTAGATTGTTTTGCAAATTCTCTGTGGTGAGTTTCTGGTGATGGTGATTGGGATTATGGACAGACCAAGAACTCTGATGTCCAAATTTTGTGTAGAGCCTGTTTTGGAAAATAACACTGTAGAAGTTTTGCATATAAAACAAGATAAATGTTTGTATTTATTATGTATTTCAAGATAATTATATGTAATTAGCTTCCGCGTACAATATAATATATGTTTAAAAAGTACAGTGTTACACTCATCAAGTTTCATGCATCAAAGTGTTGTAACTAATGCACAACTAGTTGTACTATTAACATTGACATGCAACAGTTAACCTATCAAGATTAACTCCAACACTTTATGACTAATACTATTTTCAATTTATAAACCATTAATGCCAACAGCTCCCCTTAATGGTTTAAAACTGTAAATCCTTGACAGGTTATCTTCTATTTGATAGCAGGGCTCGTGGCCTCATCACTTTTACAGCAGTTGTCCTCCATTGGGTCTTCAATTGGGTCTTCCACGTCATCTGCATCAACTCTACTGGGTAACTCTCTTCCCTTAGGCAGTTGGTTGGCTGTACTCCTTTCTGCACCATCAAAACAGTCATGGTTTGGTGCCACATTCTTGCTATTCCCTGCAATGAATGCTAACTCCTTCTGGGAGTACCTTCTAGCCAATTCGACGTATGCAACCAATAGTCCCAAACAATTCATATAACATATCTGCACTTTCAGTGCACATTTTTTTGGTACTGATATTCTATCAGCAATCAAACCCCATTTATCTTCTTCAACCACACTTTGATAACCTCCATAACACTTTACAGCCATATACAAATCAAGTACATTTATTTCTGACCCATTGATATTAACAAGGAGTATTCTTTCTTCATTTGCAAACACTCTATAGAACCATACAATTAATTTCTCAAAATGTTTCTTAATTATATCTTTACAACCCTTGTTAATTTCCTAATCATGTAGCATGTTCATGAAAGCCATCAGGCTATCAAATTCACTCTTCGAGGGCATCTCTCCACTGTTATCACATGCCTCATAAAACAAATCATAAAAACATGTAAAATGCTTTAAAATCAGATTTGCAGCCCTCTCCTTCAAAACATCTAAGGTCCTTAAATCACCACTATGTTCATCTTGTTCAAAACTGTTGGAGTCTGCTTTTGAAACCATTTCAAAATCACTGCTGTTGCTATCGGTTTCATCCTCAAATGCCTTATGCAAAATTGCTCTTGTTTCCTTAAATTTTACATTAAAGCCTTGTGATTCTAATTGTTCCAGACTCAATACATTTAAAGCACAATTCTTTACAAATTACACCTGGTATTGTGTATTTACGTGCGTCTGTTTGGACAAAGACTTCTCCAAAATCTTGTATTTTAATCTTGTTTTCACCCATAGCACTTGTGCCAATTTCCCCTTCTTTATAGTGCTTAAACAGATGGATATTCCCAGTCATATGACGTGGGTATTCATCTATTATGTACCATATATTATCCCTTATACTCTTATCAGAACCAAAGACTGTCCATTTTGTCTTTGTCACAAGGATTTCATCGAAAGAACACTCAAAATTAGTAGAAGTATCATGACTTACTGGTTTACTGTTGTGATGAAGTGTCTTTCCCTTCAATTGATACAAGTATTTTCCTTTATTTGGGCAATTCCAATAAGCGAGTCCTCGTTGTAGGCATAAGTAACATCTGGATTTCTTCATTTTCCTTTGCAAATACATGCTTTTGACCCTTGAAGTTACTGGATAATCATACTCAAACATCTTCATCTTTCGGAATCTTTGAGGAACTTCCTTCTGTCTTTTCTTCCAGAAATCCTTGCCATAATGTTCCCAAACTTCGTCTACAGCCCTTGTATTGGCCCTTGATCTTCGAACATCATCTCCCATGGATCGTGTGAGCCTTGGACTCTGATACCATGTTTGGAATCGACTCCTATTATCACCACTTTGATCATGGTTGATGTTCCTCATTTTCACAGTTAATATGGATATGTTTAAGAACAGCAAATCGTATATAATATGATAGAACAAAAGTATGAGATACGCAGAATATTTAGGAATCGAATATATATATATATATATATATATATATATATATTGATCACTGATGTTTGTACATATATATAGCCGTTTGTTTTGGCGGTTAACACGCGCCAAAACCAACACTAACAGAAACGTTTAACTGCTTTGGTCTGTTGGTGGTTATACTAACAGATCCATCCATCCTATTTTAATCCGACTAAAGCATTATTATTACCTAAATACATACATTAATTACATGCTACAATAACATACTAAGTTCTTTATATACATGACTAATACTATTTGCAATTTATAAACCATAAATGCCAACATTTAATTCCTATTCTTTATAATCTTATGAAATAAACGAGACCTTCATAAACCAATCATCAAGCAGCAGTAGGAAAAGTTGTATCTTTTATTTCTTAGCGTGTGTGAACCGAATAAAACTTGTATAATTATATCTATGACGCCGATAACACTTCATAAACCAATCATCAAGCACTTCATGTTACCCACCTTGTCTTTTCCCATATCAATAGTCAAGTTTTCAATATCAGAACAATAGAGGATCATAGTGATTTATTACGTTTATTTCCATGTTTTAGTGAAGCTATAATAATAATGTTGAATTAGAGAAAAGTGAAAGTGATAAAGATATGAGTGATGAAGAGAACTTGAATGAAGAGGATTAATTAACGGATCACACGAATAAATCTCCAAAATGTGGTGAAAAAGAATTGGTTTAAGAAACGTCGGAGAGATTGAAATAAGGTGATCCATCGCCGGAAACTCATCTCCGATCACCTCTGTTGAACATGGAGAGGTAGCTGAAAACGTGTATAATGTGTAGGCATGTTCGGTGTATCCATCTAAGCACGTGAAGTCCTCTAACATTCTCCTCTATGTAATTCCCTCTTGGGCCTTGAAGTAAACTTAGTCCAATCTCCTGAAATGGGCCAATTAGTTAAGAGCACCAAAGATGATAGATCACTCATCACTATATTTAAAGAAGCCCATTAATTTCTCTTTTACCTTTTCAGCAACCTCCTCCTTGAAAAGCAGGAAAATGAAAAAAATCTTAAAAAGATGTTAAAATACTCAACATCAACACCAATCGGTTTATCAGGACGAATAACGACTTGAACAGTAACACAACATCACAACATCAACAATCTGGAAGAAATACACAAACTAAACTGCACAATAAACTCATCAGAAATCTTGTTCTTTATCTCGACGACTACTTGACTAATCTCCCTGCGTAGCAATTGAAATTCCTACAGACGAGAGAATAAGACTTTTGTTTTTATATATCTCCAATCTCGATCAACACTCTGCTGCTTTTCCTTTTCTGCAGCTCCTTTTTTCAAGTTTCCAAATGCATCCTTCAACACTTTATCTATTTACACTTTCAGCAACAAAGCTTCCCAACATGTTAACTAAAGCCCTTTGACTTTGCATAAAACAACTAGCAAAACCAACATAAGTAACAAATTAAACTTTCCAGACTAAAATATAAATTAGCTCATTCCCTTTTCAACACTCCCTCTCAATTTTAGCCTGTAACAAGTTTAACATATTCAACTTTTCACACAAAAGATTATGTTGGTTTGCATTTAGACTTTTTATAAAAACGTCTGTCAAGCGCTGAATCAATTTTTATAGCTTTTATGACACTAGAAGTGATTTTTTCCCTGATAAAATGTAAATCAATTTCAAAGTGTTTTGTTCGGTCATGAAGGGTTTGAAACTACTTTATAGCTGCTTTATTAGTAAAGTTAGTGGTGGTGACCCACAACTTTATTTGTGGTGGGTCCCACATGTTTAGCATTAGTGGGTGGGTCCCACGATTTGTTTTTTCCTTCTTTGTTCCGTGAATGAAGCAATTGGATGACATATATGTGTATATATATATATATATATATATATATATATATATATATATATATGTTATCTATGAAGGGAAAAGAATTAGAGAGCGCATACAACAGTGTAGCAGAGATGTAGCAAGCACAAAGCACAGCAAGCAGTTAGCTTGCAGAGTGCAGTGCAGTGCAGACATCTAGCAGAGCAGAAAAGAACACAGAGACCAGAAGCAGAGTACAGTTATAGTACGAGCTGAGCTCGGAGAAAGAAAAGAGAGAAATACCAGATAAGAAAAATAGGTTCTTGTGAACCAAATTGTGAGGTAGTATCTTTTGTGCAGAGCCTTTTGTTTGGCTGTCAAAAGTGAGTGATACCTACAGTGAGTGATCAGATTTCAAGTGCAGTTTTAGCCTTGAATGATTGTATTTTTCTTTGGTGATAATAAAACTCTCTCTCTCGTTTGCCCGTTGACGTAGGTCAGATTGACCGAACCACGTTAAATATTGTGTTCAGATTTTATCATTTTCTCGTTTGCAGAATTCCTGTTTTTTTTATTCTGCGTATTTTACCGAAATTCGTTATATCGTTTTTTGTTTGAAGTTGCTTAACTGGTTGTTGATAACCCAACAACTGGTATAGAGCTATGGCTGAAGATAGGAAAGTTAAGATCGACAAATTCGAAGGGCACGATTTCGGATTCTGGAAGATGCAGATCGAAGATTATCTCTATCAGAAAAAGTTACATGAACCGCTGACCGGAAAGAAACCAGAAACTATGTCGCAGACAGATTGGGATTTGTTAGATCGACAGGCTCTTGGTGTAGTCAGGTTGTCGTTGGCGAAAAATATTGCGTATAATATTGTCAACGAGAAGAAAACGTTCGGGCTGATCAAGGCGTTATCTAACATGTACGAAAAACCCTCAGCAGCGAATAAAGTTTTCTTGATTCGGCAGTTGGTGAATCTGAAGATGAAGGAAGGTGACTCGGTGACAGATCATGTAAACGAATTTAATTCAATCATCTCAAGATTGCTATCGGTTGATATTAAATTCGAGGATGAAGTCCATGCGTTGCTATTATTATCATCTTTGCCAGAAAGTTGGTCCGGAACAGTAACAGCAGTTAGTAGTTCAGCTGGAGGTGTTAAACTGACGTTTGAAGGTATTCGCGATTTAATCCTTGGTGAGGATGTGCGCAGACGGAGTACTGGAGAATCTTCCGGTAGTCTCCTAAATACTGAAGACAGAGGAAGAAAGACCAACAGAGGAAGTGGTGGTAGAGGAAAATCGAAGACGAGAAAGATAAGTCAGTCGAAGAACAGAAAGGATAATACATGTTGGAACTGCAAAGAGAAATGTTATTTCAGAAATCAGTGCCCAAAACCTTTGCCAGATAAAGGCAAGAAGGAAATAAATATGGCAGTAGATTCTGATGATGATATGTTTTAGTCTGCAGTGTTGTGTGCTCGGTTGAATCCTGGATTATGGATTCGGGTGCATCGTTCCATGCCACCCCATGCAAGGAACTGATGTGAAATTTTAGGTCATATTCAGGTCAGGTTAGACTAGCTGATGACAAGAAGTTTCTGAGAATTGGGGAGTAAAATTGTAAGCTTTCAGAAAATGTAGAGAGTTCTGAAACCAGTCCAGGTAAAGCAGTAGGGGACTTGGAAATAGTGGGAGCTCAGATGACAGTGGGAGATCAGATTTCAGTGATACTGATGATGCATCCACTTTAAGGAGATCCACAAGAAGACCTTAGCGAGAGATACTCTCTGTCAGCAAATTATTTGCTGTTGACCGAAAATGGTGAACCAGAATCTTTTCAAGAAGCCTTAAAAGTCAAAGAATCCGTATAGTGGAAGAAGGCTATGAGGGATAAGATGGAGTCACAGGAAAAAAACCAGACGTGGTCTTTGGTCAAGATACCAGCGGAAAAGAAAGCAGTACAATACAGATGGGTGTTCAGGGTTAAAGAAGAATCGCATGGCAGTAAACGGTACAAGGATAGATTGGTAGCCAAAGAATTCCAACAGAAAAGAGGGGTTGATTATGATGAAATCCTCTCTCCAGTTGTGAAGATGACTACAATCAGACGGTATTCTTAGATGGTGACCTTGATGAAGACATCCACATGGTACAACCAAAGGGTTTTCAGATTGCTGGAATTGAAAACCTGGTGTACGAGTTAAAGAAAGTCTGTACAGGTCGAAGCAAGCACCGAGGCAATGGTACTTGTAATTGCAGTTTATGCAGGGGAAGGTTACACGAGATGTGAGATAGATCACTGTTGTAATCTGAAGAAATTCCTTGGTACGAAGAATCCTGCAGAAGTGTTTACCAAGGTGGTTACCACAGAAAAGTTGAAGCTTTGTATTGTTTCAACTAGTCTTCTAAAAATATGAAGAAAGTGGTATGGCAGAAAACGAGAGAGATGACTTAAGGGGTGTTCAAAAGTTGTTATGGTTTCCAAGTGGGAGATTGTAAAGTTAGTGGTGGTGACCCACAACTTTATTTATGGTGGGTCCTACATGTTTAGCACTCAAGAAAAGCAAGGTTAGTGGGTGGGTCCCACGATTTTTTTTTCTTTCTTTGTTCCGTGAATGAAGCAATTGGATGGCATATATGTGTATATATATATGTTATCTGCGAATGGAAAAGAATTAGAGAGCGCAGACAGCAGTGCAGCAGAGATGTAGCAAGCACAAAGCACAGCAAGCAGTTAGCTTGCAGAGTGCAGTGCAGTGCAGACATCTAGCAGAGCAGAAAAGAACACAGAGAGCAGAAGCAGAGTACAGTTATAGTACGAGCTGAGCTTAGAGAAAGAAAAGAGAGAAATACCAGATAAGAAAAATAGGTTCTTGTGAACCATATTGTGAGGTAGTATCTTTTGTGCAGAGCCTTTTGTTTGGCAATCAAAAGTGAGTGATACCTACTGTGAGTGATCAGATTTCAAGTGCAGTTTTAGCCTTGAATGATTGTATTTTTCTTTGGTGATAATAAAACTCTCTCTCTCGTTTGCCCGTGGACGTAGGTCAGATTGACCGAACCACGTTAAATAGTGTGTTCAGATTTTATCATTTTCTCGTTTGCAGAATTCCTGTTTTTTTTATTCTGCGTATTTTACCGAAATTCGTTATATCGTTTTTTATCTGAAGTTGCTTAAATGGTTGTTGATAACCCAACATTATTATCACAGAAAACGTTAACCGGTATTGAACTACTTATACCAAGGTCCGAGAGTAAATTCAATAACCATAGAACTTCACAAGTAACGGCAGCCATAACACGATACTCTGCTTCAGCAGAGGATCGAGACACTGTTGACTGTTTTTTACTTTTCCAGGAAATCATACAGTTTCCAAAAAAACACAAAATCCCGTAACAGATCGACATACGCAGTTAAGGAAAGAGATTTACCTTTACAAAAATGAACACCCTTACCTGGAGCACCATTCAAGTATCTAAGGACTCTAAACACAAGATTTAAATGTACCTGAGTTGGGCATGCATAAACTGACTCAACGCATGCACTGCATAACTAATGCCAGGCCTTGTAAGGGTTAAATAAATCAGTTTACCAATTAACTTTTGATACACAACAATATTACACAAAACCTTCTCTTTAGAACCAAAACTAGGAATAGAAAAGTTCATCTCCATAGGAGTGTTAACGGGCTTACATCCTAAAAAACCAAAATCATTAAGCAATTCAAGACAAAACTTTTTTTGAGATAAACAAACACCAGATTTGGTTTTTAAAACTTTAATCCCTAAGAAATATTTTAGATTTCCAAGGTCATTGATTCGAAATTTAGAACTCAAAAAAGACTTGACATTATTAAGTTCATGCATATTATTTCCTGTCAAAACTATATCATCCACATAAACCAACAAAGCAAGAAACACGTTTTCTTTTCTTTTAATATACAGTGAATAATCACATTTACTTTGCACAAAACCATTTTCAATTAAACATTTTGTTAACTTCTCATTCCATTGTCTAGGAGTCTGCTTTAGACCGTACAACGACTTTGTAAGCCTACATACTCTTTTGTCGTTTGCACGAAAATATCCTGGAGGCAATTGCATATATACTTCCTCCTTCAATTCACCATACAAGAAAGCATTATTGATATCAAGTTGAAACAAAGGCCACTCATTATTGACAGCAAGACTAATCAAACACCTAACCGTCACCATTTTTACTACTGGTGAAAAGTTTCTTCAAAATCTATACCTTCTCGTTGGCTATAACCTTTTTCTACAAGCCTAGCTTTATATCTTTCGATCTCACCCGATGACTTGTATTTTATTTAATATATCCACGTGCACCCTATCGCTTTCCTATTAGGAGGCAACTCTGTAACCTCCCAAATTTGGTTCCTATACAAAGCTTCCATTTCAAGATTCATAGCACTAACCCAATTTTGATCTCGAGATGCCTCCTCAAAACTTTTAGGCTCTATGCTTCTATTTAATTGCGTGACAAAACTAAATAAGTCTGGACTAAGATTAGAATAGTTAACAACTTTATCTAAGCCATACTTAACTTTACCTTCTATCACAAAATCTTCTAGCCTTTTGGGTAAACTGGTATATCTGTTGGACCTCCTAAGGCTATTATCACTTGAATCAATGGGAATAGCAAATGTATCTTGACCCCTCAGATTTTCAAAATTAGTATTTTGAAAATTACCCTAAGGAGGATCATTCTCATTAAGCATATCATCATGAGGTGTATGAGCATAACCTTCACTACTAGTAGCTTTATCCAAGCTGCCAAGTCGATCAGGTTCACTGACTTTACCCTGAGAAATCCCTTCCTCTTCATCATTGGGATTTTTTAAATGGAAATCCTCAAAATCTGAATATGGTGAGTCAAAAAAATTTAAATGGTTAACTAAACCTTCTGAATCAGAATTAACAAAACGTTTACTTGACCTAATAAAATATGATATTTGCATACTGTTTTGAAAAGGAAATATGTTTTCGTAGAACTTAACATCTCTAGAGAATAGTTTTTTTTCGTTTTCTAAGCTAAGAAGCTTACAACCCTTTTTTAAATTTGAGTAACCAATCAAAATACACTTTTCTGCCCTTGAGCTAAATTTATCAGAATTATTTAGCTTAGTTGCAAAACATAAACATCCAAAACTTTTTAAATGCTCTAAACTTGGTTCATAACCATACATCATAAAAAAAGGAGTTTTTCCGTTTAATATTGAGGAAGGGGTTCTATTTAAAAGATTAGTGGCGGTTAAGATACATTCACTCCATATGTTGAGAGGAATCCCCCCCCCCCCCCCCCAAAAAAAATAGATCTAGCAACATCAAGTAGATATCTATGTTTCCTCTCTGCCACTCCATTTTGTTGAGGAGTATAGGCACAGAGGTTTGATGAATAATTCCTTCATTAATCATAAATTGTCCCATCCTATTATTTACAAACTCAGTCTCATTATCACTTCTAAATATTTTAACTGTTATGTCAAACTAGTTTTTAATTAAACTATGGAAGGAAACAACATTGTCATATGTTTCATCTTTTGTTTTCATAAGATAAACCCAAACAGTCCTTGAAAAATCATTGACAACAGTTAAAAAATATCTAAAACCTTCTTTAGTAGCAATTTTATAGGGACCCCAAAGATCTAGGTGAACTAATTCACCAATCTCTTTGGATTTATTATCACTAATAGGAAAAGGATGTCTACTCTGTTTTGCCTTGTGACAAATCTCACAAGACAAACAAGACTCATCACTTAAACTTAACTTTGACTTTAAAACAGACAAAGCTTGATCAGAAGGATGTCCTAACCTAACATGCCATAAGCGTTTAGACTGAAGACCCACATTAGCATTATTACATAAAAGTCCTTTAGGGACACTATTTATATAAAAAAAATATAAACCTCCTTGTTTACTACCAATCCCCAAGGTTTTCTTTTGAGACAAATCCTGTATATAACACTTAAATTCATCAAAATCAACAAATAACTTGCTATCTTTAGCCACCTTATTAACAGACAGAAGGTTCACATGAGGGAACAACTAATACATCATATAAAACTAGTGAGTTAGTAAGTCTCAAATTACCAATTTTATTTACTTTAGCATTGGTACCATTAGGATGCCCAACAGTGAGATTCAAATCTGAAACATCTACCAAATTCTCAAGAACTTTCTCTGAAACATTCATATGTTGATTTGCACCCGAATCTATGATCCAACCTAACTGTTTGTTTTTGACAAAAAAAACTATTTGAATTAAACAACTTTAAGGACATAAATTTACCTGCCATGTTAGCATGGGCAACTTCACGAGATCTTTTTTCATTTAAAAGATTGATTAACATAGAAATATGTTCCTTAGTGAAAGGTGAAGAGCTTCCTGACCCTGAACCAGGTGTTGATGAAGCACCAACACTTGGGTTATCGCTAACAACTCTTATTGTCAGAATTTTTTTTTCTAACATTTGAACTGTTATTTTTCCTAGCATAATTTTCTGGATAGCCAATTATTTTGTAACATCGTTCAATTGTATGTCCCTTAAAACCACAATGTTGACAAATCAAATTTGAATTCCGCAAGCTCTTTCCATTTTTAGATTTTGTTTTCCATTGCTTTAGCAACAAAAGCTGATTTTTGACCTTTCACATTGGACATACTTGACAGAATACCTCTATGTGATTCTTCTCTAGAAATTATAGCAAAGGCGGTTTTTACATTTGGAAGCGGATCTCTTGTAAGGATATTGCTTCTGACAGGTAAATAAACATCATCTAAGCCCATGAGAAATTGCATTAATTTCAATAATTGGCTATGATCCTTGTAACCTTTTGCAGCATTACAAGTACATTCAGGAAGCCTAACAAGGGCATCAAATTGTTTCCAAAATGAATTTAGCTTATGATAATAATCAGAAATTGATAACCCATTTTGACACAAAGAATTAATCTTATGATGAAGATTAAACATGACAAAACCATCTACTTTGTCGTAAGCTTCTTTTAAATCTTGCCACACAGTTGTGGCATCTCTAGAAAAAAT
This sequence comes from Pulicaria dysenterica, assembly GCA_947179395.2. NCBI lineage: Eukaryota > Viridiplantae > Streptophyta > Magnoliopsida > Asterales > Asteraceae > Pulicaria > Pulicaria dysenterica. Next base: position 47,834,590 of record OX359295.1, read on the forward strand.
TTGCCCAAGATATAAATCTTCGGTTATAGAACCCAAAATCCATGATAGAACAACTGAGTTTCACCTATCCCATTGTTTTTCTAAAGCTTCATCATCAGAAGGTTTAACTATAGTGCCATCAATAAAGCCAATCTTATTTTTCGTTTCTAATGCAAGTCTCATGGCACAACTCCACACATTGTAATTTTCAGTTCCGATTAACTTGAATGATATTAACAGACAACCAGTAGTATCACTAGCATGCAAGTATAGCGGATCACCAAAGTCCAACTTACTGACTTGGGTGATCCCCATATCAGATTCTTTATCACTCATAGTAACAACAAAACAGACAAAAACAGATTATAAAATCTTGGTTACTAAGCTTGCCAAGGAACAAGATTTCAAGAAACTCAAATCTCAGGTTAAGTTTTAAGCAAGAGTCAGGAGAAGACTTATAATATGATATAACAACAACAATAATAGAATTCACGTAAAGCAGAGAAAGAACACACAAACGCTCTTGTTTAAAGGCCAAGTGTCACAACTGGTGGGCAGTTGACCCCTGTCCGACACAGGAGCTCACCAGAGGAGGTACTTGCTACCAACAAGATAGGAAGAGAGTTACTTACAGTAAGTCTTTGAAGACAAAACTTCTAACCTTTCTTCGCGCATACAAAGGACAACAACAATTTGGGAAGTTACAGCCCCAAAGAGAACCAGCACAGAACCCTAATCATAATCAGCAAAGGTTGCACCAGCGGAAGCTTGAAATAACAATCGCCCAATAAGCCAACAAAAATCAACCAAGATGTAACCCAAACACAGTGTAGGTCAATCGATTTAATGCATGTATAAATCGATTTAATGCTTGATAAAGATCGATCAGAAAACCCTGGGTATAAACCCACGAAGAACAAATCCAAGAGGGTATCAACCATAAATTCGAGCCCTATGGCTCTGATACCATGTTAAAATACTCAACATCAACACCAATCGGTTTATTAGGACGAATAACGACTTGAACAGTAACACAACAACAACAATCCGGAAGAAATACACAAACTAACCTGCATAATAAACTCATCAGAAATCTTCTTCTTTATCTCGACGACTGCTTGACTAATCTCCCAGAACCAAGAACTCACTAGAGTTTCTGCGTAGCAACTGAACTTCCTACAGACGAAAGAAAAAGACTTTTGTTTTTATATTTTTTAGAAAAGCAAAACATTATATTAAATACAAAAAGGATATCTCTCTATAAGGCATAGAGAGACACCAAGTACAATGCACATGGATGGAAAGAAATATACACCTCACAATGAACTCAACCTACAGCAATTTTGCACACTATGCCGGGTTCATTAACCAACTATCCCACAATAATATATTCTTACTTTTAACTTTGTATTTAAGCCAATTGAACATAGCTAATTGGGACTGAAAGAATACGTCATCAGCTTGTCGCTTGGAACCTTTGAAAATCCTTTCATTTCTCCACTTCCATAACCCATATGCGAACATTTTTACAGACCCCTCCCATAGAATCTTTTGAGCCGTAGACCATGAGATATCAACCAGATCGCACAAGTCTTCCAACTGCTCCACGACATGGTGCTTTAATCCCCACCATTTGAAAAAATCTCGCCACACCTCTGCTGACTCTTTGCATTTCACCAAGACATGATTTACATTTTCCTGTTCTTGAGTACACATGGGGCACAAAATTGATGGAACATCTATGCCCCTTTCACTAAGATTAACTAGAACCGGCAATCTATCTTTTCTCGCTCTCCAGATGAAGATATTAACCTTTTTTGGAAGCCATTTTATCCATCTAGTTGCTGCTCCTGGATGTCGTGACCTTCCCAAGCTTTCGATTTGAGAACGCATTTCCTTTACTGAATATTCCATGCTGTTGTTTGCTTTCCAGCTCCACCAATCTTCTTTAGCTTGGCACAGTTGAATGTTTTCCACCAGCTTTTTTAACTCTAGACACTCCCTCCCTACCCGACCTCGACTCAACTGAAAAGACTCAAAATTCCATACCCATTTCGACTCCACCCAACAGCCCAGCATACCTACCTTATTGTTTTTATCACCCACTCTATTATACAAACTAGGAAACAATTCAGAACATTTACCTAAACCCGACCAGTTATAAAAAAAAAACATGTACTTAACCCATTTCCCAATTTAATGTTTAACAAAGACCATAAAGAAACCCCCAATGTTTCTAACTCTTTGACCGACTTGACAACCCCCCCCCCCCCCCCCCCAAACCGAAGACCCTTTGACCAAATTGAATGACTCAAAACCTCCCGACTCACCATATATACTCTTTATGACTCTAACCCATAAATCCCCGCCCCTAGACTTGAATTTCCAAAACCATTTGCCAAGCAAACTCAAATTGAAAGACTTTAAATCCCCAATGTTCAACCCACCCTTCTCGAAAGATGCTAAAGTATCCTCCCATTTTACCCAAACCATTTTTTTATTGAGCCCATCACCACCCCAAAAGAAGGATCGTCTCAAACTCTCAAGAACACGAATCACACCACAAGGGGCCCTAAACAAGGAGAAGAAATATAATGGGATTCCCGATAGAACATATTTGATCAAAGTCAAACGCCCACCAAACGACAACATTCTTTTCTTCCATGAAGCCAATCTCGAAACAAATTTATCATACACCTTACTCCAATTTGCTATCTTATTCATGGACACATTAATTGGAACACCCAAATAATTAATTATCCCTACCCCATTTTTATTGGGATTCCCACTTTTGTTTTTATATATCTTCAATCTCGATCAACACTTGCTACTTTTCCATTTCTACAGCTCCTTTTTTCAAGTTTCCAAATGCATCCTTCAACACTTTATCTATTTACACTTTCAGCCACAAAGCTTCCCAACATGTTAACTAAAGCCCTTTGACTTTGCCTAAAACAACCAGCAAAACCAACATAAGTAACAAATTAAATTTTCCAGACTAAAATTGAAATTAGCTCATTCCCTTTTCAACAAAAAAAAACCAGGGTATCAGCAAAATCTTGTTCCTTCTCGATGAACAATCCTTCTTCGTCCATGGATTGTACCTCCGAAGAAGTTCAACGCACTTTGGATGTGGGGATAGTAATCGGTTTTGGGCTAGATGGTTTTGACTTTTGAGTATGAGTTAAGTCTTTTTATTACCGAAACCGGCGCGACATATGTTTAAAAATATATCCATTTTCTAGTAATCAAGGGCATTTGGTCTAACCAAATCACCTACATGGGGCTGGTTAGTGTGTATGCCCCCTAACAACTTTCTAAAAAGAAGAAACTCTGGGATGATTTAAGACAACTGTTAGTTCTGATGTCAATAATATTTGATGATTTTAATGAATTCAGAGACAAGGATGAAAGAAAAGGAACATCCTTTTCCCAATCGGGAGTGGATGTTTTCAATCATTTTATTGAAACAAGTGGTCTTGTTGAAATTAGATCGGTGGTAAGCAGTTTACAAAGATGAGTAAAGATGGTTCAAAATTGAGCTAGTTTGACATGGTTCTGGTGTCCAACAAATTTTCTCGGTTTGGCATAATCCGTTTGTTGAAATTCATCCAAGATTACTGAAATCTCTTGTATCTAATTTTGGTCCAGTCTCTTTCAGATTTGTAATTCTTGGTTACTTGATCCTAATATTAATGATGTGGTTAAAAGGAGGTAATAGCTCACCTAACAACTTGGCTTTATCTCGGATATTGAGAGTGGTTGTAGCTTTAAACATCTTAAAAATTGTATAATGTCTTGGCGGGCTAGTCTTAAAAGGCCCTGTATCTTTTCGTAAATAAAAAATTTTGACTCTGGATTTAAAAGCTGAATCCTTCTCTCTTTCGCCTCTAGAGCAGGCACAAAAGTTGTGTTAGAGCAACAATTTTTAGATCTCATGAAGGAGGAAATTTTCGATGTTAAACAGAAGTTTAGAGTGAAAGGGAAAATAGGTGTCACGAAATCAATACATTTTCTCTGCAAAGAACGTACAATTGCCGGTTTGTACACGCACAAACAAAAATGGGTTCTACTAAAGTAACATATTTTGGTGATACCGTGAAAGTATTTAGTTTATTTTACATTGCAAAATGTTTCTTATTTGTTTACATTTTCATTCTACATGGTTTTTAAAATTACATATAATTTTTTCAAGTTATACGTACTTACTAACTTGTAGAACATAGCTACATTTTTTAGCGTGAAGAAATATAGAAATTTATAATAACGTTCACATTTGTAGTATATACAAAAATAAATGTTTCTAACCTTATAGGGTTAAAGCTACTAAGTTGTAAGTTTCTACCATGTTTTAATATGACACATCAACTTGTTACACATATGGCCAGACAATTTATAAAAACGTATTAATATGCTCATTTTGATGATTTTGACCTACTATAGCAGGTCAACTTTCCCCCTCATCTTCTTCACCTTAAATCACAACTTTAAACTCATTCTTGAGTCTATGAAAAGGTAATCAAATTGTCATAATACAAAAAAACTCGACAAAAAACGAGTCTAATATGAGTCAAATAATCAAAATACCGTAAGGGTGCTTAATGGGTCATACCCGATTTTAATTAATAATTTATGGGCCTATACTTGATTAAATTCACGAATTTAGTGTCATTTGAAAGGTAAAATGATTACCTATGTAAAAAGAATTATGTAAAACAATTAAGAACTAAGCGAAAAATACATTTTTTTTCCAGTTGTGTTTTAGAATTGAAAATCGTATAAAAATTCAACACTTTAAACTCGAAATTCTTCATGAATACATATATTTATGATTTTTGATCCTATGAAAAGGTAATCAAGTTATCTATAAATTAAAAACAATAAGAATGGCAAAAAATCGAATTTAAACTGAGTCAAATCATTAAAAATAGTAAGAGGGCGTTGAATGAGACATAACCAACTTTAATTAGTAATTTCTTTGCCTACACTTGATGAAAATTCATGAATTTAGTGTCTTTTTAAAGGTAAAATGATTATCTACAAGGTTCTTCAAATAGAATGAGCCTAAACGCTCAAGAATGGATCGAGAAAGTTGCTGGATAAGTTGCATGTCGAATTTTGGCATACTGAAACGTTTTTTATGAGTTTACTAGCCATTTGTGTAAAAAAGTTGACGTGTTATATTGGAACATGGGGAAAACTTAACTGTTATTTAGCAACTTTAACCCAACCTTATAAGTGTAGAAATAAAATTTTTGCACCGAATTACTTCGCACTTCTCTTAATTAGGAGAAGGACGAAGAAATTTGGTGCAAATAATTGATTTCCAAGGGCGGTGTTTTTGCAATCGATTTTCGAAGAAATTTACTTTACATTGCAATCAACTTCCGACGAGGTCTTTTGCAATGGCAGATTTCCCTCGGAAATCTCTCGAAAATACCGGTTTTTCTAGGAATTTCCGAGGGAATCTGCCCTCGGAAATCCAGTTTTTCTAGCTAGTAGTGTCTCTACGCTTTTAATGTATACAAACTTAATTTTTACGCACTCTAAAGTGTGAGTAAATTTTTCAACAGTTATAAATGAGAACATTGTTATGGTTCTCATGATAAAAAAAATGTAACCATTTTATACATACTTTTAAGTGTGAACAATTTGATGATTTTACGTACGTATTTTTGTAAGATTAGAACGTAAAAAAATCAAGTTCTTATTGTAGTGATATCGTGATGGTAAGGCATAGTTTATTTCTCATAAAAGCAAGGATGTGTTTTGCTGTGGATTTTTTTTAGCTAAATAGACCTTGATTTCTATATATTTATTTTTTGGTCATATGAAAAGCTATTAAGACATATTAACTTATTAACAACCTGTAATACGTAAACCTCCACTGGAAGGCGTGTGAACTATGCGTGTAAATGTGTAATCGTAATTAACTCTCCGTGATCGGCTAAAGCTATGGCTTGGTTTTGGCGGGATATGATCAATGAAAAGCATAACAGGATGGAATGGAAGGAATTGAACACCACCCCAGTGTCCTTCTCTCCAATCTAAGGATGTCCGGATGGCACATGTAAACATGGTAAATAACGTAGCTACATGCATGACTATTATTGCTCTCCTTAATTCAAGGATTGATTGCATATATAGATGGTAGGTACCTATGTATATTAGATAATATGTAATTAGGGTTTAGTATAGTTGGGCTTGACCCATTAGGGTTTTTACCTTACTCTTGTAATTTATAAATATGTTTCTTTGTAATACGTTATACCTACGGGGTTTTCATTGTTCTTCATGGTATCAGAGCCTTAGGGTTCTGGCCACATCCTCTCCTCTCCCTTCCGCTGCCTCTCCTCCGCCGCCGCCACCGCCGCCGTACATCGGTCGGCCGCCGCCGCCTCCTTTCTCCTCGTCGTCCCCCGTGTGTGACGACTTTCTTTCTTTCCCTTACCCTCTCGTCCTGCCCCGGGGACGCATTGTACATAAATTTCTCTCTCCTCTTGCCGCCGCCGCTGCCGCAACTCCTCCTTTGTTGCTGCCGCGCCTCTTGCCGCCACCGCCGCAGCTCCTCCTCTTGCCGCCGCCACACCTCCTCCCTTGCCGCCACCATAGTCGTAGCTCGTAGCTCCTACCGCCGCCGCACCTCCTATTCCGCAGCCGCCGCTCTCCCCTCTTGCCGCCGCGCTTCCTGCCGTTGCCGCTCTTCCTCTTGCCGTCGCGCCTCCTGCCGCAGCCGCACCTCCTATTGCAGCCGTGCCTCCTGCCGCTGCCGCACCTTCTCCTGCCACTTTTCTTTTCTTTTTATTTTATGCATTTATATTTCTTTCTCTTTTATTGTATTTTCTTGCTCCAGTGTGAAGCGTCCGATCTCCTACCGCTTTCACTGCGGGGAAGTATTAGAGAATATGTAATTAGGGTTTAGTATAGTTGTGTTTGCCCCAAGGTTTCACATTAGGGTTTCTATCCTACCCTTGTAATCTATAAATAGGCTTCTTTGTAATACGTTATACCTACGGGGTTTTCATTATTCTTCAATGTATAGTTGGTAGGAGCCTTTTGTTAGATTATGTGCAGAGATAATTAATGTGCACATTGTATCCAATGTTATAAGAGACTAAAGGGTCACACCGCTGCACACCCAATTCGGAACAATTGGATTTCACCTTTATTCTGTGTGGAAATAATTAATCAGTTAGATTAATTATTAAAAAGTAAGAGGAAATAATTAATCAGTTAGATTAATTATTAAAGATAATTAATCAGTTGGGTTAATTATCGAGAAGAGAGATATAAATAATTATCCAGTTTGGATTAGTTATTAGAAAGGAAATAAATAATAAATAGTTATTTATTATTTAAAGGGAATTAAATATTAAGTTTTAATATTTAACGGACAGTTAATTAATAGTTAATTAATTAACTAGTAAAGTCCAAGGGGTGAATATGAGAAGAGTTGAAAGTTTAATTAAAACCAGCGGGCTTTTAATTAAACGGGCTTAGGTCCAAGTTAATCCTTATAAATATATCCTTAAGGCTTAAGGATTAAGATATGAGACATAAGGGATTAAGGAAGTAACCCTAGCCGCCACTCTTCTTCTCTCTCTCGATCTCGCCCTCTCTCTCGGTCGACCTCATCTTCGACCGTAGCACTCTCTCTCTCTCTCTCTCTCGGCTCTCTCTCTCTCTCTTCGACGATCAAGAAGAAAACACCAAGGGTGTTTCTCGGTTTTGGTGATCGACGCAAAGGAGGACACACACACACATTCTCGGTTTCGAGAATTGTAGGCTCGGGTGATCCAAGAGCGGTCTAGCAGCCAGTTCCAGTGAGGTGCAGTAGTGGTGGACTATCTTTAGCAATCCTAAAGTTTTGTTCAGGTATAATTCTATAACCTTATCTATGGGTTGTTTGTAAGAAACTATGTTGATCATATAAAAAGTTTAAAGATCCTAACCCTTTTGGGGTTTAGAGGGTTGTGTTCAATCCAGTTCCGCTTTTAGGATTGAACCAGTTGAATCAAACCCAGGATTGACCAGTTTGTGTCATAGGTGGTTTGGTCAGGTTTCAAAACCCTTCAGTGGTATCAGAGCCTCGGCTCTATGATCCATAGTTTCTAGTTTTATCTGTTTCTTGGATTAAGGTTTTATTCTTGATTCTCCTTCTTGTCCTTGGAAATTTCGAAAATCAAGAAGGTAACAAAACAGTTTGTTTTGTTATCAGGTTTATCCTATTAATCAGAAATTTCAAATAGTTAGTTTGAATGGTTAAAAGAATCATGTTTTTGGATAAGAACAAGTTTTTGGATTAAGATAAATTAAACAGTTTGTTTTAATTAATTAAACCTAGTTAATCCATTGTTGGTTTGTTTAATGGTTAAATGATCTACTTCATCTTGTTTCTTTCTCCACAAGTTTTCGAAAACCATGAGGATAGAAACCAAGTTTTCTGGTTTTTACCCAGTTAATAAAAGGTTTGATTTTGACCAGTTAGGTTTGAACAAGGTTTGTGTTCAAACGGTTAAAAAAGGATAAACCTTTTATCTAAAACTAGTTTTTTAACAAGTTTTGAACTTTTGTTTAAAAAGGTTGAAATCAAGTTTTAGGATAATTAGTTATTAATAAAACAGTTTTTTGTTGAAATTAATAATTAATAGTTTTTGGTTTTTGAATCAAATCCAGATTTAATCAGTATATTAAAACAGTTAGTTTTAATAGGTTAAAAAAGGATTTAAAAATAATTAATCGAAAAGCGAGAACCGGGATCATTGACACGTTGGGTTGTGCTCGCTAAGCGGTGCTAATGCCCAAGTGGGCTTCGGCTCAAGATGGTTCTCGGCCCAGTGAGATCTGCGGCCCAGTAGGGTCCTCGGCCCAGGTGGCTCTCGGCCCAGTAAGGGTCCTCGGCCCAGTGAGGGCCTCGGCCCAGGTGGCTCACGGCCCAAAGGGGTTCTCGGCCCAGTGGGTTTCTCGGGTTGACGGAAAAGTTTGGCCCAAGATAGTTTTTCCGGATTAATATGAAAGGATTATTAATTTTAAGTTATATAATTAATAAGATGTTATATAAACTAGTGATATATATTTTAATTAGTTTAGTTAAAATATATAGTTTAGATATTTATTTATTATGACTAGTTTAAGTCATTTTTGAATAAATACTAAAAGGGTAAAGTTTATATAATAAGATGGAGAATTGAACAATATAATTTTAATTGACCAAGGTTGTCGGTTTTAAGTTTTTGGAAAACTAGTAATAAAACTCGACGTGTGGATTTTTCATTCAAGTTTTTGAATGAGACCAAGTTTTAAGTTTTTGTTAAAAAACTATTTTGGTCAAATTAAATTAGAAGATCATAATTCTCATTTTTGGTTAATAGGTATTAATCAAAAGGGTAAGTGAGAAAGTTTAAACAAATCAGGTTGTGTGCTTAACAGCACAGTTTTTGTTTATATTATAACTGCGTGGTTGACTTTTATATATAGTGCTTATATATAAATTGCGTGGTTGTGATTAATATAGCTATAGTTTTGCCGACTTAGGACTCGTTTTTCATTTCTTCTTTTATTTTTGGTTTTGGGAAGGCCTGCGTGCCAATTACAATCCCTTTCTTAATTGTAATATTGTACTGGTTCGGGGAGGCCTGCGTGCCACTTACAACCCCATTCAATATTGTATTTGTAATAGATTAGTAGTAGTTTAATCCATCAACCAAGTTGGACTCGAAGAAGGTGATGAAGAAAATGGTGTTCTCACGCGAAGCACGGATACTTCGGGGAGGTGTCAAGGCCAGTGGGAGCAACATATCAAGAAAGGTGAATCCAAGTCATTTTATCCTTAGGTTTGACCTTAGGATTAGTTGGCAAAACTATAGGGCTTTATCTGTTTATTATTATCTGCGTGGTTGTGATTTATTTACTGTTTTTTATATATATGTATGGTATATATATATATATACATGCGTGTGATGGTAAATAAAAAGGGGTTTGATGACAGTTTGTTATTAAACAAGTGAAAAACCACGCTTTATGACAAACTAGAATATGACTTCAGTCTGGTAGTCGTATTAATTAAATTTTTATAAATTTAAAAGTTTTGTCAAGGTTATAAGTTTGGAACTTATAAAGGCCGTTTTGTGCACCTAGTTTAGATACACATATAAATCGTATTTTTAAAACAGCTAGTTTTAAAATGGTTTTTCAAAAACTGGAAAATTAAGTTTTTTAACTTAATTATAAAACCCAAGAAAAATCTTAGATCAGTGTGCTACCCACCTAATGGTACACCCTAACTGTTAAATGGTACTCGGGTGTCGGCCCAAACCTTGGGCATCCGGGTTCAAACCATTGCGGGAAGGGGCATGAAAGATTCTGCGATAATCGGGAGTCCCGGCCAGAATTCATGCTGTCTTAGGTGGTGCGATCTATTTTGGTGATAATCGGGAGTCCCGGCCCAAAAAGCACTAGAGTAGAGTTAAACATACTAGACTAGGTCTAAGTGCTCTACGAGGTTCTAGGAGTCGTATCAGTTAGGTACGATTGGTACAGGGTGTTACCTACCAGAAATAGCATGACTTGGCGGGAAGTGCCCAAACCTTGCGTCGAGTATGTGAAATATGGGTCCTACGTCTAATATATATTGTTTATGGGTTTAATGTTATATGTTGGAAAGTTTATTTGCAATTACTAATTAAACCGGGTTTTAATTTGTAGATGGTAACCAACGTTACCAGTACTAATAACCTCTCACTCCGCTCTATCCTTGAGAAGGATAAGCTCACCGGGTCCAACTTTCTCACTTGGGAGAGAAATCTCCGGATCATGCTGAGGCACGAGAGAAAGTGGTATGTCCTAGAACAACCTCTAGGAAATCCTTCTGCCAGCAATGCCAGGGCAGAGGTCAGGGAGGCTTTTCAGAAGCGCTCCAATGACGCCTTGGATGTCAGCTGCCTCATGCTCGCAACTATGAGTCCAGAGTTGCAGTCAAGCATGATGGAGACTCCTGCCTATGACATGATCCGCCAGCTGAGGGACATGTTCCAGGAGCAAGCCCGCACAGAGCGTTATGATGCCACTAGGGCATTTAACTCGTGCAAGATGGCTAAGGGGGCCTCGGTCAGTGACCATGTCATGAAAATGAAAGGTTACATGGACCACCTAGAGAGGCTTGGGCACCCAGTACCGTTGCAGCTAGCAACGGACACGATACTCAACTCGTTGTCAGATGACTATAAGCCTTTCATAGTCAACTACAACATGAACAACATGGAGAAATCCATGGCTGAGTTGCACTCTATGCTCAAGACTACTGAGCAGAGTATCGGGACCAAGTCTAAGGACATTCTTATGGTGGGGCATGGTGGACGTAAGAAGAGGAAGGGGCGCAACGGAAAGGGAAAGGTCAAGGCCCAGCCCAGCCAGAATGCACCCAGAGCTAGTAACGACAACAAGGGCAAGAAGCCAAAGCCAAACAAGGCAAGGACCGAGAATCGGTGCTTCAGGTGCGGCGAGGCCGGACATTGGAAACGAGATTGTCCGAAAGGTCACGAGGCAGGAGGCAAGTCTGGCTCCTCAGGTACTGCGTGATTAGCTTCTTTGTCACTTTCCTACTTGTAAAGTTTTACGAGTATTCTAACATCTTGCAATCGTTTATTGTAGGAGTAGATGGAAAGTGATGCAGCCCAGCATGAAAAGAACCTACGTGCAGCTTACGGATATTAATAATAATTCCTATTTTCCTAGTTTATTAAACTCTTTAAGTTTTTGAACAATTTCTACATTATTGGTTTATGGACACTTTTTGAGTTTATGGAAATTTAATTATTTGGTTGTATATCCATGCACATGTTCTTATTATATGAATCATGATTAGTCCAGTTGTGACTAAAAGAGTGCTAATAAGTCAAAGTTTTTGACTTGATTAGTGATTCATGATAATCTTATGCTATGGTTTGTTGTAGTTACATAAATGCTGGCTCCACTATTCAAATGCTTAAATAAACAAGTTTTGTTTATAAGATTAGATATTTTTTCTAATCCAACAAGTATTTATGAAAAATGAATGTTCAAAGTCTTGAACATATGGAAATAATAGTTATTATTTCAGGGTAAAGTAGTTTTTGATAAAACATTTAAAAGGTATAAAAGTGATTATAATAGTTATTATAGTCAAGGGAATTTTATACTAAATGTTTTAAGAAAAGAAATTTAAAATACCATTATGAGTGTTTCATACTAGTAATCATGGTAAGTTTAATAAAACCACTTTCCGTAATTGGAAAGATGGATATATGGGAGATCCAAGTTTTTGGTTTCATAAAACAAATTTCTTACAAAAACTAAGTTCTTTAAAACATGTGTTTGGAACACAAGTTTTAGGCATGGTAGTCAAGTTTTGACTAAGACCTAAAAAGGATGTTTTAAAGAATGCACTTTTTCATAAAAGATAGTGGGAGCACCTGACTAGTGTTTTTATCAGAGTTAATAAAAGGTTGTTTTTAACCAGTGTGATAAATACAAGATCGAACTTTTAGAATATATAATTATCGGATATTTTTAGAAGCTATCTAAAACAGTAAAGTTCTTGAGAAAGAACTAATCCGAGGGACGCATGATTTATTGAGAGGTACTCGATAAAGATATCATTGCAAGTCTTCTGAGTCAAATTATGACTTAAATAGAAATTATATATGTTCTAAAATGTTCAGTGAGTCAGCTTAATAATGTTGTTGGTTGGTTAACGTTAGAAATGATAAAATATGATGTTCTTTAACATTCTTAGTAATGAAATTAGATAAGTGTAGATATACACCAGGAATCTAGTTTCAAGTTTCTTACAAGTAGGTGTAAGAGGTTTTATCATTTAAGGATATAAATCTAGTAAGATTTAATATGTCTACAAATGTAATTAAAGTTTTTACAAGGAGGTTGTTTTATAAATCAGAAACAAGGAGTTATTTCCAGTTCTCCAAGTTTAAGGAATTTATAAAATAAGTAAGCCTAGAAGTGTTCTAAGGTTGCAAGAATGATTTCTAGCAAAACCAAGAAGAAGTACTTCAAAGTACTAGTCTTGTGTTTTAGGGTTTATAACCATATTATTTTCTTTGTAATCCGTGATAAGTTACAATGTAAAGTAATAAGTAATTCAGATAAACACCGTGAATCGAGTCAGTGAAATGGTAGAAATTATACATCTTTATTCCAGGGAGGAATATAGAAGGGTGTAGAAATTAGTTTCATTGTTCTTCACAATTTTGTATGTTTTGGTTCATCCAGGAATAAACTAGGTTTATTCAAAACTTTATCCGTGACTACTTATCGTGGTGGGAACTATGATAGGGTTATAAAGTCATCATAATTTTGGGGTAGATTCGAAAGTATATCGAATATAGCTGCGAACGGTTTTTGCGGACCAAAATTTATGGATATTCGTTAGGGTTACGAATATTGGATTGACCCACCGTGAAAAATACTTCGTGGATTCGTGTCAAAAGTATTTATCACATAGGTTATTCTCAAGCCTGAGGTATTTGGTTTGGGATGCGGTAACTGTTGTCTTCTTAGCGCGTTCTAACGCCACGCCGTAACAGGGTGGTCATAAGGGGCGTGTCTAGATTCAGTGGGAGCCGTGTTGCCAAATGCAAATATGCAAGATGGTAATTGCACCTCCTTTTTAGGAGAGATATTTCCGGGCCCCTTGACTGATTAGAGAAACTGGTAAGTGGACGGCCGTGCCCAAACGAACTGATCTGTTCTTTGTCGTTTATCACGCAGTTTTGAAATCAAGCATGTCATGAACATAAATCTTGAGTCTCTTAGTTGACCTTTGCCATGCTCATGCTCAAAATTGAAATATCGCGCTGCAAGGGACAAACCTATATATATGCAAGTTTGTATATATAAAACGTACCCATTCATAAACAGGGAGTTTATGATAGTTTAGTTTATAAACAGTTAGTTTATAAACAGGTTACTTCTAAGCAGTTTGCTTATGAAGTTTTATCACAAGCTGCTTTGGGGTATAAGAGTTCTTATAACCTGGTTACCCTAAGTGTCTCGCTAGGGACCTTCTTAGGATAACAATGTGCAGTAACTATTACTTATCTTGCACAAGTGGGAGTCTGTTAGATTATGTGCAGAGATAATTAATGGGCACATTGTATCCAATATTATAAGAGACTAAAAGGTCACACCGCTGCACACCCAATTCGGAACAGTTGGATTTCACCTTTATTCTGTGTGGAAATAATTAATCAGTTAGATTAATTATTAAAGAGTAAGAGAAAATAATTAATCAGTTAGATTAATTATTAAAGATAATTAATCAGTTGGGTTAATTATCGAGAAGAGAGATATAAATAATTATCCAGTTTGGATTAATTATTAGAAAGGAAATAAATAATAAATAGTTATTTATTATTTAAAGGGAATTAAATATTAAGTTTTAATATTTAACGGACAGTTAATTAATAGTTAATTAATTAACTAGTAAAGTCCAAGGGGTGAATATGAGAAGAGTTGAAAGTTTAATTAAAACCAGCGGACTTTTAATTAAACGGGCTTAGGTCCAAGTTAATCCTTATAAATATATCCTTAAGGCTTAAGGATTAAGATATGAGACATAAGGGATTAAGGAAGTAACCCTAGCCGCCACTCTCCTTCTCTCTCTCGATCTCGCCCTCTCTCTCGGTCGACCTCATCTTCGACCGTAGCACTCTCTCTCTCTCGGCTCTCTCTCTCTCTCTCTCTTCGACGATCAAGAAGAAAACACCAAGGGTATTTCTCGGTTTTGGTTATCGACGCAAAGGAGGACACACACACACACATTCTCGGTTTCGAGAATTGTAGGCTCGGGTGATCCAGGAGCGGTCTAGCAGCCAGTTCCAGTGAGATACAGTAGTGGTGGACTATCTTTAGCAATCCTAAAGTTTTGTTCAGGTATAATTCTATAACCTTATCTATGGGTTGTTTGTAAGAAACTATGTTAATCATATAAAAAGTTTAAAGATCCTAACCCTTTTGGGGTTTAGAGAGTTGTGTTCAATCCAGTTCCGCTTTTAGGATTGAACCAGTTGAATCAAACCCAGGATTGACCAGTTTGTGTCATAGGTGGTTTGGTCAGGTTTCAAAACCCTTCACCTTTTACCTTTATGAGTTGTACCCCTTCGTTAGTATATTATTGTCTATATAATGCAATGGAGTCCACAACGGATGTGTGGCAATTTTCTCCTTTTGACTTGGTATCAGAGCCAGACCATTTTGTTCTGGTTCCACCATATAACTCTCCCTAAAATACTATTGGTTCACTGTTTTCTTTTACAGTCCCTAACCATGTCCACTCTTATCAAGTCTTCTACCATTGCTACTGCTATTACGTGTAAACTAACTCGCACCAATTTTCTGTTGTGGAAGGCTCAAGTTGTTCCTATTCTACAAGGTGTCCAGCTCTTCGGATATCTCGACGGTACCACACCAATTCCTGTTGCAAGTATCACTGTTGGAACTGGTACAGATGCAAGGCAGCATCCAAATCCTGCCCGAGATACATGGGTCGTTCAAGATCAGGCTATCATCGGTGGTCTCCTATCCTCTATAACGGAGAATGTTCTTTCTCAACTCACCCGTTGCATCGATACATCTCGTCAACTATCGACATGTATGTTTTCTGCCCAACATCGCGGGAACTCCATTCAGATTCGTACACAACTCTCAAACACGAAGAAGGATGACATGAGTGCATCGGAGTACTATCAAAAGATGACTGGTTTTTCCGATACTATGGCCAATATTGGCCACCCTATGACTGATGAAGAAGTGATTGGCTACATACTCGTTGGTTTAGGACCATTCCATGGAGATCTTTTCACCGCCATCACCGTGCTAAGCAATCAACGTGGCATAACCTTACCTGAGTTTTACTCTTATTTGATTGCCCATGAAGCTCAAGCTACTTCGATAAGCAACACGACAGAGTTCATCTCATCTGCCAATAATGCCTCATGACAGGATCCAAATGCTTCTCGTCGCAACACTCCCAATAACAATCAGCGAGATAATTATCGAAACAATGGTAGTCGAGGTCGCGGTCGAGGCAGGAACAATGGTCCACATTGTCAAGTTTGTGCTATCCCAGGACATACAACTTTAAGTTGTCAAAATCGGTTCAATCATGCCTACCAGGCTAAAGAATATCGCAGTGGAAATAGTGCTACCACACGAAATTACGACATGAATTGGTACCTTGATACGGTGAAACAGATCGTCTTACAAGTGATCTTGATCGACTTTCCTTCCAAGAACGTTACCATGGTAAAGATCACGTGCAAGTAGCCAACGGAGCAGGTTTGCATATTTCTCATATTGGTCATTCTACAATTCCCGGTTTAGATCTATCCCTTATTCTTAAATATATCTTGCATGTTCCTAATATAAACAAACATCTTCTCTCTGCTTATAAACTTGTTAATGATAACAATGTTTTTATTGAATTTCATGCTAATGCCTTTTTTGTTAAGGACAAGGCAACGAAGAAAACGCTTCTACGCGGTAAAAGCAAAGGAGGTCTTTATCCGGTGCCTATTAATCATCTCTCTTCTACCATCCCTCATCATGCTTCATCCAGTGTCAAAGAGTCTTCATCTCAATGGCATCGGCGACTTGGTCATCATACTTCAACAATTTTTAGGAATATTCTAAAATCAAATAAACTAGGTTGTTCTTTTGATAATGAGTCATCTGTTTGTGATGCATGCCAACGTGCAAAAATTCATCAACTCCCTTATAATAATTCTATTCATGTTACTTCATCTCCACTTGAACTTATCCACACTGATGTTTAGGGGCCTGCATAAGTATCAAGTGGAGGTTTTAAATATTATGTTAGTTTTCTGGATGAGTATAGTCGCTATACTTGATCTACCTTATCAAGAATAAATCTGATGTTAAACAAATCTTTTATAATTTTAAAAAACATGTTGAGAGATTCTAAATACCAAAATTCGAGCCATACAATCTGATTGGGGTGGGGAGTACCATCGGCTTCATAAATATTTCCAACGCGCCAGTATTTCTCATCGGGTGTCATGTCCACACACTTCACAACAGAATGGCATGGAAAAAAGAAAGCACCTCCACGTGGTTGAGACTGGTTTGGCACTCTTGGCGCACTCTTCACTCCCTCTTTGATTCTGGGATGAGGCTTTTCTGACAGCTTGTTACCTTATAAATCGTTTTCCCAAGTTGTATGATAGGTTATTTTATTTACTTCTTTTAGTAGTTTATTTAGGCATTTTAGGTGTTTTGCATTTGTATATTATCGCATTTGTCTTTCTTTTAATTTCTTTGGCCTATTTCGGGTACTTTCTAGTCTTTGGGCTTTATACTTTTGGATCAAGAAGTGATGGAAAATTACAAGCTTGGGCTCAAGAGAATGACATTTGGGCTTTATATATGGGCCTTTTAAAATCTGCCAGACTCGTTCACGCGGCCGCGTGAGCTTCTTCGCGCCCGCGTGAACCCTCCAGGGCCATTTTCGTCATTTTGCTTTGGGACTGCCATTTTAAAGGGGATTAGGGCATAAAATACAGCCCATTCTGGACAGAAAACAGGGGGCACGACAAGAAGCAAGGAGGAGGCCATTTTTTAGGGTGATAGGCAGTTGATACACGGTGGACAACGTTGTATTTTTTCAACATAGCTTCCATCATCTTGTTGCAAAAGTGTGTACCCCTATCACTTATCAAGGCCCTAGGCACACCAAATCTCACAAAAACATTAGACTTTAAAAAGTCGATAACCGTTTTGGCATCATCCGATCTTGTGGCTTTGGCTTCAACCCACTTAGAAACATAATCAACCGCGAGTAAGATGTAAATGTTGCCAAAAGAAACGGGAAAAGGACCCATAAAATCGATACCCCATACATCAAAAATTTCACAAACAAGTATCGGGTTTTGGGGCATTTGGTTCCTTTGTGAAATATTACCCATCTTTTGACACCGTTCACAACTCTTACAAAACAAATAAGAGTCTCGCGCCATTGTTGGCCAAAACAAACCACATTCAAGTATTTTTCTAAAAGTTCTCTTAGGACCGAAGTGTCCCCCACAAGCATATTCATGACAAAATTGTAAAATAGATTTGTGTTCTTGTTGGGGTACACATCTCCTAATGACTTGATCGGAACAATGTTTCCACAAATAAGGGTCATCCCACACATAGTATTTTGCATCACTTTTCAACTTAGCTTTTTGACTATTAGTAAAAGTGTCGGGAGCCCTTTTTGTGACCAAAAAGTTAACGATATCCGCATACCATAGTAAAGAGTTAGAGAGAGTAAAAAGATGCTCATCTGGGAATTCATCGTTCAATGGTAAGTATGCTTCATTGGTGATCAAACGGCTCAAGTGATCGGCTACAAGATTCTCGGAGCCACTCTTGTCCCGAATTTCCAAATCAAACTCTTGGAGAAGAAGTATCCATCTAATGAGTTTTGGTTTGGCATCTTTCTTTGTCATCAAATACTTCAAAGCCGCATGATCCGAGTATACTATCACCTTTGTACCAAGAAGGTATTGCTGAAATTTCTCCAAGGCAAATACAATCGCCAAGAGCTCTTTTTCAGTTGTGGTGTAGTTACTTTGAGCACTATCTAGCGTCCTCGATGCATAGTAGATAACATGAGGCGCTCTTCTAACTCTTTGACCCAAAATGGCGCCAATAGCATAATTGCTTGCATTACACATGATCTCAAAGGGGAGATCCCAATTAGGCGCTTGAATGATAGGAGCGGAAGTAAGCAACTCCTTGAGCTTATCGAAAGCTTCTTTGCACGCATCATTGAATTCAAATTCAATATCTTTTTGCAAGAGTAGGCACATTGGTCTAGTGATCTTTGAAAAGTCCTTGATAAACCTCCGGTAGAAACCTGCATGGCCCAAAAAAGAACGAACTTCCCGAACACAAGTCGGGTATGGTAAGCTTTGAATTACATCAATTTTGGCCTTATCTACCTCAATTCCTTTTTTAGACACAATGTGACCCAAAATTAAACCTTGACTAACCATGAAATGACACTTTTCATAATTTAAAACCAAATTTGTTTCAATGCATCGTTTCAAAATTTTTGTGAGGTTAGTCAAACACTCTTGAAAAGAATTTCCATAAACTGTAAAATCATCCATAAAAACTTCAATTATATTTTCCACATACTCCGAAAAGATACTTACCATGCAACGTTGGAAAGTAGCCGGTGCATTACACAATCCAAAGGGCATCCTTCGATATGCGAAGGTACCAAATGGGCATGTAAAGGTTGTCTTTTCTTGATCCTCCGGTGCCACCGGAATTTGGTGAAAACCGGAGTATCCGTCTAGACAACAATAATGTGATTTTCCGGCTAACCTTTCTAACATTTGATCAATGAAAGGTAAGGGAAAGTGATCTTTTCGGGTACTCGCATTCAACTTGCGATAATCAATACAAACTCTCCACCCGTTTTGCACACGGGTGGGTACCATCACACCTTTGTTGTTTTCAATTACCGTTATACTTGTTTTCTTAGGGACAACTTGCACTGGGCTTACCCACTTACTATCGGATATTAGATAGATCATACCCGCATCAAGAAGCTTGAGTATCTACTTTTTGACAACTTCCATCATAGGTGGGTTCAATCTTCTTTGGGCATCTCGGCTTGGCTTGCACTCATCTTCCATCAAAATCTTGTGCATGCAAGTTAAAGGGCTCAAACCTTTAATATCCGCAATCGTCCATCCCATTGCTTCCTTGTGCTCTTTCAACACCCTTATCAATTGTTCTTCTTCAACTTCGGTCAAACTAGTAGAAATAATGACCGGGAGTGTTTCTCCTTCACCCAAGTAAGCATATTTCAAGTGTTCGGGCAACACTTTCAACTCAAGCTCCGGTGATTGAACGATAGAGGGGAGCAACTTTGTGTGAGAATGAGGTAGTTCCACTCGTGAAACATCCATTCGAGTTGAGTCGGTCACCTCTAACTTGTTAACCATTTCTTGAATTTCCGGATCCAAGGAATATAACTCCAACTTTTCTTTGAAACCCTTGCAATCAAAACTCATGCTTAGCATAACATGTCACCATGAGACAACTCAAACAACTCTTGGGTTAGTGGTTCAATAGTATCCATATAATACAAAGAAGAGACATCACTAGGATATCTCATAGCATCATAAATATTGAAATTAATAATTTCACCATCAAACTCCATAGTGAGATTACCCGCATGTACATTAATCTTGGTCCTAGCGGTTTTTAAAAATGGTCTTCCTAGCAAGATTAGAGCCGACTTGGAGGAAACTTGTTCCTCTAAATCAATCACATAAAAATCCGCCGGGAAGACAAGTTGATTTACTTGAACTAAAACATCCTCTAGGACACCTCTAGGAAAAACACTAGATTTATCCGCGAGTTGAATTATCACACCGGTTTCATTTAAAGGACCCACATTTAATGATTTGTACACCGAGTAAGGCATCACATTTATGGAGGCACCGAGGTCAAGCATGGCACTATTAATAGTGGCATTCCCTACTTTGCAAGGAATTGTAAACATACCCGGATCTTTGCACTTAGGAGGCAATTTTCTTTGTAAAACCGCGGAAACATTTTCACTCATTGAAATCTTTTCGTTTCCTTTTAATTTCCTCTTATTAGTGCAAAGTTCCTTGAGAAATTTAGCATACCTTGGGATTTGCTTGATGGCATCTAACAATGGGATGTTCACTTCAACTTTCCGGAAGGTGTCTAAGATCTCCTTTTCTTCCTCTTTCTTCTTGGAGGTGGCAAAGCGTGAAGGGAAGGGTGGTGGGATGACCAAAGGTGGTGTGGTCTTCTTCGGTGTTTCAACTTCCACACTTTCCTCTACAACCGGTTCCTTGATAGGAACAACTTCAACCTCTTTCTCTATTTCTCTAGTAACTTTCTTGGTAGCATTTTCTCCGAGATCTTTCCCACTCCTTAATGTAACCGCATTCACATTAGGATTCTTTTCGGTTTGGGAAGGAAGTTTACCACGCGATTCCAACTTGTTAATTGAGGTGACTATATCTCCCATTTGAGCTTCAAGGTTGGAGATACTAGTTCTTGTTTCTTTTTGGAATTGGTGTGTGCTTGTGGCAAGAGACTTCACAATGTCTTCAAGGGACATTTCGGAGCTACTAGCTTGAGGTTCTACAAGTTGTTGTTGTTGGTGTTGGTGTTGGTGTTGGTGTTGGTAGTGGGGTTGGTGAGATTGTCTTGGTGGGTATTGTGGTTGGTGTTGGTAATGGGGTTGATGTTGGGTTTGTTGTGATTGGTAAGGGTTACCGGTTAAGACATTTGAGGGTAGTGGTTTCGGGCCATAGCTCATTTGGGGTTTTGGCTTCCAACTAGAATTGTAGGCGGTTTTGTAATCCAATTGCTTTTGTTGACCATGATATCCACCCATAGCGTTCACATCCTTGGAATCTCCAACTATGATGGGACATATATCCGTATAATGACCCACATTGTTGCAAAGACCACAAAGCGCAACTTGTTGACCATTTACCAAAGCTAATTGTTGAACCACATTGGTCAAGTTTGTAATCTTGGACTCAAGACTTGAGGTGTCAACCTCATTCACCTTGTGATGGGTATTTCTCTTCATGTCTTGTCTTGGACCAAAGTGTTGGGAATTTGATGCTATTGTGTTGAAGAGTTCTCTTGTTTGTTGTGGTGTTTTGTTAAAGACATCACCACCACTTGAAGCATCCACTAATCTCCTCTCCATAGGTAACAAACCTTCATAAAAGTGTTGGATAAGGAGTTGTTCGGGAATTTGGTGTTGTGGACAACTCACACATAAGCTATTAAATCTTTCCCAATAATCATGAAAACTTTCATCTTGACCTTGGCGGATCCCACAAATTTCATTTCTTAAGCTTGATACTCTTGAAGCGGGATAGAATTTGTCTAGGAAAGCTCTTGCCATTTCGGTCCATGTGCTTATCGACCCCGTTGGTAGATAAAACAACCATTCCTTTGCTCTATCGGCTAAGGAAAAAGGAAATGCACTCAACTTGAATTGGTCATCGGTGACTTCTTGTGGTTTCATACTTACACAAACAATATGAAACAACTCCAAGTGCTTGTGAGGGTCTTCATTTTCCAACCCATGATAGGTAGGAAGGTGATGGAGAAAACTTGACTTCAACTCTATACCTCTTTCACGGATGGGGTAATTGATGCCAATGGGTGTTTGTGTGACATCGGTTTCCATCATTTGCCTCAAGGTTCTCTCGGGAGGTGGATTATCACCTGCCATGTCGATTTGAATAACTGGAGGTGTTTCGGGAACAAC
This sequence comes from Pulicaria dysenterica, assembly GCA_947179395.2. NCBI lineage: Eukaryota > Viridiplantae > Streptophyta > Magnoliopsida > Asterales > Asteraceae > Pulicaria > Pulicaria dysenterica. Next base: position 47,856,917 of record OX359295.1, read on the forward strand.
TACTTCAAGGTCGAGATTTGAGTCGGTTTCGTTATTGTTATCACTTGAAGATTCAAATAAAATTTTTGGCGCCACGTTAACTTCAGAAGCTTGACTACGTCGTAGTCTTGCTTCTTTGGCTAAGCGTCTTGCTTCTTTCTCAATCTCGGGGTTGTAAATCAAGTTACCTGTACGATTAGATCTGGGCATAGAAAAACAAACTGATTAAAAGAAACCAGTCCTCGGCAGCGGCGCCAAAATTTGGTGGTTGTCGAGGCCAACAAACAAATAACCCAATATTCAAACACAAATAATAGTGTAAAGTGGTAAAGGGATCGTATCCACGGAGACTGGCTCAATTCAATTTTCTATGCAATCCAAAAGTTAAGATGGTTTTAGTAACAACAATAAAGTAAAATAAGGGGGGGTTTGAGATTTGATTAATTAAACTAAATATGACAAGTAAATAAAAGTTGCAATTAAGCAAGATGGTTTTAATCAATGAGAGGTGATTGTACTATGCATAACTCCACACCAATCACATGTCTCCTCAACATAACTCCCGATTATTCTTTTCTTCGTACCTTTAAGTGTGCATGTTGGCCAAGTCTTCGCAAATACAACACTCATAAACTAGACTTCAGGTCCAAACTTTGTGTCTTCTTAGGATACAGTTCAATGCATAAAGGGTACAAATGCATAAAGGATACAGTTAATACCCAAGGCACACCCGTCACCACATCACCATCTCATTTGCAGGAGCCATCTTCGACAGATAATGTGTCAGCAGTGGTGCAAACACCAACAGTTAATGCAACAACAACTGAAGCACCAATATAACCTTCTGTTGCACGTAATGTTACTGAACCACCAACGGAACCTACTGATGCAACCAACACAACTGCACAGGCAATTCCTACTCCGTCTCCACCTAGTGTTACTCTTGGTCACAATAAACATGAATCACACATGCAAACCCACAATTCTCATCTTTTATTTATATGAAATCATTTGTACATATTTGGTACAAATCCGGACACCACAAAGGGCACCGGGAACCACACACACCACACTTAGAATCGTACATATCATCGTCTACTTATAGGCGTCCGGCGAGGCAGTTTACTAGCGGTTACAATCGGTTCTCCGTCAAGTGACGGCGGTAGACGGCGGCGGTTGGCCGTCAACGGTTATTGGCCGGTCAGTGGTGGTGGCTAGCTTATACAAATATTCTATTTACATATTGTTACAAAATACAATAATAAAACTTATAATAAATTCTCCTTTTTGACAATTATTCCAACAGTGTCCCCCTTAATTGTCAAAAGGTCTTCAATCATTAATCTTGATCGGTTCTTGCTTTCACTGCAATTTGATTGGTTTGTGCACTCACTGCAATTCATGCATTCACTGCACTCTGATGCTTCTTCAATAATTGCCAATTGTTGTTCCAAGTCTTCTCCCCAACAATAACCCCATGTTGGTACAAGTCTTCATTAGCCTTACGAACTCCCGCGAACCCAACATCGCACTGGCAAACACTGCCTTGACAAATCCATGTCAACAAAACCAATGGTCACACATACCATCTCAAACGAGTCCGTCTTCTGGGCTAATATTTCTTTAAACTAAAACTTGTAAAACTTTTCGGGAACTAACAATAATTTGAAAAGCATCTTTATATCCATTAGGATATTCAAAAACATAAATATAAAACCATTTAATATTTTAATAAAAGTTTATTAATAAATCAAACTTTTATTAAAAAATAAAACAATCAAGAAAACAATTTAATAATAAAAACCTTTCTTTGTTAAATACCGTGGGCTTTCCACAAACAGATTTTAATTTTTAAGAATCTGTTTTTTTTTATTTGGGCTCCTGTTTTTCAAAAAGAATTTACGTGGGCCTGTTGATTTGTTAAAATACAAGTGTTTTTCAAGTAGGCTTCTTCAAAACCTTTTTTTTTAACTCACGGTGTGCTTATTTAACTACAAGCCTTTTCTTATTTTTAAAAATTGTTTTTCTGTTTTGTTTATTTAAAAAAACTCACCGGTCCAGATTATTAAAATAAACAAATATAGGGTATCTTGAACTTCCCTTTATGTTAGCTTTTCCAATACGCCTTCTTGGTAGAAAGTAACGGCAGTTTTGGCTTCCCAAAGCACCGCTTCGTTTGAAGCGTCGGTTGTCTTCTCCGTTTCAAGAACTAGGGTTTTCTCCCCTTTGTTGCACCACTCCTCTCGGTGGTTCCCCTCTGTTCTTCACTGAACCAGGGTTGTTACCCTCACTCGCCGCCTCAACAGTCCCTTTAGTGGGTTTCTCGGGAAAACTTTATGGTTTTCTCCGTTCGATCGTTGCCTGAAATCTTAACGATCGTTGCACCGGTTATCTCTCTGGTTCTGGCTGTCTCCCGTTCAAATCGAGTACCGCTCGATTTCCTTTTCGCCGCTATCGAGTAACACCCTCGATGTTCGGCGGTGGCGGCGGTGGTGGTTCTTTGTGGTTGCCCCTCTCTCCGGTCATCTTCTCCGGTTGTCTTCTCTGAACAGGTAACTTCCTTTTCGGTTGGTGCCAGACGGTGGTAGATTTCTCGGCCGCCTCTCGGTATCTTGGAATCTCCGGGGAAGATTCAGGTTGCCGGTAAATGATGAGAACCGTGGTGTATACCTTGGCTATGATACCAATTCTGGTCCCAATAAACACGAATCAACATGAATCACACATGCAAACCCACAAATTCTCATCTTTTATTTATATGAAATCATTTGTACATATTTGGTACAAATCCGTACACCACAAAGGGCACCGGGAACCACACACACCGCACTTAGAATCGTACATATCATCGTCTACTTATAGGCCTCCGGCGAGGCAGTTTACTAGCGGTTACAATCGGTTCTCCGTCAAGTGACGGCGGTAGACGGCGGTGGTTGGCCGTCAACGGTTATTGCCCGGCCGGCGGTGGTGGCTAGCTTATACAAATATTCTATTTACATATTGTTACAAAATACAATAATAAAACTTATAATAAATTCTCCTTTTTGACAATTATTCCAACAGTTACTACTCGTGCTAGAGCTGGAAAGTCTTTTCCTAGAAAGTTTACTAATGGGACTGTCCAGTATGACTCCAATAAACGTGCTTTCTTTGCTGAACCGACCTCACACAGCCAAGCCCTCTCTGAGCCTACTTGGCGCAGTGTGATGGACGCCGATGCACTTCAGAAAAATAATATATGGGTTCTCGTTCCAAGGCCGGTTGGTGTTAACGTGGTCGGTTGTAAGTGGGTTTTCAAGACTAAGCAACACCCAGATGGTTCCATTAATAAACACAAGGCACGGCTGGTTGCTCGAGGATTTACTCAACGGTACGCTGTGGATTATCATGACACTTTTAGTCCAGTCGTAAAGCCTGCAACAGTTCGGTTAATTCTATCTCTAGCGGTGTCCCGTGGATGGCAGCTTCGGCAAATTGATGTTAACAATGCCTTCCTCCATGGGCTCTTGAATGCGGAAGTTTATATGCAGCAACCTCCGGGATTTGAGGATTCTCGCCTGCCTAGATAATCATGTGTGCAAACTCAGAAGGGCCTCTATGGCCTAAAACAATCACCCCGTGCCTGGTTTTCACGACTGAGTGACCGATTACATCAGCTTGGCTTTCAGTCCTCTAAGGCCGACACCTCCCTATTTTTCTTTCGACGTGATGACATTACTATCTACATGCTCATATACGTGGATGATATTGTTATTGTCGGCTCTTCCTAACATGCTATTGATAAGTTGGTATCGGCTTTATCTTCTTCCTTTTCGATCAAAGACCTTGGCCGGCTAACCTACTTCTTGGGGATTGAAGCCGTCTACAATTCAGGGGGAATCATTTTGAAGCCACAAAAGTATGCCTCTGATCTTCACGGTCGTGCCCATATGGAGAATTGCAAGAGCGTTTCAACCCCCCATGTATGTTACAGACAAACTTTCACGTGATCAGGGAACTGCTCTTAATAATGATGATACTTTCAAATATAGAAGCATCGTTGGAGGTCTACAGTATCTTACTCTAACACGGACAGATATTTCATTTGCTGTTAATAAAGTTTGTCAATATCTTTCAAAACCCACTCATATTCATTGGTAGGCCGTCAAGCGTATCTTAAGATATATTAAAGGCACGATAACTACAGGACTTAGCATTCGAAAATCAAGATCTACACTCTTAAGCGTATTTACGGATGCAGATTGGGCAGGATACATGGATGATATATCGAAGGTCTACAGGAGGGTTTGCAGTATTCTTAGGCTCAAATCTGATCTCATGGAGTTCACGCAAACAGTCCACGAAGTCCAGGTCTAGCACAGAAGCTGAATACAAGGCCTTAGCAAACGGTACAGCAGAAGTAACGTGGGTGCAATCCATGCTTAAAGTATTAGGCGTGTATCAGCCTAGACCACCAGTGTTATGGTGTGGCAATTTGGGAGCTATTTACTTAACAGCCAATCCCGTTTTGCATGCACGAATGAAACACATAGAAGTGGATTTTCACTTCGTTAGGGAGAAGGTGGCAATGGGTGCTATTGATGTTCGATTTATATTATCCAATGATCAAGTAGCTGATGGGTTTACAAAGCCAGCGACCCGTGGTATGCTAGATCGTCTTCGGTACAATCTAAACCTTGTTACGGTTAAGATTGAGGAGGAATGTAAACATGGTAAATAACGTAGCTACAGGCATCACTATTATTGCTCTCCTTAATTCAAGGATTGATTGCATGTATAGATGGTAGGTACCTATGTATAATTGGTAGGAGCCTGCATAATGTACCATGCGTTTGTCTTTGTTTTTTTTTTTTTTTTTTTTACATAAAACGGTTAGTGAGGTGGAGGGATCAAAAGAAAGACAACTACGGGAGTCTCATTCGATCAAAAGTTGAAAGTGATAGAGAAAGTTAATATCGTGCAGATATAACAATTAGAACTGTAGGATAGAAGTGCAACCCTAAACCTAAAGTAGTTCTAGTTATTAAAAAAAGGGAAGAGCCACAAACGTCCAACCGTCTAACCACTCCTATACATAGGGTTATAGATCTCAATTATATGTAAACTATAAAAGGTAAAAACATCGAAATAAATGAATATTGGTCAAAATGACGTATATTAAACATCGAACAAATAGAGACGTGAGAGAGAAAAGAATGAAAATTCTAACATGTATCGCTTTCCTATATTAAAGGTCAAACAAATAGACAATTGTGTTTGTTTCTTCTGTGGAATAAAATCTCTCTTAAAAAAAAACTTTGTTGTAGTACTATATGACTGAATCCACTATAGATTTTCAACTAGTTACTTAAGTTAATTAATTATATTCTTGGTCGTTAATTACTTTCCTGAATCTTTACTAAAAATAACTTACTTTGTCCCGTGAATACATGATGGTGGGGTCACGACTCACGATCCTTCTATATTTACATATGGAATTAATCGGATGTAAAGATCTGTTTGTTAGAAAGAAGCCTTAGGTGCTTAATTATAATGTTTTAAAATAAGGATTTTTACAGAAACTTGGTCGGTTCAATATGGTTCAAAAAAAGACATAGACTCTAAGACTCAGTCATTGTTGAACCGCTCTCTTGATTCACAGGTTAACCGGTTCAACCGGCCGGATCAACCGGAATTTTAAAACAGTGCCTATGAGTATGCATTAGTATTTGCAATCTTTATTCTTTCATATATAATGAAAAAGAAACCTCACGCTTCCTCTCATTAATATGATTTTAATTACATCTCGATTGGAATGAATATAGAAGCTAGCAGAGGGACAAACAAGCGATTCTAATGAACTTAAGATTATAACGACATTCCTATTATTAGCATGCTAAAATGACCCTTCTTTTATCAACAACTCATAGGACGTAAATGGCTTAACACGCCCTATACAAAATCTTTAAGGAATCATTTTCAAAGCAATTTCCACATATCTAGTTCTAAAAAGGAAAGCACATAGTTGTTTTAAGAAACATGAAAGTAGGTTACGATCATAAGAAGTAGAATGTAATAGACCCGAAACTAACATTTAGTTGTTGTAGATATATTAAGAGTGTGTTATGTAGTTAGTTTAGTTTTATCTTTTGTACTTATATTATATACATGTTGAATACACATCACACCAAAACAATGTGTCTCTGATAAATCCTTATATGGTCTAGATAAATCCTTATATTGTATTATATAAATCCCTTTATATAGAAAATTCTTTGTTGAGACGAGAAACGAAAGTAGGAATGATGGGGGGCTGGTTACGCCTTAGAATAATGTCTTAAACATAGACTAAAAGGTAAAGCGTGGAGGAAATCTTGTCTCTTGGCGTGTAAAGAAACAACCTACCATTTCAAGGTCAAGTTGTGAATCCAATTACAGGACCTTAGCCAACACCGCTGTTGAAATTGTCTGGATTACACATCTTCGTAAGCTGCATGTATAATTACCTGCACCTTCTGTTTGTTCCCAATTGTATCAAGTATCACGGTAATCGAAGCAAATCCACAATGATAGTATGAACTTAGTATGAATGCTTGAGAGAAAGCTAAGAACACACCCTTTGATCTGAAATATTGAAATGCTTCAAATCAATTAGGGTTAGTTATGTTGGACCGACTGGGGGATGGGGTTCTAAACTAAACTAAAACACCCTAATGCTAGGACTGATCTAGGATGAGAAATAGTGCGGAATATCTATTTCCCAAACCTCCTAAGGATTCTAAGATCTGCTTAGGTGTCCGGCACACAGTAACACTAAGAAACACACAGGGTAGAAACAAGAACAAACACTAAGAACTCACACAAAGATGCTTAAGGCTGCCCTTGGATTTCGTATTTATCTGTCAAAGTCGCGATTTTGTAGGCTTAAGGTCATATAAGGTCGATTACGAAGGCTCCCGGTTGATTACATGTCAATTAGTCGATTTTGCGTAGGTTCCCGCGCACCCTCTCGATTACCCACGCTAATGCGAGGTTAAGCTCTATTTATAGAGTAAGAACTTCACTACGCACGTGGTGCAGAGCACTGCGTACGTAGTCGGTTCAATACGCACGACCTGCAATGTTTTAATGTTAATTAATTACCTGTTAACTGACTTGTCCACCACGTGCGAACTGAGATCCACTACGTGCGTAGTGGACTCATCACGCACGCAGTGAACACATCACACACGTGATGAACTTTCACACAGACTTAAACTTCCAAATTTACATCAACACATGATTGTGTACTTGTAAGCTTAAGATAATCACATAGAATCACTAAGAATGTATAAACATGCAAACAATTAATCAAAACACATTTGAATTAATAAACATGAATATATTTTATTGATACGAACTAGGGATTCACAAATATGCACCAACAAGTTACATTGTTTATATACCTATCAGGTATTTTCACAATATACCCTATACTTCTAGGAAATGCGACTAGAAGCAAAACTATTCTAAAATTATAAAAATGAACACAACTAGGTTCTAACATTATCCCCCTTTGTGTTCATTGTACAAATAAAACATGTAAACGAAAAAAAATCTTCGCTGGAACATTTGATCTTGAGCATAAATAGAGAATGATCGTTGAGGGAATCTTCAGTTTCGCCATTCTTGTTATTTTTCATCAAATAGAAATATACTCCCCCTCGAATGTAGCTCTTGATCTTCAACAATGACTTGAAACATTTTCATTACCTTGCTCCCCCTTGGTTTTTCGAACATATATCTTTTTATGGACAACCGGTGAAAAGTGATTTAAGCAAATCTTCTCTTTAGAAAATCTTAAGAGATGTTTGACGGAGCGAATCACAAATGGATATTTAAGCTCGGGCAAGGTGGGAAGATGTGCATTCATGTTAGCATTCAAAATGACCCTTTTTAATAACACACACAAATGGACGAGCAACACGGTGAGGAGTAGCACGAGAAACATAACCATTATTGTTTTGCGTAAGACGACGTTCTTTCATATCTTTATAATTATCTTTACTTTCGTTCCAAAGCTTTCTCCGAAGTTTGACTTTGTTTATAAATTTCTCCACGTAAGACTTGAGTGAAATATGATCATCCTTAGAATGAGTGGTTTTAAGATGCATAGCACTTTTTGATGATTCAAGTGCATGGACTTTTACAGGAACCACCTTGATTTTTTTACCTTTGACAGATTTATACTCTTGAACTTTTTCGGAATCAGAAGAATTGGTGACCTTTTCTTCTACACAATTTTGTAAGTCTTGTTCCAATTTCTGAATTTTAAGCACAAACTGGTTTCTTTCGGTCTCAAAATTCATACTTTCTGAATGCAACTTGTCCTCAATATCCAACAATTGTTCCTCAAGATTTCTTATCTTGACACATTCTTCCATCTCAAACTTGTGATATTTGTTTTCTGACATGTGAAGTTTTTCGGTTAATTCAGAAAGCTTTAGAGTAAGTTTAACATTTTCTTGTTCTAAATTATCTGCTCTCCTTGTCTGTTTCTTGGCACAATCATCCCAAAGAATAAGAACTGAACCACTCTCTTCTGCCTCCTTCTTTAGTTTCATAATTTCTTCTTCTTTGGCACGAAACATGGTTGATACTTGAAAATGGATCTTTGAGTGGAATGGAAAGGTGATGATTTGATTGAATGAAATGCAATTGATTAATTGCAATCGATGAGAATTGCGATTGCGGAATTAAGATTGGAAATTATGATTGGTGAATTGCGATTAGGAATCGCGATTGAAGAATTGCGAGTGACAAATTTTGATTGCCAAATTGTGATTGTGAATTGTGATTGACAAATACTATTGGTGAATTGCAATTGATAAATACGATTGGTGAATTGCAATTGGCAAATAAGATAGTGAATTGCAATTGACAACTACGATTGGTGAATTACAATTGGTGAAATGCAATTTTCAAATACGATTGGTATCTAACTAGTCAACTACGATTGGCAGCGAACTACGATTGCAACAACTTTGAGGAAATACAATTGAATTGAATTGCAATTGCAACCAACTAACATTCACAAAATGCAATTGTACCAACTACGATTGGTAGCAACTACAATTGGCAAACAACTTGGGAAATGCAATTGAATTGCAATTTCACTCAACTACGATTGAAGTTAGAATACGATTAATATCTAAACTAGGAATATCAATTAGGGTTTTTAAGAATGTGGCGGAAAAAAGAAATTAAGCACGCAAGCAGTCTCGAGAATCAATTTAAACAAGCAAGCAGACAGGAGAATTAATAGAAGCAGGCTAGCAAGTAGGTGATTTAATTCAAGCTAGCAAGTAGGTAGGTGAAGAAAATATCAATCTTGCGACGGCTATGAAGAAAAACTTTCGATTTTTTATTTTTATTTAATCAATCTTTTGATTAAAACTAACCTTTTGATTCACTCTCTGCTTTGATACGAATTGTTTGTTCCCAATTGTATCAAGTATCAACGGTAATCGAAGAAAATCCACAATGATAGTATGAACTTAGTATGAATGCTTGAGAGAAAACTAAGAACACACCCTTTAATCTGAAATATTGAAATGCTTTAAATGAATTAGGGTTAGTTACATTGTTTATATACCTATTAGTTATTTTCACAATATACCTTATACTTCTAGGAAATTGCGACTAGAAGCAAAACTATTCTAAAATAATTAAAATGAACACAACTAGGTTCTAACACCTTCACGGCCTAACCTTTTATGACAATCAAAGTGCCTTGTTTCGTAGTCAAAACCCAATGTCACCTAAACGTACCAAACATAATGACATTGACTATCACTTTGTTCATAAGTTTGTGTTATCCGGAATTGGCACACATTTTCACTAAGAGTCTTCATCGACCTTTCTTTAAGGATTTTCGTGACAAACTTCATGTTATATCTCATCCTCTTCTTATCAAACATGGGGTGGGGGTGGGGGGTTGGGTTAATAATAGACCCGAAACTAACATATAGTAGTTGTAGCTAGTTTTAGAGATATATTAAGAGTTTGTTTTGTTTTATCTTTTGTATTCATATTATATAAACGGTAAATTTATTCACATCACACCAAAACAAGTTCTTTCTCATAAATTCTTATAAAGTAGAAGTATATTTCTATATTCGACATTTAACCCACTACTAACTATACAAAGTATTATTACACATTGTGTCACCATATAACAAACATAAACTATTTAAACAATGACAAGTAATAGCCCTTTTTGCATCATTGACTTAAACTTAAGAATGTTAATGATGATTCACCATAAGTTAGCACAGATAGTTCCTCCCGATACACCAAAGGTCCAATACTAGTTTCGAGTGTTGAGGGAATGTGCGATGATTGTATGGTTTCTAGCTCCATGGCTACTTCTTTCATAGTTGGTCTATTCTTTCCATTTACCTAGTAACAAAAGCTCATCCCTAGTACCCTCTTTAATCACAATCGCATCAAAAATGGACATAACACGTCCTTCTTCCATTGCCAACATAAAATGTGTGGCCAACCTTCTATTTTCACCAAATCGGGTAAGGGAAATTGGCTTTTCTCCGGTTAAGAGTTCGATCAAAACAACTCCAAAACTATAAACATCACTCTTTTCAGTGAATTGGCTAGATTGAAAATACTCAGGATCTAGGTAACCAAATGTACCTTTGACTAAGGTAGTTAAGTGAGTTTGATCCACTGATACGAACCTTGAAGTACCAAAATCAGATACTTTCGCCCTGTATCTATCATCCAAAAGTATATTAATGGTTTTAATGTCCCTGTGGTATATTGGAATTGAAGCTGCCGAATGCAAATAAGCAAGTGCTCCTGCAACCTCTCTAGCTATCTGTAACCTCATGTTCAAAGAAATTGGTAGCTTGTCATTTTGATTGTGAATATGATCATACAACGTACCATTTGAAATAAACTCAGAAACTAGTAGATGAACATCCGTCTCTAAGCAACACCCCAATAGCTTGACCACATTTCTTTGATTGACTTGGGAAAGAATGACAACTTCATTAATGAATTGCTCTAATTGGCTTTCATCAATTATTTTTGATTTCTTAATTGCCACAATCCTTCCGTCCACCAACATTCCTTTATAAATAGCAACAAATATATATTCATGACTTGTGTTTAATAAAGTCCATTTAAAAAATATAGTTCTGAAAATTTTAATAATTAATCAAAGGTGATTCAGTATACAAACACATGTGATTGTAAAAGCATCACATATTAATTACGAAAATGTCACTCCGCCCAAAATATTAAAATTCAATCTGGACTTTCGATGAGGTTAATCTAAAGTCTAAAATTAGTCGCTCAGGACTATAAATTAAGTTTGGATTATATAAACATTCCTCATATATTCATACTTACGTACCCAAATATTATATGTAAAAAGTTATAATAAAAAAAACAAACAACTTATTAAATAATTATGTTAATAAAAATGATTATAAAAATAATACGGGGATTGAGATGCTCATACTGAGAATGAGAGGCTATGATAAAGAAGTTGAACATATATAAATGGTTTGCAAATATAAAATATAATCTATTGACATGCTTAACTGAATGCGAGAGAGAAAAAAGTAATAAAAACAATTTATAGACGGCAAAAATAATAAAAAAGTAATAATATATTTTGAAACAAATTAAATGATTAATTTTAAAATCATCATTTACCAATCTAAAACAATCATAAATAATTAAAATACACTTTATAAAAAAATAAATACTATGGTTAAAGAATTTTAACTATAAACCCGATTCGTAAAACTATATCCTAGAAAGAATAAACATAATATTATAAAATATATAAATGAAAATATATATTATGTTATTTATTATTAATAAAGAAAAATAAAAGAAAAGAGATCTAAAATCAAAGGAAAGAAAGGACAAAGAAAAAAGAGGCGTTTGAAAAAAAATGAAATAGCATTAGTGAAAACTAAAGAAAGAAAAAAGAAAAAGAAGCATTAAGTTGAGTCAAACACTTGACCTAGTTAGCGGTCAGGCATGTTAACCACATGATCTACAACTATATTGCGTTTAGCTATTGTAAGCCAGACTAATAAATATAACGACGCATGTTATAAAAACTTCATAATTAACAGTAAACTGACGCACTTTAATTCTTGCCTATTGTATATATTTAGTAATTAGTAATTATATAAATTGCCTAAACTTGCGTGTTACCGCAGGATTCATGCTCAAAACAAAGTTTCTAAATACTATAACTAAACCAAATGAATGTATTGATGTTATGAGCAATGTTTTCAGGCCCGGGTCGACCCGGCCAGTCGAACCGGTTGACCCGGGACCTGATCAGGAGGGTGGGTCGATTAAGGCCGTGTTTTTTTGCTAGTTTTGAATCGGAGTGACCCGGGCGGGTTCATTGTTGAACCGGGTGACCCGGTTTGACCCGGCCCAGTTTGACTCGTTTTTAATTTTTTTATTTTACAAAATTTTTAAAACATAAAAGTTTAACGATTTTAGTCACCTCGACAAGCGACACTTTGAAACCGTCACTTGATAGAAACCCTAAAAATGAATTGTGAACCCCTCTTGATAGTTGGCGGCAACTCCTATCCTTGTCATCTACGACATGCAATTGTCCTTCGAGCGCTTAATAGGTTGTTTAGGTTCTTAACAGATTAGTAAGTGTTTACAAGTTTATATACATACACATATATACACAAATATGCATATATAATTTAAATTTTTTAAAATTCTAGAAAACGGGTTGACCCACCGGTCGAACCGGTTGAACCGGTTGACTCTTGACCCAGTAAGGAGACCGGGTCAACTAAAAACCCGGGTTTTAAAACATTGGTTATGGGTGAAAGGTTTTCATGATCTTCTAGTTTAATATAGATGTTAAAATTAACTATAAATACTTGATCTAAAACAAATTAACTGATTATGGAAAAATATGTAATAAAAGAAAAGGAAAGGGCTTATCATGTAAAAAGACAAAAAAAATAATAAAATAAATTAAGGTTTTTACTTTAAAAATCAACTTTTATAATTCGGTCTTTACCAAACTTATCTTATATTCTTATTAAAAGAAAAGAGTTTCTTTTCTTCCCTAAAAAGTCTCCACCAATCATAACCCTTGATTTAAAAAAAAAATTTTAATCAGAAATAATAGGTTGATTACGTCATAAATACAAAATTTTCTTAAGGAATTGTCAGGGTTTAAATGTAATTAGAAGAGTTTAAATGTAAATTGTTAGGGGTGATATATAAAACATGTGAGAGGTTCTTAAGAAATTTGTATATTAATGTAATTAATTAAAAATTGTTTGAAAATTATGTTTAATAACTTCTAATATATTTTGTTTTCAGAAAAACTAATTATATATTTGTAATCGGCTCATTTTTATCTACGTTTTGATATAATTTTCTATTGGAATATCAGTTTTTTTTCTAAAAATCAGTATATTTTAATTGTTTTATTCATCGAGAGCAACGTGTAGGTAATTATTGTACATTTTATCCGTCTTTTATATTTATTCCCTCCACATAATATAATCGATATAATCACTGATTTATTGGTCTGTCGATAAAAAGAATTAAAAATATACTATAACCAACGGTTAGTGGCATAAAGTTGTTTATAAAACTACCACGTAGAACTTTTTAAACTTGATTATTAGTTGTGACTAAATAATCCTACAGAAAATATACTTCTACATAATTACTGGGTAGTGAAACAATTATCATGTTAATGTGTTTTGTAACTACACATACAACTTGGAATTATATATAAAAAATTTAATTGTCTAAGTTTTCTTATTTTTAACTAATAACTTGCTACATAAAATAAAAGTTATTACATGTATATTTGAAAGTCAGTGGTATCTTGTGTTTTCAATTATATTTAATTGAGAAATAAATTACACTTAAACGATTTACGTATGTATAGACATAATTTTTTCTATGTTAAAATCTTATTTTTATGTTATCTAATTTGTGTATACTTAATGGATGTCATCATTATTTAACTTTAATGAATTTAGCTTACAATTTCAAAGATTTATATATATATATATATATATATATATATATATATATATATATATATATATATATATATATATAATCGGCTAATAAAAATGTCTTTACAGCACTTGATATTATAACATCAACACTAATATTATAGTTATGGATTTACAATGTCGGGATAAAGCTCCATCACGAGAAACACATCTTATAGTTATGGTTTTACAATATTATAGTTATGGCTTTACAGTAAATTTCACGTTGGATTTTATTTTTGTAAGGCAGCTGAGATGATTTTGATTTTTAAATATGCAATTGATGCTTGAAGTACAAATGTTGAACTTATCGATTATCTGGTGGTCCTTTTCTTGGTATATAGGACTTGACTTCTCATTATGTCACTGTGAACTAACTGATTGGTATTTTCTATGGAAGCTTGCTTATAAGAATAATAAATATGGTAGTCACAAGTTGATGCAGCCCCATATCAATAAAATGTATCTAACCAATTTAAAACATTTCTTTTTTCTCTATTTTTCAATAAGTACAAGTAAATATGCATATGAAGAATTTGAAATGGACACAACAACTAACTGATACAGAGAATTACTTCCCTGATCTCTCTAAGATCAAGTTAGTACTTCATGTATGTGTCGGTTTATGCTGGAAAGAGACGTTAGCATCTAGAAATACAAATTAAGTGTGCTTACTAACCGTTATTTATTTACTTCCAAGGGTCTTTTTTTTATGTTTGCCCAGGCCTAAATAAGATAGGAGCAGCAAGCTGTGTGTTTGATATTTGTTTTTTTAATTTGTTTGCTTGAGTTGTGTTTTCAAAATTGTATAATTAGCTTTATAAGAATATTCATTAAATAAGAAACAAGACATTTGTCTTTTTAATCGGTTGGCGCATAAATTGCACATATAAAGTATTACTAATATAAGACATTACAGTTATAGGATTGCTATTATATAAGGATTACATATATAGTTATCATGAACTCAAGATTTTATATATATATATATATATATATATATATATATATATATATATATATATATATATATATATATATATATATATATATATATATATATATATATATATATATATGGGAATTGGGTTAGGAATTACATAATATTATATTAGTACAGAAAATCTAATGATAATATTATGTATGAATTTCAAACTTCTGTTATTTTTATCATTTTTTACGAGCTTTTATATTTCTATATGTTTTCTAATTTTCTTTAACATGTTAGTACTTTTTAAATCTGTAAATATTAAAATTT
Source organism: Pulicaria dysenterica (assembly GCA_947179395.2). NCBI lineage: Eukaryota > Viridiplantae > Streptophyta > Magnoliopsida > Asterales > Asteraceae > Pulicaria > Pulicaria dysenterica. The sequence goes on from OX359295.1 coordinate 47,872,208, forward strand.
TAGTAACATTCCCGTGTTATCAACACGGGTCGCTTAGCTAGTACAAGTAAACCTATGTAAGGTATGTACATCTATTTCAACCTAAAGATCAAGAAACCTCGATCTTTTTCTAAGGACCAATATACCGCGTGCTCCAGTGTGAAACAAATTAATTGATTATGGTATTATTTATGAGCACATATATATAGACGTACATTACCTACAGGGGCGGACCCATGTAGAAGGGGGGGGGGGGCACGGGACACCGGTCTTTTGACGGTTCGTAGTGTTAATTTTCGACTTTTTGAGGCGGTGCTACCGGTAAATTTTCGGGGTGCACCGGAGATGCCACCAAAATCAAAGAAAAAATGAAAGTTTTCTAAAAAAAATAATAAAAAATAGTTTAATCTTTCAATTTATACCTTTAAAATAGCATAATAGTTAACATGACTTCATATAAAGTGAGTTTAGTTATAAATTTTGGCCCTAAAATACCAGAATAACAGCCGAAATCTCGTTAATCCGACCCAATTAACCGGAAACCCGAGAAAAAACCCGAACCACAACCTCAATTTTATTTAATTTTATTTTCGCATTATATGGTACTACTGGTCAAAAACATTTCTGGTTCCGCCACTGATTACCTAAGATTATACCCAAGGATGATCTGTGCTTTTCATAATCTATCGGGATAAAACAAGTGAAGTTGCGCAGGTACATTAAGCCATCAACGTCATATGTATCACTATAATCACAGTAACCTCCAGTATAGCGGCACCTTGCACACTCATCCGTAGATTTAAAATCTCTAGTCTGTATGAAAAAGATGCATCTTAAAAAAAATAGAAAGAGACAAGCTGGCTAGTAGTCTGGAAAACAAGCAAAATAATTAAACAAATAAATACTATTTTTATTTATAATATTTACTTACAAACGCATCCATCTGTGAGATAAGGGTTTCCATGAATGAAATAAGTGTTTCGTGCATAATCACAAGGTATTTGGCATTTTATGGTATCTACTACACTACCATTACCCAGATCCACTTTAACTATATCCCCATAAAACGTACAACAATCTACTAGATCATAGTCGGTTTTTGAGAGAGTCCACAGAAGTTACATCGGAATAAGAGAGTTCCTATCTCCGACAACAAATTGGTCATAAAACCTTCCTGGGCCGTTATATGAATAATTCTTATCAACCAAGAAGGCAGATCCACAACCTTCATGTGTCTCCAACCGTGTGGTATACGACTTAAAATATCGAGGAACTATTGTCTGACGACAATTGATGGCAAAACACTTGTCTATAGTTTCATTAATAGTAGTAGTGGCAGTCGTATCGTTGTGACAAGAAGCCGAACACCCGGCGAGCACAGCCCCCGGTCATGGTCCAAGATAAAATCATTACCACTGTTAAATAAATAATTTATTATTATTATTTATGTATACTGTAGTGTACCTTTATGTAAATATTGTGTATTATTTATATTGGTGATGAAATGCAATACGCTCTCATCGGGTTTCCACAATACGTAACATGGTATCGAGCCTGACCTAGCCCTCGAACCCTCACGTTTTTTTTCGATCTATCGATCGCCGGTGCCTCCCGTCGCCGGACTCTGTTTCCGCTGCCACTCGCCGTCGCCGGAGACCTAGCCGCCGCTGTCACTCGCCGTCGGTCCCTGTTGCTCTCGCCGCCGACCCTGCCGACACTCTTCTCTTGCGTCGCGTCTATCTGTTCTGCTGCCGAGTTGCCGTCACAGCCGTCGCTTGCCGAGTTGCTTGTCTCCGGTTGTCGTCCCCTTGCAGTCGCTTGTTCTGACTGCGTCGGTTTCTGCATCTGTGCCCTCGCCGGAGCCCTTGCGCCGCCCTGCCGGAACCCTTGCGTCGCTTGAGACCTTCAATTCATTGGGTTTCAGCCGCTGCCTTCTTTACAAGGATTTATTGGGATCTTGATTTTAAGTGGTTCATAAATAATTTTTTTTTTGGGACCATGAATAAAGATGACCTTGAATTACAGGCTTTATTGGGACCGTAAATCTCTTCCAAAGGCTTTGTTGGGTTCATAAATCAATCTTATTGATTTATTAATTAAGTTGCTGCTTTGTTCTTTACGTGGGACCATCAATTAATTTTCTTTTGACTCTTGCATTTTCATTCCCATTTTCTTGTGTTGCTGCTCCTTTGGTCAAGAATTAAAGGTGACTACAAGTCAGCCGCTGCATTTTCCGGCTGTCGACTCTCATCTTCGGGTTTACCTATTGGTGAGTACGTTCTTTATTTTTTCTTTCTCTTGTTATTCTTATTTTTCGTTAGTACTATTATTATTAGTATGGCCGTCAATGATCCTACCCCATCATCCACCCACACGGCTTCTCAACTTGTATTTGCTATTGGTAATGTTTACCCTCAGTTCAGTTTCAAACTTACAACTGACGGGTCTCGTTATAAGTTATGGCGTCGTATTTTTACTGATATGTGTAAAGGAGCAAAAGTTATGAGTCACATCACTAGGAAATCAAAACTTACAAGTGATGATGATGAGGATTGGGAAGCTATTGACTCTCGTATTAAATCTTGGTTTTACTCTACTTGTGACCCTAATTTGCTTAATATTATCACGAAAGATAATTGCACTGCAAAATAATTATGGGACGCCCTTGATGCTCACTTCTTGAATAATAAATTATCCCGTAGTCTTCACCTTCAAAGTTTATTTCGAAACACCAAAAAAGGTGTTCTATCCATTACTAATTATTGCCATACGTTAAAAGATATAGCTGATTCTCTGGCTGATGTTGATAGCAAAATTTCTGATCAGGATCTTGTTTTACAAATCTTACAGAACTTACCATCCTCGTACCAAAGCTTGGTAGATGTTATAACTCACTCCAAACCTTTTCCCTCCTTACTTGAGGCCAAAAACATGTTACTCTTGCATGAGTCACGTGAAAACCAACCCGAACCCACCGTCGACACTCAACCTTTCCCCAGTTTTGCCCTTTATTCTACCTCTAGTACTAATAATAATGGGAAAGGGAAAAATAAAAATAACCGAGGAAACAAAAACACGGGATGGGTTTCATCTAAAGGTAATTTCGGGGGAGGGAGTTCTTCTGGTACTTTCACTGGTAATTTTGGTGATGCAGGTAATTCAGGTGGTCCACCAACTTTCAACAATCAGCTTCTCCAACTTCTGCAAAATGTCATGCATCAACAGCAGTCTCAGGGCCCTCAGCACGGAGGATCTCACCGCTGGTCGGCGCCTCCTGCGCCGCCATCTGCTCTATATGCTGCGCCTTCTACAGCCCCTCCGGCTCCTGCAGCTCAACCTCAGTTACGGATCTAGCCTCGCTCTTCAGTGCAATGTCTATCCAACAACCTACACAGAATCAGGACAACAACTACTATATGGACACCGGCGCAAACTCTCACATGTCATTCAACCAAGGTAACTTACTTTCTCTTAAACCTTGTGGCAGGTCAAAAGTAATCTTGGTTGGTAATGGTGCTTTACTTCCGGTATCTTGTGTTGCCGATACATTCCTTCCATTTTCTCAAAACAAACTGGCACTTAAAAATGTTCCTGTTTCTGATCAAATGGTAAAAAATTTGATTTCTGTTCGTAAGTTCACTCTTGATAACTGAGTTTCTGTTGAATTTGATCCTTTTGGTTTTTCCATAAAGGATCTTAATACCGGCCGTCTTCTTCATCGTTCTGATAGCGTTGGTGATCTCTATCCGGTTCTTCAGCCTTCTCAGTCGTCCGTGTCTCCAGCTATTGCCCTTGCTGTTGTGTCTCCTCATGTGTGGCATCGCCGTCTTGGTCACCCTGGCGTATCTACTTTTAATTTTTTACGTTCTCGCAACTTCATTTCCTGCTCAAACAAAATGTTACCCACGTGCCATGCGTGTCAACTAGGTAAACATTGTCGTTTGTTTTTTTCTAGTTCCGTAACTAAGACTTCCAGGGTTTTTGAGCTAGTTCATTCTGATTTGTGAACATCACCTGTGACTAGTTTGAGTGGTTTCAAATATTATATATTATTTTTGGATGACTTCTCTCACTTTTTATGGGTGTTTCCTTTGGCTGTGAAATCTGATGTGTTTCAGGTTTTCACTACCTTTCGTGCTTACGTTGTTAATCAGTTCAAAACATATATTCAATCGTTTCAGTGTGATAACGGACGTGAATTTAATAATACTAAACTGCTTGATCTTTTTCAAAAACATGGAATTAAAATTCGCTATTCTTGTCCGTACACGTTACAGCAAAACGGTAAGGCTGAACGTGCAATTCGCACCATTAACAATGTCATTCGCACCCTCCTATTTTAGGCATCTCTTCCTCCTAAATTCTGGGTTGAAGCTCTCAACATGTCAGTTCACATTCTCAATCTTCTTCCCACAACAACACTAGCTTTCAAATCTCCTTGTGAAATCTTATACGACATCTTCCCCTCGTTCACGCATTTGCGTGTTTTTGGATGCCTATGCTACCCTAATCTCTCATCCACGATGACTTACAAGCTCTCCTCTCATTCAACCGCTTGTGTGTATCTGGGTCCGTCGTCTACTCATCGGGGTCATCGATGCTATGATCTTGTTACACATCAAATCATTGTCTCCCGACATGTGGCTTTTGATGAAGATCATTTCCCGTATGTCTCATTTAATGTGCCCCCATCTAGTTCTGACTATGATGCTTTAGTTGACGACCATTCTTCTCCTACCTTGATGTCGGATGCTCCATCTGCATCACCTACCACTCCTGCCCCGGATACCTCGCCGGCTGCACCCCCCTCTGACGGTGGTCCAGAACCTCCGTCCGCGGCTGAGGCCGTGCCTACCATCCCTTCCACGACAAACGCCGCCGCTCCTGGCGACACTCCTATTGCGTCATCCCCATCGCCCCGCCTGCTGCTTCATCTATTCATCCTACGACAACACAATCGCGTACTAGGAATCTCAAGCCTCGTCAGATTCTCAATCTTTCGGCGGTTGACTCTCTATCTCCGATCCCAAAAACGACTGCTCAGGCAGTCTGTGATCGGAACTGGAAGGCAGCCATGGACTCTGAAATGTACGTCTTGCTTTCTAATCACACATGAGATCTGGTTCTACCTCCATCTAACGTTAACATTGTTGGTTGTCTTTGGTTATATCTACACAAGTTTGATAGTCAGGGCCGACTTGACCGTTACAAAGGTAGGTTGGTTGCCTAGGGCTTCTCTCAGCAACCTGGTCTTGACTATGATGAAACTTTCAGTCCGGTTGTGAAACCGGCTACCATTCGCACTGTTCTTAGTATTTCTATATCTTTGAACTGGCCCATCCATCAGCTGGAAGTCAAAAATGTTTTTCTCAATGGTGATTTGTCCGAGGAGGTATACATGAAATAACCTCCTGGTTATGTTCATTTATCCTATCCGAATCATGTCTGCCGGCTATGCAAAGCTCTTTATGGGCTTAAGCAATCCCCGCGTGCTTGGTTTCAGCGATTTGCTGTCTTCATCACCTCTCTTGGTTTCTCTTCCAGCAAATCGGATAGCTCCCTTTTCGTCTATCACCATGGTCGTGACACTATATACTTATTGTTATATGTTGACGATATCATTTTGACGGCCTCCTCCCCTACTTTGGTCACGCGTGTCATTTCTCGACTCTCCTCCGAGTTCAAAATGACTGACCTTGGTGATCTCTCTTTTTTTCTCGGGATTGCTGCCACTCGCTTATCCTCGGGCCTTTTCCTGTCTCAGTCAGTTTTTGCCCAGGATATCATCTCTCGTGCTGGCATGGATACTTGTAATCCTTGCTCCACACCGGCGGAGACAAAGTCCAAACTACCCTCTTCTGGTGCGCCAGTATCTGATCCGACTCTTTATCGGAGTCTTGCTGGTGCTCTGCAGTACCTCACGTTTACCCGCCCGGACATCTCGTATGCTATTCAGCAAATATGTCTCTTTATGCATGATCCTCGCGAACCGCATCTAAATGCCCTTAAACGTATTCTGCGATACATAAAAGGTACTCTTTCTCATGGTCTTTTTCTCCGTCCCTCATCTGTTGATCGTTTGGTGTCTTACACTGATGCTGATAGGGCCGGTTTCCCGCTCAAGTGCTGAAGCGGGCCGGTCCATTGATTTTTCATGCCCAGGGCAAAACGAATTAATAATGCCCCCATGTATAAACAATAAGAAATTACTATAGCAAATATCAAACAATGACATTTTCTTTTTATTTTTAAACCCATCTTATGAGTAAGTTTGGTAAATAAGATCCTTAAGTAAATAAGATCAATGCTACATTTGCTTATTTGATTTCTCTAATGAAATGGTTTTATGGTATAAATCCTTTGTATGTTATCTCTAAAAAAAGATTTACACTACAAAACCCAGTTTATTTTGATGGAAGACTATTATTAATTATTATTATTATTATTCATTTTAGGTATATAATGTGGACATTAAAGGATAATAACGCATGCTATTTCAATAGATTAAAGATTTTTTTAAACATCAGTTAATCAGTAATTGAGGTGGTTTTCATTGAACACATACTACATTTACTGGTTAAGAAGGTAGTTAGTTCTAAAGATAAGAAAATAATACTTATTATGTCACAAACAATTTACAAACATGACTTTTTAAACATGTATGTATCACATTTTTATCGAGTAAACTTAACACCACCACATAAATGATTATGAATTGTGATAGTGTCTATTGAATATTACAAGAAAAGCTTAGAATCACTTGATAATAGAGTGAAATGTTTTATAACCATTGTAGTCTTGAACTAGCTTTGGCCCTTATATCTTGTTATATCTTGTTCTGCGAGTGGCTTGCATTAACCCATTTTATTATTTTCTTAGTTTATCACAAAACTACAACAGATGATGGGTTTGAAATTTCATTGGCTTGTTGAGAATGAAGTAACAACTTAAATCAAGTGAAATTCCACTTTCTTGCAATAGTCTTACATCATACGATAGTCAACTAAGTAACAACAACAAGAAGTATACATAAACAAAAGGTAGGTCAAGGAACTAAATAACAAGAGAAATGATAGAAATCGATAATCACATACCTTTTCTTTCTTCTCCTTTGAATCATTTCTAGAGGTAAAAATTTCCTCACTGCAGAAGCTAACCTCTTCTTCCTTGTTAGCTTGTCGAATCATCTTAAAAAAAATAACAAAAAATTGCTTAAACTAAAATAACTAAATCATAATTGAAATCAAGAAAGGAAAGTGCTTGAATTGAAAAGCCAAAAAATTCTACAACAATTTAGTGTTATCATGGACTTTAATCTTTAACCCAAATATGATAATTAAAGACGAAAGATTATACTTTTTTTAACAGCATAAGTATTTATTAAACTTTAGAAAGTTGTCTCGCAGTTACAGTCCTTAACTCACCTATTCAAAATACCCATCACAATTGTCTCTCACTAACTAAATGTACAACCTGTAAAGCATGATATACAAATACTCAAGCACAACATACATTCATATATAGAACTAACAGAGGTCTCACACCTCTTTTCTTGAAACCTGCTAGTTTATTTAATATTCCAGGGCTCTTCAAATGCATCTTGTAATCATCAAAGACAAAGCAAGTGAATTAAATTTTTGTTGTTCCTCGTAGTTTGAAATCAAAGGCCGATAGCCTTTTAATGTTCCATCGTTTATCGTGCTGCCCTCCCTTGGTCAATTGAATTTAGAAAACAAATGAGTAATGAAAACTGTTGTTCGTGCCCCCCAAGGTGAGAATTCCAAAGGGCAAAGGCATAAGATAGCTCGTTGAAATGCAGAGGCTTTTCCCCTTTCACATGCCTACACCATAGACGACGCCTGGTATATCTATGAACGTATCGGAAAAATTGATGCCCCCGTGTTAATCGCTGCCTTGTGCCGAAGCCCAGGCTGCCCATAGCTTGGGCCGGCCCTGCTGAGTATCGTGGCATTGCTAATGCCGTTGCCGAGTCTGCCTGGCTTTGCAATCTTCTGGTCGAGTTGCGTCTCCCTCTTTCCCGTGCCACGGTTGTTTTTTGTGATAATGCGAGTGTCATGTATTTAGCCAATAACCCAGTACAGCACCAACGTACCAAACATGTGAAAATTGACTTACACTTTGTTAGAGAACGTGTTGCTTTGGGGCAAGTGCGTGTGTTGCATGTGCCATCGTCTCATCAGCTTGCAGATATAATTACTAAAGGCCTACCTACACAGTTGTTTTTAGATTTCAGATCCAGTCTGAGCATTTGCCCTCCTCCGGCTCCGACTGCGGGGGGGTGTGTTAAATAAATAATTTATTATTGTTATTTATGTATAGTGTAGGGTACCTTTATGTAAATATTGTGTATTATTTATATTTGTGATGAAATGCAATACGCCCTCAACGGGTTTCCACAATACGTAACAACCACACCCCTCAAAAACAAAATTATTTTGTGATTTTGAAAACAGGAAGGGACTATTACCAAGATCCATGCTCGTGCTTAGACTACTATTACTACGATGGTTGGCATGTTAACAATGACCGTTTGATTTTCCAAGTCAACACGTAAGACTTGAAGGTTGTTCAGTGCAGCTAGATATGGTATCGACTAGTTGCAATCAATGATATACCAATCGTTGATTGCACACTTTGCTCCAATTCCAAAAGGGAATGGCATTCTCACACTCCCACACATATCATTGCACCTTTCTTTGGCGTACTTAGGAACTATTGTTGATGCTGCTGTTAATGAAAGCAATGTAAGTAGGTAGTAAAGATGAAAGAGCTTCATTTTTGTGGAAGGACATACAAGTATTAATATCAGAACTGAAAATGGAAGGAAATACGTCCGTGTCCAGTTGTTATGGTATATATAGAAAGGCGGGAGTGATATATCGATTAGAGGAACCTACTGAGAAATTAGTACACCGGTGGAGTCTACACGTACCGTGTATGATAATTCGAATTTTTTGTGGACCTTTTCTATTTAACTAGTTTATTGATCGTATGGGTATTTCTGAAGTGTATTTGAGATATTAAAATTTTTAATAAAAGTAATGCAGTAAATGAAATATCATTTTTATGATGAGAATGTACTAATTTCAAAAAAGTGTCGTATTACAATAAAATTTATACCAATACGTAGATAAAAATGAGACGGTCGTAAATATATAATTATTTTTCTCTAAACAAAATATATCCCAAGTTACTAAACATAATTTATAAACAACTTATAATTAATTACATTAGTATACAATTTTTATAAAACCCCCTCACATTTTATTAAAACCTCATATGTTTTATAAAACTCCCTCAAAATTTTCATCTAACCCCCTCAAAATTTTCATCTAACCCCTTATTTCGAAATTGAAATTGAATAATTTGAAAATAAAATTTCTTATCCACGTTTTTAATCATTTCAAAATTGTTTTAAAAATGAAATAATTTTTGAAATTGAAAGTTGTAATTGGTTAATTAAAACTCAAATATATCGTCATTTTTGAAAAATTTACATGCATTTTATATATATAGATAGATATAGATTTATCATTACTCTTTATATGGTGGTATACGTATATTTTACACCTTATTTTCTTTTAATTATTTAGTTTATAAAAATATTAATACTCTTTTTTTTTGTTTGAATGGTATGTCGACCCTTTTGTCCCGTACGTGCCTACGTGGCAATATTTACCAAGACCATACCATTTACTTTTAACTTCAATGTACTTTTTCTTTTGGGTTATGTTTGCTGCGCTTATAAAGATTTCAACACATTTAATTATTTATTTTATAACCATTAGAAAATACACGTTAATTAAATCTTTGATGGTGATCATATAAATATATAATGAGAATTATCAGTTTTGTCTTGTTAAAGGATATTTCAAGAATTTCATTATCGGTAATGACTTATTCTAAGTCAATGCATGGAAAGACTTTGTGATGGTTGGAAAAGAGAGAGTGTACGTGTCTTAATTCGATCGTAACATGTTCAGGAAGTTGCTCAATGGGAGATATTGGAGCTAATTAAGTCATAGGCATGATTCTAAATAACGTAAGACGTGATGTGACGGCGAGTGTTAATTCCTCAATGAGTTAATTGAACTCCTAATCGATTTCTTGAAGAATCTTGAATGTAATCACCAATGTGTGTGTGTGTTATAGAACAATAGAATTCACCAAAACTCCTCCGCATTGCACGGTTCTCTTCTTCCTCTTATACAAAGTGTTATGAACTGACTAACCAACTAACATAGAGTAATACAACCTCAGTCTCTCTACTTTTGGTTATTACAGAATTAGTCCTTCTAGTAACTAGACAATAACAACTAATTCATTTTACAATCTCCACCTTTATTGTATAGTTTTACTTTATTCTCCAACATGCAATGATTCTAAACATTTCTGGAATTTTGCCCCTGGTAATAACTTTGTCATCATATCTGCTGCATTATCATCAGTGTGAATCTTCTCAACTGATATCTCCTTAGAATTGATGACATCTCTTATGAAATGTAGCTTTACATTGATGTGTTTTGACCTTTCATGATACACCTGATGTTTGGCCAGATGTATTGCACTCTGATTGTCACAGAACACTTTTGTATCTTCAAGCTTTATCCCTAATTCAGTAATGAATCCCTTTAGCCACATAGCTTCTTTTACAACATCAGTGAGTGATATATATTCTGCCTCAGTTGTTGATAGGGCTACAACATGTTGTAGTGTAGCTCTCCAACTAACAATGCATCCAAACACTGTGAATGCATAACCACTGATTGATCTTCCTCTATCCATATCTTTAGCAAAGTCTGCATCTGCATATCTAACTATGCTACACTGTTCTTGATGATGCCCACCATACACTATTGTCAGGATCGGATATAGATTATATCAAATAACAAGAACTAACTTTTAAATAATAAATCAGAGTAAAATAAAAGTTAATCTTTAACCATGATCACAATCAACTAAGAAGTTGCGGAATCACACTTAATTGATTTAAAGAAGATTTTGATCACAAATCAATTCAATCAAACAGTAATTCTATTAATCAATGATAACGATTACAATAGCAAACTTCACCCCCAATCTAACTTATTATGTTAGACGAAGAAAACAAATTGTTCTTAGGTTTCAACGAGAAACTTAGAGGCTTAGCACTATTCAGAGAGCAAAATTACAATTTGAAGAACGAATGCAAAGATAAAATCAATGAGTAAGTTCTAATTATGAATTCTAATCTAGCATATATATACTCCTTGATCTTCCTTGATTTGCTGACAGTTAGGTAATCTTCTATCTTCTGAGATAATAATGATGATCTTCAAAGTATTTCGAGATATCTTCAAAGATAGGATTTTCCAAATATAGCTCAACAGAAACTGTTTAATGAATACAACAGTTCTTGATTCTTCTAACAGTCTTCAGCTTCAAGGTCTTCAAACAGTTGTAGACTTTTACACTAACAGTTCTGAACTCTATATAACAGCTTTAAAGTTCACAGCAACTGTTGGTTACAACTGTCTTCACAATTTCAACTAACAGTTCTAAACTGTTTCTTCAACAATTCTTCTAACAGTTTTGAACTGTTTTCCCAGCACTTATTAACAGTTTTAATCATTTTTGATATTTGCATATATAACAGTTTCAATGACTTAGCCAATTTCCCAACAACTATGCCCACTTCTATAGTACCACTTAGATACCTCAGTATCCACTTCATTGCACTCAAATGTTGTTTTTCCGGATTTGCAAGGTATCTAGTAACTACACTGACAACATAGTTGATATCAGGTCTTGTACATACCATTAAGTACATCAAGCTTCCAACAACATTTGAATGGGAACTTTCCACATTTCTTCTATCTCTTCATCAGTTCTCGGTCAATCATCCTTTGAAAGCTTAAAATGCTGTCCTAGAGGTGTTACCACAGGTCTACCATTTTTCATGTTAAAGTTAGTCAACACCTTTTTAGCATACCCACCTTGTGTCAACCTGAGTGTTTTCTTATCTCTGTTCCTTGATATTTCCATCCCTAAGATCTTTTTGGCTTCACCCAACTGCTTCATATCGAATTCTGATTCAAGAATTTGTTTAGTATAATTTATTTGAGTTTTATCTTTACAAGCCACTAACATATCATCTACATACAATAGTAGATATATGTAGTTTTCTGCTTCATACTGCTTGTAGTACACACAAGTATCATATTCACTTCTCATGAAACCTTGTTGGATCATAAAACTGTCAAACCTCTTGTACCACTGCCTAGGTGACTGTTTGAGTCCATATAGTGACTTCTTTAGCAGACATACTTTATCTTCTTGTCCTGGCACTTCAAATCCTTGTGGTTGCCTCATGTAAATCTTTTCTTCCAATTCTCCATGAAGGAAAGCAGTCTTCACATCTAACTGTTCAAGTTTAAAGTCCAAACATGCAGTGATAGCTAGTATCACCCTTATAGAAGAGTGTTTTACTACTGGTGAAAAGATCTCATTGTAGTCTATCCCTTGTTTTTGTGTAAAACCCTTAGCCACCATCTTGCTTTGTACCTTGGTGCTTCATCTTCTGTTATACCTCCTTTTACTTGAACAACCATTTACATCCAACCAATTTTTGATTCACTGGTTTGTCTACTAATTCCCAAGTATCATTTTTTATTAATGAGTACATCTCTTCCTCCATAGCAAGTACCCACTTGTCACTATCTTTAGTTCTTATGGCATCCCAATAAGACAAGGGTTCATGAGTATCTTCTATCTCTGCTGCTGCAAAAGCAGCAAATGCAGTGAGGTCCACTCCATCTGTTTATCTGATGGGTGGTTTTATTGTTCTTCTTGCTCTATCTCTGGTTAACTGATAGTCAACTATATCACCTTGGCTTGGTACATTCTCACTAGGGATCTGATTTGTCAATTCCATCTCTCTTTGTTCAAGATCAAGCTCCACCTCAACCTTTGAATTTGTACTATGATGGACTTGACTGTTGGTTATATCCTTGTACATCACATTTTCCCATCTCCATATCCTTTATCCTTTAACTCCTTCTGGGTACCCCAAGAAGATGCCCTTCACAGCCCTGGTTTCTAACTTCTCTTGATTGGTATGAACATAACACATGCAACCAAACACTTTAAGATAACTGTAATCAGATTATCTTCCTAACCATTTTTCCATTGGAGTTTGTATTTGAATAGCTGAGGATGGTGATAGATTGATTAGATACACTGCAGTGGTTACTGCTTCTACCCAAAAGGTCTTAGGTAGCCATGTGCTTAATAATTGTAACACTGTACTTTTTAATTAACAATAAACTACGTGCGGAAGCTAATTACATATAATTAGATTTAAAATCCAAAAGATATACAAATTTGACTGGTTAACATTTACAAAATGTCCACTACAGTGTTAGTTACAAAACAGACTCTAACAAAAAATCTTTGACATCAGAGTAATGGTCGGTCCAAAATCCCAGTCTTCATTATCTACAAACTCACCTTGGAGTATCTGCAAAATAATCTAGTGGGGAATTAGCACAAAGCTAAGTGAGAGAACAAATATCTAAACATATACAAAGCAAACATGCCCAAACACATAGCTCATATATCCCCAAGAGAACCGACGGTGTTGCAAGCACCTACAACCAAGGTCGGCCAAAACCAAGGTTTACCGATTTTCCTGCTAACATGGACAACAATATCAGCCCCCTTGAGTACAACAAATGCACATCAAGATCAGATACTGTAAATCCCCAAGCATCAGGCCCAGCCGCTCAGCTTATGCTGATCTCCAAAAATAACATGTATACATATTAAAAATCAAGACATACAGTCCAATGAACAAGTTACAATAGGATATCATATCCTGTATATCATTAGATATAAATCCACTCACCACAGACAGCAAGGCTGTAGCCTACTTCAGTGACTAATTCACTGAGCCTTCTCAGTTCCTGAGAATAAGTAAGCACAAGTCAGTATTTCGTTCACAATATTGATTCATAATAATTAACACATGCATTCATACATCACATGTTAAATATTCATGTATAACTATCATGTATACCAAGTCATAATTTGATGGTTAGGAATAACTCATAAATTTCAAATTCCGATAGAATTCCTTTCTGATCGATGTCGGATTCCGAGTGAATGGCTAAATCCGATAAAAGGCACAATCCGGTAAAATACACAATCCGAGAACATGCACAATCCGATAAAATACACAATCCGCTAAAAGTGTTAGGGCATAAATCAATTCCGAGGGAATGTCCAATTCCAATATACAACATTCCGATAAAATAGAAATCCGACAAAAGTGTTAAAGCATTCAACAAATCCATAAATCCGTTTTATTGGAATTCAACACATTTCGAGTAAATTTTCCCGAGATTCATGTATTCCGATAATCTTTTTGTCGGGATTCTCAATTCCGAGAGATTCATAACTCAATTCCGACAGATTCATATGTTCTTGCATAAAATCAATTTCTAACTTAAATCTTATTGATTTTAAACATGCAAGAGTTCTATGTTTCCAGAAATCATTCTAAGCATGTTATGAACACATTTTAACAATAATTTCTAACATGCAAACATCCTATAATCATCAATCATCACATAAGCATTTTATCGGAATTCATATATATATACAAAACCGAATAAATTATCAATCAATCAACTATAAATCAGTGTTCTAACCTTTAGATGATATCAAATACTCAACTAAAATGCAAGCAAATAAGAAGTTTTATTTCTTTTCTCTTCTTTCTTCTTCTCGGCCGAAAGCACCCAAGAACACACACAACACACTTCAAGTTAACTTGTAAGAAGAAAGAGGTATGGTTGGTGAAGTTGGTGACCAAGTGGCGTGACCAACTCAACCAAAAGGACACTAATCATCATTTTATTTTTATTAAATTAATTTATCATTTTCTAATAAAAAAAATAACATTAATAAAACAAATAATACAATCATATATTAAATACCTATCATGGCAAGTAATACTCATAATTAATTATAACTCCCTAGAACAATTAATTTAATTACCTTAATAAATCTAGGCCGGATGAGAGGGTGTTACAAATCTACCCCCCTTAAGAAGATTCCGTCCTCGGAATCTCATCGCGCTCAAACAAGGAAGGATACCGGCTTCTCATATCTGCTTCAGTCTCCCAAGTCAAGTCTGAACCTAAACTATGCTTCCACTTGACCAAAACCATTGGTATCTGTTTCTTTCTCAATTTAGTGACTTTTCTATCCAGTAATTCAACGGGTTCCTCAATAAGTTTCTGATTCAAATCCACACGAAGATCCTGAATCGGAAGAACCTGTGTTTGATCCTCTACGTTGCATTCCTCAAATAACATACATTGAAAGTGTCATGGATACCAGCTAATTCATCAAGAAGATCCAAAGCAACTTCCTGATCGTTGACCACTCGTCTGATTCTGAAAGGACCAAGATAACGGGGAGCCAACTTCCCGCGTTTCCCAAAACGAATCACACCCTTCCACGGAGAGACTTTTATATAAACCATTTCTCCCTCAACAAAAGACACCGGTCGACGGCGCGGATCTGCATACATTTTCTGTCTATCCCTTGCAGCATTTAGTTTATCCCGAGCAATAGCAACTTTATCAGCTATCATATGTAAAATATCGGGTCCTGTAAATTGCTTTTCCCCAGCTTCCAAGCAACAAGTCGGATTTCTACAAGGACGACCATACAACATCTCATACGGTGGCATACCAATGCTGGAATGATAAGAATTGTTGTACGCAAACTCAACTAATGGCAGATGCGAATCCCACGAACCCCCAAACTCTAACACACATGCTCTCAACATATCTTCTAAAGTCTGAATGGTTCTCTCGGACTGACCATCTGTTTGTGGATGATAAGCTGTACTCAGATTTACCCTAGACCCCAATTCCTGTTGCAGTCTGTTCCAGAAATTAGATACAAATCTCGAGTCTCGATCTGAAACAATGGACAACGGAACCCCATGTCTAGATACTATCTCATTAATGTACAGTTAAGCCAGTTTACTCAAAGAAGCAGTTTCAGCTGTAGCAAGGAAATGAGCACTCTTGGTTAATCTGTCGACTATAACCCAAATCATATCATGACCTTTCTGAGTTCGTGAAAGTTTAGTTATAAAATCCATCGTAATCTGATCCCACTTCCACTCAGGTATTTCCAACTGTTTCAATGATCCATACGGTTTCTGATGTTCAGCTTTAACTTGCGCACAAATGTGACACGTCCCAACAAATTTCGCAATATCTGTTTTCATTGTCGGCCACCAATAACGAGTCTTTAAATCACGGTACATCTTTGTACTACCCGGATGTATCGACAATCTAGACTTATGAGCCTCATTTAGAATTAATTCCCTCAAATTACCAAATTTCGGTACCCACACGTGCGTATGATAAACCTTCAAACCACGCGAATCGGTAGTTAATTCATGCTGTCGTTTGATCATCAGTTCATCCTTCAGATTTTCATCATTCAAAGCTTCAAGCTGTGCAGCCACAAGTTGATCCACTAAATCAGACTTGATTTCTAATCGCATAAAATTCACAGTATCCAAAGATCCTTTCCTGCTGAGTGCATCTGCAACTACATTTGCCTTCTCTGGATGATACTGAATGTCACAATCATAATCTTTGATCAGTTCTAACCAACGACGTTGTCTCATATTCAACTCTTTCGGAGTAAATACATACTGAAGGCTCTTGTGATCAGTGCAAATCGTATATTTAGTTCCGTACAGATAATGTCTCCACAGTTTCAATGCAAACACCACATCGGCTAACACTAAATCATGAGTCGGATAGTTTCGTTCATTTGGTTTCAACTGTCTCGAAGCATACGCAATTACTCTACCTCTCTGCATCAAAACACAACCCAACCCAGCGTGAGAAGCATCGCAGTAAACAACAAAATCCTCTGAACCCTCTGGAAACGAAAGAACAGGAGCCTGACACAACAACTGTTTCAACATCTGGAAAGCATCTTCCTGAGATGAACCCCACTGAAAAGGAACATCTTTTCGAGTCAACTTGGTCAACGGACCAGCCAACTTAGAGAAATCTTTGATAAACCTGCGATAATAACCCGCCAATCCAAGAAAACTCTTTATCTCAGTTGGTGTTTTCGGAGCACTCCAATTCATCACTGCCTCAATCTTAGACGGATCTACTTTGATACCTCCTTGACAAATCACATGCCCTAGAAATTGAACTTCTCGCAACCAAAATTCGCATTTCGAAAACTTGGCATATAATTTGTGTTGCTTTAAAATCTCCAAAACCTGTCTCAGGTGCTGATCATGCTCATCCTCTGTTTTCGAATATACCAAAATATCGTCGATGAACACAATAACAAACTTGTCTAGAAAAGGTCTGCACACACGATTCATCAAATCCATAAATATGGCAGGAGCATTCGTCAAACCAAATGGCATTACCAAGAATTCGTAATGACCATATCGAGTACGGAAGGCAGTCTTAGGTATATCCTCTTCTGCTACCCTAACCTGATGATAACCTGACCGTAAATCAATCTTTGAAAAGTAGGAAGCCCCTTGTAACTGATCAAATAAATCATCGATTCTGGGCAACGGGTACTTGTTCTTGATGGTTCTCTTATTTAAATCTCTGTAATCAATACACATACGGAGAGTTCCATCTTTCTTCTTTACAAACAATACAGGTGCACCCCACGGCGAAGAACTCGGACGGATAAACCCTTGTCAAGCAATTCCTGAATCTGAGTCATCATCTCTCGGATCTCAGATGGAGCCAAACGATATAGAGCTTTAGCAATCGGTGTAGTACCCGGCACCAATTCTATCTTATACTCAACATCCCGTATAGGTGGTAACCTTGGCAGATCATCTGGAAATACCTCTGGATATTCGGAGATAACACGAACATCGGTAACAGGTCGCTTCTCCTTCTTCACATCCACGGCGTAAGCCAGAAAAGACGCACACCCTTTGGCTAGAGATTTTCTAGCCTTCATATACGAGATGATTGGAAAAGAAGATCGAGATCTATCCCCACGAGCCACGACATGCGACCCGTCAACCAAAGGAATAGTAATCAGTTTCTTATGGCACTGGATACTAGCCCTATAGAGACTTAACCAATCCATACCTAGTACTAAGTCAAACCCCGGTATAGGCATCAGCAAACAGTCTACAGGCAAACTAGTACCATCAATGTCTATCGACACCCCAGTCACATAAGAAGTTACAGGAACTATCTTACCATCTGCTATTTCTACTTCTAAAGGAGTAGTAATCACAGAAGCAGGTAGTTTCAGTTTGTCACACAGAGTTACAGATATAAAAGATCTATTTGCACCAGAATCAAATAACACACGGGCAGGCACAGAGTTTACAATAAACATACCCGTGATCACATCACTGTTTTCAGCAGCCTCTGTAACAGTCATCTTGAAGGCTCTCCCTTCCGCAGAAGGTGCAACCTTTCTCTTCTGACCTGCAGAAAACGATCCCCCGACATTTGCTACCCCCTGCCCCATCCCTGTCGATCACTGCTTTGTACAAGCCCCAGACCTGTGACCTTCCTCATGACAGTTCCAGCAAACATTTGTTTTGAACTTACAATCTGATGGCTCATGACCCATTCCACCACAATGCAAACAGTTTCTAGTCTGTGGTGTGCACGGACCTATATGTCGAGACTTGCAAGGTCCACACCAAGGTTTACTCTGATAAGATCCTGAACCCTTAGATTTCTGATCCCCACGGTTCTGATTTCCCTGCCACTTTCCTTTACTCTGATTTCCACCAGCCTTGTGAAATGATCCCTTCTCTCTGTTCATCCTTTCCCGAGCTTTCACATCACCTTCAGCAGCTCTAGCAACAGTAAATGCCTGAACTAAAGATGTTTCCATTCGGGTGTTACCCCGATATTCAGGCAACAAAGCTTGAACGAAATGATCTATCTGTGATGGTTCATCTGGTACCCACTGCTTAGCAAACCTCAACTTCTCGTTAAACTTTGCAATAAATTCATCCACCGACATCTTGTCATCCTGAGCTAGATCCATGAACTCCCGTTTCACCTTAGCCAAATCATAGGTATTACAGAATTGCTCACAGAACTTGGTTTGAAATTGATCCCAAGTAACAGAATTCACAACCTCCCTGGATAGATGAGCAGTCAAAGAATCCCACCAGGTTGCAGCTTGACCCTTCAACCTTCGAGTTGCAAAATAAACCCTATCTGATTCCTCACAATTGCAGGCATCTAAAGCCTTCACCATCTCCCTTAACCAGTTCAAAGTATCACTTGGGTTTGAGCTTCCAGAATATTCAGGTGGTTGGCAACCCATGAAATCCTTGTATTGCCCTTTTTGTTTAAAGCCTCCTTGAGTTGGGTACCAAGGAATGAAAAAGTTCTGCTGTTGTGGTTGGTGCTGTTGTTGGGGTTGTGATACAAGTGGTATAGTAACAAATGGTAGAGAACCAAATGGTGTTGACACTGTATTGAAGGGTGCACCAGAGTAAACAGGAGGTGGTATAGACTGAGTAAACACAGGTGATTCTCTAGGCATATGGATAGTCTGAGTTTGTTGTGAGGACTGAGTTTGCTGCTGATGTTGTTCCAACTCTTGAACCCGATCCCTAAGAGTTTGCAAAGTATCTTCCAATTGCAGCACATAATCCTGCTGATCAGATTCACCATTATGTGAAGTACCAATTATGTTGTGTTGTTCATTTGCTGCGGTGGAGGATTGATTGTTTCTTCTGGGGGACGCAGGGGTAGTTGTCTGGTTCACGTTATCAGCCATTTCTGTTCTATTCACAGCATCTCACCAGTTGTTAGATATAATCCGTTAGTATAAACACACTAACCACCCTCAAAGCTACACTACTCATTACCCACCCTGGGAATACTGCACTGACCAGAGCCTCGGTTCGAGTATTGCACCAATCATTCATGCAAATCCTCAAACCAGGGCTCTGATACCAATTTATAACACTGTACTTTTTAATTAACAATAAACTGCGTGCAGAAGCTAATTACATATAATTAGATTTAAAATCCAAAAGATATACAAATTTGACTGGTTAACATTTACAAAATGTCCACTACAATGTTAGTTACAAAACAAGCTCTAACAAAAATCTTTGACATCAGAGTAATGGTCGGTCCAAAATCCCAGTCTTCATTATCTACAAACTCACCTTGGAGTATCTGCAAAACAATTTAGTGGGGAATTAGCACAAAGCTAAGTGAGAGAACAAATATCTAAACATATACAAGGCAAACATGCCCAAACACATAGCTCATATATCCCAAGAGAACCGGCGGTGTTGCAAGCACCTACAAACAAGGTCGGCCGAAACCAAGGTTTACTGATAGCCCTACTAACATGGACAACAGTATCAGCCCCCTTGAGTACAACAAATGCACATCAAGATCAGATATTGTAAATCCCCAAGCATCAGGCCCAGCCACTCAGCTCATGCTGATCTCCAAAAATAACATGTATACATATTCAAAATCAAGACATAAAGTCCAATGAGCAAGTTAGAATAGGATATCATATCCTGTATATCATTAGATATAAATCCACTCACCACAGTCAGCAAGGCTGTAGCCCACTTCAGTGAATAATTCACTGAGCCTTCTCAGTTCCTGAGAATAAGTAAGCACAAGTCAGTATTTCGTTCACAATACTGATTCATAATAATTAACACATGCATTCATACATCACATGTTAAATATTCATGTATAACTATCATGTATACCAAGTCATAATTTGATGGTTAGTAATAACTCCTAAATCTCAAATTCCGATAGAATTCCTTTCTGATCGATGTCGGATTCCGAGTGAATGGCTAAATCCGATAAAAGGCACAATATGGTAAAATACACAAATCCGAGAACATGCACACTCCGAGGAAATACACAATCCGATAAAATATACAATCCGATAAAAGTGTTAGGGCATAAATCAATTCCGAGGGAATGTCCAATTCCGATATACAACATTCCGATAAAATAGAAATCCGACAAAAGTGTTAAAGCATTCAACAAATCCGTAAATCCGTTTTATCGGAATTCAACACATTCCGAGTAAATTGTCCCGGGATTCATGTATTCCGATAATCTTTTTGTCGGGATTCTCAATTCCGAGAGATTTATAACTCAATTCCGACAGATTCATATGTTCTTGCATAAAATCGATTTCTAACTTAAATCTTACTGATTTTAAACATGCAAGAGTTCTAAGTTTCTAGAAATCATTCTAAGCATGTTATGAACACATTCTAACAATAATTTCTAACATGCAAACATCCTATAATCATCAATCATCACATAGGCATTTTATCGGAATTCATATATATATATATATATATATATATATATATACAAAACCGAATAAATTATCAATCAATCAACTATAAATCAGTGTTCTAACCTTTAGATGATATCAAATACTCAACTAAAATGCAAGCAAATAAGAAGTTTGATTTCTTTTCTCTTCTTTCTTCTTCTCGGCCGAAAGCACCCAAGAACACACACAACACACTTCAAGTTAACTTGTAAGAAGAAAGACGTATGGTTGGTGAAGTTGGTGACCAAGTGGCGTGACCAACTCAACCAAAAGGACACTCATCATCATTTTATTTTTATTAAATTAATTTATCATTTTCTAATAAAAAAAACAACATTAATAAAAACTAATAATACAATCAAATATTAAATACCCATCATGGCAAGTAATACTCATAATTAATTATAACTCCCTAGAACAATTAATTTAATTACCTTAATAAATCTAGGCCGGATGAGAGGGTGTTACAATAACATACATCTCACTTTGTTCATAATGGTTCTATTCATCCTCTCTGCAAGTCCATTCGGCTATGGTGTATGAGCCACAGTCAAGTGCCTTGCAATTCCATGAGCTTTGCAGAATGTGTTGAACTCATTATTACAAAACTCAAGTCTATTGTCAGTCCTTAATTTCTTTACTTTTCTTTCCACTTGATTTTCTACAAGAGTCTTCCATTCCTTGAACTTGTTGAATGCTTCACTCTTATGTTTAAGTATGTAAACCCATACTCTTCTTGAATAGTCATCAACTACAGTCAAGAAATACTTTGCTCCACCTAAACTCTCAATTCTTGATGGGCCCCATAAGTCTGAATGTATGTAATCAAGTTTGGCTTCAGTATGGTGAGATCCTCTTGTAAACTTTACCCTGCTAGCCTTCCCTAGTACACAGTGTTCACAAAATTGAATATCATTTGAATTGAACTTACTTAGCCTTTCATTCTTGTTCAATTCAATCATCCCTTGGTTGCTCATATGCCCCAATCTGTTGTGCCATAGCATGGTTTGGTTCTCCGGACTGTTAACTACCACTGCTGCTTCACCATCCTTGACCTTCCCATCTAAAATATAGATGTTGGTCCTTACTCTTGTGCCTTGCATCACAGTGCGAGATCCCTTGTTCACCTTTACTTTCCCATAGGCCAATTTCACTTGACACTCCTGAACCTCTAGTGTACCAAGTGATATTAAATTTCGCTTTAGGTTTGGGACATACCTTACATTCGTCAACCGATATGTTGACCCATCATGTAGTGTGAGTAATACAGTGCCTATACCTCTGACTATACAAGCACTATCATCTCCTAAAATGACTGACACCTTTTTATCTTCTACATAGTCTGTCAAAATGTGTTTATTAGGTGTCATGTGGTAAGAACAACCAGAATCCATGACCCACCCCTGTTGAGGACATGAAGATGTTACAACCAGTACCTCTGCACTGTCATAACCCTCTGAAAGGAAGTCAGTTGCATTTGTATCTCATTGTCTATAGGGACCTTCATTCCTCTTTTTCTTTCTATCAGGACAGTCCCTCTTTAAGTGTTGATCAGAGTGACATATGAAGAATTTTTTCTTTAGCTTAGACTTACATGGAAATAGGTATTTGGCCTTCATATCTCTCCTGTCTGTTCTTCCCCTTGTATATAGGCCCTCAGCATTGTCATCTTTGACTTCTGACTTCCTTTTGAGTTCTTTTGAATTGATAGCTACTAGAACCTCTTCCATTGACAAGGTCCCTTCCATACATCAACGTGTCTACAAAATGTTCATAGACTGATGGAAGTGATGACAGAAAGATGATAGCACGATCTTCATCATCAATGACTACCTCTATGTTTTCCAAATCATGAACTGTTTTATTGAATTCATCCACATGGTCTTCTAACGACTTTCGCGGGGGCATTTGGAAAGTGCATAGTCGTTTCTTTAGGTATAGCCGATTCGCCAGTGACTTGGTCATATACAGACTTTTCATCTTGGTCCAAATACCAGCCGCAGTCTTCTCCTTTGACACTTCCCTTAGCACTCGATCACCATGGCTTAAGATTATGGCACTGTGAGCCTTTTCCATTACGTATTTCTTCTCCTTCTCTGTCATCGTCGCAGGGAGATTGGCCTCTCCACCCAGTGCATCGACAATGCCCTAATGTACAAGAAGAGCCCTCATCTTCAGTCGCCATAATCCAAAATCATTTCTACCGTCGAACTTTTCAAGATCAAACTTTGCTGATGACATCGCTCAATTATGCAACCTAATTGATTTCACAATGTTGTCTACAATCAGATCCTTACCTTCTTCGATCAAGAGCCCTAATTGGCTCTGATACCAATTGTTAATTCCTCAATGAGTTAATTGAACTCCTAATCGATTTCTTGAAGAATCTTGAGTGTAATAACCAATGTGTGTGTGTTATAGAACAATAGAATTTGGTGTGGCTTGGCACGCACCGGGTTTAAGATTTATAAAGTCGATATCCCCGGCAACGGCGCCAAAAACTTGTGTTGTATTGGTGTATGCGTGTTTATTTACCACAACCTCGTTTTAAATTTATAAAACCTGATATTACAGAGCAGACACCGCACACGTCCCAGGCAAGTGTGACTTGGTCGTTAGCAGTATAGGCTCGGCAAGACCGGGTTTCGTTCCACCAGGACAGGATACCTTACTCTACCATCGTCGTTGTTTGATTAAGATAATAATACGGAGGATAGGCGAGACAAACTACAACTAAACTAAACTAGACAAGATAAATAAATATATTACAGGGATAGAACGGATTAACACCGGATGGAACATAAGGACAAATATTCACTCGGGCTATCGATTCATCCAAACCAATCACGGAAATAAATACAACAATAAGAATAATACGAAGACTTGACATATATGTAATTTAAGCGCGGAGCCTGCTGTTCTACTTCTAAGCTAATCATGTTATCATGAAACAAATCAGTACTTGAGTTTTCAAGATTCTGATCCAAACATTCAAACACGACAAAGCAAGCATAGTGTATTCCCGTTTTCACGTATGAACACACAATTAAGACTATAATTCAACCCCAAATCCACCGAGTTAAGTAAATGTCAGACTACATAAATATACATCTTTTCAGATGATATATCCAGTAGTCATAGGAACTCAAATAGGTGTCAAAACGATCAAATACAGCCCGTACGACCAAAACAGCACACATACATGAATAGAGGCCCTTACGGCTGTAGTAAGTATTGCTACTTACGGCTGTAAGGAGTGAGAAGGCTTACGTCCGTCAGCATTTCTGCTTACGGCCGTAAGGCCATTCTGACAGTCTGCCACACTTTTGCACGAAGAAATCCAACAACTCATACAACCTAGATTTTCGTCACAGATCATAGGAGCATGCAAATGGGTATTCTAAAGACATGAACTCAGCAACACTCAAACCACTCAGTAGGATGCAAGATCTAGCCACATGCATTTCTAAACATATAATCATGTTAATACACTTTCTCTATCCGAATTAACACATTTCAAGCATAACACATGTGAGTATGCACTATGGACTCTTAGGACAGAATCTACATGGCATAAATATGAGTTTATTTCTGTATTTATCATACCCAAAAACAGATTATGAATTATTCATACAAATAATAGCTTGTTTGACCCATAACCCAAAGTCAAAGCACATAGACTTTCATCTAAAATGCTAAGATATTCATAAAACCATATTGTGAGCAAAGTGACCAACATGAACAGCCCTGTAGTGTTCCATAACATGTTGCAAAAATGCCTTCTAGGCCATAATCATGCATGTTATACCATTTCTAGCAAGAACCTAACATGATTTATCAAAAAGTCAACAAAGCATTCTTGTGTATCATGTGATTTTAGCACGCAGAGATTATTCTAACCATCTAACCACATGAAAAGGATCATATTATACTCACAAACATGATTAAATATACTGAGATTACGAATTAAGCAAGCTTGATTACATCAAGTCAACATAAAAGTCAAATTTTTCATTTTATTGCCATAACTAGCCAAGAATCATCTTGGCCCAAGTGAAATAAGTCAAGCTACATCAAATATAAGTACAACAACATCTGGAATACATGGTACAAGATTAAGAACAGAAGATAAAATGATTATACCAAACAATTCCAAGACTATGTGCACTTTGGCTTCAAAGTCCAAGCTTCTAAGTGTTGTTCCAAGCTCCTAACAAGCTCTCCTCCTTTGGATATCACCATGAAATGGTGCTGGAGTGTTAAGGGGCATGGGAGAGTGTTTAGAGGGTGAAGAATCCAGAGCCAAGGTGGGAGAACCTAGCCAAGGCTGAGCCAAAGCTGTGTAATTATCTGGCAGAATTCTGCTTAAATAAACATCTGCATGGGGGTCCTTACGGCCGTTAGCATATCCCTTGAGGCCGCAAGGAACCTCAAAGTCAAAGATTCCGCGAATTTGGTTCTCGAGGCCTGACAACGCATTAAATGAAGATTCGCGACAATTATTGGTGCAGGGTCCCTTGCGGCCGTAAGGGAAATCCCTTACCACTGTAAGCCCTTTTTTTGCATAACCCCCTTGCGGCCGTAAGGGTTTCTCCTTACGGCTGTAAGGCCCTATTTTTCCAAAACTCCATTTTTGCTCGATTTCTTGCAGGATTCGTCTATGTTTCTCATTGTAAGCTCTTTTAAACCTGCATGGTGATTTATTAACATATTATATCATTAATTGGACATATCACCATGGAAATGGGTTAAGAATGAGGCGTTTTCGGTATATAAAACATGTATAAATACGCCATTATGAATCTCACCATACTTAAGCTTTGCTTGTCCTCAAGCAAAATCTAATGTAGCAATAAAATCAGAAAAGTTCAATTGGCATTAATTAGTGCAAAAATATATACTTCCGACAAGGAAAAAGATCTAAAAGCCTAATAAATAAATAAGCGGAGTAACGAGGATAAACTTTCATTTATTCGATATTTACAAAGTAGATCAAGCACGCATAGATGAGTTTCAAGAAGCACTTGACTTCATACCTCACCGGTGGTCACTCATGCACTCAATGTATATAAATGGGCATTGTGTATAAGTGCATTGTGCTAGATTGAAACAAAGATTAGCATAAGCTTGATCACATATCACATCTCCACCAAATAACATAAACGTATGCAATTATCAAGAAGATTTTATTTGGGTTGTAAGTTGGTTGTGGTTACGGGCAGGAATGGGGATATTTAAAAGTGACTAAAATAAGAATTCAGAAATCAAATTTTAAACCATCTAAGATGCTTTTATTCGAACTACGAAAGTACTCTATTTTTGCTGAGAATACAGTTCACCGAGCATCAAAACAGTTCTCTTTTTTTTCGGGTTTTCTAAATTTGTTATGGATTTTTGGGGTTTTATGATTTTTTTTTGGATTTTCTGAGATCAGCTGTATGCAACGGATAGACCAAGGATATTATCTTTTCATGTCCCGCTGATCGGTGCATGTACAACTGAAGGTATAGGAACAAAGAATACAACTAAGCAGCAAGAAATAGATCAAATTGATTCTGAAAACTTAAAAATAAAATTGAATACAAAAACATGGATTACAAGGGTGATGAAATGAAAGGTTAAGGCTCAAAGTGGTTAACTAGGGGATAACATATAAAAATTGGCTAAAAATAAAAGTGTTTAGGCTAAATATGGTTCCTAGTGCTTCTTTCATTTAATTGCAAAAGTTTAGTTCATGATCTCGGCATTCATAATGTGAGAAAGTTCTACCATCAAAGCATCAATTAGCATATATGTGTGCAATTCCATGAGCTAATTATATAGAAATGAAATGTTGAGGCTCAAATGCTCAGGAATGCTAGTGTCTGGTGTAGACTGTGCAATTGAAGTCAAACATTTGTAAAAACTCAAGTACTTGCGCTAAATCAACTTCATGAAAGTTAAATATAACAACATCCTCTTCGTGTTACTAGCTTAAACTTTATCATGCGAGAGGATCTAATCATGTCCAAAAGAATATAATTTTGCGAAAAATTTCTGCCAAAATTTACTTAAAAGATTTAATTGCGAACATAAGTTGTCAAAAGAACATTTTAAAGCATAGCAGGCATAATAATGATCTCCTCCCCACACTTAAAATTGTACATTGTCCTCAATGTACCGAAAATTCATAATAACAATGATATAGTACGAAGTGCGAGAAAAGAGATGTGAGAAACTCCTTGAATCAGCAATGGTGGCGTCTTCCCCACACTTAAGTTGAAGCGCATCTTGCAAACAACAACTTAATCACAAGGTTAAAATTTATGGCATGAAAATAAAACTAAAAAAAATGCAGAAAAGGGAAACGGAAACCCGGAAATGGGCTCCGACAAACAGATGCGTATGTACAAGTAACACACTATTAGTACGGTGTGTAAGCGAACACTATAACGCGTTGAAATGCGGATTATTTTCGGAAACTGAAAAACAACAAAAAACAAAAAAGTAAACAAATAAAAGATCAAGGCAACAACTAGAAATTTCCCGATATTTCCCTGTCCCCGGCAGCGGCACCAAAAACTTGGTGTAGCTTGGCGCGCACCGGGTTTTAAATTTATAAAGTCGATATCCCCGGAAACGGCGTCAAAAACTTGTTGTGTGTTGGTGTATGCGTGTTTATTTACCACAACCTCGTTTTAAATTTATAAAACCTGATATTACAGAGCAGACACCGCACACGTCCCAGGCAAGTGTGACCTGGTCGTTAGCAGTATAGGCTCGGCAAGACCGGGTGTCGTTCCACCAGGACAGGATACCTTACTCTACCATCGTCGTTGTTTGATCAAGATAATAATACGGGGGATAGGCGAGACAAACTACAACTAAACTAAACTAGACAAGATAAATAAATATATTACAGGGATAGAACAGATTAACACCGGATGGATCATAAGGACAAATATTCACTCGGGCTATCGATTCATTCAAACCAATCACGACAATAAATACAACAATAAGAATAATACGAAGACTTGACATATATGTAATTTAAGCGCGGAGCATGCTGTTCTACTTCTAAGCTAATCATGTTATCATGAAACAAATCAGTACATGAGTTTTCAAGATTCTGATCCAAACATTCAAACACGACAAAGCAAGCATAGTATATTCCCGTTTTCACATATGAACACAAAATTAAGACTATAATTCAACCACAAATCCACCGAGTTAAATAAAATCCAGACTACATAAATATACATATTTTCAGATGATATATCCAGTAGTCATCGGAACTCAAATAGGTGTCAAAACGTTCAAATACAGCCCGTACGACCAAAACAACACACCGACATGAATAGAGGCCCTTACGGTTGTAGTAAGTATTGCTACTTATGGCCGTAAGGAGTGAGAAGGATTACGGCCGTAAGCATTTCTGCTTGCGGCCGTAAGGCCATTCTGACAGTCTGCCTCACTTTTGCACGAAGAAATCCAACAACTCATAAAACCTAGATTTTCGTCACAGATCATAGGAGCATGCAAATGGGTATTCTAAAGACATGAACTCAGCAACACTCAAACCGCTCAGTAGTATTCAAGATCTAGCCACATGCATTTCTAAACATATAATCATGTTAATACACTATCTCTATCCGAATTAACACATTTCAAGCATAACACATGTGAGTATCACTATGGACTCTTACGACAGATTCTACATGGCATAAATATGAGTTTATTTCTGTATTTATCGTACCCAAAAACAGATTATGAATTATTCATACAAATAATAGCTTGTTTGACCCATAACCCAAAGTCAAAGCACCTAGACTTTCATCTAAAATGCTAAGATATTCATAAAACCATATTGTGAGCAAAGTGACCAACATGAACAGCCATGGAGTGTTCCATAACATGTTGCAAAAATGCCTTCTAGACCATAATCATGCATGTTATACCATTTCTAGCAAGAACCTAACATGATTTATCAAAAAGTCAACAAAGCATTCTTGTGTATCATGTGATTTTAGCACGCAGAGATTATTCTAACCATCTAACCACATGAAAGGGTTTCTCCTTACGGCTGTAAGGCCCTATTTTGCCAAAACTCCATTTTTGCTCGATTTCTTGCGGGATTCGTCCATGTTTCTCATTGTAAGCTCTTTAAACCTGCATGGTGATTTATTAACATATTATATCATTAATTGGACATATCACCGTGGAAATGGGTTAAGAATGAGGCGTTTTCGGTATATAAAACATGTATAAATACGCCCTCAGTCCCTCTACTTTTGGTTATTACAAAATTAGTCCTTCTACTTTTGGTTATTACAGAATTAGTCCTTCTAGTAACTAGACAATAACAACTAATTCATTTTACAGCGAGGTCAAGCCTCAAGCTTTAGGAGTCATGGCGAAGTCGTGGCGTTTTTTAAGGCGTGACTTAAGGCGGCGAATTTGTATATATTTTAAAATTATATATATCAAATTTATCAATATTAATAAACTAATTACACAAAGTTACAGAAATGATGAGAAAAATAATATATACAAATGCATAGAAGTTTTATACACACGATCGCAAAACATATAAAAAAAGTTCAAATTTTTTTAAATTTTTTTTTTGCGGCGCCACATTCTAAAAAGCTCGCCATTTGGCGTACAAAGGCACGCCTTGGCGTGCGCCACGCCTAGCACTCACATATAGGGCCATTTCTTAACGGCGGAGCCACGCCTTACGCCTTGGTGACACCATAGCGCGCCTTTAGAACATTGGTCATCGGTCCAACCGCTG
The DNA here is from genome assembly GCA_947179395.2 of Pulicaria dysenterica. Taxonomy (NCBI): domain Eukaryota; kingdom Viridiplantae; phylum Streptophyta; class Magnoliopsida; order Asterales; family Asteraceae; genus Pulicaria; species Pulicaria dysenterica. Next base: position 47,902,359 of record OX359295.1, read on the forward strand.
TCATGTGCGTAAATTGTTGATCAGGGGAAGATAAGTATGTCATTTGTCACCATCTTCCTAAATCTATTTGTAGGTTGTGACAAGTTGGAATCTCATGAGTATAAGACATTTGCGGTATATGTTCAGGGGAAGGGGTTGTTGGATATTGGATTGCTAACATAACCAATAAAGCTACTCCATAAAACCAGAACCCATGGGGGGCTAAGCTACTCAATATATAAAAAAAGTGATAGAGCCTTGACCACAAAAACTTTTTTTTAACTTAGTGGTAAGCATCTTGATCATAACAGTTGTCATTGAAGGATCTCAATTGTACCATGTATTTATGTAATTGAGCAAACACCACAATGATATAAGTTCTTTATGATACGTATGAACGTGAGAGGAGAACGATATGATAAAAACAAAATTATGAATGCTTAGTTTATTAGGGTTTACAGAAATGTATGTATACCAGTAAGGTATTTACTAAATAAACCAATGTACTATAACTAATGTCAATAATAACATCAAACTTAATTAAAATATAAATAGAAACAACTTTCTATTCTAACACATAAAAACAGAGTTATAGTTATATATACAAACACCATTTGAATGTTACTATCAAACAACTTATTTAAATTTGATGATAATTAAATTTTACTCAAGGACCATTTCAATGAGTAACTTATATATAATTTTGTTTAAAATCTGTCACAAAGATGTCAGATTTCTTTAATAAATAGAGAAATGTTACTTCATTGATGTATTAGTGACAAAATACTATAAATATCTTAAACAATATGTTAGTATTGATGAAATTATTCAACTATATATCGCTAAATATACGACTACTTAATTTGTTGGTATCTCATCATAGACATATCTGATGTTTAAAGAACTTTGAACCATAAAAATGCTACTGGATTTGACAAAGATATATAAAGCCTTTACCATCAGACTTCATGTTATCACTAATACACAATGAGTCATTACATCAAATTTAATGCCAAGACCTGTATTGAGCAACAAGAAGTATGAACAGAGTACAATATGTCTCTGTAAATGTGTTATTAACTTAAGAAAAAGAGTACAAGCTTCTTTATTTTATATACAAAGAAGGTAAGAGTAGAAACTAACTAACTTCTCAACTAACTAAAGTTTGTTACAAGTAGTAAAGCAATGTTCAAGTAGAATCCTTGTTTTGTGTTGTTTAATTCTCACTGAATTGCAACTGACTTGGTGAGCTTGATGTAGTTCCATATCCCCTACCTCCCACCCCCTACACAAGTTGGCAGTGCATATGGATTGCAAATGCCCAACTTGGATAAGCAATTATAGTGAAGATTCCTGGATAGACCTTTAGTGAGAATGTCTGCTAGTTGAGACTTTGTAGGGATATAAGTTGGTAGAATTTGGCCATTTTTGATCTTTTCCCTAACAAAGTGGCAGTCTATCTCTATATGTTTGGTACGAGCATGTTGAACAGGGTTGGAAGCAAGTGCTATAGAAGAGAGGTTATCACACATCATGAGAATAGGGGTAGAAATGGTGATATGTAAATCTTTTAGGAGACTGTGTAACCAAGAAACTTCACATGTACTGTCAACAAGTGCCCTGTATTCTGCTTTAGTGGAGGATCTGTTAGATTATGCCCACTGACACACGTAGGTCCGTATCACTGCTAATTAAACACGAGCCTATTGGGTCACACACCAAGGATTGATCCCGACAGCACACAACGCAAAAACGAAAGAACAAGGTAAAAAGAGGCCTTGCGGCCGTAAGGGATGAGGCTTGCGGCCGCAAGCCCCTCTGACAGACTGCAGTTAATGATTTTGTTTTGTTCTGCACTTGGCTCAATGGGGAATAATTGAGGCACCTTTGGGGCTGCATGGACGAATTATTGACTGCAGGAACATGTGAGCCTGGTCTTAATAACTCCAATTACTCCATCTTAGGCAATTAATCCATCCAAGAGAAAAGGATTAACACACACACTTCTCTCTATACTCCTTGTGAGTTCTTGAGTGAAAGTCCAGAGATACTAAGGTAATTCCTGGAGATTGTGAGCTGTTCCAAAGGTGATTTCAAGACTTTGAAGATCACTTGTTGGCTTACTAGCATTTGGGGTTCAAGTAAACTTGGTGTGGACTTGCAATAGAGAGTTACACTCATTGTAACTTCAAGTTCATTCCATCATCAGCTGGAGATGGGTATATTTCATATTCTCATCTCCTTGTTTTAGTTGCAATATTGTTTTGTAGAATCATTTCCATTGATGTAATGGCATCTTGTTTTATACCCAAAATCTTGTTTTTATGCTTCCGTTGCGTGGGTATGATGGCCATTGAAACCCTTCAGTGGTATCAGAGCCAACTCTACAAAAATATTGCACTTTGGTGGCTGAAAATCGATAACAAAATTTTCCAGATTCTGTTATGGTTCTTGCGGGCACAAGGTTTTTACCTTACGGTCGCAAGCACATATGTACTTACGGCCGTAAGCCTGTACTTGTGGCCGTAAGGGTATTTTTGACAGTTTTTCATTTTTAAATCGTTTTCGGTTTTGGCTCTTTTGATGCTTCTGGAAATTTTCCAGAATATGAATTTAGTTCATTTTGATTCCCTATGCATTTTGATTCACATACTTATATGCATGCTATGATTTTGGCATGAAATGTATACATGCATATATTTATGGTGAGTATATATGAATATGTTTCATCAAATTTTTTTTGGTGTTACTAATGCATATGTACTAGGATTATTTTCAGTGCCTTAAATGCTTGTCTTGATAATCCTAATCAAAATACATCAAACATGGACTTATGGCACACCATGTTTTATTAAACTTACATAATATGATTGTGTAGTTGGAGTTGGTAATCTTTTGCCCCATGACCTATGTTGCCATGTTGGTTGAAATATTTATATAATTCATTCATTTGGTGACTTTGTCACAATGGTTTGTAATTATTATTTATTTATTTTGTTCGGTTATGTAATATTTATTGCAGCTTGCATGCCGTTATATTTAATTTTGTACTTGTACTAGTTTTAGGAAATCGTGGCTTGCATGCCATTTCTATTAAAAACATGTACTTGTTAAGAACCGGAAAACACTAAGAAGAACCATAGAGATGATGTCTAAGCAATCACGGATCCCGAAGTCCCGAAGGAGGTGGTGAATTTAGTAAGAGCTACCATGGCGGGTCTTTATTTGTCCTTAGTTGACCTCGTTTTCCCGTCTTGGCTCACGGGAAAACGCATAGGATATGAGCATGATTACCAATTTATTTATGCGTGTGATGTGATTATATATGCATGGTTGTTAAGTTTTCGCATGCTAGATAATTTTTTGAAATTATATAATCACAAGAGTTTTCTAAAATTGGTTTAGTTCTCTCGCGCATATACGATTAACAAACATATATTAACTTGGCTTAATAAGTGGAATTTGTTTTGTCACTCAGTTTGTTGATCAAAGTTAAAACTTGGTTTTAATAGAAAAAAAAATCCCGTTTTCTAAATGTAAATTTAGCACCATCCATAAGATGACTTCACCCGAATCTAGTGAAACTTGGATGATTTCGAGCTTAGCACGAATGATTCTTTGCGTAACTGTGTGGAAGGTGAGGGTGGCAACTCGCAACATTTGGTTTTCGAGCTTAGCACAAACCAATTATTGGTCGAGATTACCACCGAGTATCTTGATGGAAGATTTACGAATATAACTTAAACTTTTGCATGAATGTCGAGCTTAGCACGAATCATACAAAATTTTAATTTAAATTTGGTGCTTAAAGGGATCAAACATGCCACATGACATAATTGATGTCAATGGATTCCGCAAGATACTAAGAGTTATGATAGAGATTATAATCGGTAAAATGGTTACCGGCCTTATTAACTTTACCACGTGATCGGCGTTAAACCCGTCATGGTGTAATGTGAAAGAGGATTCTTAGTGCTTGTTAAAATAATATTTCTTTTGGGTAAATTATTCTAACAAGACTTTTATATCAAACATACTAATAATAACTTTGTTACTTATAGACGACGTCAACCAACAACAACACCACGACCAACACCACGACCAACACCACCAACTTTTCACTCCGTATTTTCCTTGACAAGGAAAAACTCAATGGTACGAATTTCCTGGATTGGCATAGGCAGTTGAAACTGGTCTTACGCCAAGAAGGGAAGTTACATACCATTGAGGAAGCCCTTCCCGAACCACCAGCGGCTAATGCAGCTCGGGCCGTCAAGGACGCGTATGAAAAACACGTCAAGGACACAGAGGACATTACATGCCTCATGCTGAGCACAATGATCCCTGATATACAAAAACAAATGGATCATTTGAGTGATTTTGACTTGATTGCGCAGCTGAAGGACATTTTTTAACAGCAAGGCAAGGCAAGAGAGGTATGAATGTCTAAAACAAGTGCTTGATTGCAAGCTCCCTGAAGGTGGGAATGTGAGCACTCACGTGTTGCAGATGAAAGCAAACGTGGAGCGCATGGAGAAGCTGGGATTTGTCATAGGAAAGGAACATGCTGTGGATTTAATCCTCAGGTCCCTTCCCGCTTCATATGAGCAGTTCGTTATGAGCTATCATATGCATAGCATGGACAAGTCAATAATGGAATTGCATGGTATGCTGAAGACTGCTGAGTCTAGTATGATCAAGCAAAAAAACACTTCTTCACATCCCATTTTAGCAATACGGGAGGGACGTATCCAGAAGAAGAAAAGTCCAACTTTAAGCCTAAGAGTAAGGGTAAGGGAAAGGTTGGAGCACCCAAGCCTAACCCTACCCCAGAGAACAAAGGCAAAGGGAAACTTCGCCAAACCTCAACTCCGGAAGAGGCGGACTGTTTCTTTTGTGGCAAGAAAGGGCACTATCGCCGAAGTTGTCCTTCATACCTAGAGGGTATTAAGAAACTCAAGGCTATGAGCATTGGAGGCCCCTCGAACTCAGGTACATTCATGATTGAACTACACCATACCTCTACAACTAACAACTGGGTTTTAGATACCGGTTGTGGCACTCACATATGTAATATGGTGCAGGTGCTAAAGGGAAGTAAGAGGATGAACACCGGGGAGCTGGATCTAATAATGGGAAATCGAGAGACTATCCCTGTTGAAGCAAAAGGAAGTGTGCAACTATCCTTTAGAACTGGTTTTTCTATTGTTCTTAAGAATGTATGCTATTCGCCCTATGTGGCTCTTAATATTTTGTCCTTTTGGGCATTGTATGACGATGGTTTTACTTTTATGTTTAATAATAATGACGGTACTATTTTGTGTTACAAAGATAGCACTTGTTATTTTAAAGCAACACCATGTCATGGCATTTACGAAACAATAACATGCGTAAATAAAAATTCAATCATGAACATTGATTCTACATCCAACAATTTGGATAAGTTGTCCTTATGGTATAGTCGTCTTGGTCACATAAACAAGACTCGCATCGACAAGCTCCAAGCGGATGGAATCTTGGAATCATTTGATCACAAATCAACTGATGTATGCGAATCTTGTTTATTGGGCAAGATGACGAAAGCACCCTTTACTAAGACAAGTGAGAGGGGAAATGACTTGTTGGACATCATACACACTGATGTATGTGGACCATTTAAGCATATCACAAGGGACAACTCAAGATACTTCGTTACCTTTATAGATGATTATAGTAGGTATGGATATGTCTATTTAATTAGACAAAAGTCTGAAACTTTTGAAGTGTTCAATACTTTCCAAAACGAGGTAGAGAATCAACTGCGAAGGAAAATTAAGATACTCAGATCTGATAGAGGTGGAGAGTATCTTAGTCAATAGTTTCGTGATCATCTTAAAGACTGTGGAATTATTTCACAATTAACCCCTCCCAGGACTCCACAACTAAATGGGGTCGCTGAGAGGAGGAATCGAACATTATTGGATATGGTTCGGTCTATGATGATTCGCACCCAAATACCTATTAGTTTTTGGGGATATGCTCCTGAAACGGCGGTTAGAATCCTTAATCTCTCTCCAACAAAGAAGGTCGAGAAAACACCTTTCGAGATGTGGCATGGGAAGAATCCTAATGTTTCATATCTTAAAGTTTGGGGTTGTCAAGCTTACGTGAAACGTGAAGTTGATGACAAGTTAAAACCCCGATCCGAAAAGGGTTACTTCATTGGGTATCCCACTGCTGGGGTTGGATATTTGTTCTACAAACCTTCAGAGAACAAAGTGTTTGTTGCTCGAAGGGCAGTTTTCCTTGAAAGGAATCTGATATCTAGCGAACCAACTGGGAAGAGAGTAGATCTTGAGGAACTCATGAATCACCTAATGAAGGACCTGATGTTGGCACTAGTTCTCAACAAGAGACTGAAGAAACCGAACATGATAATGTTGCGGTACCTGACACACACACATTACCTCTTCGCCGATCTGGTAGAACTCGCACTGAGCCAGAGAGATATGGTATTCTCATATCTGAAGGCAGCGATGTGTTGGTAGATAAAGATGAACCAACCAACTACCAGGAAGCAATGGTGGGACCTGAGTCTACCATGTGGAAAGAGGCTATGGAAACTGAGATGCAATCCATGTCAGACAATCAAGTATGGGACTTGGTTGATCCAAAACCCGGACACAAGCTTGTAGGGTGTAAATGGGTCTTCAAGAAGAAGACTGGCGTGGATGGTGAGATAGACACATTCAAAGCCCAACTGGTTGCTAAAGGTTTCACTCAAACTCAAGGAATCGATTATGATTAAACCTTCTCACCAGTGGCTATGTTGAAATCTATGAGGATACTTTTAGCAATTGCCGCATTTCATGATTATGAAATATGGCAAATGGATGTTAAAACCGCCTTCCTTAATGGGAAGCTTTCTGAAGAGGTTTATATGAAACAACCTGATGGTTTTCTACATCCTAAGTATCCTAATAGAGTGTGTAGACTCAAAAAGTCCATTTATGGACTTAAACAAGCATCTCGTAGCTGGAATCTTTGTTTTGATGAGAAAATCAAAGAGATTGGACTTTTGAAAAGCAAAGATGAACCATGCGTATATGTCAGGGCTAGTGAGAGAGCTGTAGTTTTCCTAGTTCTATATGTGGATGATATCCTGCTCATCGGGAACAATGTCCCAACCTTGCAAGGTGTCAAAACCTGGCTTGGGAATTGTTTCTCAATGAAAGACTTAGGAAATGCTAAATACATTCTGGGTATCAAGATCTGTAGAGACAGATCAAGGAGGATTCTTGGGTTAAGTCAATGTGCATACATAGAAAGGGTGATAAAAAGATTTAGAATGGAGGATTCAAAGAAAGGGAATCTACCTATGACACATGGCACCATATTGAGCAAGTCTCAATGCCCTAGTTCTCCCGAAGAACTAGATGCAATGAGTCGAGTCCCTTACGCTTCGGCTGTGGGATCGATCATGTATGCCATGTTATGCACACGTCCTGATGTATCATGTGCCTTGAGCATGACAAGTAGATATCAGGCTAACCCAGGGCAACTCCATTGGACAATGGTTAAGAATATTCTCAGATATCTTCGTAGGACGAAGGAGAATTTCTTAATCTTTGGTGGTGAAAAGGAGCTTAGAGTAAAAGGTTACTCTGACGCAAGCTTCCAAACTGATAGAGATGACTGCCGATCTCAATCGGGGTTTGTGTATCTATTAAATGGTGGTGCAATTAGTTGGAGGAGTTCAAAGCAAGACACAGTGGCTAATTCGACCACAGAGTCCGAATACATAGCAGCAAGTGAAGCTGCCAAGGAGGTCGTGTGGATGAGGAAATTCATCCAGGATCTTGGAGTAGTTCCTAGCATCGCAGACCCTATTGAGATATTCTGCGACAATGAGGGTGCGGTGGCTTTAGCAAAGGAACCTAGAGCTCACAAGAGGACTAGGCATATTCCTCGGAAATACCACTTCATAAGAGACGTTATAGAGAGGTGAAATTGTCATCAGCAGATTATCATCGGAAGGGAATCTTGCCGATCCGTTTACCAAGCCATTGTCACAGGCTATACATGATTTTCACACTACTGCAATAGGTGTTAGATTCGCCAATGACCTAGCGTGATTATATTTTAGTATATGTTTGATATGTATACCTTCTTTTGGGAATATTAAGCAATATTATACTTATGATCATTTCGATATATAGTAGAGACTATATATATGCTTGTTGTAGTTATTTTCATTTAGACCTTATTGTGTTCCATCTTAGCATGTTTAACTAATTCCAGAATTGCAAAAGTAATTCAAACGTTCCACGGTCGGTCACACTTCTAAGGAAGGAAGTCTGAATTAAGACCGAGTCAATTAATTGGTCAAGATATTATTTGAATATCATGGACGCAACATTTGCCTGTACTTGAAAATGTTTCAAGTGACTGGAAGACCCATACCCGAATTCACTTCATGGATACTGTCACAAGTAAATCGGGATGATAATATCATCTCATCCTTAGACTAAGAGATACATGAGATTCCAAAGCATTTATTCGCTTTACTTAGACTGCTTTCTAACGCAGTTCGTAATTGGTTGATATAAAGGGAGTTCTCGGGTAAAGTGTAATATTTGCAGAGGAGCTATGTAGTCAAAAGGATTTGTTCCTCTGTTTAGAGAGATATCTTTGGGCCCCTCGATGATTGAATGCTGACTTAAATATGCATGGCCGTGCTCGAGTCATATTGATGATAGATCAATAATGACTTGTATTATGGTCACCATCAATCAAGAATCGAGAAACATAATCGTGAACGATCTGGAGGATGACTACATTCCATGACTCGTGTTCACAATGGATATCGAGAACAAAAGGATGAATTGATCACTTATCTTTAGGACCATCTTAAATCATAAGATGATGATTTGGTACTTGTCCAGAATGACATACCACGTGTTCAATTGGGGGCAGGGATGCCTTGCTAGAGGCCGCTCCCTGTCTGTGATACTTATTATTACGCTGTGACATGTGTAAGTGAGAGTCTGTTAGATTATGCCCACTGACACACGTAGGTCCGTATCACTGCTAATTAAACACGAGCCTATTGGGTCACACACCAAGGATTGATCCCGATAGCACACAACGCAAAAACGAAAGAACAAGGCAAAAAGAGGCCTTGCGGCCGTAAGGGATGAGGCTTGCGGGCGCAAGCCCCTCTGACAGACTGCAGTTAATGATTTTGTTTTGTTCTGCACTTGGCTCAATGGGGAATAATTGAGGCACCTTGGGGGCTGCATGGACGAATTATTGACTGCAGGAACATGTGAGCCTGGTCTTAATAACTCCAATTACTCCCTCTTAGGCAATTAATCCATCCAAGAGAAAAGGATTAACACACATACTTCACTCTATACTCCTTGTGAGTTCTTGAGTGAAAGTCCAGAGATACTAAGGTAATTTCTGGAGATTGTGAGCTGTTCCAAAGGTAATTTCAAGGCTTTGAAGATCACTTGTTGGCTTACTAGCATTTGGGGTTCAAGTAAACTTGGTGTGGACTAGCAATAGAGAGTTCCACTCATTGTAACTTCAAGTTCATTCCATCATCAGCTGGAGAAGGGTATATTTCATATTCTCATCTCCTTGTTTTAGTTGCAATATTGTTTTGTAGAATCATTTCCATTGATGGGTCTTAATGGCATCTTGTTTTATTCCCAAAATCTTGTTTTTATGCTTCCGTTGCGTGGGTATGATGGCCATTGAAACCCTTCAGGATCTAGAAACTACAGTTTGTGGCTTTGATTGCCATGAAATAAGACTTGCACCTAAGAACATAGCATAGCAAGATGGATTGTATACCTACCATAGGAGTTGAGTCCTTCGAATTTTTCATCATGAGCATCATCTGGTTCAACTGAATCTGGAGTTGATCAATTCTTGTCAACATAAGCGCTTCACTGTTATTGTAGTTGGTGATGTTTGGAACTTCAAAATCCAGTGGACTATCCATCGAATGAGAGTTATCGGATGATACATTTTCTTGTCCATGTACCATATTAACCTTTGTGTTATATGCTTCTCTAGGGGGTTGATATTTGTTGTATAAAGGATGACTTATGGGGTAGCCAACCAATTTGTAGCATTCACTTTTCTCATGTCCCTCTTTTGAACAGTTTGTACAGAAGATTCCCTTTTTAAAAGCACTTTTCCTGTCAAAGTTTGATATGCCCGATGATTTAGAGTTTCTTGACTGTTTATATTGGTTCTTGTGAGAGGACAGTGTGTTTAGAGCTATAGGATTGGGTTGTGAAGCTTTTGGATTTTCTCTTTGTTTTTCTTCCTGTCTAAGCATATTGTATGCTTTTGCAACTATGGGAAGAGGTGCATGAGTAGGATCTGTCCCCTAGTATTGGTGTAACTCTCATCTAATCCCATTAAGAATTGAATTAAACATTTTCTTTGTTCTCTCTCACCATTTTCTTTTCAATTATCACAAGTGCAACTGCAGGTGCATGAGTATGGTGCTTCAAGAGCATCCAACTCATCCCATAGACCTTTCAATTTGTGATAGTAAATCTTAATACTACAATTGGATTGTTTGTGTTGAACAATCTCATTAGTAATCTGAAAGATACGATGACCATCTAGTTGTGAGTAATGGTCATGCAGTTCCTTCCAAAGTGCCATTGCAGTGTGGATGTATGTCAAATTGTTGCTAATTTGATCAGATACAGTATTTAGGATCCAAGAAATTACCATATCGTTTGCCCTTTCCCAGTGAGATCTGAGTGTAGAGCCAACATCAGGTTCAGTGTAGTCTACATTGATAAGTTTGAGTTTTTTTTTCGCACTTAGGGCAATCATGATCAAACGCTTCCATGAACTGTAATTCTCAGATCCAACGAAAATCATTCCAGGGTGATCATTGTGATGATGAAGATATAATGGATGATGAATCGAATCAATGTTCTCTTGTTGATTGTTGATTTTTTTCACTCATGATTCTTCAATTTTGAGGAAAAAGAATTGTGAATCGAACACAGAGAGAAGGAACGTAGATCTATTGGACAATCTTTGAGGAGCGGAAGACTGGATCGATTGGAGCAGATGATTTTGGAGAATTCAATCAAACTGCTCTGATACCATATTGAGAAACAAGAAGTATGAACAGAGTACAATACGTCTCTGTAAATGTGTTATTAACTTAAGAAAAAGAGTACAAGCTACTTGATTTATATACAAAGAAGGTAAGACTAGAGACTAACTAACTTCTCAACTAACTAAAGTTTGTTACAAGTAGTAAGACCATTAGCATCCAACCCAACTTACCCAACCAAAAACACTGCCACATCAGCATCCACATCATCCTCCACCTCCAACCCTTTCTAACCCTACAACCCCCACATCCAACCCAATACAACCCTTTCTATTTTTTTATTTAAAAAAAAAGAGAAAAGAAAAAAAGCACCCAGAGGGTACCCCATCGGCTTGGTGAAACCAATGGGTTGGAAACCCATCTCAACCCCATGGAGGGCGATGGTGTTCCCGTTGGGTTGAGGACGCCACATCAGCCGAAGCCCGATGGCTTCCTCCTTGGATGCGGGTGGTCTAAAGCAATGTTCAAGTAGAATCCTTGTTTTGTGTTGTTTATTTCTCACTGAATTGCAACTGACTTGGTGAGCTTGATGTAGTTTCATAACCTGTTTATAGCTTCAAATTTATTAGAGATTAAAAGATCATTAATCCATTGCCCTTATGATGATTTGAAATGCACTAACGAAGCTGTGTTTTCACTTAGTTCGCAGGAATCTTTTATTTGAAGGAATGGAATATTCCGTTTGTTAGGTTATTTGACATAATTTAATAACAATTCTTTCTAATAAATCTACAAACCAAACAAAATATTAGATTGAAATGAAATTGAATTCAATTTCCCTTTTAACGAACAAACATGATATAAAATCTCATTTGTAGTAATTCAAATCCATAATGAATTCAATTTCATTCTTTTGAATCCTACTAAACAAACGGGACCTCACTTCATAAATCAATCATCAAGCATTAGTAGGAAAAATAATATCTTCTATTTATTAGCACGCGTGAACCGAATATAACTTGTAAGCTGATACCGACGCGGAAAACATTTCATAAACCAATTATCAAGCACTTCATGTTACCCTCTTTGTCTTTTCCCATATCGATAGTCAAGTTTTCAAGAATACTAGAGGATTATAGTGATTCATTGCGTTTATTTCCATGTTTTAGTGTAGCTAATAATGATGTTGAATTAGAGGAAAATGAAAGTGATATAGATATGAGTGATGAAGAGAATTTGAATGGAGATGATCAATTAATGGATCACACGAATAAATATCCAAAATGTGGTGAAAAAGAATTTGTTTAAGAAACATCGGATAGATTGGATTTTGTTAATCCACCGCCGGAAAAATCATCTCCGATCACCTCTGTTGAAGATAGAGGTGCAGCTGAAAAGGAGGATAATGTGAAGGCATGTTTGAATGTGTCCATCTAAGTACGTGATGTAACAACCGCGTTTAAGGCCTGGTCGTTTCGTGGCGGTGGTAAGTTATTTAATTGTTTATATTAGTATATTTGATTGTTTATAATTATCTGCTATTTATATATATATATTTATTTGATGCTTACTTGGTATTTAAATTGGACCGCGAGATAAGAGATAAAAATATTAGTTTAATATTTTTATATGATATTGGTACCATATGATTCGTTTTTATACGAGGGTCCCGAATAATACCTCGTTGCTTGTTAATGATTTGAATAGGACCGCTTTAATTAGGTTCTTGTATGCTAAATAACAGTATTTGACACTGTGTGTTGTTTTAATTAAATCCCAGCCTACCTAGATATGTTTTATTTGACTTTATGGAGTCCATTATTGGGTATTGTGTTCCTAGCTTGTTCTTTGCTTCGTGGGAGAGAAAACCCACCAAAGAACTCACATATTCCATCCTTTGATTCTTCATTTTGTGTGTGGGATTTGTTGATTAAAGGTATGTTTTATTGATTTGATCAGTTCTTGATAGTTCTTGATGGGGTTTTGAAGAAAACATGTTACTTGATTTTCTAGGGTTCAAGATTCATGTGGGTTTATACCCAATCCGAATTTGATACATGTTCTTATATGTTCTATGGATCTTACTTACTGATTTAGTATTAAATTGTAAGTGATTTCTGGATATTTGGTGAGAAGCTTGAAGAACACCATTAATGGAAGTATTGGGTTGGATTTGAGAATCTAAAAGCATGATTTAATGATTAGAAATGTGTTTTGTTGTTCCTTATATGTTAGTTGATGTTGTTTGAATGTTTGGAAGTGTTATTATTCGATTTAGCTGCCTGGAAATCGAGTTTTATGTGGGTTTTTGGCTGCTGGATCGAGAAAATAGAAACAGCAGGTCTGCTGTGCGTGAAATTCCGCGGCGCGTAATGGACCAGGGTCCGCGGCGCGACATTTCCAGCACAGTCCTGCTTTGTTGTTTGTTTTCGATCTGTTTTGCTTCGTGCCTGCTCATATGTGTTGTTTATTATTAGTAATTGTTATATATATATTTATAAGATATATTTGAAGGGTTTTGTTCATGATGCATGATTAGAAAAGCTTAGACTTAATTAGGATATAAGGCTACTTTAATTTTATGAATTGGACTTTAAATGTGTTTTGTTGGTTGCTACACGTTGTTGGTAACATATATGGATATCTTAATTGGTTTTGGAAGTTTTCTATATTGATTATATGAGTTTTGTGTAATGGCTTAGTTTTGACCCATTTGTGTAGTTACTTGAATTATTGAATTAATTGAGATTAGATTCACTAATTCGGTTGTATTGCGTTATTAGGGAATCCGAAGCCTCAGTGAAATTAGACAACTGAGTTTGGTGGGTGTCGAGGACACAGGTGAGTGGACTTTAATTCACTGGCGGTTTTAGTTGTAACCGTTATGGTTACTTGAATTTTTATACGATTAATCATGTGATAGACTGTTTAGTCTGATTTGATTGTTTGACTGGTTATGTGATGATTATTGCGTTTGAGTTCAAGATATGAGTATCAAGGCATGAAATTGTGCTCATGATGTTTGTGACAGAGGTAAGCTAAGCGTGGTTTTGGGCTGGGTCAGTTGCTTCTGGTTAGACAGTTTTAGATCCTCTGTTGCATTTGTTATAGCAGAGGGGGTTTAACTGTGCCAGTTAGCAGATGGCTATCGGTAGATCATTGCTATAGCCAGCATTGGTCGTAGGCTCGGTAGAGCCGCCGGTCCTTTGATATTTGAGATAAACTGTTGTTGTGATCGTTGTGGTTCTGCTTTAATTGCTTGTGGCTTGATTTCCATTCACTTAGCTTTGTGCTAATTCCTCACCTTAACTCTCTGTTTCAGGTTTTGAGAGCACGGTAGGTTGCAGCTTTTGAGTACAGGGAAAGTTTGACAGTAGCTCTGATATTTTGGGTTATAGAATGATGAGCCATACTTTATGAAATGTTTTGTAACACTAAAGGAAGTACTGTATGTTTGTACAGTGTTGGTTTTAACTTTTGATGTTATTTCCTTTTTAGTATTATGACGTATTACTTCCGTTGTGATTTAAAAAAAATATGGCTTGTAATTTTGCGGTGTTACAATTTGGTATCAGAGCCCTGGTTTGGCATGCGAGCACGGTTAGAGTGTTCAATTCCCAAGTCTTGGCTCGAGGTTGGTCAAACATTTCCTGTGGGGGAATTAGAGTGTTTGGATTTGTTGTGTGTGTGTATTAACGGTTGTCTAATAAGTTTGGAGGTGATGTGATTGTAACAGATATGGCAAGTCAAGAGATCCCAACCGAGATTCCGGTGACCCTTGCTCAGGCTGGAACTTCTACAACTCCAGTTTTAGAGAATCCAGTAATAGTCAACACCTCGGGTAAAGAAATAGATACAACTCAGAATGATTATATATTTCAACTTGAAAGTGAACTACAGGAGCTTCGAGAAACAGTTCACAACTTTGAGCAGCAGAGGTTGACACAGAATTCTTAAACACCGATTCCAACAGCAGCTGTTGCTACAGTGTCAACAACTCCACCACTTTCAGTACCATTTTCTGTTCCATATTCTACTGTTGCTTCACAGGGTACACAACAGCCGATTATCTATCAATTTGTTGCACCAGGAGGTTACCCTTACCCAGGATTTGGTCAACATAATAAATATAGGCAATTTATGGATTGTAAACCCTCAGAGTATTACGGTAGCACGTACCCCAATAAAACTTTGAATTGGTTGAGGGAGATGACCAAGGCCTTGGATACTTCTGAATGCGAGGAGAATGTGCGAGTGTTATTTGCTACTCAAAGATTTAGAGGAGATGCCATGGTATGGTGGGATTCGATTACAGGTCATTTTACAAAGCAGCAGATGAGTAGTATTACTTGGGAGCAATTTGAGGGAAAGGTTTGTGAGCAATACTGTGGATCTTTTTAGATGGAACGAATCAAGAAGGAGTTCATGGATTTGCAGATGACCGATAATATGTCTGTAGATGAATTGATTAGGCAATTCAATGAGAAGTTACGATTTGCACAGCAGTGGGTTCCGGACGAAGCTTCACGACTTCAGCATTTTGTGAGAGCTTTGCATCCAGATTACAGGAGTGCTACCAGGTGGGCTAGCACTTTATCTCAAGCCTTTACCCTAGCTAAGTCAGCCGAGGGTGATGCTCAAGCTAAGGAGAAGTTGAATAAAGATAGAATTTCTCAACAGAAATCCCGGTTTGATTATTTTAATACCCAGCATCGGCAGGGAACTCAAGGAGGTCAGGGAAGTCAACGTCAAGGACAGGGTCAGAGTCAGAGCAGTCAGAATCGTAGGCCTACATCTGGTGGGTCTACTCAGAGAGCCCCGTGGTGTAATAAATGTAAGTCTTTTCATAATGGACTTTGTACCCTACAGACAGCAAGATGTATTCGTTGTGGTCAGTTTGGGCATGAATTGAAGAATTATAGATTCCCGAGGAGTGTTTGTTGGAACTGTCAAAAAGAGGGGCACAGAGCAGGTGAGTGCCGTGTGGGTAAGAAATCGGGGACTGGGTCGGTATCGGGATCGGTTGTGGGATCTTCATCCGCTTCAGGACAGAAAAGGAAGAACCCTCCGTCAGCTGAGGGTAGAGCATTCCGGATGTCAGTAGATGATGCTGCTGCTACTGATGATGTCATCACGGGTATGTTTCTTATAAATTCTATACCTGCACGTGTGTTATTTGATTCTGGTGCCAATCGTTCATTTATTTCTATGGCATTCTGTAATAAATTAAATTTGCCTACTTCAAATGTTGCTGCTCCATTAGAAGTAGAGATAGCTGATGGTGAAACGGTTCCAGTCACAAAGGCTGTGTCTGGGGCTGAGATTGATATTGATGGTACATGCTTTCCTGTTTCTTTTCTGTTAATGCCCATAGTTGGTTTTGATGTTGTTATGGGTATGGATTGGTTGAGTCAGAACCGAGCTGTTATTAAATGTCATAGAAAACTGATTTCATTTCCTTTACATGATGGGTCATACGTAGTGGCTCGCGGGGAGAGGGTTAGACCTGCTTTTCCTATTATCTCGTATATGAAGGCTAGAAAATCTCTGGCCAATTGGTGTGAATCCTACCTTGCTCATGTGGTTGATGTTAAAAAGGAGAAACAGATTGATTCTGATATCCGGGTGGTTTTGGAATACCCGGAAGTGTTTCCCGATGAATTACCTGGGTTGACACCGGTTCGTGAGGTAGAATATAGGATTGATTTGATTCCAGGTTCTAGCCCAGTGGCTAAAGCTCCTTACAGGTTAGCTCCTTCTGAAATTCGTGAGATGATGACACAGATTCAGGATTTGTTAGACAAGGGTTTTATTCGTCCTAGTTCTTCTCCGTGGGGTGCACCGGTTTTATTTGTGAAAAAGAAAGACGGTACTTTGCGTATGTGTATTGACTACCGAGAATTGAATAAGAGAACGGTTAAAAATAAATACCCTTTACCCAGAATTGATGATTTGTTTGATCAGCTGCAGGGTGTTTCTTATTTTTCTAAAATTGATCTGCGCTCGGGTTATCACCAGGTACGTGTTTCTGATGCTGATGTTCCTAAAACCGCTTTCCGTACCAGATATGGTCATTATGAGTTTTTAGTTATGCCTTTCGGTTTAACTAACGCCCCTGCTGTATTTATGGATTTAACGAACCGGGTCTGTCGGCCGTTTTTGGATAAATTCGTGATTGTATTTATCGATGACATCTTGGTTTATTCTAAAACTGAGTCCGAGCACGAGCTTCATTTGAGGCAAGTTTTAGAAACTTTAAAGCGGGAGCATCTTTTTGCAAAATTTTCTAAATGTGAATTCTGGATGCGGGAGATTCAATTTTTGGGGCATGTTATCTGTAAAGATGGGGTTAAAGTCGATCCGGCTAAAGTTGAAGCAGTTATGAACTGGAGTGCTCCTAAATCATCATCTGAGATTAAAAGTTTTCTGGGATTGGCGGGTTATTATCGCAGATTTATTAAAGATTTTTCGAAAATTGCGAGTCCTATAACGAAATTAACCCGTAAAGATGTGCCATTTAAGTGGAATAATGAACAGGAGACAGCTTTTCAGACGTTGAAACAATTATTATGTCAGGCTCCTATTCTTGCACTACCTGATGGTTCTGATGAATTTGTAGTGTACTGTGACGCTTCCTTTGCAGGTTTGGGTTGTGTTTTAATGCAGCATGATCGGGTTATTGCTTATGCTTCACGGCAACTGAAACCACACGAGAAGAATTATCCAACCCATGATTTAGAACTTGCAGCTGTAGTCTTTGCGATGAAACTGTGGAGGTATTACTTATACGGTACGAAATGTGTTATTTGTACTGATCATAAGAGTTTGCAGTATGTATTTTCCCAGAAAGAACTTAATATGCGGCAGAGACGGTGGTTAGAAGTCATTAAAGACTATGATTGTGAGATTCGATATCACCCGGGGAAAGCAAATGTTGTAGCAGATGCTTTGAGTCGCAAGGGAGCTGGTGATAGTATCCGATTTATGCGAGTTGAGATTGTTTCTGACTTAGTGGATAGGCTTAAATCTGCTCAGTTAGAAGCTTTAAAAGATGAAAATTTAAAGTTAGAGATTATGATGAAGAGAAAAGATGATTTGATTAATGATTCGCGCGGATTGAAGACTTATCAGTCTCGTGTTTGGGTGCCATTGCTTGGAGAGCTTCGGGGTTTGATTTTGGCAGAGGCTCACAAGTCAAGATTGTCTGTTCATCCTGGTAGCACTAAAATGTATAACGATCTTAAAGTGCTGTATTGGTGGCCTACGATGAAGACGGATGTTGCAAAGTTTGTGGGAACGTGTCATATTTGTGCTCAGGTCAAAGCAGAGCACCAGAAACCTTACGGGTCTTTGAAACAGTTGGAGATACCAGAGTGGAAATGGGAGAACATCACGATGGATTTTGTATCCAAACTTCCATGTACTCAGAGGAAACATGATAAAATTTGGGTGATTGTTGACCGTTTGACGAAGAGTGCTCACTTTCTTGCCACCAGCGAGATAGCTTCACTCAGCAGATTAGCTCAGTTATACATCGATGAGATTGTATCACGGCACGGTATTCCTCTTTCTATTGTTTCTGATCGAGATCCCAGATTTGTTTCTAACTTTTGGAGGAGTTTACATCATGCATTGGGGACGCGTGTTAATTTGAGTACAGCTTATCATCCTCAGACAGACGGTCAGAGTGAGCGTACTATTCAGACACTTGAGGATATGCTACGCGCCTGTGTGTTAGAATATGGTGGGTCTTGGGATTCACACTTGCCTTTGATTGAATTTGCGTATAATAATTCTTATCACTCGAGTATCGGTATGCCACCTTATGAGATGTTATACGGTCGTCGCTGCCGTACTCCTACTTGTTGGTTAGAGGCAGGTGAGAAACAATTTGTGGGTCCTGATATTGTTCAGATGACAGCTGAGAAAGTTGCTATTGCTCGCGAAAAGTTAAAAGCTGCCAGAGACAGACAAAAGATGTACGCAGATCCACGCCGCAGACCAGTTACGTTTGTTGAAGGTGAGTTGGTTTATCTGAAAGTTTCTCTGTGGAAAGGGGTTATTCGCTTTGGGAAACGTGGGAAACTAGCTCCACGATACATTGGTCCGTTTCGTATACGACGGATAGTCAACGACCAGACTGTTACTCTTGATCTTCCACCAGAGTTAGCGGGTATTCATGATACTTTTAATGTCTGTTACTTACGTAAATGTAATGTTGAGGATGAAAGTCAGATTCTCCCAGTACATGATCTGAAAGTTGATTCGAAAAAGCGATTAATAGAAGAACCAGTTGAGATAGTTGATCGTAAAACAACGAAGCTTCGTAGAAAAGAGATTCCTATGGTTTTGATTAAATGGAAGCATAGCTTGGGTTCAGATTTGACATGGGAGACCGAGGCAGACATGAGGAACCGCTACCCTAGCCTATTTGAGCGCGATGAGATTCCGGGGACGGAATCTTCTTTAGGGGGAGAGATTTGTAACAACCGCGTTTAGGGCCTGGTCATTTTGTGGCGGTGGTAAGTTATTTAATTGTTTATATTAGTATATTTGATTGTTTATAATTATCTGCTATTTATATATATATATATATATTTATTTGATGCTTACTTGGTATTTAAATTGGACCGCGAGATAAGAGATAAAAATATTAGTTTAATATTTTTATATGATATTGGTACCATATGATTCGTTTTTATACGAGGGTCCCGAATAATACCTCGTTGCTTGTTAATGATTTGAATAGGACCGCTTTAATTAGGTTCCTGTATGCTAAATAATAGTATTTGACACTGTGTGTTATTTTAATTAAATCCCAGCCTACCTAGATATGTTTTATTTGACTTTATGGAGTCCATTATTGGGTATTGTGTTCCTAGCTTGTTCTTTGCTTCGTGGGAGAGAAAACCCACCAAAGAACTCACATATTCCATCCTTTGATTCTTCATTTTGTGTGTGGGATTTGTTGATTAAAGGTATGTTTTATTGATTTGATTAGTTCTTGATAGTTCTTGATGGGGTTTTGAAGAAAACATGCTACTTGATTTTCTAGGGTTCAAGATTCATGTGGGTTAATACCCAATCCGAATTTGATACATGTTCTTATATGTTCTATGGATCTTACTTACTGATTTAGTATTAAATTGTAAGTGATTTCTTGATATTTGGTGAGAAGCTTGAAGAACACCATTAATGGAAGTATTGGGTTGGATTTGAGAATCTAAAAGCATGATTTAATGATTAGAAATGTGTTTTGTTGTTCCTTATATGTTAGTTGATGTTGTTTGAATGTTTGGAAGTGTTATTATTCGATTTAGCTGCCTGGAAATCGAGTTTTATGTGGGTTTTTAGCTGCTGGATCGAGAAAACAGAAACAGCAGGTCTGCTGTGCGTGAAATTCCGCGGCGCGTAATGGACCAGGGTCCGCGGCGCGACATTTCCAGCACAGTCCTGTTTTGTTGTTTGTTTTCGATCTGTTTTGCTTCGTGCCTGCTCATATGTGTTGTTTATTATTAGTAATTGTTATATATATATATTTATAAGATATATTTGAAGGGTTTTGTTCATGATGCATGATTAGAAAAGCTTAGATTTAATTATGATATAAGGCTACTTTAATTTTATGAATTGGACTTTAAATGTGTTTTGTTGGTTGCTACACGTTGTTGGTAACATATATGGATATCTTAATTGGTTTTGGAAGTTTTCTATATTGATTATATGAGTTTTGTGTAATGGCTTAGTTTTGACCCATTTGTGTAGTTACTTGAATTATTGAATTAATTGAGATTAGATTCACTAATTCGGTTGTATTGCGTTATTAGGGAATCCGAAGCCTCAGTGAAATTAGACAACTGAGTTTGGTGGGTGTCGAGGACACAGGTGAGTGGACTTTAATTCACTGGCGGTTTTAGTTGTAACCGTTATGGTTACTTGAATTTTTATACGATTAATCATGTGATAGACTGTTTAGTCTGATTTGATTGTTTGACTGGTTATGTGATGATTATTGCGTTTGAGTTCAAGATATGAGTATCAAGGCATGAAATTGTGCTCATGATGTTTGTGACAGAGGTCAGCTAAGCGTGGTTTTGGGCTGGGTCAGTTGCTTCTGGTTAGGCAGTTTTAGATCCTCTGTTGCATTTGTTGTAGCAGAGGGGGTTTAACTGTGCCAGTTAGCAGATGGCTATCGGTAGATCATTGCTATGGCCAGCATTGGTCGTAGGCTCGGCACAGCCGCCGGTCCTTTGATATTTGAGATAAACTGTTGTTGTGATCGTTGTGGTTCTGCTTTAATTGCTTGTGGCTTGATTTCCATTCACTTAGCTTTGTGCTAATTCCCCACCTTAACTCTCTGTTTCAGGTTTTGAGAGCACGGTAGGTTGCAGCTTTTGAGTACAGGGAAAGTTTGACCCTAGCTCTGATATTTTGGGTTTTAGAATGATGAGTCTTACTTTATGAAATGTTTTGTAACACTAAAGGAAGTACTGTATGTTTGTACAGTGTTGGTTTTAACTTTTGATGTTATTTCCTTTTTAGTTTTATGACGTATTACTTCCGCTGTGATTTAAAAAAAAAATATGGCTTGTATTTTTGCGGTGTTACACGTGAAGTCCTCTAACATTCCTATTCCTCTGTGTAATTCTCTCTAGGGCCTAGAAGTAAACATAGCCCAATAGCCTGTAATGGATCAATCACTTAAGAGCACCAATGATTATGGATCACTAGATTTAAAGATGCCCATTAATTTCTGTTTTTCCTTTTTAGCAACCTCCTCTTTAAAAAGTAGGAAAAGGAAAAGATCTCTTAAAAAGAAAACCAGGGTGTCACCAAAAGCTTCTTCCTTCTTGATGAACAATCCTTCTTAGTCCATGGATTGCTTACCTCTGAAGAAGTTCAGCGCACTCTGGGTGTGGGGATAGTAATTGGTTTTGGGCTAGATGGTTTCGAGGATGAGTTACATGTTCTTATTACCGAAAATAGGTGTGAGATAGTAATGTTTTGACAATGAGTTATGTCTTCTAAGTTAGACGAGTCTTTAAAGATTTAAATATTGATATATTTTCTCTATTTTTAAATAGAAAGGTTGATCTTCCTAATGGCTACAATTGTGCTTGTTCGTGGTAGCATCATTCTTCACGCATATTTTCAATTAGTTCCCTTCGTTCGCTGATTGAAAATGTTGTGCCCTTCTAAACTGAAGAGGAGTTTCATGGTCCCATAAACACAGAAACATACATGAATCAAACACACACAAACACTCAAAGTTCTCATCTTTATTTATGTTGAAATCTACTGTACAAATCGGTACAAATCCGATACCATAAAGGGCACCGGGAACCACACACACCGCACCCTAAAATATACATCTCGTTGTGTTTTTATAAGCCTCCGGCGAGGCGGTTATTCCGGCGGTTACAAGCGGTTTTCCGTCACTTGATGGCGGTGGATGGGGCAGTTGGGCGTCGGCCGGTTACTGCGGTGGTGGCTTAGTTTATACAAATATGTCACATATTATACAAAATACAATAATAAAAACTTATACTAATTTTCTTTTTGACAATTATTCCAACAGTCCCCCTTAATTGTCAAAAAGTCATCAATCTTCAATCTTCAATCTTGATTGGTTCTTGCATTCACTGCAACTTGTTTGGATTGTGTTTTTCGATCCAACAATTGGTATCAGAGCCGAGGTATACACCACGGTTCTCATCATTTACTGGTGGCCGGAAAACCCGCCGGAAATCCAAGATACCGAGAGGCGGCCAAAATGAAATCTACCACCGTCTGGCACCCCCCGAGAAGGGAACTTACCTTATCGGAGAAGATAACCGGAGTAAGGGGCAACCACAGAGAACCACCACCGCCGCCGGCGGGAGAAGTATCGAGGGTTTACTCTATAAGCGCCGACTAAAATCGAGGGTGTACTCGATTTGTACCCAAGAAGGAAACGGCGAAAGCATTCGACGATGAAGGTTTCGACGGATGCAGGCGGCGCAAAAGAAGAGAAACGAAACGGTTTCTCGTTTGATGAAGGAGATAGCGGTGCAAAAGAAATCGAGGGGTACTCGATTGGAATCAGTGGCGACCGGAACAAGGAGCGACCACCGGAGCACCGGCGTAGGAGAAGAACCAACGAGGTTTTTTTTCTCGATTGTAAGAGATGCCACAGAGAGAAAATGCAATGGCGTATAAGACACGACATAGGGAAACGTAAAAGTGTGGGAGAAGGCAAGTGGAAATGACAGACGTGGGCCGCTACACTTTCCCAGAAAAAACCTTTAATCTTTTAAATTCTATTTAACAAATGATTTTTTTTTTCAAACAGAAATTCAAGTTTAAAAGGAAAAACAAAAATTTTCTTTTACGGACCATGAATTGTTGCCTCATCTAACGACATGGTATCTAAATTTGCATATTGTTCAATAGATGCGATAATCTGAAGGTATCTATCTGGTATGGCATACAAGAAGGTTTGATGTTCATACAACAAGAAGATCGTGAAAATAGTTCTAGAGGACGTGGTCGTGGCAGACCTAACCAATCAAGAAGAGGAGGAAATAATGGTTTCAAGTCAGAAAGAAAGAATTGGGAAACCTCACAAGAACATGCGTCTTTTGAAGAAGATACAAAAGACAAGTCTAAAATTACGTGCTACCAATGTCACAAACTTGGACACTTTGCCTATGAATGTCCAACCAAACGTACGAATCAAGTCAAAGAACGGGCAAATATTATTGAGGAAGATCTAGAGCCAACACTACTCATGGCAACCATTACTAAGAATAAAGAAAAATACAACAGAATAAGTCGTTCGAATGCAGCGAGTGCAGAAAGAAAAGTGAGTGCAGTGAATACAAACCAAAGTGCTGTGAGTGCACAAACCAAGGCGCAGTGAGTGTAGAAATTGCAGAGAATGCAGGTATTGCAGTGAGGGCACGAATCAAACAAATCGCAGAGAGTGCAAAGGAAAAATTGCAGTGACTGCAGGAACCATACCTTATGATGTGGTTAACAACATGTGAGATGTTAAATGTTCCTATGATTTGATCAATGAAAGTTGTGTGAGACAAATGCAAGTGAAGATGTGTGAGACAACTACAAGTGGAGTCATGTGAGACGACTACACAAAGACCAAGGTTATGTGAGACGACCAACACGAAGAACAAGTGGAATTGTGTGATACTACTACACAAAGATTAAAGAAGATTGTGAGAATGATAGTTGCGAGAACTTAAGAACAATGAAGACTCGACACCCAAAGGCTACATGGGAGATGACTACTTGGCGTTCAAGACCTATTACAACATGATCGAGATTAAGGGGGAGAATGATGGATTAATCCCGACATGTTTAAAATAAATAAAATTAGGTTATACTAAAACTTATATTAAATGTATTATTACTGTATTTAAAGGTTGTAACACCACCCTATGGACGCCGGCGACTACCGCCGTCAACCACCGTCAACACAACCGCCGACGGCGTTAGTAACCGCCGACCGGCCGGAAACCACTGAAATAACCGCCATATCGAAAATCTATATATAGGCATGCAATGTATAGGATACGATAGAGCGATTCTCAAGATGATAGAGTGATTCTCAACAATAGCAGAGCGGTTCTCATATAGAAGAGAGTGATTCTCGAATAAGAACAACAGTGAGTGTGTGAGTGATTCATTGTATAAACTTGTATGTGATTTACACAAGAAATAAAGAAAGTATTTTGGTGAATCTTGTGTGATTGTGTTTTTCGATCCAACAGAGTTCAAACGATTTAGTTGAAATGTGTTCCTCCTAAAAGTTAATATCTTGATCTGGCGATTAACGCATAAATGGTTATGAACTACATATAACCTATTGAAGATAAATATTTTTGTTTTAAACCCCTTATGTGGCTCCCCTCCAAGAGTCAGAGGATCATCTTTTTTTGGCCTGTCCTTTGGTTGTTCTCTTCTTCAAAGAAATTGGTGCATGTTGTCATGATGCAATTGGAAGCATTTAAAGTTGTGGTGTTTTCCCTTTTGTTGGTTGTGGTCATATCGAAATGATAGAATATTTAATTCCAAGTCGGTGTCGTTTCTGAGTTTGTGTTTTTATATGCAATGTTTATCTCTTTTTGGTTAAATGCGTAGGGTAATCTTGATAGGAAGCGTGTGGTATAATTGGCATTGTAATCCTCGAAAAGAGTCTTCTTTGTGATTTTCTTGGGTGAGAGGGAGCCAAAACGTCTTTAGTGGCAGAACTTAGACTCTTACTCAGTAAATGGCATATAGTTTGTAGTGTTGGCATTGTAATCCTCGAAAAGAGTCTTCTTTGTTATTTTCTTTTGTTCTGTTTTTATTTTCTCTAGCTCCTTGTTAAAGTTTTTCATTAATAAAATTTATCTTCTACTATTTAAGAAAAAAAATAGGAGTCCAAAAGCATACATTTGTGAATGCCATGCAATATTGATTTGAAGCTCCCAATTTTCACCCTTGAGAATATAAGAGAATATGCCAACACAATATTCAACATTTGCCTCACATAACTTTAAAGCTACATTAAGGTTGAAGGCAACCATCCTATGGCCTCCTGCTTGACGAGTTATATACAATAATTACCTCTATTAGGCACAAGAAAGCTATATGTAAATAGACAATAAAAATAAAGATCACACATCGGATTAATTCAATCGTGTAACTTCACACCTAATTGAAACAACACCATCCTAGAGTATGAAACTACCAATTAAAGTACCTGTGTGTGCATAAAACAATGTCTAGCTTATACCGACTAAACAAGTAGTACAACCCACCCTTAAGATAGATCAGTAGCTTCCCAGCTATAACAACAACAACAACGATACCCAAAATCCTGCTGCAGCGGGGTATGAGGGAGGTGGGATGTAGACAATCATACCTCTACCCATAGGTAGAGAGATTGCTTCCTGAAAAGTACCTCCGGCCATGAAAAGACAGAAAACAAAAAGGGCATAAGGATAAAATTAAAATAATAAATAAAAAATAAAAATAAAATAAAATAAAAAAATAGAAAATAAAATATAGAAAAATAAAATTAAAATAAATAAATAAATAAAAATTAAATAAATAAAAAATAGAAAATAGAAATAAAAAATAAAAAATAAAAAATAAAAAAATAAAAGATAAAAAAACAAAGATAAAAGTAAAAAAAGCCCTAGCAAGTGGGACACAACTAACCCCCAAAACCAAAAACCCTAAGTCCCTAAGTGTCAATCCTCTTCTACCTAATCCTGGATCCTAATCTTCCTTCTCCAAGAAGGCCTATCTGAGATCATGTCCACAGAGAGAGATAGCTCCTGCATATCCGCTCTAACTCTATCTTCCCACCTCATAAAGGGCGACCACGCCTCCTAGTGCCGTCCACTGTAATCGATTCTGCTTTTCTAACTGGTGCTGTTGGAAGCCTCCTTTTAACGTGACCGAACCACCTCAGTTTCCCTTCTCTTAACTTGTAGGCAATAGAAGTCACTTTTAATTCGTTTCTAAAAACGCCAACAGGAATTTTATCTAGCAACGTTTTCCCACACATCCATCTAAGCATCCTCATCTCTGCCACTTCTAACTTCTCCGCTTGCGCCTTTTTCAAGGGCCAACATTCTGATCCATATAACATGGCAGGTCTAACAGCTAGTCTGTAGAATTTCCCTTTCAGCCTAAGCGGTACTTTCTTGTCGCATAGCACTCCTGATACCGCTCTCCATTTCCTCCACCCCGCCTAGATACGGTTCGAAACATCCTCATCTATCCTCCCTGTTCTGTGTAAAATGGATCCTAAATACCTGAACGACTCCTGAGGTCTCAGAGCATGTTCCCCTATGCAGATCTCTTGGCCCTCATCGATATCGGTCTTGCTAAAATGGCAAAAAAGATACTCGGTCTTACTTCTACTTATCCTAAGTCCTGCGTCCTCTAACGCAACTCTCCACTGTTCTAATCTTCTGTTTAGCTCCTCTTTCATATCTGCAACCAAGACGATGTCATCTGCGAAAATCATACACCATGGGATGTTTCCTTGAATCCCTCTCGTTAGCTGGTCGATAATGATTGCAAAGATGAAAGGACTAAGAGCAGACCCTTGGTGGAGGCCGCGTAAAACCTTAAAGTACTCACTATCTCCTACCGAAGTGCTGACACAAGATGAAGCACCCTCATACATGTCTTTCAAGACCCTAATATATCTCCCCGGGACGTTTTGGTCGTTTAAAGTCCTCCAAATTAGCTCCCTAGGAACACTATCATAAGCTTTCTCACCCATCTAAGAACACCATATGCAAATCACTTTGTCTTTCCTTATGCTTTTCCATAAGGCTTCTAATCAAGTGAACTGCTTCTATCGACGACCTCCCCAGCATAAACCCGAATTGATGTTCCGATACTTTTGTTTCCCGTCGCAACCTATTTTCTATCACCCTCTCCCACAGCTTCATAGTATGGCTATGAAATTTAATACCACGGTAATTTCCAAAAATAAGGGCGTCTCCCTTGTTCTTAAAAATTAGAATAACCACACTCCTTCTCCATTCATCTGGCATCTTAGCAGTTTGAAAAATCAGGTTAAAAAAGTTCGTCAGCCAGTAAATGCCTGGCTCTCCCAGACACCTCCACACCTCAATAGGTATTTGATCAGGTCCTGCTGCTTTTCCACTCCCCATCTTGCGAAGAGCACTTCTAACTTCACCTTGAGAGATCCTAGTGCAATAACAGTCGTTATGAACGCTAAAGCCCTCCTAAAGGCTCTCTCAACTATCCCTCCTATCTGCTCCTGGCACCTGGTTAAAGAGAAGTTGAAAGTAATCGCCCCATCTGCGTCTAATATCTCTATCCTTAGAAATTGCACACCCTCTATCATCCTTAATACATTTGATGCTTCCTAAATCTCTATTTCTCCTCTCTCTGGCTTTAGCTAGCTTGAAATTTTCATTTTTCCCTTCCTTAGAATCTAATCTATTGTAAAAGTCTACAAACGCTCTTTCTTTAGCATGGGCTATAGCTTTCTTCGTTTCTCTCTTAGCTTCTTTATAGATAGTCAAAGCTCCCAAACTATCTTCCTCTCCACCTTCCCTAGCTAAGACTAACTCCTTATAGCACGCTTGTTTTCTTTTAACCTTGAGCTGGACCTCATTGTTAAACCACCACGATTTCCTATGAACACGGGCCTTACCTGAAGTGTAGCCTAAGGTATCTTTTGCTACCTCTCTAATAGTCTGAGCCACGCGGTTCCAAGCCGCATTTGCATCTTTCGGCCGGTTTGTACTAAGCTCTTCAACGACTCTCTTTCTAAAGTCTTCTTTTCCCGCTCCCCTAATATTTCTCCAAAGAATTCTAGGTTTACCCTCTATTCTGGCTCCTAGGACTCCATTTCTGAACAGGATGTCTACACTAATAAACGATGTTGCGAATGTCCAGACTCGCGTGGGAGGACCTTACAGTCTTTGCAATTTCTAAGATCCCTCTTACGTGCCAGAATGTAGTCGATTTGCGTGCTACGTCCTCCACTGCTATAGGTGATCAAATGGGTTTCCCTTTTCTTGAAGAAAGAGTTTGGGGGAGCTTACAGAATGTAGTCGATTTGAGGACCTTACAGTCTTTGCAATATCTAAGATCCTTCTTACGTGCCAGAATGTAGTCGATTTGCGGCTACGTCCTCCACAGCCAGAATGTAGTAGCTTCCTAGCCCCGTGACATAAACCACCCAATCTCGCAGATGATGTGATTCAACACCAATTCTTTACCATAGGTGAGTGGGGAAGATAAAATTACTCCATGGGACACGGAGAAATGCATCAACTATAAATAATTTTTCTTTGGGGGAGGGAGAAAAATATCATTTTGGACCATGTGATCAATACTTGATTATTCATTATTATTGTAATTAAATGTACTACAAAATCTTTTTCTGTTGTAAAATAAATATATCGAACCACGTACAAATGAAATACAAATAAGTAATAGAAAACGAGAACACCAAGATTAAACGTGAAAAAACCCTTTACGAGAAAAAACTACGAGCGCAAACGATGATATCACTATATGAGAAAAATATGAGGAGGGTTACAAGAAAGCGGGTAATCAAAACATAACTTAAATCCGCTAATAACAAAGATAAGCTAACAAGCTAGAAACTTGGTTAATACCATATGACGACGGCATAGAAAAGAAAACCAAGTAATAAATCAATCTCTCTCATGGTGTATAACTCACACCATAAACTCACGGCTACAAAAGAATATATATATATATATATATATATATATATATATATATATATATATATATATATATATATATATATATATATATATGTATGTTACGTAGAATATATATGGATATATATCACTACATTTGAAATTTAGATAACTCTAGATTGGATAAATATTATCCAATCTTAAAGTTAAAAACTACGGCACACACACATAATATATATATATATAACCCTAATATTAATTAGAGTCCAAATTCAATTCTTGTGAAATAAAATAGATGCCAAATTTGGATCATATTCAACAATCTCCACCTTGAAACGAATATGCACTTGTAGCTAATAAGAAGATAAACTTTCATTGAACTCCTTATTATAAAAATCATCGTGTGCCAACAATCCTTTGAAATCAGATTGTCATATTAACCAAGCATGAGTAAAGCTCAAACTTAGTTGCTTGAAAAGTGATTAGAACATCGCCATAAAAGTTTTCTTCGGCAAAACAAGAAGCATCCAACTCGATCAAAGTTGCAATTGAATACTTTAGAACTCCATTTTTATCAGCATACTTGTACTCTTTAAGATCAATAGTACAAAAGAAAAAAAATTTCTTATTAAACATAAAACATGTCTAAATTCTGACAACGGTCGTGTAACACCATCGTAAAACTTGATCTGGATTGACTCAACTCCAGCAATTTCATATGATGAATTATCTCCGATCAACATGGAGCCTTCTTTTAAAACGTCTTGTAAAATATTATTAGATAAATGGAGATGGATATAAGAGAGAGCTTTACAATCTTTTCTTTCTTTCTCCCCATCAGACAAAGCCGTAGGCATAAATAGTGCATAATCAAGATCAAATAGAGTCAATATTGCCCGCACCTTCAATTCCCATAAACAAAATCTTATATCCCGGTCAAGCAGTGAAAGAACGTATCTCAAAGTAACCATGTCGATATAAAACCCCAATAAATTGAAAAAGGATAATCAGGAAACTACGTGGCTCTGTTACCACTTGTTGTAAAATAAATATATCGAACCACGTACAAACGAAATACGAATAAGTAATAGAAAACGAGAACACCAAGATTTAACGTGGAAAAACCCTTTATGGGAAAAAACCACGGGCACAAACGATTATATCACTATATGAGAAAAAAAATGAGGAGGGTTACAAGAAAACGGATAATCAAAACATAACTTAAACCTTCAAATAACAAAGAAAAGCTAACAAGCTAGAAACTTGGTTAATGCCGTATGACTACGGCATAGAAAAAAAAACCAATAAATCAAATCTCTCTCATGGTGTATAACTCACACCATAAACTCACGGCTACAAAAGAATATATATATGTATGTTACGTAGAAGATATATATGGATATATATCACTACATTTGAAATTTAGATAACTCTAGATTGGATAAATGTTATTCAATCTTAAGTTAAAATCTACGGCACACACACATAATTATATATATATATATATATATATATATATATATATATATATATATATATATATATATATATATATATAGGGGATGGTTCAAACGAAAACCGTTTTTCGTACGAGAACTGCGAGAACCAATTATAGCCATTGATCAAAGATATGGAGGGTTGAGATTAAAAAATTGTTAATGGATAACCTTAAACTTATCAAACTTATCCTTAATTAATTAAAGATAAGTTTCGACAATTTTACATTACCCCCATATTTTTGAAACTAATAAATACATCAAACGGAAAATTGTTAAATTACGAAAATTATACCAAATTAACGAGAAAATTATGCTTTTTAATTTGAGACCGGTCTTGATATATTTTTTCAAAATTTTTTTTTGTTTGTTGGGTTTTTTTTTGTACAGCTCAAAATTTGCACTAGTGCAAATTTTACTGGGTTTTTTTTCTGTACAACTCGAAATTTGCACTAGTGCAAATTTTGCACAAGTGCAATTTTTGCACATATTTACCTAGTTTTTTTCAACACAGGTGTAGATATGCACTTGTGCAAAATTTGCACTTGTGCAAAATTTGCACTAGTGCAAATTTCGAGCTATACTGAAAAAAACCCCAACAATCATGAATTTTTTTTTCCAAAAAAATATAGCAAGATCGGTATTATATATAGCCATTGTTAACGAGAAAATTATACTATTTAATTTGAGACTGATCTTGCTATATTTATTCAAAACTTTTTTTATGTGTTTGCTGGGTTTTTTTTTTTTCACTACAGCTCAACATTTGCACATGTGCAAATGTTTTTGCACAAGTGCAAATATTTTTGCACATGTGTAAATATTTTTTTCACTATGTATATATATTTTTGCACAAGTGCAAATATACAAATATTTTTTTTGCACAAGTGCAAATATTTGCACAAATACAAATATTTGCATATGTGCAAATATTTTTTTCTAAATACTATTTAAATAAAATAACTAAATAATATTTGTTAATCCGATTTAATTTGCAAATCGAAAGCTAACATAGCAAACAAATAAAGTTTCATAAACTTTGAAAACGTCAACCGGAAAAAAAAACTCAAATAATTATAGATAAAAACATAAAGGCATCCGTAATTTACAGAATGATAAATGAATATTAAATTCAAACTATTCTTTTTTCTTTTATTTTTGATGGAAGATTTTCATCACTCAACTGGGAAAAGCATAAATTTGATAATATACCATGCGCACTTTGTGGACATCATAGATCTGACCTAGCATCACCATAAGAAGACTCTTTGCAGTTGTAAGCGTTCAACTCATCGGAGTTCCAGATCTTGTATTTGACATGGTGGTTGCCAGAAATACAGAAAAAAGTACAGTGTTAGTCGCCGAAAATGATTGTGACCTATAGTTGTCGGCGGTAGCGGGTGATGGCCGCCACTGCATTCAGATCTGAGGAGTAAATTATGATCGGAAAACTTTGGATTCCACGGGTGTTGACGGCAAAGAGGAGGTTATCTAGAACACTTTGGTAGGAAGTGAGACGATGCCGGTGATTTGAAGGCTTGAGCAGATGTGTGAGCGATTTTGGAATTTGGATCTCAAGAGGGGAAATATGAAAGTGACGGTGGGTGATGGTGAAGTGGGTTTTGTGTGCAAGTGGGTGTTGTTACGAAGAAGATCATTATCTTTAAGAACATCAATGGTGATTATCTGTGATTCTTGGCTACAAGATTGAACCAGAAAAAGAACATAGAGGATTAAAAAATTTATAAGCAGAGCAAGGAATGATTGATTGTGATTGGAAAAATGTGAAACAGTACCTGGATTTGGTGTTCATGATGGAGATGGAGTCTTGATTTTGCAACTGCAGGGATGGAGTGTTGATTAGATACCAAGAGTATCAAAATGCGGTATGATAAATAAAAAGATAAGAGTGTGATTGATGGTGCAGGGGAGCTTCAAGTTTATCTCTAGGATAGTACAAAGAGGCTCTCAGATGCAATCGTAGGGTAGGCTGTAGAAGACAAATAAATTATATGGACTACTTTGCCCTTTGTATTTAAAATTAAATAAAAAAGACATGGAATTAAATGATTGGTCCATATTAGTTCTCGCAGTTATCGTACGAAGAACGGTTCTCGTTTGAACCGCAACCTATATATATATATATATATATATATATATATATATATATATATATATATATATATATATATATATATATAATCCTAATATTAATTAGAGTCCAAATTCAATTCTTGTGAAATAAAATAGATGCCAAATTCGGATCATATTCAACATTTTCAAGTATATAAAATAGAAATGTTACTATGAAATTACAAATGATGATAAAATATCCAAATTATGTGGATAATATTTGTGAAACTGGCTATGAGTGGAAGGAGAAGTGGAAATTAATCGACATCACGTATTGGTAGCACATGATTCATATACAAGCCATGGGAAGATGACTTAGCGTGATCAACCGGTGTGAGCATCATGATGAGTTGTGTATTTTTCTTTCTTTATTATTTTGTTTTTGATGTGATTGAGTACAGATCAGTGTAATGTGTGCGTGCATGTGCATGATTATGACTGTAAAAAGAAAAACTTGAAGTGACATGATATGATGGTATAAAGAGACATCATCCCCTAGTATTAAAGTTTTTCGATTAAGATCCTAGCTGTAATGTTTGATAAAATATGATTCATTATGTTCTCTCGTAAATATGAGTGTAACACCTACAAAAAGACAAATTCATGAATTAAAATATGGAACTAATTATTATATTTATGAAAAAAACATAACAGATCATATTTGACAATAACATGAAAAAATATGAATTCAAAGCTTCTATGTAGTAGCAATTTGTATTTACAAATATAAAAAAGTAGAAAGCTCCTTAATTCCGGTATGAGTATGATCCTAAAAGGTCTCGTTTGAAATGAAAGCATATCTCAATCAACTAGGAAATAAATAAAGATAAAAACACATCATTGTATTTAGGAGAAATGAAAGTAGATTACCGTACGATGAAAGTAAATTTTATTTTCTACATTTAACCAACTAGTAATTACATAAAATACTATTACAACTACGATCGCATGACAACATAATTTATTTAAACAAGAAGTAACGACCACCCTTTTGCTTCATTGACGAAAACTTTCATTGAAATTCGAGAATTTTGAGGATGATCTACCATAAGTTAGCATTGATAGTTCCTGTTCATAGATCACGGGTGTGATACTAGATTGAACCATAGAGGGAATGTGTGACGTTCGAATGGCTTCTAACTCCATAGCCACTTCTTTCATAGTTGGCCTATTCTTTCCACTCATATTCAAGCATCGCATTGCTAGGTTAGCGAATGCCAAAAGTTCATCCCTAGTACCATCTTTAATCACAATTGCATAAAAAATGGACATAACATGTCCTTCTTCCATAGCAGTCATAAAGTAGGTTACTAAACTTATATTTTCACCAAATTGAGTCAAAGAAATTGGCCTTTCTCCTGTTAAGAGTTCAACCAATACAACACCGAAACTATAAACATCACTCTTCTCAGTAAACTGGCTAGACTGAAAGTACTCTGGATCTAGATAGCCAAAAGTACCTTTGACTAGGGTAGTCAAATGAGTTTGTTCCATTGATATGAATCTTGAAGTCCCAAAGTCGGAAATTTTGGCCCTGTGTTTATCATCCAAAAGTATATTAGTGGTTTTGATGTCCCTATGATATATTGGAAAAGAAGCTGTTGAATGCAAGTAAGTAATTGCTCCAGCAATCTCTGTAGCTATTTGACATCTCATGTTCAGAGAAATTGGGGACTCATCAATCTTGTTGTGGAGACGATCATACAACGTACCATTTGGAATGAATTTAGAAACTAGAAGAGGAACTTCCGTCTCTAAGCAACATCCCAATAGTTTGACCACATTCCTATGGTTGACTTGTGAAAGAATGACCACCTCATTGATAAATTGTTGTAACTGGCTTTCATCGACTAATTTTGATTTCTTAATTGCCACAATCCTTCCATCCACTAACATTCCTTTATAAACAGTACCTTGGCCACCTCGACCTAGAATTCTGTTCTCATTGAAGATATTCGTGGCCTTCTGTAACTCACGTGATGTGAAAAGTATGGTTCTATCAACTAAATATGAGTGAGCTTCTTCTTGTTGTTTTAAAAGTAAACCACCATTACGTTTAAAAAACCTTTTTTGTCGTCTCCTTTCTTTTGTTTTGTTGATGAACTTGTACAACGCGTAGCTGGTTGCCACAAGAAAAAGTACACCCATACTTATGCTAACACCTGATTGATGGTACAAAAATAGAAACTTAGTATTTATATATCTTGCCTAAACTTGTAACGCTAGTCAACATCTCATGCTGATCAAAGGATATAAAATGTATGGTTGTTCATGGATGGTTAACCGACAACCGGTTAACGGATACATTCGGTTTGTTAATGTTAGTGCATGTATGTAAATCCATAGTTCTGGTCAATCAGATATGTAATTACCTACTTAGAATAATAATACAAAGAAGTTTTGACATCTGATTTACATGTTTATTCATTCTAAGTGTTTACTTATGTTTATCTTAAGCTTACAAGTACTTAAACATGTGTTGATGTGTGTTTGGAAGGTTAAGTATAAAGTATATTTCATCACGTGCGTGATGAAGCTCACTACGTACGTAGTGGAGCTCACTACGTGCGTAGTGAGACTGGATAATTATAATTAACTAATTACTATTAAAATTGTCTAGTACGTACGTATATACATACACTACGTGCGCAGTGCACTGAATCACGTGCGTAGTGGAAGTTAATTACGGCAGAGGCATGTTTAACTTAAATACCACATTTTTGTACGTATAAATAGCTTTAACCGCATAAGTTCAAGGGGAAGCCTTCGTAATCCTTCGAAACCGTACGGAAAGCCTACATTAACGTCAACTAAGTGTTGATTTCGCGTCCAAGGGCAGCCTTAAGCATTCTGTGTGAGTTCTTAGTGATTTTCTTAGCAATCTCTGTGTGTTCTTCGTGATTACTGTGTGACGGACACCTAAGCAGATCTTTGAATCCTTAGGAGGTTTGGGAAATAGATATTCCGCACTATTTCTCATCCTAGATCAGTCCTAGCATTAGGGTGTTAGTTTAGAACCCCCCGCGGTCCTACAAAGTGGTATCAGAGCCTGGTGCTTTGATTGATCCTTTTTTCCTTAGGTTTCGTGATCTAGGTGTCGTTTTGGTCTTTCAGGATTGTTAGTTTTGTCGTTTTCTCGGTATTTTATCGTACGTTTAGTCGAAATAAGGTTGTTTTTGCGTTAAAAGGTTTGTGTTTTTACGTAAATTAGTTCCTAATCGTTGAAGTTTACACGTGCGTAGTGTCTTGCATTACGTACGTATAGCTCAGCAGTCCGTGCGTAGTCTGTCCTTCGTGTTCTAGAATTTTCCATAGCCCGTGTTCTGTCCATGTGTGGTGCGTCTTCATCACGTGCGTAGTGACCTCCACTCCGCACGTATTGATTCTTAGTGTTAAATCTTTTCTTGCAAAACAAGTTATTCACTACGTACGTATTGAATTCATTTCATGCGTACTAGGTCTCTCGTCCGTACGTACCTGAGTCTGTGTGGAAGTTTTTCATTCCGTGCGTAGTACATTCCACTACGTGCGTAGTGTTTTCACTCCATACGTGTTATCCTCACTTCGTGCGTAGTGCTTGAGTTTGTTTTAGGTCTTATTCATAATGTCTGACATGAGTGCAATGGCTGCCAAACAAACCATAACTGTTTTAAGTAATCTAATAATGGATAATGAACAAGGAGGAATTAACAAAGTACCTCGACTCTTAACCATGGAAGACTACCCATTCTGGAAATCACGTTTTGAGATTTTTGTTGATGGGATTGATCCGCGACTGCACAAGGCTATATCTGCTGATTATTTAATTCCTAAGGGTGAAGGGAATATCGAAGTTCCTTATGACATGATGAGTGACGTTCAGAGGAAAGCATACGATGCTGAAAAGAAAGCTTATTCTTACCTGATTCAAGCCATTCCAAATGAGATCTTTCATCAGTTCAGACGGTATAGAACTTCACATTCTTTGTGGAATGCGCTACAAAAGAGGAACGAGGGGAATGCATCTCTGAAAGAACTCAAAGCTTCTCAACTGAGAAAAGAGTTTGACCACTTCACTTCATACGTAAATGAAAAGCTTCCAGATCTGATCAACAGATACAACCATCTTCTCAGTGAACTGGATAGTCTGGGAGTGCAGATTTCTGAAAAACAACAAGTGGAGACCTTGTCCAAGGCACTACCCAAGAGCTGGAGGCCATTTATTATGATTCTGAAGAATGGTGAAGGTTTTGAGGGAATGGATCTAAATGACTTTATCACTAAGTTGAAAGAGCACGAACAGGAGGAGCAAAATCTAGACAGATTGAGCAGCTATGTTCAAAATCCTTCATTATAATGTACTGGATCCATTGCTTCTCCAGTCACTTCATCAAATGCTCCGTTGCAGACAGCTTTTACTTCAAACGTCTGCTCTTCAAGCAAGTCTGCTCCTGAAACCACAAGTGGACCACCATATTCGGCTCCTTCAAGCAAAACGTCTATGCCATCATTAAACACAGAACATTTCAAGCATGGCAGCACTGAAGAAATAAAGGAGCATATGGGGATGCTTAGTGCTTTGGTCTCTTCCTACGATGATCTGCTGAAGGGTAAAATTGGAAATGTATATCTAACCCAGGAAGATTATGACCAGATAGACAATGATGAGATGGAAAGGCAGGACATTCTATGGTCCTATGCTAATCTGGTAAGGAGAGCCAAGGCATTAGTAAAGAGAACTGGGATAGAGCTGACGGCAACCAAAGATACAAAGTTAGGATTTGATAAATCAGCTGTTACATGCTACAACTGTGGTGAAAAGGGTCACTTTGCGAGAGAGTGTGACAAACCAAAGAACTCGGGACCTAAGTACCCTTTCCGTACATCCCATAAGAAACAGAAGCATCTCCTGAAAGTTCAACCAAGGCAATGGCGGTTGTCCAAAAGGATGAGGGGATTGACTGGTCTGTGCATTTTAAAGATGATGATGCTTTTGAGGTTGCAGAGACCAACTTGGCCAGTGTTCAAGAACTGAATGATGAGTCACAATCTGAAGCAGATAGTGTTCAGGAGGCTGATGATGAATTTTTTGCTAGTAAGGAAGACTCAGTAATGCCTGCTGACAAACCAGCTTCAGTGCCAGCTGCCGAACCAACGCCAGTGACTGTTCAATCTCAATCTGAAGATCCTAAGGCGTGCATGACTGGACAAGCTGACTCAAAGGTAAGTAACATTTCTGGCCTTCCCTGTGCTTCGTGCAATGATTATGTACAAAACATAGTATCTCTGAAATCTCAAGTCGCTGAGCTTACCTCTAAACTGCATGAGAACACACTTATTAAAGGAAGAGAAAAGACTTTAAAAGACAAAATTGAAAGTCAAAATAGGCAGATTAGAGAACTAGAGGCAGCTTTGTTAAATAAGCAGGATGTTATAGCTTTTTACATCAATCAAATAGACACTCTGAAACGGGATCTTGCTAGCTCTAAGGTAGATTATGAAACTCTAAACCAGAAACTTAAAAGTTATTCAACTTCGTCTTACCTATTTGAGCACATAATCGACCGAAGACCTCAAGGTTCCGATTTAGAAAAGGACAAAAAGCAGTATACTAAATGTCCACCACCAGTGTTAAATCAACTGGTGAAAACAGATGTCTTCTCTGAAGCTGACTCACTTCCTCCTAAGGTTTATGAATCTTCTGCTTCAACCTCAAAACCTGATTTAAAAATGAAGGGGGTAGTTAGTGAGCCTCAGATGAAAGAGGTTAAACAAGAAGAAATGTCTGAACCTGGAATGAGAAAACTTTTAGGCAATTCCACTGGACAAGGCACTCTAATGCAAAATGTCCAAGCAGCACTCAGAACAATAGGGAAGGAGGGTGCAAAGTCTCCTGCAACCCGTCCTTATGAGGAAGTTAAAATCCTACCCAAACAACGTGGTCTAGGAGTTGAGCCAAAATGTCCAGTTGATCAGAAAGTGCCACATAATTCTGCAAAACACCAGTCAAACAGGATTTGCTATGTAAGTAGGAGACCTGGTCACCTCAGTTATGAGTGTGATCAGCAACAACAGAGCTGCAATGGGAAAGTTGATTCTTTTTCTGAAAATTTTCAAAGGAACAAAATGTTTAATCAAAATAATCAAAGATCAACTCAACCTATTCAGATCAAGAGGACTGTTGGGGAAACATTTGTGAAACCCAAAAGTCCCGATGTCTGTAAAAAGGGGAAAGAACCACTTCATAAGGTGATTAATGCTTCTAATGTTTATCACAAGGCTTCTCCCCGTCAAGACTTAAAATGGACCAATAAACCCGAATCTAAAATGTCAAATAGTTCAGATACCAATGCAGACTTCAAAGCTACTGGTATTTGGATTAACATGCCAATTGTTGGAGAAGATGGGAAACCCATGACCATTCGGGCTTGGGTTCCTAATGCTAACTAATTATTTACTTTTTGTGCAGGGTGCCATCAGATACCAAGGCAGACCTGTATACTAAGGCATTTGACAAACCCAGGTTTTTGTTCTTAGTGAATGAAAACGGGATGAAAACCAAGTGTGAGGTCGTCTCTGATGATGCAACTTAATGTCTTTCTCGTATATGTGCCTGTGTGTCTATTTTCTGTGTGTTTATTTTCTGTGTCTGTGTGTCTCTGTTCTTGGTTTTTATTTCTTTTCGTATTTTAGGGGGAGATAGGTGCAACATAGAAAATACAAAAAAAAATCAGAAAAACATAGAAAATACAAAAAAAAAAATCAGAAAAACATAGAAAATACAAAAAAATCAGAAAAACATAGAAAATACAAAAAAATCAGAAAAACAATAATGAGAAGTTGATCCAACTCAAATGGAAAATGATGGTACACTGGCTTTCAATACAAAGTATGTCTAGTAAAATTAGGACTGAAGGCATGCACATATTCTTGAGAAAACTGTCTGAAAATTTGAGTCAAATCAGATAAGAAACAGATGGTGTGTAAGACATATGATGAGAGTCTAGGCTGATAAGTGGTTGTGCATGTGGAAATCCATCAAAGATTCAAACTATCGAGACATTCCAAGTCTACAAGTCAATAACAGTTGAGACTAACTTAGTCTGGTGCACACACCTGTTACCATGCCAAATGTGTTAGATGACAATGAGCAAAATGTAAAAAGAGGGTGAAAAATTGACCCCAATCTGAGATGTCAAAAGAAATAGATACATTGATCTATTAGTGTTGAATTGTCAAAGAGCATAAAATGCAATGACAAAAGCTCAACAGAAATTATCAAAAGAGTTGAAAAATTGACCTCCATGTCAAAGAGCATAAAATGCAGTGACAAAAGCTCAACAAAAATTATCAAAAGAGGTGAAAAATTGACCTCCATGTCAAAGAGCATAAAATGCGTTGACAAAATCACAAAGCACATAAGCATGGTGGTTGGGTACTCAAGTTGTGCAACCGACTGAGTGAATCAAAACACTGTGAGATTTTGAAAGAGATAGTCTTAACCATGTACCCAGTCTAGATAATCAGAAAATGTTGAAATCAAATCTGTCATTATCTGAGGAAAGTTAGATTGACAGACAGAAATTGAGGGAGTATGTTTGTGCCTAAGGTTCTGAAATGAATGATAACTAAGTATAGATGTGCTGGTACTGACTCCATCTTGGAACCTTCTCACAAAAAGATTTAATTTCAGTAATTTAATTTTTGCAAATCTCTTTAGTGTTTTCATTTCTGTCTCTTAGTTTTTAGGATTTAATTTGTTAACAGTCTGCTTTCTGTTTCTTTTATTCTGAAAAATACAAAAAGATTTTTGGTGTATTCTAGTTTCTTTTAGTGTGTTTTTATGTTATTTTTTTTAGGTTTTCTCGTTTCGCTTTGATGTGTTTAGATGCTTATTAGTGGTCTTGAAGTTACTGATCGTTTATTGCTGAGTGCAGTACTAAAAGTATCAAGGTTCACATATGAGGATTTCATCACATGCGAAATGGAGTCGCTACGCACGATTTACAGCTCACCACGTACGTAGTGCAGGTAAGGTCCTACAAAATGGTATCTGATTTGACAGAACTAGGTCTTAGGGGGAGTTTGTTAGTGCATGTATGTAAATCCCTAGTTTTGGTCAATCAGATATGTAATTACCTACTTAGAATGATAATACAAAGAAGTTTTGACATCTGATTTAAATTTTATTCATTCTAAGTGTTTACTTATGTTTATCTTAAGCTTACAAGTACTTAATCATGTGTTGATGTGTGTTTGGAAGGTTAAGTATAAAGTCTATTTCATCACGTGCGTGATGAAGCTCACTACGTACGTAGTGGAGCTCATTACGTGGGTAGTGAGACTGGATAATTATAATTAACTAATTACTATTAAAATTGTCTAGTACGTACGTATATACATACATTACATGCGCAGTGCACTGCATCACGTGCGTAGTGGAAGTTAATTACGGCAGAGGCATGTTTAACTTAAATACCACATTTTTGTACGTATAAATAGCTTTAACCGCATAAGTTCAAGGGGAAGCCTTCGTAATCCTTCGAAACCGTACGGAAAACCTACATTAACGTCAACTAAGTGTTGATTTCGCGTCCAAGGGCAGCCTTAAGCATTCTGTGTGAGTTCTTAGTGATTTTCTTAGCAATCTCTGTGTGTTCTTCGTGATTACTGTGTGCCGGACACCTAAGCAGATCTTTGAATCCTTAGGAGGTTTGGGAAATAGATATTCCGCACTATTTCTCATCCTAGATCAGTCATAGCATTAGGGTGTTAGTTTAGAACCCCCCGCGGTCCTACAGTTAATATATTGAACCTAAACCAAAAATACCGGTTAACCGGTAATCGTTTAATTGGTTTTTTATGGTTTAGTAATTCGTTTAAACAATTAACCTATTTATAATAACATGCATTCTATGCAAGTATACGAATGATATGTAAATCAATTTTGCAACATCATCTGTAGATTAACTTCGAATTTTCACATCAAAATCATGATTAACGAAGTGGGAAAAGCTGGAAACTGGAAATGTATATATACGATTTGAATTTTCATCCTAGGGCTTAAATTATAGTTTCTAGGCCATTTCAAAGATCTTTACTTTTAAACCAAGTCAATGAACTAGTCAAACCAAGTTAATGAAATAGTAAAACAAACATAGAGGTTAACTCTCAAGTACACAACGTATTTTTATATATTATAGAGTGTGTCTATACATACACGCATATATTTGGTTTTCGGTTAAACTTTCATCACAAATCAAGAACCATAACCAAACATAAGTTTTTGAAAAAACTGGTCTG
This sequence comes from Pulicaria dysenterica, assembly GCA_947179395.2. Classification (NCBI taxonomy): domain Eukaryota; kingdom Viridiplantae; phylum Streptophyta; class Magnoliopsida; order Asterales; family Asteraceae; genus Pulicaria; species Pulicaria dysenterica. The sequence continues at coordinate 47,944,538 of OX359295.1, forward strand.
ATTAACATAAAAAGACGGTAAGGTTTGTCGGTTTTTCAGTTCAGTTTTTTCTGTCACACATATTTTAATCACCCCCAATAATAAAAATACATAATTACCTAATACAATACCGGACGATGATTTTCTTTCATGAGAATCACAACTGAACTTCAATTCTAAAAGTAAGCCTTCGACGTCATATATTCTTGTGTACGTACAAGAACCTCCACTATCACTACACATTTCACAGTCTTTTGTAAATTGATCAGATCGATCATCTGTAACAGAAATGTGCATGTTAGAAAAAGAAAAATGCACAAGTAAAATAAACATGTAAATACTAATTACATAATTACATACCAAAACATCCTCCGTCTCTAAGATAAGGGTTTCCTGCTTCTGAACTGTAATTTATTGTTGGATTAATCGTTTATTTAACGGGTCTCGGGTTGGTAGTATTTTGTCCGGTTAATTGTGGGACGTGAAGATAGCATGACTTGAATAATTCAAGTGCCAACTTCCATGATTATAGGAGATAGACTAAGACTTTTATGTCATTATGTGCATTCTACTGCATGTAGCCCACGATTTCCCTTCTTTTATTCCTTAATTCTAGGGGTAGTGGTAGATTTTTATATTATTTAAACTCATGTACTGCATTTGAAGTTGGTGTGAAGATATTAAAAATGTAGTTCCATTTGTGAGTTTTCTCTCGGCAGCACAGCTGCATTTTTCTTCTTCTTTTCTGTTTTTTATCTTCATGAGTTTAAGAGTGTTTGAGGTTTAGTATGCTCTTTGATATCCAACAATTGGTATCAGAGCTTTGCTCGTGAAAGGGAGGTATAAGCAACCTTTGATTAGTTGTTCCGTGGTGAAGAGACTAACCGGCCGGAATACGTGAAACGAACGGAAAGAATCCATCAAAGCAGGTGACTTTGGATTTGGTTCGTTGTGTAGGTGAAGAAGACGGTAGAAGCAGGTGGCTTTGTTTTCTTGGTCGGTGTAAAAGAGCTCTTGGAACGGGTGTGATCGGAAAAAGGTTGAAGCGACTAAAAGGGAGGATAACCGGAGATGGCGTGAAGACAAGCAGAAAAAATCAAAACGGGTAAGTTATTTGGTTTGGCTTGTTTGCAGGAAAAAGAAAACGGAAGAAGCAGGAGCTTTGTTTTCTTGACCGGTGGTAGATACCCGGAATGCTTACAGCAGAAGACGGAGTCGGTAAGGTGTTTCGAATTGATTGTTGACGTGGGGTAAACGGGGAGTACCGTTCAAGACCACGGGGGTGACACATGATGAACATTGGCAGTCCGTAGCTGTTAGTTGTGATCAAAGGTGATAGAATTAACACGGTGGTGTGAATGTTATGGTGTTGGAGTTCAAATCGGGAGACTTTGGATTTGACCGGGGAAGAGGTCGTGATGTTAATGAACGTGTCTAACGGGATGCCATGTTACGTGTGTACCGGTGTTGTAAGAAAAGAAAAAAAAATTAAAAGGAGTTGATCTAGTGACTTTGGACGTGACCATGGTGGATATTGGGTGTCCGGGAAAGGTCGTGGATATTGGGTGTCCGGGAAAGGTCGTCAGATGCTACTGTGAGACAAGAGTGTTAATAAACGATTAAGGGGGTGATTGTTGGATTAATCGTTTATATAACGGGTCTCGGGTTGGTAGTATTTTGTCCGGTTAATTGTGGGACGTGAAGATAGCATGACTTGAATAATTCAAGTGCCAACTTCCATGATTATAGGAGATAGACTAGGACTTTTATGTGCATGCTTTTGTTTGCTACTGCATGTAGTCCACGATTTCCCTTCTTTTATTCCATAATTCTAGGGGTAGTGGTAGATTTTTATATTATTTAAACTCATGTACTGCATTTGAAGTTGGTGTGAAGATATTAAAAATGTAGTTCCATTTGTGAGTTTTCTCTCGGCAGCACTGCTGCATTTTTCTTCTTCTTTTCTGTTTTTTATCTTCATGAGTTTAAGAGTGTGTGAGGTTTAGTATGCTCTTTGATATCCAACAATTTATGTGATTGCAATTCAAAGTATCCAATGCAGTACCATTATCAAGATCCACTCTAACTAAATTAGGCGAAGCCTGTCTACAACAAGTTACTTTTTCAAAGTCAGGTTTTAATAGAGTCCACAAAAGTGATATTGGAATAAAAGATTTATTATCAGAAAACCTTCCTTGATCGTATAAATTCTTATCTACCAAGAAGGCATAACCATAACCTTCATCTCTTTGATGTCTTTCCAACTGTGTGTGATCAACTGTGTACGACTTAAGATGATAAGGAATTGTTGTTTGGCAACAAGTGATGCCAAGGCAGCTGCTATTTTTTTCACTAACATTGTCATTGTGACAGTTTGTGGAACACCCAGTGATTGGCCTCCCATTAACCATCATAATGGCATTACCACACCCCACAACAACAAACTTGTTGTTAGTTTTGGAAAAGAGGAAGGGGCTCCCACCAAGATCAAGACTCGTCATTTGATTTCTATTGTTACAACTAGAGATGATTCGTGTGTTAACAGTGATCGTTTGATTTTTTAGATCAACACCTAAGAGTTCGAGGTCGTTGAATGCAGATAGGTATGGTGTGGAATAATTGCAATCAACTATGTACGAATCATTGATTGCACAATTCCTTCCAATTCCAAAAGGATATGGAATTCTCACATCCCCACACTTATCATTGCACCCTGTGATGGCGTACGTGGGAGGTGGTCTATCTGTTAATGGATAGAAGATATAAAAGCAAATAGTGAGTAAAACAACTTCATAAATATTTTTTTTTAAACATGCAAAGATTATGCTTAGTGATAGAGGTGGATAATGATTATAGAGGAACCCACCCAGAAATACACCCCAAGAGTCTACGTGGTGCATGCATATAATCCGACTTTTTGAACTTTGTTAGATTGTTTTTTCTACGTGGTCAACATACACCTTTACACGCACACACAAAAAAGCAACCACCGTGATGATGGTCTCTAAGGTATGAAGAAAAGTTGCATAAACACAAAAGTATGAAGAAAAACACGCTATTTAAACACATAAATCCAAAATATAGATGGAATTACATACCATAGCATCCATTTTCTAAATAAGGATTTTCTTCGCTATAATTTGGGTTGTCTAAGATTGAAATGTAGCATCTCCAAGAAAATGCAGTATCATTATCCAGATCCACACCGAGTGTCCGTCGAATTCCGCAACAACTTACTTGGTCGGAGACGTAGTCAAACTCAGAAAGTGTCCACATAAGTGATATTGGAATAGAGTTACTAACAGAAAACTTTCTTCCTTCATGGTCATATGAATTCTTATCCACCAAGAAGGCAGACCCACAACCTTCATCACTACCCTCTCTTTCCAACATCGTGAAATTCACCGTGTACGACTTAATATTATGAGAGATTGTTGTTTCACAACAAGTGATGCCAAGGCAGCTGCTATTTTCTTCACTGCCTGTGTTATTATTGTAGCAATCTGTGGAACACCCTGTGAGTACCGCACTGCCAGCATGGTCCATCATCAAAGCATGTCCACAACCCCGGAAAACAAATCTATTGTGTGATTTGGAAAACAAGAAGGGGCTGTTATCAAGATTGATACGCATGCTTTGAATGCTATTACTACAATGAGAGATGTTCGGCATGTTAACAATGACCGTTTGATTTTCCAAGTCAACACGCAAAACTTCGAGGTGTAGTGCAGATAGATATGGTATAGAGGAGTTGCAATCAACAATGTACCAATCGTTGATTGCACAATTGGCCCCAATTCCAAAAGGGAATGGAATTCTCACGCTCCCACATCTATCATTGCACCCTGCCTTTGCGTACTCAGGAACGGCTATTGATGTTGATGTTGATAAAAGTAAGATAAGTAAATGATAATAATGAAACAACTTCATTTTTGTGAAGAACATGCATTGATGATTGATATCGGAAGAAGGAAGTGTATATGTTTATATAGAAAGGCAGTCATGATCCGAGGAACCTACTGAGAAATTATAATATGCCCGTACAGCGGAGACCCCAAGAGTCTACGCCGCGCATTATAATTCGAAAGTTTTGAATTTTTTCTACTTGAAGATGACGGTGGTGCGTAGTTATATGGAGGTAGACGTAGAACACCCTATTTTATTTAATCACTTTTACAATGATACCATTAATACTCTTTATTTCTCTTTTTTTTTTATTGTCCGCCTTTGTGTCCAGTGCCAATATTTGTTACCAAGACGTACCACACCATTTATTTTGTTTCCTATGATAATGATATATTTTAGGTTTTGTGTTCTAAGAAGTTCTAACTGTTTATTTTGTTTGAGTTTGCTTGAACATTTTAACACGTTTATTTATTAATTAATAACAAGAATTATTGTTGGAAATGTAAAGTTACAAACAAATCTTGGCAGGAAAAAATATGTATATTATGAAAAGAAAGAGAAAAATGAAGGGGAAATAAACAAAAGATCTTTGTTGATATTCACAGTACAACAGATAAAGTTGCAAACAAATCTTGGCAGGAAAACTATGTATATTATGAAAAGAAAGACAGAAATGAAGTTGAAATAAACAAAAGATCTTTGTAGATATTCACAGTACAACAGGAACTTTCCTTACAACTTCAAATAAATAAATGTACCTATCTATATAATAAAATCACCTTATACCTCCCAAGTGTTTGTTAAATAGTAAAAAATATTCCACTTTTTTAGAATTACTTATATCTTAAATAATATTTCTTTCTTTTTGAAAGATTAGTTTAGTTTTAAATTATACTTTATAAATGACATTCTCATGTATGTACGTAAATGTGTATCAAGCTTTGTGTCATTACGATATACCATGAGACACTTTATATGTATGTAATTTATATATTTATCCAACCGTAAAATGCGTCCATGTGAACCGTCGTTAATTCGCGAGGCTTGATTTTCCCGAAATAGCCCTCGCTAATGCATTATTAGTGAGCCATCAATGAGTCAATATATAATGAAGCATTAATGAGCCACCAAAAAATCTTAGCCATTGATTAAAATTTAATCAAGATCTAAGATTGGTTCTCATACAAAAAATAGTTATCGTTTGAACCCTCCCCTATATATATATATATATATATATATATATATATATATATATATATATATATATATATATATATATATATATATATATATATATATATATATATATATAGGGTGTGTTTAAACAAAGAACTTTATTTAAACATAGAACCTAAAAAACCTCCCTGGTGATGACACGTGGCACATTATTTAGTGGTAAAAAAGAAAAATAAAAAAAAGAAAAATCTTGTTGCCTTCCAGCGTCCCCCACCCCCAAATTAAAAAAAAACCCAATTACTTTAAATGATCATAACTCGTTCGTTTTTAAGAATTTTAACAAAAAAATTATACCATTAGATTCAGTTTTTTGTTCTCTTTCAAACAAGACCGGGCTTGATATATTTTAGAAACTTTTTTTTTTTTTTTGAAATGCAAATTTTGCATTTTGAGCTGGTATATTCAAACCCAAAATGCAAAATCTGTATTTTGCATTTTGAGCTGGGTTCATTCAAGCCCAAAATACAAAATTCCTAGATGCTTGGTTCATTCAAACGTAAATGCAAAATCCATAGTTTGCATTTTGAGTTGTGTTCAATCAAACGTAAATGCAAAATGCAAAAAACGAAAACGTACATGCTGTCCAAATGCAAACAAAATTTTTATGTTAAAAAAAATTTAGCAAAATATGGGAAGAGGGATCTTGTTTGAAAGAGGATTAAAAAACTAAAAGATTGGTATAATTTTTTTGTTCAAATTCACAAAATTTAAAAAGTTATGACAATTTAAAGTTTTTGTGGTTTTTTTTTTAAATCGAGGTTGTTGGGGGAGGGGGATTTTCCATGTTTACCCTTTTCTTCCTAAATTAATACATGATAATTACAGTTTTGCCATCGGTCAATCTCATCCATTGATTTTGATGATCCAATGGTCCAGATTAGTTATTTAGGTTCTCTATTTAACACATGGTTCTTTATTGATCCATTTTATATATATATATATATATATATATATACTATTATATAAAGCATTTAAGCAGTTTTGCTTAAATCTCTTAAATTTCAGTCACTTAAAATTACTATTATACCCTTAACACAAACTTTTAATATCTCCATCTCTCTCTCCTACTTTACACACTCACCAACAAACATTATTATATAATTACACACTTTCTAAATTACCAAATAAATTGTTTGATTATTTATTTAAAAATATGTTTAATAAAAGAAAATAGTTTATGAAAAAAATGAAATGAAAAAAAAAATAGTTTATAAAAAAAAAAAATTTGAAAATAGTTTATAAAAAAAATGAAATGAAAAAGAAAATAGTTTAAAAAGGGTATATTGTTAAAATTAAAAACCAACAGTTACATCCCACGTCTGCAAGAAAAAACAACTGTTCATCTTCTCCACTACTTCTTCAGCACCGATCAACACCAAAAACCATAAATGTTAATCGCCGATCACAACACAAAGCGTAGGATGTACGATTAAAACAAAAAAAAAACTAAAACTTGATGCACGAAAATACAAAATAGATAATGATACCCTAAATCTATGGTAGTGCATCACAGATTGAAAGCACAGACACAAAAAAAAATTTGAAAATCATGCGAACCAGTGGCGTATGTGCATCCGGGACGGCGAACGAACGGCGACCGTCTATCGGGGGGTCGGCGAACGAAGCAGGTAATACACCCTAAATCGCTTGTGCATCTGGGGTTCAACTTCGATCTGTGTCGCATAGAGGTAGAACCATTGGATGGTGCACGGATGCACATATACGGCGGCGGATGCACACATACGGCGTCGACTTCACAGGGGCGGCGGGATGCACACATACGGCGGCGGCGAGTGGCGATTAGGGTGCAGTGGAAGGAGATCGTATTTTTTGGGTGGAGGATGTAGATGGCGATGCATATGCGGAGGTTGACGGCGTCGCTAGGGTCGGTAGAGCGACGGTGGTTGCTTCGCAGGTCGACGGCGACTGCATTTTTTCTAGGGTCCGCGTATGGGAGATGTCCAGATGCTACCTTGTATTGTGCGATTAGGTTTTTTGTGAGGGGGTGGGCAGCGGATCATGATGGGGCGGTGGTGGAGAGGGCGGTACTTCATGGGCGGCGGCGATGAGGTCTGATTAGGGTTTGCATCGGCAGGGTGGGTTGGTTTGGGCGATTTAGGGATAGCAGATTGAGAAGAACGTGGGGGTTAGGAAAGAGGTCTTAAACGTGGGTAGGAAAGAAAATATTTATATTTTTTGTGATGTTCTTAATTTACCCTTTTGTTAGTTTTTTATTGTTATGACACGTGTAAAGCTCACGTTTCTCCTTACCCTTTTTACCTTAAAATCCTTTTTATTTGATCCTGATTATATATATATATATATATATATATATATATATATATATATATATATATATATATATATATATATACTATTATATAAAGCATTTAAGCATTTTTGCTTAAATCTCTTAAATATAAGTCACTTAAAATTACTATTATACCCTTAACACAAACTTTTAATATCTCTATCTCTCTCCTACTTTACACACTCACCAATAAATATTATTATATAATTACACACTTTCTAAATTACAAAAATACAAATAAACTCCATATCTCTCTCCTACTTTACACACTCACCAACAAACATTATTATATAATTACACACTTTTTAAATTACAAAATAAATTGTTTGATTATTTATTTAAAAATATGTTTAATAAAAGAAAATAGTTTATGAAAAAAAATGAAATGAAAAAGAAAATAGTTTATGAAAAAAAGAAAAAAAATGAAATGACATATTATCAGGTAAAAATTATTTTATCATACTCTTATATTATATAAAAAATGGTATGTTATCGGATACAAACTATTCGCTTTCGCAGCATTGCGCGGGTACAATGCTAGTATATATATAAAACATATAACATTCTCTCTTCTCTAAAAATTAAGAGTTCTTAATTTTCAATCAAAACTAAATCTCCACCCTTAATTTTATTTACATTAATCTCATCCATCAATTTATTAATCATTTCATCTTTTTCTCTCTCTTAACAATAAATGTTTTAATTAGGACTAATTATAACTTATTTTTCTCTAAAAACATAAATTTCAATTTGTTTAATAATAATTATAATTTTCAAGTTCAACATATAATATTATTATTATTTAACTGTCTCATATGGCCTATAAGTAAAATTGTATAAACAATATTACCCACTATTGTATAAAAAAAATTATAAAACATAAATTCGATAAATAATACTATCTAAATTATTTTAATTAATTTTATTCTAACAATAGACTTCGTTCGTAAGAATTGTTGCCTCCTCTATACTTGCCATCATTGTTATTTAATCGTCGCCACCACATTGCGCGGGCACCTCACTAGTATATATATAGTACAACAGGAACTTTCCTTACAACTTCAAATAAATAAATTGTAACACTGTACTTTTTAATTAACAATAAACTGCATGCGGAAGCTAATTACATATAATTAGATTTAAAATAAAAGTTAAATACAACTTAGACTGGTTATCATTTACAAAATAACCACTACAGTGTTAGTTACAAAACAGTCTCTAACAAAATCTTTGACATCAGAGTAATGGTCGGTCAAAAATCCCAGTCTTCATTATCTACAAACTCACCGCGGAGTATCTGCAAAATAATCTAGTGGAGAATTAGCACAAAGCTAAGTGAGGAAACAAATATCTCAACAAGTACAAGGCTAACAGCCCAACAAGTAATCAAGCTCAAATAGAAGAGGACCGGCGGTGTTGCAACCACCTACAACCAAATGCCGGCCAAAGCAAAGGTTTACCGATAGCCCTGCTAACATAGACAACAGTATCAGCACCCTTGAGTACAACAAATGTATCTCAAGATCAGATACTGTAAATCCCCAAACAACTAGCCCAGCCTACAAAATTGTCACGGTTGACCCCCATAATAACATGTATACATATTCAAATGAGCACATAGTCTATCAAGATGTTATATCATGTACAATTAGGATATGAATCCACTCACCACAGTCAACACTGTAGCACACTCAGTGGTCTAGTTCACTGAGTCTTCTCAGTTCCTGAGATTAGATAACCACAAGTCAGTATTCAATTCACTATACTTATTCAAAATAAATAACACATGTATTCATACATCACATGTTAGATACTCGTATATAACTTTTATGTATACCAATTCATAGTTTGATTGTTAGGAATAACTCCTACATCTCAAATTCCGATAGAACCCATTTCTGATCGTTGTCGGATTCCGAGTGATTGACTAAATCCGATAAAAGGCACAATCCGGTAAATTACAAAATCCGAGAACATGCACAATCCGAGGGAATACACAATCCGATCAAAAGCCAATTCCGATAAAAACCCAATTCCGAGGTAATAGGATTCCGAGCATTTCATCAATTCCGACAAAATATGCATTCCGAGTAAAAGCCAATAGTCAATTCCGATAAAATTGAATTCCGATAAAAGTGTTAGGGCATATATATATCCATTCCGAGGAAATGTCCAATTCCGGGAAAATAGGCAATTCCGATAAATTCAAATCCGAGATATATGTTAAGCCCAACAATTCATCTTCTATCGGTATTTAATATAACCCCTATCAATTTTCCCGGATTTATCATCATTCCGAGAATATTCTATCGGATTTCATCAATACCGATATATTCATACTCAAAATCCGACATATTCATATGTTCTTGTTTAAATATCGATTTCTAACTTAAATCTTACTGATTTTAAACATGCAAGAGTTCTAAGTTTCCAGAAATCATTCTAAACATATAATGAACATAAACTATCATCAAAATCTAACATGCATACATCCTAAGTTCTTCAAATCATCGAAATTCAATCGGTATTAAAATATATATATCAAAACCGAATTAATTAGCAAACAACAATCATAAAGCAGTAATCTAACCGTGAGATGATATCAAAATACCCAACTAAAATGCAAGCAAATAAGAAGTTCGATTTCTTTTTTTTTCTTTTCTTCTTCTTCTCGACCGAGAGCTCACAAGAACACACACACACACACACACACTTTGTATAAAACCACAAGTAATGAGGTATGGTGGTGAGTTGGTGACTATACCCACCAAACCCGCCACACCCCTACCAACTCAAATAATAAATTAATTTAATTATTTACATTAAATAAGAAAACAAAATAATATCACACTTTATTATCAATTAATACATATTTACAAATAATTCACATACTAAAATATAACATCCGAAATTTAACTTAATGAAATACCTTAATTAATCTAGGTCGGTGGAGAGGGTGTTACAAATCTACCCCCTTAAGAAGATTACGTCCTCGGAATCTCATCGCTCTCAAACAAGGAAGGATACCGGCTTCTCATATCTGCTTCAGTCTCCCAAGTCAAGTCTGAACCCAAACTATGCTTCCACTTGACCAAAACCATTGGTATATGTTTCTTTCTCAATTGTGTGACTTTACGATCCAGCAGTTCAACTGGTTCCTCAATAAGTTTCCGGTTAATATCCACACGAAGATCCTGTATTGGTAGAACCTGTGCCTGGTCCTCTACATTGCATTTCCTCAAATAACATACGTTGAAAGTGTCATGAATACCTGCTAATTCATCCGGAAGATCTAAGGCAACAGTCTGATCGTTAACCACACGTCTGATTCTGAAAGGACCAATATAACGGGGAGCCAACTTCCCGCGTTTACCAAATCTGATTACACCCTTCCAAGGAGATACTTTCAAATAAACCATTTTCCCTTCGACAAACGATACTGGTCGACGAGGTGGATCAGCATACATTTTATGTATATCCTTTGCAGCTTTTAATTTATCCCGAGCAATAGCAACCTTATCAGCTGTCATTTGACTATATCAGACCCTGCAAATTGCTTTTTCCCGGCCTCTAACCAACAAGTTGGAGTTCTACAAGGACGACCATACAACATCTCATACGGCGGCATACCAATAATGGAGTGGTAGGAGTTGTTGTAAGCAAACTCAACCAAAGGTAAATGGGAATCCCATGAACCCCCAAACTCTAACACACATGCTCGCAACATATCTTCTAAAGTCTGAATGGTTCTCTCTGATTGACCATCTGTCTGTGGATGATAAGTTGTACTCAGATTTACCCTGGACCCCAATTCCTGCAGCAGTCTGTTCCAGAAGTTAGACACAAACCTCGAATCCCGATCTGAAACAATAGATAATGGAACTCCATGTCTAGATACTATCTCATCAATGTACAGTTGAGCCAGTTTACTTAAAGGTGTAGTTTCAGCAGTAGCGATAAAGTGTGCACTCTTGGTCAATCTATCGGCTATAACCCAAATCATATCATGACCTCTCTGAGTTCGTGGAAGTTTAGTTACAAAATCCATCGTAATGTGATCCCACTTCCACTCAGGTATTTCAAATTGTTTCAATGATCCGTACGGTTTCTGGTGTTCAGCTTTAACTTGCGCACAAATGTGACACGTCCCAACAAATTTCGCATGATCTGTTTTAATTGTCGGCCACCAATTCCGAGTCTTTAAATCAAGGTACATCTTTGTACTACCTGGATGTATCGACAATCTAGACTTATGAGCCTCATTTAAAATTAATTCCCTCAAATTACTAAACTTCGGTACCCAAACACGTGCATGATAAACCCTCAAACCACGCGAGTCAGAAGTTAACTCACGTTGTCGTTTAACCATTTGTTCATCCTTCAGATTCTCATCTTTCAAAGCTTCCAGCTGAGCAGCCAAAAGTTGATCCACTAAATCAGACTTGATTTCCAATCGCATAAATTTCACTGTATCCGAATATCCCTTTCTGCTAAGTGCATCAGCAACCACATTAGCTTTACCCGGATGATACTGAATGTCACAATCATAATCCTTGATCAGTTCTAACCAACGACGTTGTCTCATATTCAGTTCTTTCTGTGTAAACAAATACTGAAGACTTTTGTGATCAGTGCAAATCGTACACTTGGTTCCATACAGATAATGTCTCCATAGTTTCAAAGCAAATGCCACAACTGCTAATTCCAAATCATGAGTCGGGTAATTTCGTTCATTCGGTTTCAACTGTCTCAAAGCATACACAATTACTTTACCCCTCTGCATCAGAACACAACCCAATCCAGCGTGAGAAGCATCACAATATACAACAAAATCCTCTGAGCCTCTAGTAAAGAAAGAACAGGAGCTTGACACAAAAGTTGCTTCAAAGTCTGAAAAGCATTTTCCTGAGCTGAATCCCATTGAAATGGAACATCCTTTAGAGTCAACTTAGTCAACGGACCGGCAAGCTTAGAAAAATCTTTAATAAACCTGCGGTAATATCCTGCCAATCCAAGGAAACTCCTTATCTCAGTTGGTGTTTTCGGAGCACCCCAATTCATCACTGCCTCAATCTTGGACGGATCTACTTTGATACCTCCTTGACAAATCACATGTCCTAAAAAATGAACTTCTCGCAACCAAAATTTGCATTTTGAGAACTTGGCATATAATTTGTTTTGCTTTAAAATCTCCAAACCTGTCTTAAATGCTGATCATGCTCATCCTCTGTCTAAGAAAGGCCGGCAGACACGATTCATAAAATCCATAAATATTGCAGGAGCATTCGTCAAACCAAATGGCATCACCAAGAACTCGTAATGACCATATCGAGTACGGAAAACAGTCTTAGGTATATCCTCCTCTGCTACCCTGACTTGATGAAAACCAGATCGTAGATCAATCTTTGAAAAGTAGGAAGCCCTTTGCAACTGATCAAACAAATCATCGATTTTGGGCAACGGGTACTTGTTCTTGATGGTTCTCTTGTTTAAATCTCTGTAATCAATACACATACGGAGAGTTCCATCTTTCTTCTTTACAAACAATACTGGTGTACCCCACGGCGAAAAACTCGGACGGATAAACCCCTTGTCAAGCAATTTTTGAATCTGAGTCATCATCTCTCGGATCTCAGATGGAGCCAAACGATACGGAGCTTTCGCAATCGGTGTGGTACCCGGTACCAATTCTATCTTATACTCAACATCCCGTACAGGTGGAAACCCTGGCAGATCATCTGGAAATACCTCTGGATATTCGGAGACAACACGAACATCGGTAACAGGTCGCTTCTCTTTCTTCACATCAATGGCGTATGCTAGAAAAGACGCACACCCTTTGGCTAGAGATTTTCTAGCCTTCATATACGAGATGATTGGAAAAGAAGATCGAGATCTATCCCCACGAGCCACGACATGCGACCCGTCAGCCAAAGGAATAGTAATCAGTTTCTTATGGCACTGGTTACTAGCCCTATGGAGACTTAACCAATCCATGCCTAGTACTAAGTCAAACCCCGGTATAGGCATCAGCAAACAGTCTACAGGCAAACTAGTACCATCAATGTCTATCGACACCCCAGTCACATAAGAAGTTACAGGAACTATCTTACCATATGCTATCTCTACTTTTAAAGGAGTAGTAATCACAGAAGCAGGCAGTTTCAGTTTGTCACACAAAGTTAAAGATATAAAAGATCTATTTGCACCAGAATCAAATAACACACGGGCAGGCACAGAGTTTACAATAAACATACTCGTGATCACATCACTGTTCTCGGCGGCTTCGGTAACAGTCATCTTGAAGGCTCTCCCTTCAGCAGAAGGTGCAATATTTCTCTTCTAACCTGCAGAAGACGATCCCCCGACATTTGCTACCCCCTGCCCCGTCCCCATCGATCTCTGCCTTGTGCAAGTCCTAGACCTGTGACCTTCCTCATGACAGTTCCAGCAAACATTTGTTTTAAACTTACAATCTGATGGCTCATGACCCATTCCCCCACAACGCATACACTTTCTAGTCTGTGGTGTGCACGGACCTGTATGTCGAGACTTGCAAGGTCCACACCAAGGTTTACTCTGATAAAATCCTGAACTCTTAGATTTCTGATCCCCATGGTTCTGATTTCCTTGCCACTTGCTTTTACCCTGGTTTCCACCAGACTTGTGAAACGATCCTTTCTCTCTTTTCATCCTTTCCCGAGCTTTCACATCACCCTCAGCAGCTCGTGCAACATTAAATGCATGTACCAACGATGTTGCCATCCGGGTGTTACCCCGATATTCAGGCAACAGTGCTTGAACGAAATGGTCAATCTGAGAAGGCTCATCAGGAACCCATTGTTTTGCAAACCTCAGCTTTTCATTGAACTTTGAAATCAATTCATCCACTAACATCTTATCATCTTGTGCCAAATCCATGAACTCCCGTTTCACCTTAGCCAAATCATATGTATTACAGAATTGCTCACAGAACTTGGCTTGAAATTGATCCCAAGTAACAGAATTCACAACTTCTCTGGAATGATGAGCAGTCAAAGAATCCCACCAGGTTACAGCTTGACCCTTCAACCTCCGAGTTGCAAAACCAACCCTATCGGATTCATCACAATTGCAGGCATCCAAAGCCTTCACCATCTCCCTTAACCAGCTCAAAGTATCACTTGGGTTTGAGCTTCCAGAATACTCAGGTGGCTGGCTGTAACACCCTCCTTACCGGCCTAGATTAATTAAGGTAATTAATTAATTAATCTGGAAATATAATTGTTATGTGGATTAATTGTTTTATTTGTTGTATATATTTTATCTTATATAAATTTATTAGATTTAATATATTTATGTGTGTGATGATGATGAGGGTACGATGGGGTGGTGGTTGGTCAAACCACCCCCATGCCTTTTGGTTACTTGTTATAGTAAACAAAGAAGTGAGTTATGTATGTGTTTTTGTGTGTTTCGGCCGAGAGCAAGAAGAAGAAGAAGATCGAAATTCCATTGTTTCAATTTATTAAATCTTGAAGTGTTTAACATCGAGAGGTTAGAAATTCAGAATCTTTTATGTTGTTTGATGTTGAATTTCGGTTTTGAATATATATATATATATATATATATATATATATATATATATATATATATATATATATATATATATATATATATATATATATATATGTGAAATCCGATCGAATGTTTATATGATTTGATAATCATAGGACGTATGCATGCTAGATTTTTTGATTAATATGTGTTGTATACATGATTAGAATGAATTCTGGAAATTTGTATAACTTGAATGCATGAAATCAGTTTAGAAAATGAAGTTGAAATTGAAAATGTGTTAGTTATGAAGGACTCGGAATTCATAAGTATGAATGAGTCGGATTCCGTCTCTTGCTCGGATTCCGACTAGAATTGCTCAGATATGATATTAATTCGTGTAAAGTACTCGGATTCCGACTTTGTTTGATGTACCTTCACCTTTAAACGGATTGGGAAGTTTAACCGGATTCCGCCTGTTTACTCGGATTCCGCCTTGTACTCGGATTTTGATCAATTACTCGGATTGTGACCATTTACCCGGATTGTGACTGTCTACTCGGATTCCGCCTATTCACTAGGATTTGACTTTACTCAGAATTCAATTGGTTGTGTTGAACTTGACCATTGATTGGATTTGCTAGTTTGAATATGAGCATGAGTTTTTACCTCAAGCGTGGCCTTAACATATGAAAGGAATATATGTATTGCATGAGCTAAAGAGTTGGATGAAAATCACAGAATTACAGATTGTAAAGGGTAATAGTGAATGATGGTATATTGTTTGAATATACATAAGTTGATATGTACTTGTAGATTATTGGTACATGTGATATGTAAATGTATGTACTTGTTGATTTATGTACATGTTAAGTATTGTGCTTATTGTGTGTTGATTAAGCAAATACTGATTGTTAGTTGTTTGTTCAGGTGGAGACAAAACTCAGTAGATAAGTAGAGACTGAGTTACCTGAACTTTTGAAGATATCGGTGAGTGGATATATATCTTGGATGTATAAGATATATCACTTGATTGTTGCTCTTTGAGATGTATTCTCTTGTTGAATTGTATATATACATGTTGTTTGGGAGATCAGCTTGGCGGTTGTTTTTCAGCTGGGCCTTGGTTTAGGGATATACAGTACTATCATTCGTCTTGATAGCATTTGTTGTAATCAAGAGGTGCTAGTATTGTTGTCTGTTGTAACTAGGCTATCGGTAAACCTATGCTTTGGCCGGCATTTGGTTGAAGGTCCCGCAAGACCGCCGGTTCTCTTGTTGTTTGAGCAATGTTGGTTTGGGCTTGATGCCTTGTATGTTTTTTATATCTATTCTCTCACTAGCTTTGTGCTAATCCCCCACTGTTGAACTCTTTTACATGATATTCCTGGTAGGTTGAAGATAGAGGTGAAACTGGAATTATAGACTGATCTAACTCTGATATCTATTTTGAAATTGTAAAGAGCCTGTTTTTGGTAGTAACACTGTGGTAGTTTTGTAAAGTTAACCAGCAAAGTTGTATTTACAACATTATTTATATGTAATTATGTTATTAGCTTCCGCGCGTATTATAAAGTTGTGTTTTAGAAAATACGGTGTTACAATGGCAACTCATGAAATCCTTGTATTGCCCTTTGGGTTTAAAGCCTCCTTGAGTTGGGTACCAAGGAATGAAAAAGTTCTGCTGTTGGGGTTGGTGCTGTTGTTGGGGTTGTGACACAGGTGGTATAGTAACGAATGGTAAAGAACCAAATGGTGTTGACACCGTATTGAAGGGTGCAGCAGAGTAAACAGGAGGTGGTATTGACTGGGTAAATACGGCTGACTCTCGAGGCATATGAATGGTCTGAGTTTGTTGAGAGGACTGAGTCTGATGTTGTTGTTGTTCCAACTCCTGAACTCGATCTCTTAAAGTTTGCAGAGTGTCTTCCAATTGCAGTACATAATCCTGCCAATCAGATTCACCATTATGTGAAGTACCAGCTCTGTTATGTTGTTCATTAGCTGCGGTGGAAGATTGATTATTTCTTCTGGGGGACGTAGGAGTAGTTTTCTGGTTCACGTTGTCAGCCATTTCTGTACTATACACAACATCTCACCAATTGTTAGATATAATCCGTTAGTATATGTAACACCCTTCTTACCGGCCTAGTAGGATTAAGGTAATTAAGATTCTTAATCTTGGTTTAGTTGTTAATTAATTGTTTATGTGTTTTAATTAATTGAATTTAATTATCATGTGAATAGTTATTAATTAAATAATTAAATTATTGTAAGTATTTGTGGGATTGATGAGGTGTCTCGGTTTTGGACACCTAAACAACACCTAATTGCCACATTATGCCATTACATGCAAATATTCAAAAGGTGTAAGTGTGTATTATGTGAGCTACGGCCGAGAGAGAATTCAAAAGAAAAGAATTGGAATTTCATTGATCTTGATTGTGTAATCTGGAATAATTGAAGTGTTCTACAACAATTAAAGGTTAGATTAACTGAATTAATTGTTACTTGAAGTTTAATCTCGGTTTTGAATGCATGTATATAGAAATCCGATTGAATGCTTAGTTAGATGAATTGATGATTTTAGGTTGCATGTATGTTAGAATTGATGTTAGTTTGAACAATACATGTTTAAATTCAGTTCTGGAAACATATATGTTATTGCATGCTTAAAATCATATTTAAATTTGAAGTTATGATCATCTTTGAATCTGTCGGATTTGCTATGTATGAATCGATCGGATTTTGGTGTTGAATGGATCGGATTTGAAGAAAACCGATTAAAATTGATCGGATTGTTGAGAATCCGAGAAAACAGAACAAATTGCCTTAACTCTTTAATCGGATTTAAAGTCTATCGGATTGTCATTTCTATCGGATTCTGATTGTTGATCGGATTTAATGATTTTACCGGATTTGAATTCGATCGGATTGTATGATATTAAGTATGAAATCAGATTGGTAAAATGCCTAACACTTTTATCGGATTGTTGCTTTATCGGATTGTATGTTAATCGGATTTGGAGTTTATCGGATTTCATGATTTGATCGGATTGGATGACTTGATCGGAATTTACCTTTGTTTGGGTTTGATTGATCGGATTTCATGATCTGTCGGATTTAGCCTTATCTTGGATTTGATTTCATCGGAATTGATGATATCGGATTTGGACACTATCTGATTTCCAGCTATGCCTATGCTCGGAATTGTGTCATATGATATGAAAGATCAATTTTAGAACATGAACTTGTTGCCTTGGCTTATGAGAGGAACGTATGAATTTCCTAAGCTAAGGAGTTGAATGAATTCACAAGATTACAGTAAGTAAAAGTAATAGTGAATTGTGGTATATTGATTGTATATACATGAGTTGATATGTACTTGTGATTATATGTACATATATGTTTGATTTCAGTATTGTGCTTATTATTTGTTAATTAAACAAATACTGATTGTTAGTTGTTTGTACAGGTGGGGACAAGACTCGGTAGTAAGAAAAGACTGAGTTGCTTTGTTGGCTGAAGATATCGGTGAGTGGATATATATCTTGGATGTATAAGATATATCACCTGATTGTTTGCTCTTTTCTGTATATATACATGACGTTGTTGTGAGATCAGCTTGGCGGTTGTTATTCAGCTGGGCCTATGTTTAGAGATATACAATATTAGTAGTTGTCTTGATTTGCATTTGTTGTAATCAAGAAGTGCTATTATTGTTGTCTGTTGTAACTGGGCTATCGGAAAACCTACGCTTTGGTCGGCATTTGGTTGTAGGTGTTGCAACACCGTCGGTTCTCTTGTTGTTTGAGCATTGTTGTTTTAGGCTTATGCCTTGTATGTTTGTGATATCTATTCTCTCACTTAGCTTTGTGCTAATCCCCCACTGTTGTTCTCTTTTACAGGATACTCCTGGTATGTGGATGATAGGAGTTGAACTGGAATTTTGGGACTGATCATAACTCTGATATCTAGTTGTTTTTGTAAAGAGTCTGTTGCTTTTGAGTAACACTGTATATGTTGTTTTGTAAATAAAACAGATTAAAGTTGTATTTTATTTATTATATTATATTAGAAAAGTGTTTTAGCTTCCGTGCGTATTTCAAAGTTGTGTTAGAAAGTACGGTGTTACAGTATAAGTACACTAACCACCATTAAAGCTACACCACTAATTACCTACCCTGGGAATACTGGACTGACCAGAGCCTTGGTTCAAGTATTGCACAAATCATTCATGCAAATCCTCAAACCAGGGCTCTGATACCAATTTGTAACACTGTACTTTTTAATTAACAATAAACTGCGTGCGGAAGCTAATTACATATAATTAGATTTAAAATAAATGTTAAATACAACTTGGACTGGTTATTATTTACAAAATATCCACTACAGTGTTAGTTACAAAGCAGGCTCTAACAAAATCTTTGACATCATAGTAATGGTCAGTCCAAAATCCCAGTCTTCATTATCTACAAACTCACCGCGGAGTATCTGCAAAATAATCTAGTGGGGAATTAGCACAAAGCTAAGTGAGGGAACAAATATCTCAACAAGTACAAGGCTAACAGCCCAACAAGTAATCAAGCTCAAATACAAGAGGACCGGCGGTGTTGCAACCACCTACAACCAAATGCCGGCCAAAGCAAAGGTTTACCGACAGCCCTGCTAACATGGACAATAGTATCAGCACCCTTGAGTACAACAAATGTATCTCAAGATCAGATACTGTAAATCCCCAAGCAACAAGCCCAGCCTACAAAATTATCACGGCTGAACCCCATAATAACATGTATACATATTCAAATGAGCACATAGTCTATCAAGATGTTATATCTTGTACAATTAGGATATGAATCCACTCACCACAATCAACACTGTAGCACACTCAGTGGTCTAGTTCACTGAGTCTTTTCAGTTCCTGAGATTAGATAACCACAAGTCAGTATTCAATTCACAATACTTATTCAAAATAAATAACACATGTATTCATACATCACATGCTAGATATTCATATATAACTTTTATGTATACCAATTCATAGTTTGATTGTTAGGAATAACTCCTACATCTCAAATTCCGATAGAACCCATCTCTGATCGTTGTCGGATTCCGAGTGATTGACTAAATCCGATAAAAGGCACAATCAGGTAAATTACACAATCCGAGAACATGCACAGTCCGAGGGAATACACAATCCGATCAAAATCCAATTCCGATAAAAACCCAATTCCGAGGAAATAGGATTCCGAGCATTTCATCAATTCCGACAAAATGTGCATTCCGAGTAAAGGCCAATAGTCAATTCCGATAAAATAGAATTCCGATAAAAGTGTTAGGGCATATATATATATATATATATATATATATATATATATATATATATATATATATATCAATTCCGAGGAAATGTCCAATTCCGGGAAAATAGGCAATTCCGATAAATTCAAATCCGAGATATATGTTAAGGCCAACAATTCATCTTCTATCGGTATTTAATATAACCCCTATCAATTTTCCCGGATTTATCATCATTCCGAGAATATTCTATCGGATTTCATCAATACCGTTATATTCATACTCAAAATCCGACAGATTCATATGTTCTTGTTTAAATATCGATTTCTAACTTAAATCTTACTGATTTTAAACATGCAAGTGTTCTAAGTTTCCAGAAATCATTCTAAACATATAATGAACATAAACTATCATCAAAATCTAACATGCATACATCCTAAGTTCATCAAATCATCGAAATTCAATCGGTATTAAAATATATATATCAAAACCGAATTAATTAGCAAACAACAATCATAAAGCAGTAATCTAACCTTGAGATGATATCAAAATACCCAACTAAAATGCAAGCAAATAAGAAGTTCGATTTTTTTTCTTTTCTTTTCTTCTTCTTCTCGGCCGAGAGCTCACAAGAACACACACACACTTTGTATAAAACCACAAGTAATGAGGTATGGTGGTGAATTGGTGACTATATACCCACCAAACCGGCCACACCCCTACCAACTCAAATAATAAATTAATTTAATTATTTACATTAAATAATAAAAATAATAATATCACACTTTATTATCAATTAATACATATTTACAAATAATTCACATACTAAAATATAACATCCGAAATTCAACTTAATGAAATACTTTAATTAATCTAGGCCGGTGGAGAGGGTGTTACATAAATGTATCTACCTATATCATAAAATCACCCTATGCCTTCTTTGAATGCCAAGTGTTTGTTAAATAGTAAAAAACTATTCCTCTTTTTTAGAATTACTTGTATCTTAAATAATATTTCTTTCTTTTTGAAAGATTAGCTTAGTTTTAAATTATACTTTATAAATGACATTCTCATGTATGTACGTGAATGTGTATCAAGCTTTGTGTCAATACGATATACCATGAGACACTGCATATGTATGTAATTTATATATTTATCCAACCGTAAAATGCGTCCATGTGAACCGTCGTTAATTCGCGAGGCTTGATTTTCCTGAAATAACCTTCGTTAATGCATCATTAATGAGCTATCAATGAGTCAATATATAATGAAGCATTAATGAGCCGTCAAAAAATCTTAGCCATTGATTAAAATTTTATCAGATCTAAGATTGGTTCTCACAGTTCTCATACAAAATACAGTTATCGTTTGAACCCTCCCATATATATATATATATATAATCATGATCAAATAAAAAGAGTTTTATGGTAAAAAGTGTAAAGAGAGTTATGAGCCTGACACGTGTTATATCTGTTAAAAAAATAAAAAAGGATATAATAAGTATAAGGCATTTTTTTATCTCTCCTCCCTTGATAGATCCCACCACGTTTAACCCTCTTCTCTCTCTATTTCCGGATTCATTTTCCGTCTCCGTCCTCTCCATTCGAGAACCCTAATAGCCGCTTAAAGCCTCCACCGTTTCCGTCCCCTCCGGTGAAGACACCACCGACGTGAAGCCATTCCTCTCTCCCACATTTCTCTCACGTTCCATATACACTCATTCCCTCATTTAATCTAAAACCCTAGATAACTGCCGTCACCATCGAAGCATCCATCGTATCCCTCCGGTGAAGCCACCAGCGAATCCCATCCAGTGAAGCGACCACTATCTTCCCTCCGTGAATCCACCATCTTCTTTTAATCTACGTGAAGCCACAACCGCCGCTCCTAAAGTCGGTTTTCTAAACCACCGCCCAATCCTAATGCGAGCCCTAATCTTCCGTCGCTGCCAAATCTAAAGTCGCGACTCTGCCGTCGATGGCATGTGCATCTGAACCAGCGTCGAATCTGAAACACTTGATTTCGTGGAGTTGCCGTTGCCGTATCCCTTCGATTGTGCATCTATGATGTACGATACGTCGACTGTTTGTGCATCAATGGATGGGTATGTTCGATTTGTGTCATTTTGTTGTTTTTAAGCACATCGATTTCTCTGTATCAAATGGAAGAGGGCATCGATTATAGATTCTGTGCATCGATGTTCCCTGAGTCTTCATTTGGGTGGTGCTCGTGTTTTTTAACATTTTGAACTCTTCATTTGGGCGTCGATTTGATTATTTTTCTTAAAAATTATTTAATTGGTTGAACCAATTTTCAGGGTTATATCTTAGTTTATAAATCTAATCATGAAAAAGAGGCTGTGCATCAATTTATCTTGAATTATATACTCTATCAATTTAAGAAGTGAATGGGCATTTTCTCGAGAGATATTTGAGGGCGGTATTGTAAAACTGCCATTTTTACGTGATATATGCATCTCGCGAGATTTTTGAAGTTTATTCTTTCCCATTTTCCCCCTCGCCTTCGCTCTCCGGCTAGGATAAAAGCAGCCGACTATCTTCGGCTTCCTCTTTCCTTCGTTTGATGTTGTTCGAACTTCTTGATATTACACCCCATTGTCGATTACTTCGTTAAGGTTTGTTCAAGACATGTTCTCAGTTTTACCTATCTTCGCGAAGATCAATCGATTTTGTTGAACAATTTTTTTTGGTAAATGATTGTTTTTATTGGGTTTTCTTACACAGGATGGAGAGGTATTCAAGGATTGGAGCAGATTTATGCATTTCTAAACGAGATAATGCCAGGTACTTCTTCTATTTTGTTTTGTGATTTGTATTCGGAGTTTTTAGGTCTTATTTTGTATTAACAGGTATGAATTTCAATTGGAGGTCAAAGGCGTAGTGGAAAGTATTAGTAAGTACTTTTCTAAATTAACTTACTGAAAAAGAGGAATGACAGCTCTCCATAAAATTCTTACGAAATTGTTAATACAACGAAATTGCAAATGAAAAGGCCATAATTTGAATTTACATGGGATGTGGGCTATATTTTTCTTTTCACTAAATATTGGATTCCTTTTAGGGAAACATAGAGAATGAGTTCATATGAAGCATCATTCGTTTACATGTTTCTCATTATGATTTGTTTACATGTGAATTTGAAAGCATTTGACATGGTACTTATATCACGTAATTCAAGTATAGGAGTTCAAATGATTCACGTTGTTTATCAATAATTTGTCGTTTTGAACAGTTTTCTTTACTCGCTAAGGCTCTTAAAATTCGGTATTTTGTTTACCTTTCTTCAACGATTGGAAGAGGCTGGAAAAACAAAAGGAGAAAGGAACTGAAGGAACTCCACCACCAGGTACTCTCGAATAGTATATCAGACCTTAAATAATAGAGTTTATAGAATTAAATCTGAAAGTGTAGATGCGTTCTCATGTTCCTAACTTGGCTGCCGATATATTTGATTAGAGGATGTTTTTGTTGCTGTTGCAGTTAAATCTATAAATTAAAAATCAAATAGTTCAATCAGGAAATAGAATAAATGCAGAATTACAGATTAGGTATGTCTCTTCTCTCTTTTGTTTCAATTTGTGATCACTTCCATTATGCTTTATGAGACTTTAAGCCTTTTGTTGTATGTCATGTATAGTTGTATACTTGAAAGAAAATGAGCTGCTGAATCCTTTATTCTCAAATAATAATTCATAAAAGTCTTGCACAAATCATGTTATGTTGAATAACTTTGAGAAGTCTTTCAACTTAGAAACCTATAGAAAAATAAAAGAAAAATTAACATAGGTTTTAACAGATCTCATGATTACCTTCCTGATATCACCTTAAATTGTTTTGTTAGCCCCTTAAGTTTTGATAGCCACTCCCATGGAATTGTTTCTTTTCTGTTATGCTGTAGTGCAAATAAAAATAGGCTACCATGGTAATGTTTCAACTTTCCTAAGGAAAATATACTCTCGCGATTTATCATCACATATTCATGCTCATATTGCTTAAGAAACACATGCCTCGATCAATACTAAAATAAAATATTAAAACCATAGGTTAAGATGTTAAGTGTGAGATAGACGGATTGTCAGGTGGCCATTATTCCCGGCTCACATTTCACTTAATCCAACCCTTTCAGTTTGGTTGTTTACAAGACAATTAATTTCTTCTTTATTTATCTTATTGACCTGATTGCACTAAAACATTGCACCCTTTTCATATTCAACATGGATGCTACCTTTGTTATGTTCACTTAAATTGCATTATTTGAAAGACCTAAAAGTTAGTTTTGTGGTCATGGTTAGATTATTTCACTTGATTGACAATGAATGAATCGAATAATACTTTAAAACCTATTGTTGCTCATCTCAATATAACACACCTTGGTGATGACTTAAGCAAAATGTACTTCAAAAAAATATGATAAGGCTATTAGTTTCAGACAAAATAAGAAAATAAAATAAAGTATGACAACAAATGCAGATGCATACACCACTTTTTAAGACACGTCCTAATACATGATCTCCATGAACACTTCTTCTGCTCCTTTTACATCAAAGGAAAAACTTGAAAACTACTTTTATCAAGTATATGTACCTAAAGCAACAAATAAGATATAATATTCTCTTCATTTGGAAAGGTGCATGATTGATAGTTGTATGTTTTTAACTTTTAAAAATCATGTTTCCTTACCTGGCGCAATGCGCGGGCAAGGAGTTACTTGTTTGTATCAATTCAATAGATGTAAATTTCCGATTCATTTTTTCTCATTTGTGGCATCAACTGTTAATTGATTCTTGTTGTATCATAATTGATGGTTTTTGTTGTGTCATCCTATAATCATATTTGTTGCTCCAATATTTATAACCGATGATATTCTGATGTGCATCAATTTATATTTGATAATGATCTTAGAGTTCGTGTACATCAAAAATAGTTCTGAAGAATCATTTTGTAAATCTGTAGAATGTAAATAATTTAAAATTCGGTGCTAAAATATCAGGAAACTGATTTTGTATAAAAGGTCAATTATACCCCTAACTGTATTTTTTTATAATTAATGGGAAGAGGAAAAAGCCAAATTTTTACGAACAGATTTAAGAAAATTGGATTGGTGAGATTTCTCCTTACTTTTTGTAACTTTATTCTCTTTTTAGTTTATCCATTATATATATATATATATATATATATATATATATATATATATTAGCATTGTACCCGCGCAATGTTGCGGAGGCGAATAGTTTGTATCCGATAACATATCATTTTTTATATAATATATGAGTATGATAAAATAATTTTTACTCGGTAATATGTTATTTCATTTTTTTTCTTTTTTTCATAAACTATTTTCTTTTTTAAATATATTTTTTATAAAACAATCAAACAACTTTTTCTAATTTAGAAAGTTTTTATTTTTCATTTCATTTTTTATTTAATAATTTTTTTGGTGAGTGTGTAAGTTGGAGAGAGAGATGAATGTTATTTCTTATTTGTAATTTAAAAAGTGTAATTATATAATAATGTTTATTGGTGTGTGTGTAAAGTAGGAGAGAGATGGAGGTTATTTGAGGGGAATAAAAGTAATTTCAAAACACTTAATTTTAAGAGATTAAGTAAAGTAGAAGAGAGAGTGTTAAATGTATTATATAGTAATATATATATATATAGGGTAAGGTTATTGTAAAAAAGAAATTAAAGTAAAAAGAGTGAGGAGAACTGTGACCGTACGATTTTCATCAAAAAGTCAACTATAACCGGTCAAGATTGTTCCATCGGATAAGGCAGTTAAAGACGCATAGGGGCAAATTAGGAACAAGAATTGATAATTCCTCTATAATTAACGAATTTTTTGGTGATTACCAGATTTAGTAGAAGAAGAAAAAGCAAACGATGAACATTTATGCAACCAGAATTTTAAGAAATGATGCATAGTCACACTTTTACAATAATAATCTAATCTATGCACAACCACATTGATCATGCTTTAAATATTGATGATCAATAACTAATTTATAAGCAAACTGATGCACTATCCATAAATTCAACACTATGACTCAATACTAATTTAAAAATCTATCCACGATTTTATCGATGTGCTATCCAGAAAAATCAACACTAATTTAGAAGCAAACTGATGTAGAATCTTGAATAAAAAAGAGATGAATCAATAATAATAAAATTATCAGATCCAAAAGTGTTACATAAAAACTTGACGAGACGTGAAATTGATGACCCCAAAAAGCTCGACGAACAGTCTGACCCTTCAATGAAGTCATCTTCCATCTGCAGATCTGAAATCCT
Organism: Pulicaria dysenterica; assembly: GCA_947179395.2. Taxonomy (NCBI): domain Eukaryota; kingdom Viridiplantae; phylum Streptophyta; class Magnoliopsida; order Asterales; family Asteraceae; genus Pulicaria; species Pulicaria dysenterica. The sequence continues at coordinate 47,971,115 of OX359295.1, forward strand.
CCACAGACACCCGGTTGTAGATGTGAAACAATACCTTGAGGAAGACACGAAATGCGAAGATAAAGACCCACCTTCGGCAAAAGCTTCGAAAATAACGTATACTCAACGAGCCTCCGACTAACAGATCTTGATCGTAGGTGTGCTCTGAGGCGGCTGTGCATCGTTGAGGTGTGCATCAGTGGCGTAGGGTTGTGCATCTGCATATATTCACAGGGGAAAACCGGTGGAAGATGGGAGGCGACAGCATGGCTTTCAAAATTTAGCGGCGACAAAAGCCAACCGGACCCGCAACGGAGGGCGATGTTAGTATTACAGAAGGGTGTTGATGGTGTAGGATCTTTTAAAGATTAAATAATAAGGCAAGCAAAAGATATTTATGATAAAGTACCTTCTTTGATTAAACAATCTTGATTACACTTGTCTTTACGACAATCTTGACATACATCGGGAGATATGAATATCTGAAAATCTAAAGATTTTGAACATTGAGAGGTTGAGAATCTGAGAGAGGGTTTCTTAGATGATTGCATAACATTTTGTAAAAACTAAGGGATGATGAATACTGAGTCTTGAGTCTTCCTTTTATAGGCATCTTGATGACTTGATAACCGAAGATAGCCGGTTACAGACTTCAAATTTGATTTTAATTTGCTTTCGAAGTCTTGATAATTGAGAACCGTTGCTATTGCTTGTCTTCTTCTTCTTGATAATTGATAGAGCATCCTTTCTTTTGCTTTTGTCTTCGAATCTTGCTTTTGAAAAGTTTCTTGTTTTCTTTTGATAATTCAACATTGGCCGACAACTTTTTGAAAAGTTGTTTGTCTTGGAGTTTTTAACTTTTGTCTTGAGATTATTTCCGTCTTTTATACCTGTAGGTCTTTTGAGAAAGCTGTTTGTATGAATAATATGTTCCTCTGAAATACCCAAGGGTGTATTTCATACGTATGAATAATTTGATTTGAATAAACAACTGAATTTGTCTACAAAGACAAATCACCAAACTCACCCAACGCGTTACATTGAATTAAAGGAGGGGCGGTTCCAGTGCTAGGAATAACCTTGAATGTCCATGCCATAATCCATGGGATTTTGAATATAATAGAGTACTGAAGTATATATTCAAAATCAGGAATGTTTTGAATAAAGATATCTTTGAACTTTGCAAAACCTTATTTAACACATGCATGAAAGGTGTCAAGAAGATTTCCAGTCAAAATTCTTATCAAAGAACAGGAACCAAGAATGGCCAAAACTTCTCAGATAAAGAAAATTAAACCAAGCCTCTTGATAATCATAATAGTTGTATGAAGGATATTGGGGAAAATTTGATAAGGTTTTGTTAGTATACGGTCTAGCTCTCCATTATTGAATAGTCATGATATGGAATATTTGAGCCTTACTGTATTCTATAAAATCAGTATCGTTTCCGTCTTTATCCTTTTTATAGGAATGAATAACTTTAATAGATCCAGTGTCTATTAATATAGCCTGATAGTAATCCCTTGTTTTGTAAATATCTCCAATAAAGAATGTATCTTTTGGGAAAATGAAATATGTCAAAGTAAGAAAACTTCTTGCATGTAGTTGCAGTTCATAGTCTTCTAAAATTTTAACAGTTTGGGAATTTGGATTATTTACATATGAGCTAGCTGTCTGTTTTGAAGGAAAAGGTCTTGTCTTTTGCTGAAACGGAGATATAGTAGTAGAGGGTTTGACAATTGGAGAGCTTGAAGATCCTGGAATTGAGATAGATGTTTTGACTAACGATGAGTATGATGATTTCTGTGGAGGAGTAATTGGGGAGAATCTATTTTGAATAGGTAAAGAAGTAGGTGTTTGGCTTTTGAACGGGGAAAGAACTAATTTTTTCTTTTGATCATGAGTAGAATTTTGAGTAGAGTTAGACGTCATTTGCCCTGTAGAAATTCTCTTGATAAGAAATCTGGTAAAGAGTTATTTTTTCCTTTGATAAATTCGATTTGAAAATCAAAATTGCTAAGCAAGGCTTGCCATCTTGCAAAAATTTGTTTGGAAATAATATTTTTAATATCATTTTCTAAAATGGGTTTTGCTGATTGACAGTCAATTCTTAATAAAAATGGTTTCATATATAGATCATATTCAAATTTATTAATGCATAAAACAATGCTTAGAACTTCTTTTTTAACAGTTGAATAATTTCTTTGGGTATCATTCCAAGCACCTGACAAATATCTAACTAATTCTTTCTTTGCTTGATCATTAATCTTTTGTTTGAGTATGCCTCCAAATCCTAGATCACTAGCATCTGTTTCAACTATAATCTTGGCATTAGGTTGAGGAATATTTAAGCATGGTAGATATTTAATTTTTTATTTAATTTGTTTGACAACATTTGTATGTTCTTGAGTCCAAGGCTCAGGATTCTTTTTGAGTCTTTTATATAAAGGCTTACATATCGTTCCTAAATTTTGAAAGAAGTTATGAACATAATTTAGACATCCTAAAAATCTTTGAAGTTGAGTTTTATCTTTGATTTCGTCGGGAAATTTATTAGCGAATTCTAAACTTCTTTGGATTGGTCTAATAGTTCCATTGATAATTTCATGTCCTAAAAATCTAATTTGTGTTTGAAATAAACTTATCTTTGAGGCAGACACAACTAATCCATTTTTATGAATCAGTTCATAAAATATATTTAAATGCTTAAAATGTTGATCAATGGATTTTGAAAAGATTAAAACATCGTTTATATATACAATAGCAAAACTACTTATAGGAATAATAATGTCATTCATGATATTTTGGAATTCTGAAGGAGCATTTTTAAGCCCAAAAGGCATAACATTCTATTCATAATGTCCAAAAGGAACATTAAAACCAGTTTTGTATTTATCTTGCTTATGAATTTGTATATGCCAAAATCCGGATTTCAAGTCAAATTTTGAAAAATATTTGAATCGTGTAATCTTTTTAATAAATCTCTTTTGTTAGGTATTGGATATCTTATCCATTCTAAAACTTTATTTAATGGCTTGTAATTTATTACAAGTCTTGGGGCTCCTCTTTCAAGCTAAGCGGCATTCATAACATAAAAAGTTGAACATGACCAAGGAGATTTAGATTTTCTTATAAGTTTTTTATTTAATAAATCTTGAATTTCTTTTTTACAATATTCTTGTAATTCTGAAGACATATGAATAGCTCTTGATTTTGAAGGTATATCTTTTTCATTAAAATCTTTTATATAGGGTAATCTAACAATATGTTGCTTTCTATCCCAGAAAGCATTTGGGATATTAGAGCAAACATTTTTTTCAAATTTCTCTTTTAGCTGTCTAATTTTGTTTTGAGTAATTTTGTCTTGTATTTGATTAGGAATTTTTAATACACTGATTTCATTTATTAAATATTTTGCTTGATTAATTTTATTATTCAAGTTATTAAGTTCTGTAAAAGCAATTGGTTTAGTGAACTTGAAAACTATTTCTTTGTCTAAAACTTTAGTACTTATTCCGGTTTCGTCAATTGTAATAGGATAAAGTTGATTAAGAAATGGTGTTCCTAATATTAAGGTAGAGGTTAAAGTTTTTGAAAGAACAAGAGAGGTTTTATAACAAAAACCATTATTACATATATGAACATTTGTAACTTTGTATTTAATATTTAAGGATGATCCATCAGCAGTAGCAGCTCGATTAGTAGTTTTTTCATAATATTTGGTTGAAATAATCCCTTTTTGGATGCAATTTATATCAGCATCACTATCCATTAATGCTAGAATTGTTATTTTGAATTCATTTGCTATACAAAGATTTATATAAGTGTTCCACCTTTGATATGATATGACTTTTGGTATTTTATTTTGATTTTTATTAATTTTATTGATATTATTAGTATCTTCTTTTCTATTAGTGTCAATTTCTTTTCCTTTTTCAACTTTAATTAATCTATCTTTTATTAATCTTATTTCTGTTTTGACAGTTTTTAGTTCTTCTTGTAAATCTTGAATTGTAATCGTAGTTTTTGGTTTTGAAAATCTTTGATAAATTTCTTGAAGATTAAAAGGATTGTTATTATAATTGGTTGTTATTGTTGTTGATTCAGCATCTTTATTATAATTAATAAATTTATTCATTAACTGAGTTTTTATAGTTTTATCTTGAATCTGATCTATTAATTCTAAAAAATCTCTATCTTTATCTGTGATGACATTTATTTTATTGCAAGTACAGTTTCCTATACATTCACATTCTGATTCATTATCAGTTTCGCCGGTTGAATGGTTTTGTAAAACCTTTAAATCATTATTATCATAATCTGATAAGTTTGATTCAGAACTTTCATAATCATTTAAAAATAATTTGCTTATTTGGATTTTTAATTGATCGGAAACATCTAATTCATTTATAGTCTTTTTAACATAGCAATTTTTTGCCATATGGCCAGTTTTTCCACATTTATAACAAATAATAATATCCTTTTGATTACCTTTAAAGTTTTGTTTATTATTAAATTTTTATGGTGTTTCTTCTTATTAGTATGTCCTTCTGTTTTATTAGGTTTAGAAACATATTTTTTATTTGGAAAACGTCTTTTGTAAAATTGTTTCTTAGGTTTGGAAGAAGAAGGTTTAGAAATTGGTTGATAACCATATTATTGACAAAAGTCTCCTAATTCATTTTTCTAGTGATCTTATCCTTTTTGAGTTTAGCTTTTAATTTTAAATATGAGCATATGGATAATCCTTCTTTATTAACATAACTAATTATTTCTCCAGAGGTAAGATCTTTATAAGGAATTTGATTATTATATTTTTCTCTCAAATTATTTCTAATTTTTTTGGCAAATAGGTTGGGTAACCCTGCAATGAATCTTTCTTTCCAATAGGCTTCTTTACAGTCTGTTCTTAACATAACTTTTGTTAAAAACATATCTTTATACCATCTAAAATCTTGAAGTTTTCTACAAGTTAAATTGAGTAATATTTCAGTACTTTTTTTCTTGAAGTAATGTTGGATCTTCTATATAATTTTTTATTATTACATAAATAAGAGTTGGAATAATATCATCTTCTTGAGTAGTAACAGTCTCATTATTTTCTTGTTTTATAACTACTTTTTTTGCATTAAGTATTTGAGTTCTTTCTTCATTAGTAACATATGAATCCCACCATCCTTTTAAAGTACCAGTAAATCCAGAAGTTAATAGTTCAGCTATTTTTCTTTGGTTATTTCTTTTTATTGAGTAAGCATTAGAAGCTATATTCATTTCTTGAAGTGTATTTAAAATTTGATGTTCAGAAAATCCATCTATGTTCCATTCATAAACAGATGTTCCATCATAAGCACTTCTTTGTAAGGTGAATTCTTTTTCTTCATATTGTATATCTGGAAAACTAGGTCTTGGGTAGTAGTTTAGTGTAGTTGGTCCACTGTAAGTATTTGTATTTCTAAGTTTGTTAACATTAATTAAGAATTGTTCTTGTAATTGAGAAATTTTTACATCATTATCTGTAGAGTCTTCTTCAGATTCATCTACTTGATTAATTACATTAATTTTTATATCACTCAATTTTTGTTCTAATTCACTAACTAATTTTTTGTTATATCCTAAATTAATTGTTGAATCAATTTGTTGTGGTGTAAAAATGGGGTTTTCTTCGTAATACTTTATTGTATTACTGTTTTCAGTTTTGTTGCTTTCTGTCTTATTATTTTTATTACTTTCAATTATATTAAGTTGTTGACTCATAGTGTTAAGAATCCCATTTGTATAATTATTTTGATATATGGTTTGTTTGGTTAATTCTTCTTTATTCATTTTTTCATTAATTGTGGTAAATGGTGTAGCTAAATATTTATTTTGAATTAATATTTTGGTCTTTGGAGGATGAATAGCTGTTACCTTTTCTTCTGTGATTAGGTCTACATACTCTTGAGTTATTTTTGGAGATTCGTATACATTTAAAAAAGGATATGATATATTGTTTTGCTTGCAATATATTTCGTACCATTCAAAAAATGTTAAATGAATATTATTTATATTTATATAATTTCTCCATTCCATTTGATGTATAAATTCTTTTTTACTATCATTAATAGTATTATAGTAATAGTCTCTTTTTTTCTTCATTATGATTTGCATAAAATTCATTTTTAAGATATTCCATATTAATGTATGATTCACTCATTTTTATTAATGGATTTGTCTTTTTAAATATTCAATTGTTTTAATTGCATAATTGCGAAGTTTATTAGTTGCATTTAAATCCATAATGAGTAGTGAGTATCCCAGTAGGGTGATGAGAGACTAATTATTTGGTTTGCTCTAATTTCTTTAACAATTTCAAGTTCGAGCATTTCTATATCATTATTAAATTGTTTTATTCTATTCCTTAAATATTTTATTTGTTTTTTAATTTTGTCTGAATACAAACTCATATTTTTAGTGAATTTGGTTTTTCAAATACTCAAGTTTTTTTATTAATGATATATGAGCACTATTTTGTATATTTAGAATCCGAGTATGGGTTAGTCTATTATAGACGTTTTCTCCGGTTGTAATTTCGTGCTTTAATATCTTTATGCTTTGATTAACTCGTTTGATCTTAGAAATTGTATCTTTTATCTCTATTTTAAAATTTTCTAAGTATAGACTCATATTAACAAATAACTAATTCGGATTTTACTTGATTGATCCATGATAAATGTAATCTTATTTTATCGATTATATGATTATTTCTTACTGTGAGATTTGCTAGTTGTACCCATTGAACATTTGCTAAGTCTTTAGGCTGTTCCCATTGAATATTTTCTTGATCTTTAAAGAACGATATAATTTGTTGAAATTCTTGTTCAATTTTTATTAATTCTAATTCATATTCATGAATAATTTTCCAATATAATTTTATCTCTGTTATTTTTGTAGAATTAAAATTACATAAAACTTGAGTCTTATTACTCATATTTGATTTTTGAAATTATTAATTTCCGTTATAAAATCTGATCGAGTTGGACTATATCTTCGTTATAAATGGGTTGTGGGATATTTTGATTAAAATCTACATATCTTAAAGACTTTGATTTTTTGATAGAGAGATTTCTTAAGTCAATAGTACTACTAATTGAACATGTAGATAATCTATTAATCTTGAAGAAATAATTGGAGTATTTTCAAAACTTATTTGTACAGAACCATCTTCGTGTTCTATCACACTAGATGCTCTATTAGACTCTCCTATGGGTTTGGGTATATTAATATCTTGTAGATTCCAATTACAAGATTGACTTATTTCATTCCATTTTAGACGTTTTGGTGTTTGAACCTTTGTATGTTGTGGATTGGATTCAAAAATTATTGTTTCATTTTTAGGACTAACTATTTTAAATTTAGGTTCTATTGTTGAAGACATAGTTTTATAACAAACTCTATATATGATTGCAATAGCCTTTGTTTCTTCTTTGAGCTCTAGATTTCTTATTTTAATTGTTAAAACTAGAGTGTCAAGGATATTTGGGTCAAATAAACCTACTGAAAAATTTGGATAACAATTAAAATATATAGGACCATTTGAGATATTAGTTTCTGCCATAGCTAATATTGAATTTTGAAAATTAGTATGTCTAGCATCCCTTAATATTAATAGGACTGCAGCATCTATACCTAATCTAAATAATGGTTTAACAGCTACTTGAACAAGACCAACATGTAAATATTTGTATTTATTTCTATGTTGAATTATTGCAGATTTGGATAATAAATGTAAATTATCATAATCTTTATTAATAAATATAGTTTGTTCAGATGATTTGATTGAATACCCCAGTAAAAAGTCAAAAGTTCCAATCTTATAAATAGTATTAAAATCTTGTTTTGAAATTGTCCAATTTGATAAATTTTGTTCGATATCAGAGATATGAATTTCCATAGAATTCATATGTAAATCAGTTTCTTCATTATTTTCTTTATCAAGATTATGTTTTTTAGAAAATAAATTCATCATTTTATTTGTAATTTTAAAAGTAGTATGATTCGAAAGAAATTAATTTCTTGTAATGATTTTTAAATAGATAACGAAGAATACCTAGAGTGTTTTATTGTTGTGGTCCGGCTGGGCGCCTTACAGACCTTGCTGCGCCTCTTACACTAATCCAACCAACAATAATGACTAACACTGACAATAATAGATCTTCTAACGTTATTATTTTGAAATCATTAAAAGATTTAATATTCTTTAAAATCATGACTGCTAGTAAAATTATTTCATTATGGAAACAAATATCAGACTTCATTATATTCTAATAATATAATCAGGATAAATTGATTAATGAAGAACGACTAAGAGCACATGGCTCTGATACCAATTTGGTGTAGGATCTTTTAAAGATGAAATAATAAGGCAAGCAAAAGATATTTATGATAAAGTACCTTCTTTGATTAAACAATCTTGATTACACTTGTCTTTACGACAATCTTGACATACATCGGGAGATATGAATATCTGAAAATCTAAAGATTTTGAACATTGAGAGGTTGAGAATCTGAGAGAGGGTTTCTTAGAGGATTGCATAACATTTTGTAAAAACTAAGGGATGATGAATACTGAGTCTTGAGTCTTCCTTTTATAGGCATCTTGATGACTTGATAACCGAAGATAGCCGGTTACAGACTTCAAATTTGATTTTAATTTGCTTTCGAAGTCTTGATAATTGAGAACCGTTGCTATTGCTTGTCTTCTTCTTGATAATTGATAGAGCATCCTTTCTTTTGCTTTTGTCTTCGAATCTTGCTTTTGAAAAGTTTCTTGTTTTCTTTTGATAATTCAACATTGGCCGACAACTTTTTGAAAAGTTGTTTGTCTTGGAGTTTTTAACTTTTGTCTTGAGATTATTTCCGTCTTATATACCTGTAGGTCTTTTGAGAAAGCTGTTTGTATGAATAATATGTTCCTCTGAAATACCAAAGGGTGTATTTCATACGTATGAATAATTTGATTTGAATAAACAACTGAATTTGTCTACAAAGACAAATCACCAAACTCACCCAACGCGTTACATTGAATTAAGTAGACTAAATTCTGCATATGGGTCTTGAGCATCTTGAGTAGTATCCTGAGTAGAACTTGTAGGAGAACTTTGTTTGATTTCTTGAATTAATCTTCTGATTTCGTCTTTTGAGTTTGCACCCATAAACTGCTTTATTTGATCGTCTTCGTTTTCTTCTAGAGGACTTGGAGGTGGTGCTATACAGGCAGCTGCAACATCAAAATTTATTTGATAATATCTTGCTACGCCTTGAACAGTCATATTTTCTATTTGTTCTATTGGAAGTCTGTCCCACCATTTGACTCGAACAATTCTTTGGAGTAAAGGAGGGGCGGTTCCAGTGCTAGGAATAACCTTGAATGTCCATGCCATAATCCATGGGATTTTGAATATAATAGAGTACTGAAGTATATATTCAAAATCAGGAATGTTTTGAATAAAGATATCTTTGAACTTTGCAAAACCTTATTTAACACATGCAGGAAAGGTGTCAAGAAGATTTCCAGAATATTTGAACCATCTGACGAACCATCTTGGGTATGAACCATCAAAATTCTTATCAAAGAAGAGAAACCAAGAATGGCCAAAACTTCTCAGATAAAGAAAATTAAACCAAGCCTCTTATGATGACTCTTACACACGTACGTACACACATACACACGTACACACATACACACATACACACATACACACATACACACATACACACATACACAGATACACACATACACACACACACATACACACACATAGAGACACAGACACAGACACACACACACACACACAGACACAGACACAGACACACACACAGACACAGACACACAGACACACAGACACACAGACACACAAACACACACACACACACACACACACATATGGAGATCTCTTTGTCTTGCCTCAACTAGCGATGTAGGATATGGTTTTCATTTGTTTTCTTCCTTCAGACTTAAGAGTCCATAAGTCCATCAAGTAAATAATTAACAATTGTCTTTTTCGCTGTGATTCTTTTTTCTTAGTATTTTTTAAACTGATATATTTTAATTCAATAACTAATGTTTTAGCTTATACGTTTACGTTTATTTAGAAATTTAGATTAGACGATTAATAGTAAAGCATAAAATTGTTAAAGAGTATAGTAGAATTTAAAAGTAGTAAAGTTTAAAGTTTGGTAATGTATATATAAAATTATAAATTTTAAAGATTATTGTTTTATGTAAGTTGAAATATTTAATTACATATTTTATGTATTTAGGTACTTTTATAGTATTCAACTTAATAAGTATATCATCCGGTTTTAAATACGGTTGGACCGATAAACCATTATGACGTCCGGTTCAATGACCGTTCCGGTTTTAAAAAGTATGCTCAATTGTCAAACTCATGAGAAGATATATAAATAGTCAATTGGTTTCATTTATATCTCTTCGTATCTCCCCATGTGGAAAAAAATACTTAATTAAGTGCCACATCAGATTTAGACCTAATGTAAGAACAATGAATCAAACACAACATTAACATATATAAAATATGTAATTACTCTCATAGATCTATGCTGAAATATAACAACGATAAAACACTTGCCTATTTCAAGATTTCGAAAATTTCAATTCGGTTGATTGAGGCCTGCAACTGCATTATCCTAAGATTGAAACTGTGCGGGTATGCGTCTACCTTGAGGATACAACAATCAATTTGGGTTAAAAGAACTCGGATCTATCGAACCATGTATGCTTCATGATGGATTTTTGTATGAAAAACTCTACTTTGCAGGGGTGTTCTTCTTTTCTGTATTACCCAGAACGTAGGACACACATATATACACAATAATCACAAAACAATTAGTTAACTGATTAACCATGTTAACTATAAAAAAACCGAATTTATTTTAATAAAATAAAAAATTAAATTGGAATTTTCACATAGGCCAAATATCACTGTTTCATCTTGCTTGACCAAAATGCACTTTTTTACTGGACAAAACTGTGAACTGGGCGTTTCACTAAAACTGGAACAAAACCGATGAACAGGAGCAACCCGCATCGAACTGGCTTTTACTAAAGCTTTTTAACTAAGATCAAAAGTTGATAGGAGACCTAAATATAGGCAAGGACATCATTCGGTTGTTTCTTAGAAGCAATGTGGTATCATTATATATATATATATATATATATATATATATATATATATATATATATATATATATATATAGACAAAAGTTCATGCGAGAACCATTGTTAATGCGAGAACTGCGAGTACCAATCTGAGCCGTCCAATTTCCCCTACTTCAATGTCATTGCCCACCCATGAATTCCTCACATGCACCCTGCCACACTCTATCCCTCCACGCTCTTCATCCATAAAACTTCCCATATCCAAGGAACGACTAAGATTGGTTCTTGCGGTTCTCGCACTAACAACGGTTCTCGCATGAACCCTCCCCTATATATATATATATATATATATATATATATAGAATCAGGATCAAATAAAAAGAAAATTAAGGTAAAAAGGATAAAGAGAAATCTAAGAGTGACACGTGTCCTTTTAAGCCAAAATTAGTTGAGGGGCATTTCAGATATTTTACGCTATTCTCTCTCCTCTCATTTCATAACTGGTGCTCTCCACGTTCCCAAAAATCGTATGAGAATCCCACCCCCATACACCTAACCCCGCCGAACCGCATCATCGCCGCCGCCAAGCATCGTCACTGTCGTACAGCATTCACCTTCGTGCATCACGGAGCAGGGTCGTTGCACAGAATCGTCAGTCTCACGAAAACCCTAGCACCGCTACACAGGAGAAGAGTCGTTGCACATGATTCACAACTGTCGTACAACATTCCCTTACCCTCATAAAACCCTAATCGACCTAGCGCCGCCGTATGAATCTTCTTCCTCGTTCTCTTGGCCGGAGTTAAAAAGAAGACCACCGCCGCCGCACCACAACCGCTGACGCCATTAAAGTGAAAATTCTATTTGATTTCATCTAAAATTTTCTTCTATCGCTTCAGATCTATAGTCCATGGTATGTCCCCGTTCCTGTGTTTGTGCATCAGATTCTTCGCCACTGTCCATACGCCGCCTCCATGAACTATCCATACGCCCCTGTGATTAGTCGCCGCTGTTTCTTCAAATAAAAATGTTTCCGTTTCCGATTTCTTCGAATGCCATCGCTGCAAATAAAAACGTTTTCGCTCTCTTGTGCATCTGATGCATAAATTACATCACCGCCGCCGTTCATCATCGACGTTCTCCTGTGCATCAGATCTAGACAAAGTTTGCATCTTCTTACTATGTGCATCAAAATGGTTTGTAATTTATGCATTAACTTTAATTTTGTGAATCAAAGATGGTTTATTTTTGTAGATCTGTTGTTTATTTTTGTAAATTGTGCTTCTTTTTGTAGATCTGTTGTTTATTTTTGTGCACTTTTGATGAATCAAAAGTCATTAATCAATTTGTTAAGTTTGTGCATCTGTTGTTGCTGCTGTTGGATCTGTATGTTTTGAATCTGGGTAAAAATGATGTTGAGTCAAATTTTCTGCTGTAAACTTTGAACTTGAATTAAGATTGGATGGAAGAGTACAGCGATGTTTGAATTTGGTCTGAGAATGGTTGCATCATTTTAGGACGTGGGTAAATTAAAAGACTAATATACCCTCAACTAACCAATATTTAATTAATTAATTGAAAAAAATAAGTTAGTTACTAAATATCACATCTGATAAATCCAAGGGCTAAGATTTCTTCTTACCCTTTGTAGCTTAATTTTCTTTTTATCTGATCCTGACCCTATATATATATATATATATATATATATATATATATATATATATATATATATATATATATATAGACAAGGGTTCATACGAAAAGAGCCTTATTTACGAAAAGTGCGAGAAGTAATCCTAACCTTTAAATTATCTTATCAATGGTCCTTATTAGTTATGGCAATTCTGTAATTAAATCAAACTTAAATGATTTTTATTTAAATAATTAAGGGTAAAAGAGAGTTTTTAACATTAATCTTATCTCTCCTCTCTCCTCTTAAAATCACAAAATCAAATCAAACCCTAACACCGTGTATAGAATCGCCGCTCTCCTCTCAATTGCCATATCCCTGCCGCCGGCGATAACCTTTACCGGCGCCGCCACCGACAACCAACACTCGACGATGGCCAGCCCTAACTGTCGCATTCGCCAGCTAAACCGTCCCCTCGCAACAAGCCACACGTCGATGTTATCAAGCCGCCGCAAAACCACCATCGTCTCCATCGCCGTTGCAGTTGGCACCCAACCGACTGTGGCCGTTCCCAAGGCACACCAGGTCTGTTTCTTTTTACACTCAAACCACCATCGTCATTCATCGCCGGCGACGAGTTTGATACCAGCCAACGACCGTCGACCCTCATCTGCGCACCACCATGATAGAGTCAAAGCCTCATCCGAACCATCAGTGAAGAACAACACCACCGTCGACCAAAGCTCCACTGCTGCCCACCATTCATCATAGAAGAACATGTACAACCATTCACCATTGCCACCGAAACCCATCGGTGAAGTCAAATCCACCGCTGAGAAAACGTTGAATAAATTTATGTTGGTATTTCGGTTGTTTAATTTTTTTTTTAAATTTGTTTTTCAAAAAAAAAAACTTTTTTAAAATTTGCTTTTTTTATTCTATTCTGTTTTACAGATTCTTTTATTTATTCAAATTTCTGTTTTACAGATTCTATTATTTTGTTTTATTATTATAAGTTTTGTTTATAAATGAATATAACTGTTGTGTATTTAGTTTGATTAGAAATTTGTCAATACTGATAAGTCACCGGCAATGGTGCACGGGAGGGGCGACGGTGGTGTATCAATCCCATTTTGAAAGGCAACTTCTCCATTTATATCTCTCTCTAACTAAAGCTGGAACCTTGATTGATTCAGATGATAAGTGGTTTTCTAGTTGTTCATTTATTTGGGTTTATTTGTTCATTTTTCTCCACCTCTCATCTTAGTTTTTCTTCATATTTATAAAGCTATGTTTTTTTTTTTCATTTTTCTCCATCTGCATCTTCTTTAAATTATTAATTATTGTTATGAAATTGATTCTCTCAATCTCATCTGGGTTTGTTATTAGTTTTATTGGTCAACATATGATTAAGTTGTTTTGTTTTGTTTATTAATTGTTTATTATTTAACAGTGTAATTTTTTTTTTGTTTTTTGCAAAACAGAATTGATACTTCTGTTTGTTCTTAATTTGTGTGTGTTGAATGAAAATAATTTGTATGTTGTTAATATTTTAACATTTTTAATAAAATATTAAGAGTGAGTGTACACGAATGTGCAATCCTGGGCACGGACCTAATATATATTAATCGGTGAATATTGTAAAAGCTTACATACTAACATACTTTTAGTGTTGTACAATATTGAATAAATATGTACATGAATGATATAAAAGCTTACATATCTTTAGTAGTGTTCTGTATTGAATATTTAAATTTTAAAAATCATATACTTCTGGGCTTTGGCGGTGTTTGTTATTGAACACAGTAACAATGAAAAACTGATAATCTTTTAAGTGTGTTCAATGGTGAATTTCGTAAAATTAATATACTAGTAAATTGTTTTTTTTATCTTGTTTTTATTTAAAATGTAGGAGAGAAAAATATGAGAGAAATAAATTGGAGAGAGAAAATTTATTTGACCATTATGCCCTTTTAAACTAAAAAAAATAAAAATACATATTTAATAAAATCAGTGGCTGAGATTGCTTCTCGCACTTTTCGCAAATAAGAAAGTTTTCACATGAACTCTCCCCTATATATATATATATATATATATATATATATATATATATATATATATAGGTATGAGATCAAAAAAGATGTGAATTAAAGTAAGATGTGAAAGATGCAACAAGGAATTGCCACGTGTCCATATTAAATCAAGGGTACTTTATGTATTTTATTTTATTTTTTAAATTTAGTCCCTTAAATCACGCATACCTCAGTTACCCATTTTCACTTTCTCTCTCCTTCTTTCTCTTTCTTTATACACAGATCTACAAACTTCACATCCCAATCCACCTTCACCACCGTCGGAATAGGAGAAGCGAAGTCGGCACCACCGCCGGAATAGGAGAAGCGAAGTCGTCCGCCGTCGATCCACCACCGACGCCCACAAGCATCAGTGATTGGAAACCTTGAGACCGAACCTACCCCTCTGTAACCCTAACATCGCCGTCGCCCGCTCTTTAAACCTAAACCGCCGCCGCAGCTAAGTAACCCTAAACCACCGCCGCAACCGCTCTATAACCCTAACATCTCGAGTATCCACCACCATCGCAGAGGGTATCCGCCGTCAAACCCATAAAACCACCGCCGTCAGAGGGCGCGCTATCTTCTCGCTGATGATGTACATTGCTAATGACGTAACCTTAACCTATAAAGTCGTCGACCATGGCTATCATCGTCATCGCCATCGCCGTCAGAGGGCGCCATCGCGCATTCGTCAAATGGGTTTTTCATCACTCGCCGGCGAATGTGGCTTCATTTTCTTTTTCAACTGGGTATTTCATCAACTGGTTTTTGAATCAACTGGGTTTTTCATCAACTGGGTTTTGAATCGGTTTCATCAAATTAGCTTCATCTGGGTTTTCATCGACTGGATTTTCAACTCATATTCTCTTCATCAAATATTTTATGTTCTTGGTATGAATGTTGTTATTCTGATGCACATGATTGTATTCATCTGTTAATTTCAGTTGAATATTATTAAGATTCATCATTTTCAGTTTGAATAATATTACGATTTCTCGGTTCTGTTTCTGTATCAGTTTTTTCATCAATTTTGTTTTTGAAATTCATCATTTTCACGTTGATGGAGGTTAAATTTTAGTGATGAAAAATGTTGCCGCCGGAGGTTGAATATTTTCTGATGCAAGATGTTGCTGCCGGAGGTTGAATAGGTTTGATAACGGAAGTGGGGGCGACGAGAAATCAAGGATTTTAAAAGTGTTAAAAGTCATTTGTGCCCTTAAATGTATTGTTTATTAATGAAATCTGAAAAAAAGAAATCATATATTAATTGATCAGATCTGATGAAATGGATGGTTCAGATTACATCTTTCCCATCTCACAATAAAACACATCTCACAATAACCCTACTTGAGAGGTGAGAAAGAGAGGGGGGGGGGGAGAGAGATAGATATGGAGATCTCCTTGTTTTGCTTCAGCTAACGATATGGGATATGAAAATCACCTAATTGAGTGCCACATCAAATTTAGACCTTATCTAATTACATTGAATTTCAAATTTGAAACTTAATTACATATGCCACATAGGATTTTCAAGTTCTTAAGTTATTAAAGTTATTATTATAATAATAATAATTATTATTATTATTATTTTGTCTATTAAGGACTTAACCTTATCTTAGTTCAGTTATAACTTGAATTATTTAGGCTAACTGAACTAGAGAGTGGACTAGTTCAGTTATATTGGGCTAATAAATTAAATATAGTATTAGTGAGTGGGCTATTCAATGGTAAATAAACTTGTGGACCTTGGTGATTAAATAAGAAAACATAAGGCCCAATTTAGAGGGCAACATAATAGACCAAAGCCTAGCTGACATCGCCATTTCCTTCCGCCTTCTTTTTCGCGCGACTCGCTCAAGAGAAAGGTGTAGGAATCGAAGGAGAACGTTGCAGCTAAGAATCCTCAATCCCTAGTGAACATTTAACTGTTGATTTCTTGCTGTGAAGTCGAATTTTGAGTGGGTTTCAGTCAACAACTGTCGATGTTGGTTGTGGAAACTGAGAACAAGAACAGAAAACTTGTCGAGGGGACATTGAAAAGGAAAGGGTAAGGGAAAACGGAAGGTATAACACTTGTAGTGAGTAAAAGGAAGGGGAGGAAAAATGATGTGACGTTGATGTGGCCGTGGGTAAGGAAAAAGAAAAGAGAAAGTATAACGGATAGCCTAAAGAGATTCAAAATAATGATGCACATACAGGAATATAAGATCTTATCATTATTATATCTTATATACCTGCATCAAATAATCCACTTATCCGGATGAAAAAAAAGTAAAATAAAATGATCAAATCAAAAGGAATACCTTCAACATGTTTGGATCATCATTGCACAAAATTTGAATTATCGTGCAAAAGAGTTCTGACCTGTTTAGAATCCAAACTTTCATTTGTTTAAGTTATTAGTTTGCACCCTGTTTATAATCAGATATACATTAAGTTGCAATCTTATTAAGACCATCCGCATCGGCGTGTGAGGGAGGGGCGTGAGAGGTCTTCACGCGGAGGAACACCATCGCCGGCCCATGTGATCGGCCGCTCACGGTCGCGCTCGTGAGGGTGGTCGCGGAAGTGAAGAGGAGAGGGAGAGCCGTTGGGGGGTTTTTAAATATTTTTTTTATTTAATCCATTTATCTCCTATAAATATAACCTCTTCTCTTTAATTTTTTCACACATATTTTTTCTACATTCTCCTCTCAAACATCTATATTCTCCTCTTTAAACATTTATATACATACAAACATGTCATCTGATTCGTCGGATTATTATGACGAAGATATCGAGATTACTCAAGCGGAGGTAGATTTTCTCTCCGTTTATCGTCAAACCCGCACCAATTTGTTTATTGGAATGTCGAATGCGGTTTTGGATGTGTTGCGTGAGTATGATGAAGTTAGCTCGAGTCAATCATCAAGACAGCGAGGCCCGGATCAATTTAGAGAACGTGAAGCTGCACACGAGCAACTTGTAAAAGATTATTTTGCGGAAAACTGCAACTACAACGACGAATCGTTTAGGCGACGTTTCCGCATGAGCAGACGACTATTCACACGGATAGTCAGAGATCTTGAGGGATGGGATACATTTTTTCAGCAGGGTGTCGATGCTAGAGGAAGAATAGGTTTATCTCCATTGCAAAAGTGTACATCGGCAATTCGGCAATTGGCGTATGGGACGACCCCTGACGGATTTGACGAGTACTTGAAGATGGCGGATTCAACCGCACGGTTATGCCTAGAAAACTTCACCAAAGGTATCATAACTCTTTATGGTAAGCGATACTTACGCAAACCTTCTTACCATGATATTCAGCGTTTGTATACCGCACATGAGAGTAGGCACGAGTTTCCTGGCATGTTAGGAAGCATAGATTGTATGCATTGGGAATGGGACAACTGCCCAAACGCATGGCGAGGGCAGTACATGAGAGGTGATCATAAGAAACCGACTCTTATGCTAGAGGCGGTTGCATCACATGATCTTTGGATTTGGCATGCATTCTTCGGAATGGCCGGGGCCAACAATGACATAAATGTTCTAAACCAGTCGCCGTTATTCAATGATCTATACAACGGGCGAGCACCGCAGTGCCCATTTGAAGTAAACGGTGTACAATACAAAAACGGCTACTATCTTGCAGATGTGATACACCCTGACTGAGCTACTTTTGTCAAATCCTTCAAAACACCTCTAGATCAAAGACGAGTAAGGTTTTCTACCGCGCAAGAAGGGGCAAGGAAAGATGTGGAACGGGCTTTTGGCGTGCTTAAACAACGGTGGCATGTGATAATGCACCCGACGAGAATGTGGCATACGGATAAAATACGTTCAACAATGTACGCTTGTATCATATTGCACAATATGATATTGGAAGACGGAGAACAAGTGATTTGTCCATTCGACGAAAACATTAATCAATCAAACGATGAAGACGACGTAGAGATTAGCGAACAACAATTTGAGGCTAATGTCCGAGAAGTACGAAGTGCGGAAATGCATCACAACCTTCGATCGGATCTAATCGAGCACATTAATCGGCTTCTGAGATGGAACGACGACGATAACTAGTATTTTTTATTTAAATTAATGTAGTTATTTTTTTTTGTAATTTGAAATTTATAAAATATTATTTGAATTTATATTGTTATTTAATATTTTTTATAGTTATTATGTTTTAAATATATTGTTTAAAAAAAAGAAAAAGAAAAAGGATGTGAAGGGTGTGATGGATGCAGTGGTTTGTGTGATGTGATGAGAAAATGGTGGAAAGCTGATGTGACGCTGATGTGGCTGTGTGAGGGGTGTGATGGGTGTGGATGGTCTTACCTACCCAAGATTATAAAATTTTGTAGTAAGGTTGTTAATTTTGGTTTGCTTGCAGCTGCTCCAATATGCCTTATCCATCTTGATACATATATTATTTCATGAATACTGGGAAAGATGTAGCAAAAGAAACAAACACCACGTTAACTCTTTTTTTGTGTAGTTTAATATCTGTTCAATGCATACATGCATTTCTGATGAACAAACAAAACAGATATTTTGTTACTTAATTAGATGTTTACATTCAAACTTTTATACCCTTTTTAATCCTTTTTTCTTTTCAGGCTCAGGCTAGCAGAAAAGTATGACTGCCCTTAATGTACAAAAGTTTATGCAACACTGAAGCACATAAACACGAGAGTACCCACATGCACCCACCTCAAACTTCCTATTCATGCATACATATAGAAATCCTGCCGCAGCGCGCGGATAATCACATCTCGTTGTAATTAAATGTAGGGTTTGTGGCATTGAATAGGATCATATATTTTTTAAAGTGTTAATGTAGTTAATCTACATTTTTATTACCCAAATAGGTAATATACTTTGTGCTGAACTATTGAAGTAAGGATTTAAATTTTTCGATTACGGTTTTCGATCTAACCGGAATTTTCACCGTTGGATCACCATCAAACTTTGATAAACTGACCCGAATTTCTACCTAGAGATGATTATGGACTCTGATTGGTCACATGTTGTCACCATCACTACAAGGAATGAAATCTTGTAAGGATACCAAGATTTGGTGGTGCTCCAACGATGGGGGTAATCAGAGAATTCAGGACCTTATTTACTTTAACAGTTGAGTACAAAATATGTTAAGTATTTGATAAATAAAAAAGTAAATGACCTATATCAACCCTTTTGAAAAAGTAACGGCCTAAAATCCTAAATGTACTACAACTCTTAAATGTACTACAAAATATTTTTCAAGTACAAAAAATATAAATATTACTATGAAATTACAAATGATTATTAAATTCTAATAAAATATATCAAAATTGTGTCAATAATATATTGAAACTGGCTATGAGAGGGAGGGGAAGTGGAAATTAATCGACATGACACATCCATCATAATCTGTTTCAAACATAATAGTTGAATCTATAAAGAGACTATTTTTTATTTAAAATATATAATCAATTCTTATATTTTGATAAGTCATATTAAACCAAAGATGATAAATCCAAGGTTTTTAAGTTGCAGCAGTTCACATTTGCAAATATAAATCCCGTTATGAATATCACGTCTCGTTTGAAATGAAAGCATAAGGTAGCACAATTAGAAGGAATTGATGTTGCTAACAAGCATAAGTTTGACGACGTCATCCCTTTTTACTTCATTGACTAACACTTTTATTGAAACTCGAGAAGGTTGAGGATGATTTACTATACGTTATAGCATTGATACTTTCATTGAACTATTGAGGGAATGTGTGATGTGATTTCTAACTTCATCACCACATTTTGTTATTGTTGGTCTATTCTTTTCTTCATATTAAGCACCACATTGCTACGTTAGCGAATACAAAAAGTTCATTCCTAGTACCATCTTTAATCTCCGTCGCGCAACCCTGTTGAACTAGAATCGAAGAAACTAGCTTCATCTTAACCTTTTATAGTGTGAAATCGTTTGAAACATTGAACTTCTCCAAATCAAACTTACATAACGACATCTTCAATCAACAATACACGAGCCAAGTGAAACTGGCTCTAATATCACTTATTAGGATAAAACTTAAAACCATACTAAAAATACGATAAAAGAATACGGATAACTATAACAAACAAACAGGCCACAACGTAGGCATTTTTTTTTTCGACATGTACCCATTAATTTAATTAGGTGTCCCATGCATGCCATTAATTAACCTCCCACGTAGAGGTGCATTGAATTTTTATCCAAATTGTTTTCTTCAAATACCAAACCCGGTGTCGAGGGCTCCATGTCAAGCAATCCACACTTCGCACACTTCACGGCGAGCACCGGCATAACTTGACGATTAGATTGTACTTTTTCATACACCATCGTAACAATTCGAGTCAAGCTAACAGCTCGGTATAGCTCGAGACAAGTTTTGAGCCTGAGTTTTACTAGACGAGTCAAACTCGAGCTTAACACGGTTCGATTCGATTCGATTCAGCACGTTTACACCCTAAGCAGAAGACAGAATCATAGAAGGTAGCACAAGAGGAATTTATGTTGCCAATCAACATATATATGTTTAACCACATCCCTGTGATAAACATGTGAAAAAATAAAATCATATCTCACATATCAACTTTGAAAAAATAAAAAAGCGCATCGTTCTTGTAATAAAGAGAAATGAAAGTGTGTTACCGTACAACGAAACTAAATTTCGATATCATATCTACATCTACTTTTACCCATTAGTAATTACATAAAGTTTTATTACAACTACGACCATATGGCAACATAATTTATTTAAACATCAAGCAACGTCAAATTAACCTTTTGCTTCAACTGAAACTCGAGAATGATGAGGATGATTTACCATAAGTTAGCATTGATAGTTCCTCCTCGTAAATCACAGGTGTGATACTAGTTTGAATCGTAGAGGGATTGTGTGATGCTCGAATGGTTTCTAACTCCATAGCCACTTCTTTCATAGTTGGTCTATTCTTTCCATTCATATTCAAGCATCGTATTGCAAGGTTAGCTAATACTAGAAGTTCGTCTCTAGATCCCTCTCTAATCACAATTGCATCAAAAATAGACATAACATGTCCTTCTTCCATAGCAATCACAAAGTATGTAGCTAAACTTCTATTTTCCCCAAATCGAGTTAGGGAAATTGGCCTTTCTCCTGTTAGAAGTTCGACCAAAACAACACCAAAACTATAAACATCACTCTTTTCGGTGAATTGGCTAGACTGGAAGTACTCTGGATCTAGATAACCAAAAGTACCTTTGACTAAGGTAGTCAAGTGAGTTTGATCCACTGATACGAATCTTGAAGTCCCAAAGTCGGAAACTTTAGCCCTATATTTATCATCCAAAAGTATATTAGTGGTTTTGATGTCTCTATGATATATTGGAATAGAAGTTGCTGAATGCAAATAAGCAAGTGCTCCTGCAACCTCTGTAGCTATTTGTAGTCTCATGTTCAACGAAATTGGGAACTCATCAATCTCGTTGTGGAGACGATCGTACAACGTACCATTTGGAATGAATTCAGAAACTAGAAGAGGAACTTCCGTCTCTAAGCAACATCCCAATAGTTTAACCACATTCCTATGATTGACTTGGGAAAGAATGACCACCTCATTGATAAATTGCTCTAATTGGCTTTCATCAACTACTTTTGATTTCTTGACGGCCACAATCCTTCCATCCACTAACATTCCTTTGTAAACAGTACCTTGGCCTCCTTGACCAAGAATTCTGTTCTCGTTGAAGCTATTTGTGGCCTTCTCCAATTCACGTGATGTGAAAAGTATGGTTCTATCAACTAAAGACGAGTCAGCTTCTTCTTGTTGTTTTAAAAGTAAACCACCATTACGTTTAAAAAACCTCTTTCTTCGTCTCCTTTCTTTTGTTTTCCGGATGAACTTGTACAAAGCATAGCTAGTTGCCACAAGAAAAAGTATACCAATGCTTATGCTAACACCTGATTATAGGCCAACATGAAATGGAAACTTAGTATGTTTGTGTAGACGTTAACATGCAGGCGCACACACACACACACACACACACACACACACACACACACACACACACACACACACATATATATATATATATATATATATATATATATATATATATATAACAAAGTTAATTTGAGAATCATTCTTATTGCGAATACCGGTAATATTTAACCACCATTAATGGTTAGGCCAAACGTTATACATTCGGGAAAGGCATCGGGTAGGAAGGAATCTTTCAAAGATTGCTAGGGAACACCATTTCCCTATATTGGGGTAAGCCTTGGGGTAAGGGGCTTCGGCTTCTTTTACCCGAGACTAATCTTTCACCCACCCCACCCCCTCACCCCACCTTCAACCAATTAAACAATTACACATTTATTTATATTTTCTTTTCTTTTTTTTTAAGTGAAAAGAAAAGGGGAAAGATGAAAGATGAGTATAACACTAGTTGGGGGTAAGGAAAGGGGAAGGGAAAGAAAGCTGATGTGACGCTGATATGGCTGTGGGTAATGAAAGATGAAAGATGGGTATAACACATAGCCTTATAATTAACCATTAGATTATGAAATCAATGGTTATAATTAAGTGTGACACTTTTGTAATTAATTAAAAAATAAATGGCATTGGTTAATAATGGAAAATGGTATTTTTGTAAAAAGCACACTCCTCCCCTCACCCGTATAACAGCCACTTCACACCTCATTTCCCCATTTTTTTCAAAAAGAAACCCTAGGTCATCACTCTCTCTAGTTCCGGCCACCGGCAATGGAGCCACCCCTCCGGACTCAACAGGCCTCCGTCTTATTTTGCCCGTGCTCTTTTGCTTCGAACATGGTGAATAGTTGTTGCTTCCTCACTGTTGCCCTATCTAGCGACCTCCACCATTCGCCGCTGCCTTTCTTCTGCTTCCGACGTAACCGCCATCGGAGATCTGCTTTAGCCGTCGGACGTCGTCGGAGATGTCTCCTTTCCGTCGCCCATCTGTTTCCGACATCACGCCGCCCCTTCTGTTTTCGACATCGCCAGCAATCAATCGCCGCTGCCTTCTTTGTCATTGTTGGTCGACATGCTACAGATTTATTACTTCGTATCATCTTCATCGTGATTACCAATTTTTGTAACTTTTTGGTTTTTTTATAAATTTATCTATATATTTTTCTTTAAATCTATCTTCATTTCAATATTTTATTTTTTTAGTTTATTCATCTCAGATGCACCAAATGGTATGACTTGTTCATACTAAAGCTTCTATTTTTCTTTAGATTTATTACTTCCGATCATCTTCACCGTGATTACAACTTTTGTAATTTTTTGGTTTGATTTTATAAATTTATCATCAGATGTATATTTTTCTTTACATCTATCCTTATTTCAATATTTTATTTTTTAATTTATTCATCTCACATGCACTAAATGGTATGACTTGTTCATACTAAAGCTTCTATTTTTCTTTAGATTTATTACTTCCGATCATCTTCACCGTGATTACAATTTTTGTAATTTTTTTGTTTGTTTTTATAAATTTATCATCAGATGTATATTTTTCTTTACATCTATCTTCATTTCAATATTTAATTTTCTTAGTTTATTCATCTCAGATGCACCAAATGGTATGACTTGTTCATACTAAAGCTTCTATTTTTTATCTTCATTTCTATATGTAATGTTTATATATAGTTCGAAAAGAGTTTGTTACTTGCTTATAGTGATGATGTGCAACAATGTACTTAACTAGGTGTTTTTGTGTTGGTTGGAATTTTGAAATTATTTTATGGCTGTTCAAAAGTTAACATGTGTGAAATTCAATTACAGAGAAGTCAGCATTGAACATGTAATAAAAAATCTTGTTATGGGCTGTATTCACGGGTGAACATAATACATATAACGAAAATTATGTATCTTATATTGTATCCAGTAAAGAATATCGTATTAATAATAAATTACTAGTTTTGATAGCTGTTGGGTGTGGCTATATTAAGTGATAACACATTACACATAACATAAATTCTGTAAATTGTAAAGACGTGTTCAATATTGAATATTGCAAAATTAATATTAAAACATATTTATTTTTGGTAGTGTTCAATATTGTATACAGTAACGCGTGAAACCTGTAATAGGTGTGTTCGTCGTTGAACACAGTAAAATTGTTAATTTATTATTTTTGATTAATTTTGTATGAAAAGTTTAGGAGAGAGAAATAAATTGGAGAGAGAATATTGTGGTTTACCATTATGCCCTTTTAAATTAAAAAAAATTAAAAAACATGATTAATCTAAACCACTAGATCAAATACAAGTAAGTGGCTGAGATTGTTTCTTGAACTTTTCGCATAAACTCTCTCTCTCCCTCTCTCTCTCTCTCTCTATATATATATATATATATATATATATATATGACACTTCATGTATGCTCAAAGAATGTAGAATGTCATAATCATGAAGTTTCTAAATACATAGTTTTCTCTGGAAATATTAATGTTTATCACTTGAAAGATTTTCTTCTAATTTTTAATTTAAATCATAAAGTTAAATATTTGACACAAAACTAAATTACTTATATGTATGAAAGTATGAAATATTAATTATGTTATAACGCAAAGGTAAGGCTGGGCGGTGAAGGATTTGTAAAGTCATGAATCTTATGTTGCCTGGACTGCTTTTAGTAGTGTTGCAACATATACATGCATGATACTTGCTTGAGTGTGAAACTAATACTAATTTTAACAATTACCTAATATAATACCCAATGATGGTCGGTTAGGAATAGCTTCACAAGCGAACTGGTTAGAAGACATGAAGTCATCAACGTCATATATTCTTTTATAATTACAACGACCACCACTATCCTGGCACCTTTCACATTCTTCTGAAACTTTGGGTTCGGGTTCTTCCGTACGTAAGCGAAAGATGCATGTTAAAAAAAATGAGAACACATAAGTACAATGGAAAACAAGCAAAATAATCAAATAAGTACTAATTACAGGATTACATACCAACACATCCATCTTTAAGATAAGGGTTTCCGGTGGTGGAAATGTATTTGGTGCATATCCAAGTATCCACAGTAGTACCATTACCTAGATCCACGTTACGCTCTTCTCTTCGTTGCGAGTCGCAACAACTTAATTTATCATGGTTAGATAGAGTCCATAGAAGTGATATCGGAGTAAAAGAGTTACTATTTCTCACAACATGATATGAATCCTTATCCACCAAGAAGGCAGACCAACAACCTAACTCTTTACCCTCTCTTTCCAACTGTGTGATGTTCACTGTGTACGACTTGAGATAACCAGAAATTGTTGTTTGGCAACAACTAATGCCAATGCAGCTGATATTTCTTTCGCTAATAGTGTCATTGTGGCAATCTGTTGAACACCCAGTGAGCGCACGCCCATTGTCCATCATAACGGCATTACCACACCCCTCAAAAATAAAATTATTATGTGATTTGGAGAAGAAGAATGGGCTCCAACCAAGATCAATACTCATGATCTGACTATTATTGCTGCAGTTAGAGATGATTGGCATGTTAACGGTGATTGTTTGATTTTTCAAGTCAATACGCAAAACTTCGAGGTGGTGGAGTGTAGATAGATATGGCGTGGAAGAGTTGCAATCAATAATGTACCAATCGTTGATTGCACAATTTTCTCCGATTCCAAAAGGGTATGGAATCCTTACACTCCCACACATATCAGTGCACCCTCTCATGGCGTACTTGGGAACTCGTCTACCTGTTAATGAAAGGAAGATAAGCTAATAGTATGGGTGAAAATAATAGGAGGTGTTTATGTTTAATGATAGTGATGAGTATGATTAGAGGTGCATGTATATAATTCAAAATTTTGAACTTTGTGGGTTTTTTTGCCCTTAAAGAATATGATACATTGGTCAACACGTACTTAATCGGAATTATACGGTGGTAGATCTACTTATTTCATTTGTATTAGAATTTAGGAGGCCGGGGTGTACTTCATCACAGGATCACTTTAACGCAGTTTTATTATTCATCATACTGATTGTCGCTTAATTATCCCAATGGGTCCCTACGTACGTTCCTGTATATTGAAATATAGGACCCATACACACCTTTACACGCACATAAAAAAAAAAAAGAACCAACGTGATGGTACTCACTTTAGTATGATCACACTAGCTATTACATGGTTGTGTTTATAGCATATCACACAAATGATCACTTATATGACTTTTCACTATTTGCCCTATTATACCGTGTTTCTTAAAAGTAAAGCTGCTAAAACTATGGGTTTCCCACCCCTAAAATTCTAAGGCACCGTGTGTGTATATACAAACTATAAAATTTAATAATGACTAATTTAGCCAGTAGGACAAAGTTTAGGACCGTCAAGTTGTAAACAAACAAGCCATTTTTGCCTAAGGGAAACATAAATAAGCCCATACTTTAGGTCTTCAAGTTCTAAACGACTTCTTTATGTATTTTGTTTTTCACTTTTTCAACTAATCCCACCAAAGTAAATTTTCTATAAAATTTCCCTCTTTACCACGTATTGTTCAGTTGTTTAAACCGGGATCATAATTATAAGGATAATTAAAAGAAATCATTTAATGGCTTACTATTTATGTCTTAATTATGGACATTAATAATCTAACTTGATATTTGATTATACCATAAACAAATTCAGGATTAATATACATATCATCTATTATGATAACTAGAATTATAATTATTACATGTCATTGGAGAAAAGAACTTGAATACGTTTTACGTCTTGTATAATGCCGAAAAATAATTAAAATGTCTTGTTTCTTGTTTTCTCTCAAAAGCATTGAGAAAACGGATTTGAAAATATTGTTCACCAAATATAAAATAGGTTAAATATTTAATCTAAGGAAAATAACTCTATTAGTTTACTTTCATTTTTTTGTAATAAGTACTCCATTTGTTTATCTTGTATATTAAGTATTACGTGATTAGAAAAATAACACTACTAGTTCTCAACTTTAATAATTTTACTCAAAATAAGTATTCTATTTTTACAATATACATTTGTTATCATTCTTCTTACAAATTTAAAATATCCTCCCTAAACTTTTAGTTTATGTTTAAAAGAAAAGATATAATAAAATTTGAAAAATAATTATGTGACTCAAGTTAATTGATATATATGTAAAATTTAAATATCCAATTTTTGCCATCTTAGTACTTCTAGATCTGCACTTTTTCATCCAAGAAATTTTTTCTAATGTCTTTAAAACTGAATTAACCTGGCACGTTGTACTGAGAACCGGTTTGAAGAAAAGGTCAACATAGTCCTGAATCAGTCTCGCGAATTGAAATCGTTAACAAACCTAGTTTTATTGCTTTTTGCGTAATAAACATAAGAAAACAATTAATATATTATGACAATTATTGTGATTTGAATTATAATTTTAACACCTTAATGTCTACAATTTAAAAAAAAAAAGTTCAAACATTAAATAACAATTAGCACACTGATTTAGGGTTTTTGTTTAGTTTATTGAAACAAAAAAATCAGGATTGGTATGAATTGGGGTTACTGACTTTTAAGACATGTTAAAAAACTTTCCCTTGTGAGAAGTGGAGACTTGGAAGTATTAAGTCGATACAAAATAGATATTTATAGAATCGATCTATGTCAATCAATTTGATTCATATGATTTTTATAAAGTTATTATATTTTTTTTATATAAGAAACAATATAAAAGTTTAGGAAAAATATTAAAAAAATATAAAAAGTATGGTACATGGTATAAGATATAAAAAAAGAGTACGTACTTTATAAAAAATATAAAACTTATAAAACACTGGAGTACTTACTTTAAAAAATATAATAGTTAGAGAACTAATATATATATATTTTCCCCTTTAATCTAAAGTTTAAGTTAGGCTTTACATCCCTAAATAACTTATCACACCCGTCACTATGTCGCCCCTTAGGCCATCTGTTATGGGCACGGGTAGGGCATCCGGTTGTTGGCGAGCTGGGAGGGGAACACCACCTCGGGTGGTGGTTACTCGGCGGGTTTCAAGCAGATCGGGTTCCAGAGCTCGCTCAACATTTTCCACCCCCACACCCCCACATTCAACCAATCAGATTTTAACTCTTTTTTTTGTTTTTTTAAGTGAAAAGGAAAGGAAAAGTAAAAGGGAAAGGTATAACACTTGTAGTGGGTAAGGGAAAGGAAAGAGGAGGAAAAATAATGTGGCACTAATGTGGCAGTGGGTAAGGAAAGAAGAAAGGGGGAGTATAACGGATAGCCTTAGTAATAATATTGCACGCTTTTTCACAATTAAAAGGGTGAAGATTTAGTGGCAAGACTTGGTTAATTTTAAAGGATAAAAAATACCTAGAGGTTCTAGGTTTGAATATTACTAGCTTAACACCCCGTGTATAACGGGGAATGATTAAAGTCAGTTTTAAATTTTGTAAGTTTTTAAGAGTATTAACATGTATATAAAATACAATTGTAAAATATACATTGTAATATAAAACGTATTATGAACATAATTGTTTTTTATAGAATTTCTTAATCGTGATTTCTTCTTAGGAGTTGAATATTGTTCCATTAAAGGTCTCTTAGAAGATGATGAAGAGGATTGTTAATTCTCCGTAACTGATAACTGTCACAATGAAGAAGAATCATAGCAACATGTGTGATGTCGAAATGTAATAATGTTTATAGATTTAAGATATAAATGCCTACAATAGTTACGATCCTCCCGTTAATAAACATTTATATTTGAAAAGTAATTAAAAATGAAATAATGAGCTGTTAATATTTCAATTCATATTGTGGTGAATCTAAACATTTTTAATTGCTTTTAAAATAAACATGTTTTTAACTAATAGATAATGATATTAGAAAGTTTCTAACTTAATGTTACTATTTAAACATATCTTGTAGGATAATTAACATATATTGTTTTAATATATTATATGCTTACTAAAACTAATCACCTAGAAATATGAAAAGTTTGAAAATTTAAATAACTTTAGTATCTAAAATTATTTTCGATTTTTAACTAATCACCCTTGATATAAGAAAAGTAAATATATATTGAAAATATAATATTGTTATCGGTAGTTATAGGTGGTTATTAAGAAAATTTGTGAAATATAATATTGTAATTGATAATTGTTATAATTAAGAAATAATTATGAGGGGTTATTCATAATATTTGTAAAATATAATATTATTATACAAGATGAGCTACCAAAATTTTCCTTTTTGGTCACGGAGGTTCATATGCGATTATTTCGGACTATTTATAAAGCAGATGATCGTCTTGAGATAAATCAATTAGCAAAGCGGGTCACGTCCTCGAGTTAATAAATTAAAAAACAATCACCATGTATACGCAAGATAAATTTCCATGTTTAACAATTTATTAAGAAATTAAAACTTACGCTGAAAAACATTCAAAATAAATAATAAATCCTAAATAAAGATAGAATTACATACCATAGCATCCATTTTCTAAATAAGGGTTTTCTTCAATATTGGAATTATGCTCTTCATCCAAATATCGAAGAATATAGCACGTCCAACTATACACTGGGATATCCAGATCCACAATACTCCTTCTACTTCGATATCCACAACAATTTACTTGGTCGGAGTAGACGTCAAGATCAGATAGTCTCCATAAAAGCGAGACCGGAGTAAAAGAGTTACGATCAGAAAGACTACCTTTATCATATGAATTCTTATCCATCAAGAAGGCAGGCTCACAATTTCCGTCTCCACCATGTCTTTCTAACCGTGTGACGTTCATGGTGTACGACTTGAGATAACGAGGAATTGTTGTTTGGCAACAAGTGATGCCAAGACAATTGTTATTTTTTTCACTAAGAGTGTCATTGTGGCAATCTGTGGAACACCCGGTGACTACACTCCCATGGTCCATCATGAAAGCATTACCACAACCCAAAAAAACAAAGTAGTTGTGATTTTTGGAAAACAAGAAGGGGCTCTTATCAAGATTGATACTTGAGGTCTGATTGCTATTGGTGCAGTTAGAGATGATGGGTGTGTTAACTATAACTGTTTGATTGGTCAAGTCAACATGCAAGACTTCAAGGTGTAGTAGTGCAGATAGATATGGTTTTGAGGAGTTGCAATCAACGATGTACCAATCGTTTATAGCACATTTGGCTCCGATTCCAAAAGGAAATGGAATCCTCACGCTCCCGCACATATCCTTACACCCTGGCTTGGCGTACTCAAGAGCTGCTATTAATGTGATTGATGAAAGCAAGATAAGTAAATAATACGAATGAAATAACTTCATTTTGAAGAGCATGCATTAATTAATATGAGAAAAAGGACGGATGTGTTGATGTTTATATAGGAAGGTGGTCATGATCAGAGGAACCTACACGTACACCGGAGACCCCAAGAGTCTACGCCGTGGGTGATGATGATTTGTAGATTTTTTTCTACTTCAAGGTGACGATGATGGCCGTAACTAATTGGATTTTGGAGGTAGATCGAATACCTTATTTCATTTAATTACTTGATAAAAATATTAGTAATATTCTTTATTTATCTTTTTTTTATTGTCCCCACTAGGGTTCAAATTCCGTGATGAACAATAGGATAGATTTAGAAGTAGGTTTAGTGAATTCGAAATTTGTAGATTTTTTCTACTTCAAGGTGACGATGATGGCCGTAACTATTTGGATTTTGGAGGTAGATCGAACACCTTATTTCATTTAATTACTTGATAAAAATATTAGTAATATTCTTTATTTATCTTTTTTTTATTGTCTCCACTAGGGTTCAAATTCCGTGATGAACAATAGGATAGATTTAGAAGTAGGTTTAGTGGATGTGGATGTACACTATTCAAAAAATATATTTTTGATCTATAATATAAACTTATGGGGTTTTAACTCAAAACTAATTAACAATGAGTGGAGTATCACAAGGTACTTATTAAGCAAGTTACAAAATCACACTCATCCAATATGGGGCAATAGTCAACATGTCCCCTCATGTGTGACGTTCTATTCGCCTAACACATGCATATCTTATAGTTATTTGGAGTATGTGCCATTTAGCCAACCACCAGTCTCTGATACTGCATAAGTTGATGAAGTTTCAGCTTAAAATCAATTGATAATAAGTGAATACCCAAAACCTAATATATTAAAATATTACAAAGTTATACTAGTTTGACGTGAGACAATACTCACCATAATAGTGATATATTTTAGGTTTAATGTTCTAAAAAATTCAATTGCTTTTTATTTTTGGTTTTGTTTGCTTAAAATTTAAACACGTTTGTTTATTTAAAACTAGATTAGTAACCATTAGAATATACATGTAGAACTGAAGATGAGATACGAGAATTATCAATTTTGTCTTATTTGAAGATATTTTAAATATTCAATCTTGGTGAATACTTATTGCAAGTCCATGCATGGATGGAAATGTTGTCTTTTCTAATGATTGGAAAATTAAGAACTTATCATGGCTTTAAGAGTAATTATCAAAGTGGTCATTTAACTTATGTGTTTCTTCCTATTTGTTCCTTTAACTTTGGAAATGACCAAGATGGTCCTTTAACTACCACTTTGTCACCTAAATGGTCCATCCGTTAGTTGACTAACGGTCAACTCTGTTAAGTTAGGGTGAAATGACAATTATACCCTTTTAATTATATTTTATTCTTTTATTTTAACTTTTACTTATTTTATAATTACTTAATAATTAAATATTATTAAATATAAATAAACACACCAAACAGCCCCACCGTCTCCCTAATCTCACCTGATCTCTCTCTCTCTCTCTCCCCTCCAACACGCCATCATTCTCTCTGTTTCCATTCTCAACAAAGTTCAATGGTTTCATGACTATCCTAATGATATCTTGATACTAATTTTTCCTTTGCAAGAGGAACAAGTAATACAGACTTGATCTAAAACTTCATGAGAGGTTCTTTCCGTTCCTAATCCCTTTTTTGGGAATATTGCGTGTATTCCATGGAGGTAAATCAAATTCCCCCATCATGGAGTTCAAGATCTGTTCTTAAATGAATTCTGGTTAAATTTAAAAACAGAAGATCTAAAGAAAAAACCCTAGATATGTTTAAGCCATCAAACCACTATTTAAGTTAGTTTTGCTTCAATTCCTTCTCATTTTCAAACCAGAATTCATACATCTTCTGATTTCATGCGAGATCTAACAACAGAATTCATACGCCTTCATCGAAGAACAGATCTGGACACAAATCCACCACCACCGCTAACCACAATCCCAAATAGATCTGGAGGGCAAAACATCAAACAGATCTAGGGTTTTTGTTGCATTTGAAGAACAGATCTAGGGTGTTTACACAAACCACCACCTATCCATCGTCTGTTTGAAGGAAGAACAACCACAGCCTAGATCTAGTTCAAACCACCACCTAGATTGGTGGTGGCGGCGGCTAGACCAGCGGGGGTGGCGACGTGGTTGTTAGCGACGGAGGGCTAGTGGTTTGACATCTGGAGGTCGTTGGCCGGTGTGGTGGCGGCGACGGCGGCGACGTCGCTCAAGGGCGGTGGTGGTGGTGGTGACCGGTGAACATGGCTGGGAGAGTGAGAAAGGGTAGAGAGAATGAGAGAGGGAAGAGAGAATGAGAGAGGGTGTATGTGGGGAGAGACTAGAGAGAAAGAGATTAAATATTTATTTTATAAAATTATATATTATTTAAAAATAATTAAATATTGTTTTCTATAATAAAGAATAGCAAAAAATGGTAAGAAGACCAAATTGCCCCTGTCTTAACAGAGTTTACTGTTAGTCAACTAACGGATAGACCATTTTGGTGACAAAGTGGTAGTTAAAGTACCATTTTGGTCACTCCCAAAGTTAAAGGACCAAATCGAAAGAAACACCTAAGTTAAAGGACCAATTTGATAATTAACTTTGGCTTTAATAAAAGAGAGTGTACTACTTAAGTATCTTCCAATAACATGTTTAGCAAGTTTCTGGGCATGTTTGTGGAAATTAAGTTGATAATTCTTTTTTACCAATAAATAGGAACACTTCCACGCCTCTCCACTATGGGTTCGAATTGCTTGGTGGCGGGTTTTCAACCGCCCCTTGTTTTTTGGCTTTAACCAATGTTCGAGCACCACACATTCACTCCATGAAGGAAACTCATAAGGGAAAACCCTCAACCCATTGCATGCAACATGATTTGATCCCCCAACCACTTGCAAGGAAGGGGGCTGTAACAACCGCGTTTAGGGCCTGGTCGTTTCATGGCGGTGGTGAGTTATTTAATTGTTTATATTAGTATATTTGATTGTTTATAATTATTTGTTATTTATTTATATATTTATTTGATGATTACTTGGTATTTAAATTGGACCGCGAGATAAGAGGTAAAAATATTAGTTTAATATTTTTATATGATATTGGTACCATTAGATTCGTTTTTATACGAGGGTTCCGAATAATACCTCGTTGCTTGTTAATGACTTGAGTAGGACCGTTTTTATTATGTTCCTGTATGCTAGATAACAGTATTTGACACTGTGTGTTGTTTTAATTAAATTCTCAGCCAACTTTTGTGGTTATATTGACTTTGAGAAGTCAAGTTCTTCATTTGTGTCTTTCTTGCTTTCTTGGTGAAATGAAGAGAAAACCCACTAAAGAACTCACATATTCCATCTTTTGATTCTTCATTTTGTGTGTAGGATTTGTTGATTAAAGGTATGTTTTATTGTTCTTGATTAGTTCTTGATAGTTCTCGATGGGGTTTTGAAGAAAACATGCTACTTGATTTTCTAGGGTTCAAAATTTATGTGGGTTTATACCCAATCCGAATTTGGTTTATGTTTATACAAGTTCTTGAAGTATTATTTACTGATTTAGAGTTGGGAATATGATGATTTATGTGTATTTTATGAACTTGAGCTTCAAATTCATTAATGGAGATTTTAAGTTCAAAAAGAGAATTAGGATTTATGATTTGATGATTAGAAATGTGTTTTGATGTTGTTATATGTTTCTAGTATGTTTTATGAAGTATTGGTATTTTTAAAGTGAATAAAAAATGATGTTTATTTGCTGCAAATCGAATTTTTTTGGGTAATGGTTAGGCTGGGCAGAAGCAAGAAGATGAATTGCAGGTCTACTGATCGAAATTCCTTGCGGCCGCAAAGAATGGCTTGCGATCGCAAGTAGTTGGTCACTTGCGACCGTAAGGTTATGAATTGCGGGCGCAAGTAGTATGAGTTGCTTGCGGCCGTAAGCATGTTGTTTCAGTGGCATGATTTTCTAATAAATAGTTATGTGTTCCAAGTTGATTATATGAGTTTTGTGTAATGGTTTAGTTTTGACCCATTTGTGTACTACTTGAATTATTGAATTAATTGAGATTAGATTCACTAATTCAGTTGTATTGTGTTCTCAGGGAATCCGAAGCCTCAGTGAAATTAGATAACTGAGCTTGGTGGGTGTCGAGGACACAGGTGAGTGGACTTTAATACACCGGTGGTTTTAGTTGTAACTGTTATGGTTACTTGAATTTTATACGATTAATCATGCGATAGACTGTTTAGTCTGATTTGATTACTTGACTGGTTATATGATGATTATCGAAATGGTGTTAAAGATATGGGTATCAAGGCATGAAATTGTGCTCATGATGTTTGTGACAGAGGTCAGCTAAGCGTGGTTTTGGGCTGGGTTAGTTGCTTCTGGTTAGGCAGTTTTAGATCCTCTGTTGCATTTGTTGTAGCAGAGGGGGTTTAACTGTGCTAGTTAGCAGATGGCTATCGGTAGATCATTGCTATGGCCAGCATTGGTCGTAGGCTCGGCAGAGCCGCCGGTCCTTTGATATTTGAGATAAACTGTTCTTGTGATTGTTGTGGTTCTGCTTTAATTGCTTGTGGCTTGATTTCCATTCACTTAGCTTTGTGCTAATTCCCCACCCTAACTCTCTGTTTCAGGTTTTGAGAGCACGGTAGGTTGCAGCTTTTGTGTACACCTCAAGTACAGAATTAGACACAACTCAGAATGATTATATTTTTCAACTTGAAAGTGAACTATAGGAGCTTCGAGAAACAGTTCACAACTTTGAGCAGCAGAGGTTGACACAGAATTCTCAAACACCAATTCCAACAACAGTTATTACTACAGTATCAACAACTCCACCACTTTCAGTACCATTTTCTGTTCCATATTCTACTGTTGCTTCACAGGGTACACAACAGCCGATTATCTATCAATTTGCTGCACTAGGAGCTTACCCCTACCCAGGATTTGGTCAACAAAATAAATATAGGCAATTCATGGATTGTAAACCCTCAGAGTATTACGGTAGCACGAACCCCAATATAACTTTGAATTGGTTGAGGGAGATGACCGAGGCCTTGGATACTTCTGAATGTGAGGAGAAAGTGCGGGTATTATTTGCTACTCAAAGATTTAGAGGAGATGCCATGGTATGGTGGGATTCGATTACAGGTCATTTTACAAAGCAGCAGATGAGTAGTATTACTTGGGAGCAATTTGAGGGAAAGGTTTGTGAGCAATACTGTGGATCTTTTGAGATGGAACGAATCAAGAAGGAGTTCATGGATCTGCAGATGACCGATAATATGACTGTGGATGAATTGATTAGGCAATTCAACGAGAAGTTACGATTTGCACAGCAGTGGGTTCCGGATGAAGCTTCACGAGTTCAGCATTTTGTAAGAGCTTTGCATCCAGATTATAGGAGTGCTACCAGGTGGGCTAGCACTTTATATCAAGCCTTTACCCTAGCTAAGTCAGCCGAGGGTGATGCTCAAGCCAAGGAGAAGTTGAATAAAGATAGAATTTCTCAACAGAAATCCCGGTTTGATTATTTTAATACCCAACATCGGTAGGGAACTCAAGGAGGTCAGGGAAGTCAACGTCAAGGACAGGGCCAGAGTCAGAGCAGTCAGAATCGTAGGCCTACATCTGGTGGGTCTACTTAGAGATCCCCATGGTGTAATAAATGTAAGTCTTTCCATCATGGACCTTGTACCCTACAGACAGCAAGATGTGTTCGTTGTGGTCAGTTTGGGCACGAATTGAAGAATTGTAGATTCCCGAGGAGTGTTTGTTGGAACTGTCAAAAGGAGGGGCACAGAGCAGGTGAGTTCCGTGTGGGTAAGAAATCGGGGACTGGGTCAGTATCGGGATCGGTTGTGGGATCTTCGTCCGCTTCAGGACAGAAAAGGAAGAA
Organism: Pulicaria dysenterica; assembly: GCA_947179395.2. Taxonomy (NCBI): domain Eukaryota; kingdom Viridiplantae; phylum Streptophyta; class Magnoliopsida; order Asterales; family Asteraceae; genus Pulicaria; species Pulicaria dysenterica. The sequence continues at coordinate 48,008,171 of OX359295.1, forward strand.
CCCTCCGTCAGCCGAGGGTAGAGCATTCCGGATGTCAGTAGATGATGCTGCTGCTACTGATGATGTCATCACGGGTATGTTTCTCATAAATTCTATACCTGCACGTGTGTTATTTGATTCTGGTGCCAATCGTTCATTCATTTATGTGGCATTCTGTGATAAATTGAAATTGCCTACTTCAAATGTTGCTGCTCCATTAGAAGTAGAGATAGCTGATGGTAAAACGGTTCCAGTCACAACGGCTGTGTCTGGGGCTGAAATTGATATTGATGGTACATGCTTTCCTGTTTCTTTTCTGTTAATGCCTATAGTTGGTTTCGATGCTGTTATGGGTATGGATTGGTTGAGTCAGAACTGAGCTGTTATTAGATGCCATAGAAAACTGATTTCATTTCCTTTACCTGATGGGTCATATGTAGTGGCTCGCGGGGAGAGGGTTAGACCTGTTTTTCCTATTATCTCGTATATGAAGGCTAGAAAATCTCTGGCCAAAGGGTGTGAATCCTACCTTGCTCATGTGGTTGATGTTAAAAAGGAGAAACAGATTGTTCCTGATATTCGGGTGGTTTCGGAATACCCGGAAGTGTTTCCCGATGAATTACCTGGGTTGCCTCCGGTTCGTGAAGTAGAATATAGGATTGATTTGATTCCAGGTTCGAGCCCAGTGGCTAAAGCTCCTTACAGGTTAGCTCCTTCTGAAATCCGTGAGATGATGACACAGATTCAGGATTTGTTAGACAGGGGATTTATTCGTCCTAGTTCTTCTCCGTGGGGTGCACCGGTTTTATTTGTGAAAAAGTAAGACGGTACTCTACGTATGTGTATTGAATACCGGGAACTGAATAAGAGGACGGTTAAAAATAAATACCCTTTACCCAGAATTGATGATTTGTTTGATCAGCTGCAGGGTGCTTCTTATTTTTCTAAAATTGATCTGCGCTCTGGTTATCACCAGGTACGTGTTTCTGATGCTGATATTCCTAGAACCGCTTTCCGTACCATATATGGTCATTATGAGTTTTTAGTTATGCCTTTGGTTTAACTAACGCCCCTGCTGTATTTATGGATTTAATGAACCGGGTTTGTCGGCCGTTTTTGGATAAATTCGTGATTGTGTTTATCGATGACATCTTGGTTTATTCTAAAACTGAGTCCGAGCACGAGCTTCATTTGAGGCAAGTTTTAGAAACTTTAAAACGGGAGCATCTTTTTGCAAAATTTTCTAAATGTGAATTCTGGATGAGGGAGATTCAATTTTTGGGGCATGTTATCTGTAAAGATGGGGTTAAAGTCGATCCGGCTAAAGTTGAAGCAGTTATGAACTGGAATGCTCCTAAATCATCATCTGAGATTAAAAGTTTTCTGGGATTGGCGGGTTATTATCGCAGATTTATTAAAGATTTTTTGAAAATTGCGAGTCCTATAACGAAATTAACCCGTAAAGATGTGCCATTTAAGTGGAATAATGAACAGGAGACAGCTTTTCAGACGTTGAAACAACTATTATGTCAGGCTCCTATTCTTGCCCTACCTGATGGTTCTGATGAATTTGTAGTGTACTGTGACGCTTCCTTTGCAGGTTTGGGTTGTGTTTTAATGCAGCATGATCGGGTTATTGCTTATGCTTCACGGCAACTGAAACCACACGAGAAGAATTATCCAACCCATGACTTAGAACTTGCAGCTGTAGTCTTTGCGTTGAAACTGTGGAGGCATTACTTATACGGTACGAAAAGTGTTATTTGTACTGATCATAAGAGTTTGCAGTATGTATTTTCCCAGAAAGAACTTAATATGCGTCAGAGACGGTGGTTAGAACTCATTAAAGACTATGATTGTGAGATTCGATATCACCCGGGGAAAGCAAATGTTGTAGCTGATGCTTTGAGCCGCAAGGGAGCTAGTGATAGTATTCGATTTATGCGAGTTGAGATTGTTTCTGACTTAGTGGATAGACTTAAATCTGCTCAGTTAGAGGCTTTAAAAGATGAAAATCTGAAGTTAGAGATTATGATGAAGAGAAAAGATGATTTGATTAATGATTCGCGCGGATTGAAGACTTATCAGTCTCGTGTTTGGGTGCCATTGCTTGGAGAGCTTCGGGGTTTGATTTTGGAAGAGGCTCACAAGTCAAGATTGTCTGTTCATCCTGGTAGCACTAAAATGTATAACGATCTTAAAGTGCTGTATTGGTGGCCTACGATGAAGACGGATGTTGCAAAGTTTGTGGGAACGTGTCATATTTGTGCTCAGGTCAAAGCAGAGCACCAGAAACCCTACGGGTCTTTGAAACAGTTGGAGATACCAGAGTGGAAATGGGAGCACATCACTATGGATTTTGTATCCAAACTTCCATGTACTCAGCGGAAACATGATAAAATTTGGGTGATTGTTGACCGTTTGACGAAGAGTGCTCACTTTCTTGCCACCAGCGAGACAGCTTCACTCAGCAGATTAGCTCAGTTGTACATCGATGAGATTGTATCACGGCACGGTATTCCTCTTTCTATTGTTTCTGATCGAGATCCCATATTTGTTTCTAACTTTTGGAGGAGTTTACATCATGCATTGGGGACGCGTGTTAATTTGAGTACAGCTTATCATCCTCAGACAGACGGTCAGAGTGAGCGTACTATTCAGACACTTGAGGATATGCTACGCGCCTGTGTGTTAGAATATGGTGGGTCTTGGGATTCACACTTTCCTTTGATTGAATTTGCGTATAATAACTCTTATCACTCGAGTATCGGTATGCCACCTTATGAGATGTTATACGGTCGTCGCTGCCGTACTCCTATTTGTTGGTTAGAGGCAGGTGAGAAACAGTTTGCGGGTCCTGATATTGTTCAGATGACAGCTGAGAAAGTTGCTATTGCTCGGGAAAAGTTGAAAGCTGCCAGAGATAGACAAAAGATGTACGCAGATCAAACCGTCGACCAGTTACGTTTGTTGAAGGTGAGTTGGTTTTTCTGAAAGTTTCTCCGTGGAAAGGGGTTATTCGATTTGGGAAGCGCGGGAAACTAGCTCCACGATACATTGGTCCGTTTCGTATACGACGGATAATCAACGACCAGACTGTTACTCTTGATCTTCCACCAGAGTTAGCGGGTATTCATGATACTTTTAATGTCTGTTACTTACGTAAATGTAACGTTGAGGATGAAAGTCAGATTCTTCCAGTACATGATCTGAAAGTTGATTCGAAAAAGCGATTAATAGAAGAACCAGTTGAGATAGTTGATCGTAAAACAACGAAGCTTCGGAGGAAAGAGATTCCTATGGTTTTGATTAAATGGAAGCATAGTTTGGGTTCAGATTTAACATGGGAGACCGAGGCAGACATGAGGAACCGCTACCCTAGCCTATTTGAGCGCGATGAGATTCCGGGGACGGAATCTTCCTTAGGGGGAGAGATTTGTAACACCCGCGTTTAGGGCCTGGTCGCTTCATGGCGGTGGTGAGTTATTTAATTGTTTATATTAGTATATTTGATTGTTTATAATTATTTGTTATTTATTTATATATTTATTTGATGATTACTTGGTATTTAAATTGGACCGCGAGATAAGAGGTAAAAATATTAGTTTAATATTTTTATATGATATTGGTACCATTAGATTCGTTTTTATACGAGGGTTCCGAATAATACCTCGTTGCTTGTTAATGACTTGAGTAGGACCGTTTTTATTATGTTCCTGTATGCTAGATAACAGTATTTGACACTGTGTGTTGTTTTAATTAAATTCTCAGCCAACTTTTGTGGTTATATTGACTTTGAGAAGTCAAGTTCTTCATTTGTGTCTTTCTTGCTTTCTTGGTGAAATGAAGAGAAAACCCACTAAAGAACTCACATATTCCATCTTTTGATTCTTCATTTTGTGTGTAGGATTTGTTGATTAAAGGTATGTTTTATTGTTCTTGATTAGTTCTTGATAGTTCTCGATGGGGTTTTGAAGAAAACATGCTACTTGATTTTCTAGGGTTCAAAATTTATGTGGGTTTATACCCAATCCGAATTTGGTTTATGTTTATACAAGTTCTTGAAGTATTATTTACTGATTTAGAGTTGGGAATATGATGATTTATGTGTATTTTATGAACTTGAGCTTCAAACTCATTAATGGAGATTTTAAGTTCAAAAAGAGAATTAGGATTTGATGATTAGAAATGTGTTTTGATGTTGTTATATGTTTCTAGTATGTTTTATGAAGTATTGGTATTTTTAAAGTGAATAAAAAATGATGTTTATTTGCTGCAAATCGAATTTTTTTGGGTAATGGTTAGGCTGGGCAGAAGCAAGAAGATGAATTGCAGGTCTACTGATCGAAATTCCTTGCGGCCGCAAAGAATGGCTTGCGATCGCAAGTAGCTGGTCACTTGCGACCGTAAGGTTATGAATTGCGGGCGCAAGTAGTATGAGTTGCTTGCGGCCGTAAGCATGTTGTTTCAGTGGCATGATTTTCTAATAAATAGTTATGTGTTCCAAGTTGATTATATGAGTTTTGTGTAATGGTTTAGTTTTGACCCATTTGTGTAGCTACTTGAATTATTGAATTAATTGAGATTAGATTCACTAATTCAGTTGTATTGTGTTCTCAGGGAATCCGAAGCCTCAGTGAAATTAGATAACTGAGCTTGGTGGGTGTCGAGGACACAGGTGAGTGGACTTTAATACACCGGTAGTTTTAGTTGTAACTGTTATGGTTACTTGAATTTTATACGATTAATCATGCGATAGACTGTTTAGTCTGATTTGATTACTTGACTGGTTATATGATGATTATTGAAATGGTGTTAAAGATATGAGTATCAAGGCATGAAATTGTGCTCATGATGTTTGTGACAGAGGTCAGCTAAGCGTGGTTTTGGGCTGGGTCAGTTGCTTCTGGTTAGGCAGTTTTAGATCCTCTGTTGCATTTGTTGTAGCAGAGGGGTTTAACTGTGCCAGTTAGCAGATGGCTATCGGTAGATCATTGCTATGGCTAGCATTGGTCGTAGGCTCGGCAGAGCCGCCGGTCCTTTGATATTTGAGATAAACTGTTCTTGTGATTGTTGTGGTTCTGCTTTAATTGCTTGTGGCTTGATTTCCATTCACTTAGCTTTGTGCTAATTCCCCACCCTAACTCTCTGTTTCAGGTTTTGAGAGCACGGTAGGTTGCAGCTTTTGTGTACAGGGAAAGTTTGACCGTAGCTCTGTTATTTTGGGTTTAGAATGATGAGCCATACTTTATGAAATGTTTTGTAACACTAAAAGAAGTACTGTATGTTTGTACAGTGTTGGTTTTAACTTTTGATATTATTTCCTTTTTAGTAATGACGTAATACTTCCGCTGTGATTTAAAAAAAAATGGCTTGTATTTTTGCGGTGTTACAATTTGGTATCAGAGCCAGGTTTGGCATGCGAACACGTTTAGAGTGTTCAATTCCCAAATCTTGGCTCGAGGTTGGTCAATCATTTCCTGTAGAGGAATTAGTGTGTTTGGATTTGTTGTGTGTGTATTGTGGTTAGTGTGTGTGTACTAACGGTTGTCTAATAATTTCGGAGGTGATGTGATTGTAACAGATATGGCAAGTCAAGAGATCCCAACCGAGATTCCTGTGATCCTTGCTCAGGCTGGAACTTCTACAACTCCAGTTTTAGAGAATCCAGTAATAGTCAACACCTCAAGTACAGAATTAGACACAACTCAGAATGATTATATTTTTCAACTTGAAAGTGAACTATAGGAGCTTCGAGAAACAGTTCACAACTTTGAGCAGCAGAGGTTGACACAGAATTCTCAAACACCAATTCCAACAGCAGTTATTACTACAGTATCAACAACTCCACCACTTTCAGTACAATTTTCTGTTCCATATTCTACTGTTGCTTCACAGGGTACACAACAGCCGATTATCTATCAATTTGCTGCACCAGGAGCTTACCCCTACCCAGGATTTGGTCAACAAAATAAATATAGGCAATTCATGGATTGTAAACCCTCAGAGTATTACGGTAGCACGGACCCCAATATAACTTTGAATTGGTTGAGGGAGATGACCAAGGCCTTGGATACTTCTGAATGTGAGGAGAAAGTGCGGGTATTATTTGCTACTCAAAGATTTAGAGGAGATGCCATGGTATGGTGGGATTCGATTACAGGTCATTTTACAAAGCAGCAGATGAGTAGTATTACTTGGGAGCAATTTGAGGGAAAGGTTTGTGAGCAATACTGTGGATCTTTTGAGATGGAACGAATCAAGAAGGAGTTCATGGATCTGCAGATGACCGATAATATGACTGTGGATGAATTGATTAGGCAATTCAACGAGAAGTTACGATTTGCACAGTAGTGGGTTCCGGATGAAGCTTCACGAGTTCAGCATTTTGTAAGAGCTTTGCATCCAGATTATAGGAGTGCTACCAGGTGGGCTAGCACTTTATCTCAAGCCTTTACCCTAGCTAAGTCAGCCGAGGGTGATGCTCAAGCCAAGGAGAAGTTGAATAAAGATAGAATTTCTCAACAGAAATGACATTGAAGGTTAATTAGAAATGGTTTAAAACTTGCGGCACTTCTTGTAATCACTAAGTGTTGTGAGGTGGTGCCCCTTCCCAAGAGGTTGTGGGTTCAAGTCCCAGGACAGTGGAGTAGATTTAGAAGTACGTTTAGAGAGTATGTGTTTGATGTTCAATATATATATATATATATATATATACATACATACATATATATATGGGAGGGTTCCACTGAGAACTGATTTTAGTGCGAGAACCGGGAGAACCAATCTTAGTCGTTGATTTTATAAGTGGTATTCATGGATGGAGAGCGTGGGGGAATCAAGTGTGGCATGGTGTATGTGAGGAATTTATGGGTGGACAATGACATTGAAAGATGGGGAATTGGACGACTCAGATTAGTTCTCACGGTTTTCGCACTAAAAATGTGATAAGTGGTATTCATGGATGGAGAGCGTGCGGAAATCAAGTATGGCAGGGTGTATGTGAGGAATTCGTGGGTGGACAATGACATTGAAAGAGGAGAATTGGACGGCTCAGATTAGTTCTCACGTTTTCGCACTAAAAATGGTTCATATTATATATATATATATATATATATAGGGTAAGGTTCAACATAGAACCTCTCTTAAACATAGAACCTAAAGAACCACTCCAGGTGGTGACACGTGGCAATATGATTAAGGGGTAAAATTGGAACTTATTCGTTTTTTAGAGTTTAAGCAAGAAAATTATACCATTAGATTCAGTTTTTCGTCATCTTTCAAACTAGACCAGACTTGATATATTTCTGAAACTTTTTTTTTTGAAAATGCAAAATTTTTATTTTGAACCGGGTTTCATTCTAAAATGCAAAATAACCGAAAATGCAAAGAAACAAACAACAATCTGAAATGCAAAGCAACAATATTTTCACATGCAAAAACCAATATCCATCACTGAAAATGCAAAACAAAACAACAATCTGAAAATACAAAGCGACTATAGTTCACATCGAAAATGCTAAAAAGCAACAACATCTTAATATGATATGCTTTTCGAAAGTTGCATACTGAAAATGCAAAAACTGAAATACAAACCCAGATGAAATGCAAACAAACTACAATTTGAAAATGCAAAGCAACTTAAGTACAATCTGAAATGAAACCCACATGAAATGCAAACAAACTACAATATGAAAATGCAAAAACCAATATCCATCAAGAACTAACTGGAAAAATGCAAAAACCAAAGATTATACATAATTCTTATTGTTATTAAATGAATGTACACATGAGTAAAAATGGAAATGCAAACAAGATCTTACTAAAAATGCAACCCAGACAACTGAAAATGCAAAACCTGATGTGTACAAACGCAAAGATGAAAATGCAGATGGTTCATGAAACCCAGATGAACATACACCTGGAAATGCAAACAAGAACTAACTGGAAATGCAAAAACCAATACCCATAACTGAAAATACAGACAAGAACTAATTGGCAATGCAAAAACCAATACCCATAACTGAAAATGCAAATAAGAACTAACTAGAAATACACTCTGGAAATGCAAATTTTATTAAATTTTCATTTTCACATAAAAATTGCAACAAACAACAATCTGAAAATGCAAAGCAACAAAATTTTTACTTGGAAAATGCAAAAGCAACAACATCTTCACATCATATGCATTTTCAAAATTACATACCGAAAATGCAAAAAACTGAAAGTGCAGTAATTCATCCAACAAAATATCCAGAACTATCCATTGTTAAAAAGAGAATGAAGGAACAGGGGGTGTATAACACACTAATCTAAAAAATTTATTAAAATTTTTATTAGTCTAGGTAGCATACTAACATACATGTTTGATGATGAAACGGTTCCTCAAAACAGATGGTGAAGAGAAACAAAATATCATCGTCAATCTGTTCGGATCTGTTGACAAACAACAAGAACTTAACCAAATCTCGAATCCTTCAAGTAAAACGAAGACGAAGAGGAACAACAATATCAGTTCTTGAAGAGGTGGCTGTTGAAACTGTCGCCGGAGAAAGGAGATGCAGCGCCAGAGAAAGGAGATGAAGCGCCGGAGAAGTTCCACCGGAAGGAAATCGTCGGAGGAATTATGGGACTGGAGAGGGAGGGTGTAGAGAGAAAGAGAAGGGGTAGGTTAGAGAGAGTGAGAGAAATAATCTGGGGGGTTTCATTTTTAATTCCTAAAATACCCTTATATGGTTTTTAATTAGGAATCTGACATTTTAAATAAATGAAAAATAATGATTTAATTATAACATTTGATCTCTATAATCTAATTGTCCATAATGATTCTATGGTTCTATGTTTAAATAATGGTTCTATATTGATCCATTATATATATATATATATATATATATATATATATATATATATATATATATATGGTTCAACTAGAGTCCTTAATTTACTAAAAGAACATATATAAGTTATAACTACATATAAATTCCCCATTCTAATGTCACTACAACTACTTGGGAGACCAATTTTAAGGATAATGAATTGAATATATGTCGGAATGAAATATGTTATTCGTGACAATTAATTTGTGCGCAATTCTTCAGTAATAAAATTTAATCATTCCCAATGATTCATGTATATATTAAAATAGAATATAATGCTACTGATCGCAATTATATTATGCACTCATAATTAACGGACTTGACTCTTTATTGTTTCCGATTATTTTATCGATGTTTAAACTTGACAAATATGTCTTTTTTATATCGAAGGAGAAGACTAGGCATCGAGTCTCGGCACTATTATTACCTAAGCCTACCACCAAACGACATGTAGCCTAGCGGTAGCCGGTAAGACTAGGTATTGAGTCTCGGCTCTATTATTACCTAAGCCTACCGTCAAAGTACTTGTAGGCTAGCGCTATAAGATGCTGGAAAGTGTTTCTATTCGCCTATGGTCATAAATTCAAGTTCCGCTATATACAAAAGATATAAGTTTAGGACTAAATTAGTGTATTCTTACGTGTGTTCTGCTATTAAAAAAATAAAAAAAACCTAAGCCTACCAACCCAAATTTATTTCTATAATCATAAGCTAGTAAAGTATACCAAGAAAACACCGGTAATTACAATATAGTTAGGGGAAATAATACACCAATCAAAGATTTACCTCTTTTAATTATAGTAGTGGAATGACCCTTGCATGTACCGAGTAAACTTTAAAAAACTAAAAATTTAATATGTAATAAAGCATAAATAAAATATATAAAATAATTTAAACAAACAGAATCATATTCATAAAAATAATAACTAATATAACAACATATTTATCAAATTTCAAGAATTGAATTAAGATGGTATTTTCATATTTTCAATTGTAGCTCTTTGTATATTACATTCATAATTTTATTTATTAGGTTACTATCATCTTCACACAAAAAAAACATTGAAGGAATTAAGTACGTTTACTTGGTGTGTACAATGATTCTTAAAATTGATATGAAGGTTCACCTTAACGCCCCGTTCTCGAGTTATTTTTTGGAAGGAAAGGGATGGGAAGGGAAGGAAAGTATCAAAATGGTGTGTTCTTGAGTTTTTTTAAAGAGAGAAATGGAGGGGAAAGGAGGGGGAAGGAGGGGCTATTTGTTTAAAAATCCATCATCCCAAAAGTGAGATGATTTGGAAGGATGGAGTTCCCCCTCCATTTCCTTCCAACTCAAGAACACAACTTCATCCTTTCTTTCCCTTTCATTTCATTCCCTTCACTTTCTTTTCCTTCCCTTTCCTTCTTAAAAAAACTCGAGAACGAGGCGTAAGTCCTTAATGTATATTATCTGAACCGAAATATAATACCTCAATAGTGTTTAACATTGATACATCATAGGGGTGTTCAAAATAATTCGAATTCACACATCTTAATCGATAATCCAAATATTTGATCCGAAATTAACCGAAAATTCAGATATCCGATATTTCGGATACCCGAAATTCGGATATCCGAATTTTCAGATTCGGATTCGCATAGTAATTTTGTGAAGTTTCGGATATTTCGGATATCCGATATCCCAAAATATTTTTTATTTTTTTATTTTATTTTTATTATTTATATATATTTTTTCACATATATAGTTTTATAGACAAATATTTTTTTTATAAATGAGCTATTTTTAGTGATTAAAGTTTAAAACATGATTATTTAATAATTATATATTTTTGAAAAATTATATAAAAATATATTTTTTGAAATTATTGGATATTCGATATCCGAATCCGAAATTTTGGATTCGGATTCAGATACCGAAATCCACTATCCGAAAATGAATACCCCTACATACATGTAATCATTTATGTGTTCAACCTCTTCATTTGCTCAAGTAGAATTACTATCCCTTACAAATAATTTAGATCAAATAGATATTCAATGATATCATGTAATCATTTATTTGTTCAACATCTTCTTTCGTTAGACGTCCACGTGATACACGGTTAGTCATATTTATTTTTTATCAAAATATAATTATTAAAAACATAGTATTTTAAAAATATGAGTCAAATATCTAAATATAAATAATTAATACTTCTTAATTTCAAAATCTTAGGGGTTATTTTAAAATATAAGCTAGCCATATTTCTCATTGTTATTACATAAAATCAAAATTATAAATAAAAAAGAATACGTAAATCATCTCGTTAGCTTATAACAACATTGTCTCAAAATTCGGAAGTCATACTCATAATCTTCTTTTTTGACATGCAAAACTCTAGCGGTTAATTACTTACAAATAGTATGTTTATTGAAACCTTACACGTTAATCACTATTTTATTATGAAAATACTGGCATCAAAAAACAGATCGAGAGATTAACATTCTATGATTATGTCGATGAAAAAGATAATTGATTGATACTCACAAACATACACTATCTCATAGAAGGTATTACGTCTCACTAATCTGTTGTAGATATATGTTATCATATACTCTAAGTCAAAAGTAACTCATAAAAAAGGATTACTGATATATAGTGATTCATAACATGAAAACTAATCATAAATATGTTCACTGGTTTATAGTTATAAAAGAACAATAAAAAAATACATATTCTCATTTAGAAAAAGATTAAGTGTAATTACATTTTAAAAAGAAATTTAAAGATAGTAATTCACTTTTTTCAATGGTTTTGAAATATAATTTTTACTAATAAAATTTAAAAGAATTAATTTTGTGTCATTACGGTAAAATATATATCAAAACGTAGATAAAAATGAAACGATTATAAATATATAATTATATTTATACAAATCATTATATATTAAAAGTTATAAAAGAAAAACTATAAATATATACAATTAAATACATTCATTAAATATAAATATATAATTTATAAGAACGCCCCTTATATATTTTTATATAACCCCCTTATAATTGGTTTCATATACATTTGCAAGAATCATTTAATTGTGGAAGTTAAAATAATTTTTTTTTGTCAAAATTAATAAATGAGAGTTTTTGATTGGTTAATTGAATTTTGTTTAAGAAAACTTTCACACTTTTTATTTTCTTTATATATATATATATATATATATATATATATATATATATATATATATATATATATATATATATCTTAATCTAATAAAAAAACAAGGACTAGTAAACATGTGTTTCCTCTTTTATGATGGCAATATGTTACTAATTGATATATCATATAGTCAATGTTTGAATGTATATGTTCCACAAGATTAGAAGATTTTTTTGGGAGGAAATTTCACATGTAATATCCTCCAATTCAGGAGTCGATAATAGATAGACAAGTACCATACGATATAGAAATAATTAAACAACAAAACTCTTATTTTGGCGTTTATCTTTTTCCATATTTTTGTTTTAATTAAAGCAAGAAAATGACGGTTGTCGAATATTCTTATCTCTTGATTTTTATTTTTCTCGAGGGCTAAAATTAACCGGAAGATACATACGTACGAAAAGTACACACTATACAGAATTTTCACGATGGAATATGAAACTATCGAATAGTTTTTTCATTTACATTTGGAATTAATTCACTGTCTTTAGTTAAATATATATATTATATTTTGGCATTGAGAATATTATCATATGTCATTTCATAATAATAATAATAATAATAATAATAATAATAATAATAACAATAATAAAACAATAATAATAATAATAATAATAATAATAATAATAATAATAATAATAATAATAATAATGGATTTACTTTCAAAAAGTGTATCGAACTTGTCACTTTTTGCTATTGTATATATACAACTTTTAAGACTATCATTTAATATATCAAACTTTTTAAAACTACCATTTTATGTATTAGATTACTTGCTAAATAGGTAATCAGTAATTATATCCTTTTTGATTTATTTTAATGTCTCTAAAAATGTCACATGTATTCTTCCCAAAAACATCTTCACCATCTTCATCTGATTTGTTCTTCCCAAGAACATCTTCATCATCTTCATCTGATTCTGACACTCACAAACATAAACATAATCTGGATTCTAACACTCACAAACATAAACATCATCTGCTTCTAACATTCACATTTTGAAGAAATCATAATCTAGAACGTAAACATAAACATAATCTGGACATAATCTGGATTCTAACAAGAACTCACAAAATCGAAGAAACCCTAGAAACATAATTTCGAAACATATTCACAGATCTGCACAGCCAAAAAACCCTAAATTGTTGAAGAACAAAACCCCAAAAACGATTAAAGCTAAAAACAAGATGTGATGTCTTGAATTCGATGGTATCAAGAGTTTTCTATTCATCCGATAAAAAATCACAGGAGGGAGGAAGACAAAATATATAGAACCTATGCAACAAACTAGGCTAGGAAGAAGGAAAGAGATCGGGACTAAAAAATAGAAGATAATGAGAATATCTTGAATATTTGAATTCCAATACTCCCCCTCAAGTTGGAGCATGTAAGTTCCGAATGCCCAACTTGTCAAGCAAAAACTTTAGGTGTGCAGTCCCTAATCCTTTCGTGAAAAGGTCAGCAATTTGCATCGATGAACTAATAGGCATAGGTTCGATTTCTCGAGACTCTACTCTCTCACGAACGAAAAAGCAATCCATTTCAACATGTTTAATTCGCTCGTGAAAAACTGGGTTATTGGCAATGTGACGAGCAGCTTGGTTATCACAAAACAAGGGGGTAGGCTTGGTGGAACAAACATCCAAGTCAGCCAGGAGCCATCTCATCCAAAGAACTTCGCTAACGGTAGATGCCATGGACCTGTATTCAGCTTCAGCTGAAGAGCGAGAGACAACAGATTGCTTCTTTGTTTTCCATGAGACTGGGGCACCTCCAAGAATAAGTAAGTAACCAGTTCGTGATTTACGGGTATATGGACATCCGAGCCAATCCGAATCACAGTAGGCTGTGAGAGCGCATCCACCTTCACGGGGAAGAAGAATTCCTTGTCCCGGTGTTCCTTTTAGATAGCGAAGAATTCTATGCGCTGCATCTAAATGTGGCTGTCTTGGATCTGCTATGAACTGGCTTAAAACTTTTACCGAATATGTTATGTCTGGCCGCGTAGCTTGTAAATAAAGTAACCTGCCAATTATGCGACGAAAACGACCGGCATCGACTTTTGGTTCCTTTTCTGCTTTGTCGAGTTTCAGATTTTGCTCAATGGGAAACAGACTCGGCTTGCAACCTTGTAAGCTACAATCTTCAAGAATGTCAAGTATATATTTACGTTGATTGAGCACGGGACCTTCACTTGTTCGAGTCACTTCTATGCCAAGGAAATATTTTAGGTTTCCTAAGTCTTTGATGCTGAATTTTTCATCCAAATCCTCTTTTGAGGCCTGTATTTTTTTCTCATCATTCCCAACGATGATAACATCATCAACGTAAATAAGTGCGGCCACAAATTTATCCCCTTCCTTGTGAATGAAAAGAGAATAACCAGCTCGAGATTGTTTAAAACCGAGGTTGAGGAGCGCATTGGTGAACATTTGATACCAATTGCGCGAGGCTTGTTTTAGACCATACAATGATTTTCGCAAGCGACAAACCCTTGAATCTCCTTCTTTAGCAAAACCTTGAGGAATCTTCATGTAAATTTCTTCGTTTGAATCACCATGAAGGAAGGCGTTGTTGATGTCGAGTTGATGAATCATCCAGTTCCTTTTAACTGCAACAGCCAAAAGAGTTCTTACAGTGACGAGTTTGGCAACTGGAGCGAACGTATCATGGTAGTCAACACCTTCCATTTGTGTGAATCCTTTCGCCACGAGACGAGCTTTGTATCTTTCAACTTCGCCATTTGGTTTATACTTCACCTTATAAACCCATTTTGAATCGATAGCGTGTTTTCCATCTGGGAGACGTTCTAAAGTCCACGTTCCATTTTTTCCAAAGCTTGTATTTCCTTCTTCATGGCATCTTTCCACTTGTCATCCTTAACAGCTTGATGAAAGTATTTCGGCTCATCGGTGGAATCGATGGCCGTCATGAAAGCTTTGTGAGTATCAGAAAAGTTTTTATACGAAACAAAATTAGATAAAGGATGTACCGTAGAGGAAGATTGATTTGGTGGAGTTTGTGCATGGTCAACTGATGGGGGAAGTTGGATATGATAATCTGCAAAGTGCTTTGGTTGACTTCTATTCCTTTTCTCTCGAGCTGGAACATTTATGGCAGGCTCGGTGGTGGATTCTTGCGATTGTTGGTGAATGGGTTGATCGTCATTGATGTTGGAATGATCAGTGTCGTCACCAAGGTCTTGGTTCAAACTATCGGATTCTTGAATCTTAGTAGCTTGGTTATGATCACTGTCCCACGTGTTTTCGTCGGTGTGACAATGATCCGATTCATCAACCTTTAGAGGATCTTCACTTTCATCATTCTGCTTGCAAAATGGAAATTCGTTCTCATGGAATCTGACATCCCGTGAGACAACAATTTTCTGATTTTCGATATCTAGGATTTTGTAACCTTTGGTTCCCTGTGGATAACCCAAGAATACCCCGGGCCTCCCCCTGGCTTCAAACTTATCCCCCTTGGTTTCATTGCTTCTAAAATAGGACAAACATCCAAAGATTTTCATGCATCCATAGTCAGGTTTTTGGTTAAAAATGATCTCATATGGAATCTTATTCTTAGTCACCTTAGACGGCAACCGGTTAATAATGTACGCAGCAGTCAAAACACATTCACCCCAAAATCTTTTAGGAAGGTTGCCTTCAAATCTAAGAGCTCGAGCGGTTTCAAGAAGGTGTCTATGTTTTCGTTCCACCACCCCGTTTTGTTGCGGGGTGTGTGGACATGTAGTTTCTGATAAAATTCCTTCTTCTTTATAAAATTTCACCATTTCATTAGACGTGAATTCCCCTCCATTATCACTTCTAATTCTCTTCACTGATTTTCCAAATTGTGTTTTTATTAGTTTGCAAAAATCAATGAGATGCTTGCCTGCCTCATTCTTGTGTTTTAGAAGAAAAACCCACACTCCTCTACTAAAATCATCAACAATGGTTAAAAAATAGTTGGCTCCTGAAAGAGAAGCGTATCGGTATTTTCCCCAAACATCACAATGCAATAATTCAAAATAATCTGTGGTTTTTGTTTCACTATTCTCAAAAGAAAGTCTAGTGTGCTTAGCTCTAGAACAAGAATCACACAATTTATTGAAGGAAACATTCTCAAGGAAATCAATATGGGTGAGTTTATCACCAGAAGCATGACCAAGTCTTTTGTGCCAGGTATCCGCAGTAGCCATCAGTGCCTTCTTCTCAGTTCCAAACATCCCCATCTGGTAGAGACCTCTTCTGCACTCACCCGCACCAATCAAGCTCCTCATGTGAAGTTTCTGCATAACGCAAAAATCAGGAAAAAAAGTTATAGTGGCTTGGAGTTCTTCACACAATCGACTAACAGACAAAAGGTTGCAAGTAAACTTGGGAATATGAAGAACCCCTTTTATTCTTGCATCACCCGGCAAGGTGCATTCGCCTCTTCCTTCAACGGATATGGACTCTCCGTTAGGAATGACGACGGGGTTCTCTTTTTTTGCTTGTGTCATGTTGTCGAGTATCTTGAT
Source organism: Pulicaria dysenterica (assembly GCA_947179395.2). Lineage (NCBI taxonomy): Eukaryota > Viridiplantae > Streptophyta > Magnoliopsida > Asterales > Asteraceae > Pulicaria > Pulicaria dysenterica. The sequence goes on from OX359295.1 coordinate 48,024,744, forward strand.
ATTATTTGTAATGTGATCGGTGGATCCCGAATCGATAACCCAATCATCTCCAAAATTGGCTTTACCTGTTTTTTAAAACCGTAGGAGCTGGATCATCTCCTGTTTCTTTTCCATTACCTGCAAAATATTTCAAGAAAGTTTCATACTGTTCATTAGTTAGACCTGGAACAGGACTTGCGCAGGTTTCAACACATGCAGCCTTCGGTTTACTTTCATCGCGTTTCTTGTTGCCTGGCCACCAATCAGGATAGCCTACTTGTTTGAAACAGCCCTCTCGGTTGTGACCATCTTTTCCACATAAGGTACAATGTTCGACCGGTTCTCTGCGCTTGCTATCTCTCGTAATGGGTTTTTCGCGTTTTTGGTTAGAATTACCTTCCTTTCTTCTGTGGGTATAGGCCTTAAAGGCAGCAGAATCAGTCGTCGGTTTCTTTTCGCCAGAGATAGCTCTTTGTCGTTCATCCTCTGCAACGAGGTGGTAGGCGTTTCCCAAGTTGGGAATCGGGTTCATGGCTAGAATTTGAGTTCTTATAACGGAGAACTCGTCATCAAGACCTATGAGAAACTCATAAAGTCTCTCCTTTTCTTTCACATCTATCATCTTCTTTCCTACATCGCATGTGCAACTGCTACAAGTGCAACGTGGGACGGAGTGAACGGACTGCAATTCGTCCCAAATCCCGCGTAACTTCGTATAATAAGCAGAGATAGATGCACCATCTTGCCGTGTTCCAGTAAGGATCTGCTTTAACTCATAAGCTCTAGGTGCACTTTCTTTCCCAAATCGCTCCAACAAATCGTTCCAGATCTCAGTAGCAATGTTTGCGTATTTCACGCTACTTCTGATGTCTTTTTCCATAGTGGTTATGAGCCATCCCTTAACCATAGCATCACAACGCATCCATGCCATGTAATTGGCGGCTGTCTTTTCTGGTTTCGTGATGGACCCATCGATGAACCCTACTTTGTTTTTGGCAAATAGGAAGTTCATCATTTCCTGTGACCAATATGTATAGTTTTTTGTCGGTAAGGACATCGTTCACATGCAATTGTTTCGGGTAATCGGAAGCGTGTATATAAAGGGGTGAATTTGTATCAGGACCAGTTTCTTGTTTAGAGCCGGAATCCTTGTCTCCGGCCATGGCTGTATTGGTTTGATAGTATAAGGCTAAACCTGCTCTGATACCATCTTGAATTCGATGGTATCAAGCGTTTTCTATTCATCCGATAAAAAAACACAGGAGGGAGGAAGACAAAATATATAGAACCTATGCAACAAACTAGGCTAGGAAGAAGGAAAGAGATCGGGACTAAAAAATCGCAGAAACCCAAAAACGATTAAAGCTAAATACAAGCACTCATAAAATTGAAAAAACCCTTCTTAACTCAGATCTGTGAAGAACCCTAATCGCCGTGAAGAGCCCTAGCCGTAATTGCCTTCATGCCCTTCGTAACGCCCAGATCTGATGAAGCACCCTTTCGTAACCCATATCGTAACCCAGATCGATGAAGCGCCGCCCCTTCGTAACCCAGATCTTAATCCAGAACGATGAATTGCCTGAGAATACACATCGGAGAAGTGGTGGTGATAGTTCTCGATGAAGCAGGTGAAGATGAATATGAAGAGTTTGATGTTCAATCGCAAAAACACAGAAGTCGTGGCAGATGTGTGATATTCAAAGCTTCAATCAAGACTAATTCTTTGAACTTTAATGGATGACAACGGATGTTTGATTTTATTATTATTATTATTATTATTATTATTATTATTATTATTATTATTATTATTATTCCATGTCACCTGCCACATACGCAAAATTGATGACAAATTACTAGCCACGTCATGATAACAAGATACACCTAAGCACATAGCAAGTAACAAGTTACTTCGTATATTAAATGGTAGTTATAGTAACTTTGATACATTAAATAGTAGTCTTGAAATATGAGTATACACAATAGCAAAAAGTGACAACTTCGATACACTTTTTGAAACTAAACCCTAAAATAATATAATAATTATTATTATAACAACAATAATAATAATACTAATAATAATAATAATAATATTTCTTCATTTGTATATGTAGTAATAACAATAATAATAATAATAATAATAATAATAATAATAATAATAATAATAATAATAATAATTTGAGTTAATTACAAAAATGGTCCATGTGGTTCTCACTAATTTTCAGTTTTAGTCTTTTAACTTTAAAAATTATGAAAATAGTTACTGTGTTGTCATTTTATTTCATTTTAAGTGTTTTACACTAACTTTTGTTAAGTTTAACCGTTAACTAAAGGGTATTTTGGTCTTTTTCACATTGTCCTTATTACCAAACACTCTTGTTTGTTATAGTCGTTTCAATACACAGTTTTTAGATTCCTTTTTAACCAATTTTTTTTACCAAACATTCTTCTTTCCTCCCCTCCCCATGTCTCTATAAGCTTTGCATCTTTCTCATAGGTGTTGTTTGGTTGGATGGATTGTTTTTTGAAAGAATTGGATTTTAGGAATTGGATTTTTGAAGGAATTGAATTTTGAAGGATTTGGATTTGGAATATAAATCTTGGCTCATTATGTTTGGTTACCTACACTTAAGAAATTGGAATTCAGACCTGTTTGCCCACCACCATCGAAGCTCCACCACCGCCACCTCCATAACCACCACCACCATCGAAGCAAAGCAGCAATGGCGTAACTGAGGACGGAGAACCACGAATGACGAAGTCGAAGCGGGGGCGAACCGCAAACTAGGGTTTCTATCGAACAACGAACTAGGGTTTCTGCCCTAGGCAATGGCGACGCTAACGCGAATGACGAGGCGAACCATGAACTAGGGTTTCTATCGACGACGCTAAGGGACCTGCGTCGAAGAAGATCGACGAACGAATAAGACGGAGCCACCGTCGACGAACGAAGAAGATCGACGAACAAAGAAGATCGACGAACGACGCTAGGGGATCTGTCAGAGATCGACGAACAAAGGGACCTACGTCGAAAAAACGAAGCCACCGTCGACGGAGAACGGTGGCGGCAGTCGTCGAAGCCACCGGTAACCGCTCATCACTCCTCGTCGAAGCCACCGGTCGACAAGTCGCCGGTCTTTGCGATGGTGAGATCGGTGGTCACAGGAGATGTGGTGGAAGAAATTTGAAATCCATCTAATCTTGAATGGATTGTGGAATCCCTCATATGAAGGAATCCGAATTCCATTTTGAAATCTATTTCTCATGGCTAAGTTGAACCAAACATGGGATTGAAAAGTCACAAGATGTGATAAAGATGAGTAGTTTGAGTGATTCTTGAATGAACTTTGATGAAGATATATATAAATACTCAAGAACACTCAAGAACAAAATATGAACTCTTTGCAATATGTGGAGAGAGCAAATCTCCTGGAACAATGAGAATAGGGCAAAGGTTCCATGTAAATTAGGTTTACATGAGTTTAAATGCCACAAGGCATATGGGCTTGCAAGGCCTTTGGGCTTGTGGTATGGACTAAACAAATAACCAACTTGGGCTAGTTAGTAACACTAACTTGGACTAACCTAATACAAGTAGGTGACTAGGAAATTAATCCTAAATGGGCTAAGCCCTTACAAGATGAACTAAACTAGCTAATACAATAATAACAATATAATTAGTATAGTTACACAAGGCCTACAAACATAAATAAATCATAACAATCTCCCCATTTTGTAGCCTTGTCCATGTTTATCTTTTTTGTTGGATTTGTTGCATCTTTATCAATCTCCCATTTTGATTGTGCAGATATTCTTTTTCTTTCTGCAATCTTTTGAAGCTTTGTGGGAATAAAGATGTGATGTCTTTAGAATGTCTTCTCATCTTGAGATATCTTCAAGTTGTTGATGAGAGCTTGATCTTTCAGGCACACAATGACATCTTGTTAAATATCCTTAATTTCGCACCAGTAACCTAAGGTAAGAAACCTTTGGTTGTATGAACGGTTTTGCATATAGTGGTTTTCAGCATTCCTTCAAACATTAGTATATCAGAATATGTGACAGTTAACGCATCTTTTGTAACACCGGGATCACTTAGATTTCCCGTTAATACGTCAGTTTAAATAAACTGAGTAACCTACGTTCAATGTTGGCTTGATGTTGGCACTGGTAGGATTTCCATCGGTCACTGTAAATATCGTATGATATTACTCAAGATGTTCTGGAACTGTTATGAAAACAGGCAATTGATTCCATACGTGTCCTAGAAGAAAATAGTATTGCGATTGGTTCTAGACTCAATAAGTGCACGAAAGAAGTCGGGGAATGGAGCAGTTGTCCTCCTAATTCAATATCAACATTCTTCAAGTAAGAAGTCAATAGAGTATGTGATAAATCTCCGTGTAAAGTTGAAACAATTATCTTTTAAGAGATAATTGAGTAGCTGGGTGGGGTAAGTGCATTACATCACTGGGTCCATGATGTCTTTTTCAATACCAGTATAAAACTAGTAGTAGATGTGGCTACCCAGATTTACATTATTTAGTGAGGATCTTTCTTTTCTTTTGATCCTTTCTCTCACCCTCAGCTCTCTAAATCTTTTTCAACTTCTCCCTCGATCTCTATTTTCAAAACCATTTTTATGTATCATGTGTTGGATACATTTTGGACACTTTTGATCAATGGTATGGACAATTAATGGGATTTTCAACAAGAATGATTTTCGGTAAGGAATCTGTTGAATGTGATTGTCAAGAACAATTTGATCAATCAAAGAATGAACAATCACGGATTGATGTATTTTGACATTTCAAAATAATTTGATAAGGTAAGCTTGAGAAATGTGTTGATCATTTACACCCTCATCTCCTGTTTCATCCCTCTCCTTTTCATTTTCCCTCTGCACACCAATCAGTATCTCAATATAACTGATTCTGCTCACTTAGATGACCTAGTAGATAACCCTTACTATCTCTTTCTAGTATATGGTGAGCTTCTAGGCAGGTCCTTCCGGTTCTGGATTGACCATAGGAGTATAAAATGCCTACACTCCCTCACTCATAGTGCTTTTGATCACGTTATAAATATGACAATATATGTAAGTAACAACACTTGAATGACGATTCCAGAAAGTATGAATGGGATAATGGAAGGTATCTAAAATGATGTTAGATGAAATACAAGAAATGACAGATGATCATTTCAAAGATCAACAAGAAAGCAAGAAGGTATCAGGATGAAGCAAAGATTGGGTACCTTCTTGAATTGGAAACCAAGATTGGAAAATAACAATCTTTTTGGATTTTGAACATTTTGTACTGTTTATGGATTTTTGATATTTTTCAATGTTTTTAGGTTTTGAAAACTGAATAGTGACAATCAAGACAATTTAAAACAAACTCCCCCTCGAACATAGCATTTCGAGCGAGAGATAAAAATTATATTTTGTCTGATTTTCTCCCCCTACACGAATGCATATCAATGTATTCGTGTACACTTGCGAACTGACAAAATTACAACAAACTCCCCCTCGAATGGTGTGTGTTTCATTGATTCGAGCGAGGCAAAGAGTTGTCGAATTTTCTCCCCCTACACGAATGCATGTAAATGTATTCGGGTAGCTTTATGACAATGACACTCCCCCTAAAACCTAGTGTCTTTATTCATTTCACTAACCGTATTTGTTAGTAAACTCTTGTTCGTGTGTCTATGATGGGGACAGTCAAAGTCCATGAACCACCGAACAAGCGCCTGCATAAAGAAAACAAAGAGAAATTTGGTACCCAATTTGAGATGGGTCCTTTCACATTAGTAGAAACAACAGATTCTAATTTTATATCAATTTTTGGTTCTGTTGTTTTCATAATAGGAACCCACATCTGTTTTGTAGGTAGAGGTTGGGTTGGCGACTGTGTTTGATACACTTTGGATTTGACGGGTATGGGTGCATCTTTTGGTGTCTTGATGACTATCGGTGTGAAGCCCAGTGGGAGAGATAAGTCATCCTGAATGAATTCAAATCCTTCAGGATTTGGTCCTGTTTTCCCATCCCATGTGATAGAGGGAGTAGGAATTGACTGTTGGGTTTTAGGTTTCACATGATAGATTGGTTTGATCTGCCGTTGAGGAGTGGGAATGAACTTGGTTTGAGCTTCCTTTTTGGTCTGAGGATGGTTCCTCACGGCATTGTCATTGGCGTGGTTCCAATTGTTGTGATATCGATGGTTTGAAGTCCAATTATTTGAGAAAATATTATTTGTCTTTTGATAATTGGAAAACCGTGATTGTGATTTATGCATGTGCGACGAAGGCATGTCACTTGATTGGAATCGTGCTTTGCTTGAGCTTTTCATGGGGGTAATCTTGTAACCTTTTCGGTTTACATAGGAAACTTGTTGGTGCAGTTTTTCGAATGGTTGAAAATTTGGGTCTGGTTTGATCCCTCGTTTCTTACGATCCTCATCATAAGCACATTTAATCGAGTAATGGCCCTCTAAGCAACCATCACTAGCACAAAACATTTTGCATTGACCATGATCATCACGGGGATTAACACAATTGATGCGCACAATAGACGAGTCCTTACACCGCATTAAGCTTGTTCGTTTTGAAAAGTTTGCAGGGTAGACTATGGCGTCTTCATGGCATTCGTCATCCGTTTTCTCAACTTTATTTTTCCTCCAACCCAGATTGTGTTTCAGCAATCCCTTGAAGCTAGTACCAAGATCCATACATAGGGTAGTTGAGGAATATGCTAGCATATCATCTTTGGTATATTGTTTTCTAGGTCTTGCTGGTTTTTGTTTGGTGTTGACTGGTGTTGTTGGAGTTTCAGAAATGAGACGTGTATTAGGTCGGGGAGGTGGTGATGAACTAGGTTTATTGACTTTTGATTTTCCTTTTAGAGCCGTGGATTGAGGTGTGTGAGATCTGAACAACTCATTCTCAATTATATTGAGTTTTGATTTTAGTGCAAAGATTTCTGATTCAAGATTCACACACTCGCCTCTGTATTCTCTACATTTTTCTTCAGAGTCAGCTAGCTTTGATTTAGCTTCAGAGTTCAGACTAACTAACTGCTCTATCCTTTCATTTGCCCCATGCAGTCGAGATTTAGTTTGGGACAATTCATCAGTGACGTCAATGGTGATGGAATTGGAAAATGAAAAACACTCGTTTGAATGCACGTGGAGGGTGTTTGTATCAGACGTGCTTGGTGCAGCGGAATTCAGTATATGAGCGTTTTCATATTCAAGTTCGCCGATTTTGTCATATAAAACCTTAGTTTCTAACTCATGAATGATTGATTTATTGAAAAGTTTAGTTTCAATTAATTCAAATCGACGTTGTAACTCCATGTGAGGAATATACACACGCGGTTTTGTTTGATTTTCAGAAAAGTGTGGCCTCGACTCCATCTCCAGTTTTGAATAACTATGAAAGTAATCGTCTGACAAAAGAGGTACAAATTCAGTTGTTTCGTAAGACCGATTAAGACTTTCATAGTTGTACGGTGTTTGAGCCTTGGTTGTCGTGCGTCGTTTGATTTCTTCTTCTTCGCACTCTTCTGTTTGACCGACAAAGACCATTCTTGCTGTTAATCCTAGATTCATTAAATCAAACCTGTACAATTGTTTGGCTGTAATCTTATCGCTAATGTGTGGATTAACAAAACCTAGACCCTCGTATGTCCATTTTGTGAATTTCTCGTCTTTAGGTTTGTTTAGAAAAATGGTTTGTGCGGTTTGATCTCGTTTGATCAAGAGATCTTCTAGACTCTTTATCTTTGAATACAGTTGACCTCTCTCTTTTTGCAGAATTTTGAAATCTTTTTCAGCTGATATTTTGGCTGCTTTGAGATCATGAACTATAACTTCGTTTTTAGCTTTTAAGGCATTTAATTCATTTTCTTTAGCTGTTAATATCTCTTGAATTTCATTCGAATTTGATCGTGTTTGATCTTTGAGTTTCGTTTGCAGTTGTATGATTTTTCGATTTAATCTCTCAATATGATCAACCAATGTTTGAGCATGTTCAACATTTACCATTTCGGAAGCAGGAATTTCAGTTGTAATACTCATCTTTAAACAGAGTCTTTCCTTGAAACGAATTGAGGTTATCTGGAAACTTTGAAAAAATCAAATAAGTTTGATGTAGCTTTGGAGGAAGTGGAAAGTTGAAATTAGGATGTTGAACTTAGGATGTTAAATTAGGAAGTTGAAATTAGAAAGTTGAAATTAGAATGTTGAAATTAGAATGTTGCAAGTTTCTAATTTCACCAGCGAGTGCAAGTTTCGAATAGAGTTTCTAATTTTGCCCCAAGTTCCTAATTTGCAAGTTTCTAATTTTGCCAAGAGTTTCTAATTTTGCCCCAAGTTTCTAATTTCACCAGCAGGGTTTCTAATTTTGTTGCAAGTTTCTAATTTTGCTCCAAGTTTCTAATTTCACCAGCAGGGTTTCGAATTTTGTTGCAAGTTTTTAATTTTGCTCCAAGTTTCTAATTTTGCCACAAGTTTCTAATTTTTCCCCAAGTTTCTAATTTTGCTCCAAGTTTCTAATTTTGCCAACAGGGTTTTGAATTTTCACCAGGGAACGGTACTTCTTCTTCACAGACAGCATGCTTTACTGTACCATTAAAAAATTTCAAGAACTCTCAAAACATGATGAAAATCTGATATTTCTTTTGCATAACCTTTCTCCACTTACAAGAAACGTTTCTAAATCATTTTAAGCTACAAACAACTTCAGATTTGAGAGATTTTTGAGAAAATGTTGAAGAACACCAAAAACTTGAAAAAATTTTAAAATTCGGTTTTGTCACTCAAATGTTGTTTGTTTGCATAAATGAAGATAACCAAATGATTTCTCCACTTCTAGATCTTCTATTTGAGCCAAAAAAAAACAAGCAAAAACAACAAGTTTTGAAGATTTTGATTTTTCAAGTAAGTGGGTTTTCTCAGGAACAAGAACTTCAAGCTTTTCTTTTGATTTTTCACACTTGGATTGATGTTTCCAGAAGATATTGAACCAATTCAGCAAGGAATTGGCTCTGATACCAATTGAAAGTCACAAGATGTGATAAAGATGAGTAGTTTGAGTGATTCTTGAATGAACTTTGATGAAGATATATATAAATACTCAAGAACACTCAAGAACAAAATATGAACTCTTTGCAATATGTGGAGAGAGCAAATCTCCTGGAACAATGAGAATAGGGCAAAGGTTCCATGTAAATTAGGTTTACATGAGTTTAAATACCACAAGGCACATGGGCTTGCAAGGCCTTTGGGCTTGTGGTATGGACTAAACAAATAACCAACTTGGGCTAGTTAGTAACACTAACTTGGACTAACCTAATACAAGTAGGTGACTAGGAAATTAATCCTAAATTGGCTAAGCCCTTACAAGGTGAACTAAACTAGCTAATACAATAATAACAATATAATTAGTATAGTTACACAAGGCCTACAAACATAAATAAATCATAACAGGGATTTCTAAGGAATTGGATTCCAATTCCCACATAATCTTATGGATTCCTGCCAACCAAAAAGCCCTAACTTCATTTCCCTCATTTTCAAGACCACAATCTCTGGCGCCATATACAACCTTCATCTTCCTCATCTTCAAGAACATTAATCTCATCATTTTTCAAAATAATGAACATTAATCGGTGATCTACAATCGTGAAGTACTCAAGCTCCATTCCAACTTTTTTTTGACAATTTTGATTATCTATTTAATTCAAATAAAATGATGTGTCCATTTGATTCATATACTCTCTCTTTTCTTACTACAACTAAATACACTCTAAATCTCTCTCTCTCTCTCTCTCTCTCTCTCATCTTGGACCGCATCAGGTACGACTTAAGGATAACTTTCGTTTGCAACAAATTCTAACAGCTTAGGGCTTGATTTGATGAGAAGAACAGCGGCAAGAAGACACAGCAGGTGGTGGTGTAAGTCTCGTTCAAGGTACTGAAAGGATTGGGGCAAAGATTTGCCAGCTTCGAAAATGGTAAATTCAGGTCAAAATCATGAACAAGATCTGAGGATGTTGAAAGGGTGTGACCGTCAAAGAAGGGGAGAGAGAGATGCATAGAGGTTAGAGAGATAGGGAGGGTGTATGTTTGGTAATAAGAATTAAGTGGAGAAAGACCAAAATATCATTTCACTAACGGTTAAACTTAACAGAAGTTAGTGTAAAAGACTAAAAGTTAAGCAAAATGACAACAATAGTGACTATTTTCATAATTTTTAAAGTTAAATGACTAAAACTAAAATTCAGTGATAACCACATGGACTATTTTTGTAATTAACTCTAATAATTGTTTAGATTGTTCTTCAATTTGCTGTTCAATCTAAACGATCGAAACCCTTAAATCCAAAATATGAACAACAAATTGAAGAACAATCTAAACAAACAAAACCCTTAAATAGAAAAAAAAATCTAAACCATTGAAACCATTGACACATAACATTCAAAAATTTAGGAGATTAACCTATCTAAAATTGCTTAAATATGATGAACATATCTAGAAGAAATGGAAACCCTAAAACACATACATAATAAATCGAAGAACCACACAATGAAGCCTTCGATGAACAAAAACATGTTTGAAGTAAAAACCCAAACAATATAATAACACAAACCTGTTTGAAGCATAAAATCGAAGAACATACAGATGAAGCTTAGATCTGGAATCGATATTTTAGAAGATAAAGATGAATCCATGGGTTTTTGTTCCCTAGATTTGAAGATAAGACCGAAGAAAATCAGATCTGGCCCAAAATCAAAACCCATGTTCCCAGATCTGTCGAACAAGATCTGTTACTAGAGAATCGAACAACGTCGAAGAATCGAATAGGTTCAAATCGTATGAACAATGTTTGAGAATGGAACAGGTTGAAATCGCCGATGAACAGGCTTAAATATTACGTTTGAGAATCGAACAGGTTGAAATCGTCGATGAAAGTGTTTGAGAATCGAACAAGTCTAAATACCAAAAGTCCAAAGTTGAAATCCCCTTGTTATTCACATCCATCCCCTAAACTATTCTATACATTTAAAAATAATCAGCTTAGAACACCACTTAGAGTGAGAGTAGGGAAATAGTGTGAATGGATCTTATGCTCCATCCAACGTTCGGAAAGAAATCATTGTTTTGTGGGTGTTTAGAATCGCTTATTATTTATAAATTCTATAACACTTTAAGTAAATAACTTTACCAAACTCTTCGCTAAGATGAACCTAATTTCTTAGTCTTCTCAGTTTGCCAAGTTGTTCTTTTGGTAATTCATTCTTTTCAAATTTCTTAAATTTGGTCTAACTTTGATTCACTTAAGAAAAATAATAGTAGTTTTTGGCATGGAAGATACTAAATAATAGTTGTGGAAATTTTTTTGACTTTTCGGAAGTGTTTTGTGAAAAAATCAATATATATATTCTCTTTTTAGGGTTAATCTTCACATGAAGAAGAACACATTGAAGGTTTGTGAAGCAAAGTTACACACAGAAGACAGAACTATTTTTGACATTTAAAGAACAATACACACCAAAACATGAAAAAGAAAACTTGTTTTGAATATGCAATTAACTTCATTTGCTAATTGTTGTCATGTTATGTGGCTATTCTCACTGGTTCAACCCAACCCAACCCATCTGATCTATTTTGTGTGATGCATATATACCCAATTTTGATGCATTACCCTAGCTACCTGCCTTTTATCTCACCCTTTCTCATGAGATAGGGTTATCCTCACAGGTTCAACCCCACCCATCTTACCAATTCTTTGCACCAAGGTACTAATGTTAATGCTTCTAAATGTCCTTTCAAATTTGCATTCATGAATTAAGACAAATATAATGATGACCACAACTATTATCATCACTTAGGTGAATATGTATGATGAAAGCAATCATTCTAGCTAGTCCCATATACAAGTAACTAGAACATAATTATTTGTTTTATTATATAGCTTTTGCTAATACTCATGTTGTATAGTTGCTGTTTGGTTCTGCTCTGTTTAGGTCTGCTCATGTTTGAATTGTTTGTTTTTATGCTGATTATAAAAAGTACAACATAAACCTGGATAAGATGATAAGTTGATGGTTAATTAGGAAAATACGTGTTGTTTGGGTATGTTAATTAGGAGAATAAGTACTGTTTGGTTCACTTTTATTTCCTTGATCTAATCACCAATGTTTCAACCTCAAAATTAGTCAAGTTTAGTACCTGCATGTTATCAAAAGCAGATCAAAATCAACCAATTTTACAGCTCTTTGAACAAAGTATACCATATGCGTACGTTACAAAATTGGGTGAAGATATCTAGTATGAAATGAAGGGTTGAAATGAATGCACAAGCAAGCAAAGGAACCTATGTTTCTAATCGACATAAGTTTGACAATGCTTGTATAATTAACTTTCAAAAGTATGACCACTTCATTGACCAACTGTTCATAGGACGGAAATGGCCCAACAAGCCTCACAAGACGTATAGAGGCTTAATATTTGAAGCATGTCTCACCATATAAGAATAAATGAAAGTACTTTATAATACAGCGAAAGTAAGTTTATAATTTCTGCATTCACCCCATTTATGACTAGTTTATTACAGAAAATTTTAATTAGACTGCGAGTCTGAGACTATATTACAACATAATTTATTTTAACAAGGAACGACTATCCTTTTTGTATCATTGACTAACAATATCATTGAAAGAATGATGACGACAAATCAACATACATTTGCATTGATAGTTCTTCCCCATACATCATGTGTCTCGTACTAGTTTGAATCGTAGATGGAACATGTGATGTTCGTATGATTTCTAACTCCATAGCTACTTCTTTCATAGTTGGCCTATTCTTTCCATTCAAATTCAAGCATCGCATTGCAAGGTTAGCTAATCTTAACAGCTCATCCCTACTACCCTTTTTGATCACCATCGCATCAAAAACGGACATAACACGCCCTTCTTCCATAGCCATGATAAAGTACATAGCCAAACTTCTATTTTCACCAAATCGAGTTAGAGAAATTGGCTTTTCACCCGTCAACAGTTCAACCAAAACAACACCAAAGCTATAAACATCGCTCTTTTCAATGAATTGGCTAGACCGAAAGTACTCCGGATCTAAATAGCCAAATGTACCTTTGACTAAAGTAGTCAAATGTGTTTGATCCATTGATACAAATCTTGACGTTCCAAAGTCAGAAACTTCGGCTTTGTACTTATCATCCAAAAGTATATTAGTTGTTTGATGTCTCGGTGGTATATTGGAATGGAAGTAGCTAAATGCAAGTAAGCAAGTGCTCATGCCACCTCTCTAGCAATCTGTAATCTCATGTTCAAAGAAATCGGGAACTCATCATTCTTACTATGAATATGATCGTACAAGGTACCATTGGGAATGAACTCGGAAACTAGCATAGGAACATCTGTCTCTAAGCAACATCCCAATAGTTTGACCATATCTCTATGATTAACTTGGGAAAGAATGACTATACCTCGTTAATGAACTGCTCTAATTGGCTTTCATCAACTATTTTTAATTTCTTAACCGCTACAATTTTTCCATCTGCTAACATGTCTTTATATACAGTACCTTGGCCTCCTCGACCAAGAATTCTATTCTCATTGAAGTTGTCGGTGGCCTTCGCCAACTCATGCGATGTGAAAAGTATAGTTTTATCAACTAAAGACGAATCAGCCTCTACTTGTTTTATAAGCAAACCACCTTTGGATTTAAAAAACCTCTTTCTTCGTCTCATATCTTTTGTTTTTTTGATGAATTTGTACAATGGAAAGCTGGTTGCCACAAGAAAAAGTACACCCATGCTTATGCTAACACCTTATTGAATGCCAACACAAAATGGAATCTTAGTATATATAGTACAGAATCACATTATCATCTCTGAGTAGAAGTTTCTGAATACTAAGGTGTTGTTTGTTTTTTGAAGACATAAGCTGTTAAGGTCTTAGGCCATGTCTGCGAATGTCTTATTGGATAAGCTAAATTTTAAAAGGTCTTATGTCTGCGAAAAAATATTGTTTGTTTTTTTAATTTTAAGAAATGTCTTATTTACTATATTTACCAATCGCCACTTCCCCCACCATCACCACTACCAACCGCCACCTCCGCCCACCGCCACCTCCGACCACCACCGCCACCGCCGCCTCCGACCACCACCACCGCCGACAGCCACCTCCGATCATGGGTTGCGCAGGGGTTGTTTTTATAAAGTAATTTTGTCTATAGCTGCAACTGTTGTTAGTGCAGGTAGACCTTAACATTCATGATATGTGCTTGAGTGTTAATTGAACAAATATTAATTTGAACAACTTGCGAAGAATATAAAAAAGATGTAATCAAATAGTTTATATAGACAATACCTAATATAATACGTCCCAAGGATGATCTGCTTAAACTGCTTTCAATAGGAATACTATCACAACTGAACTTCCGATCTATAACTAAGCCATCATCACCATATATTGTTTCATAACTACAGTAACCTCCACTATCCTGGCACCTTTCACACTCTTTCGTGACCATGGTTTGGTGATCTGTAAAAGATGTTTCGTGTTAGAAAAATGAGAAAAGAATAGTAGTAAGGTTGAAAACGAAGTAAAGAGAAGATACAAGTAGTAGTGATAGATTCACATACAACGGTGTCCATCTACAAGATAAGGATTTCCTCCGCGAAAAGTTTCACTGCATTTCCATGAATCCATTGTAGCACCATTCAAGGGCGAAGTTATGTGTTGGTAAGGTGGGTCCTAGAACCTACCTAATTTTATTATTTTTCTAGAATTTTTATAAATATTTATGTTGGGGAACTACTTAAAAAAATCTAGAGAAACTACCTTATTTATTAAAATAGAAGAAATAATACTGCAAAAATTGAAAGATCCAAATTTATCTCCTTACAAAATAACGCAATGCAAAACTAAGGATGGGGCAAGGTGTTATTAAGTATATCCCTCCTCTCTTATGCATACATGTTATATCATTAGCTCAACCCTTCAAAAATTATGCAAATATTTCAAGTATACCCGACTTTGCCGGTTCAAATTTGTAAGAACTTTAATATCTTCGTTACGTATATGTTTATATTTTAGTTATAATGGCCCGACCCAACCCGACTTAAGTACACTTGACTCGTTTCATTTTAATCCGTTTAACTTAATTAAGAAACTACGTAATTTTTTATTCTAGATTCGCCGCTTGCACCATTACCCAAATCCACTTTAAATTCATCACCTTTTTTCCGCAAACAGCTTCTTTGATCATAGTCATGTTTTGATAAAGTGCACATAAGTGATGTCGGAATAAAGGAGTTACTATCAGAAAATCTTCCTTTGCCATATGAATTCTTAGCTGCCAAGAAGACAGCACTAGTACAAAAAACACCTTTAACCCCGGTTTTTTAAGACCTTTAACTCCGGTTTTTTAAGACCTTTAACCCCGGTTTTTAGAGGGGGCTGAATGGGGGAGGGGGGGCGACTAAAGGTCTATAATCAACCCCGGTTAAAAAACCGGGGCTAAAAACCTTTTAACCCCGGTTAAAAAACCGGGTCTAAAAGGGTATAAACCAGGTCTAAACTATACTTTCTACCCCGGTTTTAAACTAAAAAACCGGGGCTAAATGTCAGAAAAAAAACAAAAAAAAATTAAAAATTAATTTCCTGTACATATTTAGTAATAATAATTAACCCAATTAACTATACAACATCTTTATACCAAAAATAAGAAAACCTAAATACCAAAATTGTTCCGGCAACACGAGTGCAACATGAGTTTGGCCGTCATCACTTAGTCTCGCCAATCCAAAGTCCGCTACTTTCGGGTTGAGGTTTTATCAAGCAGAATATTTGTAGCCTTGATTTTTCATGAAGAAATGCTAAACCTCTAGCAACCCCAACACAAATCTTAAACCTTGTTGGCCAGTCCAATGTCAACCCACTGTCATTTAAACCTACACAATGTAATTAAGCTTACTGTGAACAACATATATAGAGAAAAATGACAAAAAGGTATCTTCATTTTCCAATTACATAGAACTTATTGACTTACCAATTGAGTTAAAAACTAAACAATTGTTATGTAAACACATATGAAACACTGTAGTTTTCAAAATGTGTGATTTTGGACAATTTTGTGGTAAATCAGAACTAAAAAAATGCATTAATGTAGTTGACATTTTCTATTAAAAGGTTACAATTTTTTACCCGTCACAATAAGTTAATAATATCTTTTTCTTAAAAGCCGAGTACCGAAAACTCCCCAAACAAAGAGTTGGAAACACTATTATTTTCCATGTATTCATATACAAGCATCAACTAATCTCCTTCAATGCAATATCCATAAAGCTTCACAAGATTCGGGTAATTTAAACATGAAATCACACCGACTTCATTCAAGAACTCGCGATTCCCTTGTCTTGAGTGTAACGAAAGTTGTTTCACTGCAATAACGGTTTTATCCGACAAAACACCTGAATCATTTGACTCGTTTGATACAGAAGAAAACCCAAATCAAACCATTAAGTAGTAAATATATATAATTAAAGTGATCACCTGAATATAGATATCAAAAATTCGCCTGCCTAGACTTCGATATGTAGTATCATTAATGAACTGTAATTCAGCAAAGTGTAAATTAACAGCATATTCCCCGTTTATAGTATTCCTACAAAATATAACTTAAATTACTTCATAAACTTGTTGGTTGACTCGTGGTTATTTTATAGAATTTCAAAGTATACTTGCCTCAAGTTTTATGTTTACTTTCGTTTGATGTAGTTATCTTATCTTCTAAACTTTCAATAAATGCAAATCCAAAAAAACCTACAGCATTGTAATTACTATAAGAGCGTTACGACTAATTGGTGTAATTATATGCCAAATCAATCATCATAACAAGAACCCATCCACCAACAATACTTCAATGAAGTATTACATCCCCAGTCCACTTTTGAATTCTTAAATTAAAGCCTAGTGCTTTCCAAATCACTAATTAAAGCCTAGTCCCCAGAAAACTACAAATAATCATGAACAAACCTCATCTTAAATATAAGCATCAGATTGAATAAACAAAAAGGAATGGCTACAAGTTACCTTTATATTGATGAGTCAATGTTACCACTTTGACCAAACCAACAATGAAGGTCACCAAGTACTTTGGCTTTTTTCTTCAAATCCTGAAATGTGCAACATATTATACATCAACTGTAGGTAGCAAAGACTTAATTAACAATGTTAACTTAACAACATCAAAGGGATATACTATATATGCAACCCACAAATTTGATAGTGCCTGGAATTATGAACTTAAAACACCCAAATCTGAGCACACACTCAAAAACCTAAATCCAAAGACACACACCCCCGATATATAAACATAGATTTAAACATACAGATTAATTTAATATAGCATAAACACAAAAATTGATTTGAAAACCTAGATCTACACCTACAGACACGCAATGACCCAAACATACAAACTGAAATTTTTAAGAGACGGTATAGAGAGGTATAAGAGGAGAATCCGACCTGAACAAAGCCAATAATGAACGGGAAGAAGAACAAAATCCGATTAACGTGACTGTGAGTGTTTTAAGGCTAGTATTAATTAAAATCTTAAGCAACCTTCTGGACAAAATCGACCCTTTCAGCAACCTTGTAGACCAAATCAAACCATTCAACAACCTTCAGAACCAAATCGAAAGCTTCTGTTAATGGAAAAAAGAGGTTCAAAACTAACCTTTGAATCACTCGAACAGGTCGAAAAAACGAGGACCAAATCGAAAGCTTCTGTTAATCGAACAACTAGGTTGAAAAGCAACCTTTGAATCACTCGAACATATCGAACACACGAGGACCAAATCGAAAGCTTGTTCTATTAATCGAACAGCTAGGTAGAAAAGCAACCTTCGATCAAAAGAAACTGGGAGTCATTTTGGGGGCGACGAGGGTAATTGAGCGGCGGAATTTTTAGGGTTGGGCGGGAGCACAAAAAGCTTTTCCCCCGTTAAGATATAAAAAATTTAAGATTTTTAGACCCGGTTTCTTGCTTAATAACCGGGGTTAAAAGTTTTGAAACTTGTAGTCTCGGTTATTTACGAAAAAACCGAGGTAAAATCTTTCTCTCACCCTTTCAGTCCCGGTTACTTAAATAAACACCGGGATTAAAAGTTTTGAAACTTTTAACCCCG
Organism: Pulicaria dysenterica; assembly: GCA_947179395.2. NCBI lineage: Eukaryota > Viridiplantae > Streptophyta > Magnoliopsida > Asterales > Asteraceae > Pulicaria > Pulicaria dysenterica. The sequence goes on from OX359295.1 coordinate 48,042,945, forward strand.
GTTGTTTAATAAAAAAACCGGGGTTAAATCTTTCTTCCATTTTTTCAGCGTGTTTTTTATACTTTTAGCCCCGTTTCTTTTTGTTTTTGGTAAAAACCTGGTTTAAAAGGGAGGGGCTGAATGTAGTTTTTGTAGTAGTGCAGACCCACAACCTCCATCTCTTCCCGGTCTTTCCAAGCGTGTGATATTCACTGTGTACGACCTAAAATTTCGAGGAACTGTTGTTTCTTCGCAAGTGATGCCTAGGCAGTTATTTTTCTCACTAACATTGTCATTGTGGCAATTCGTGGAACACCTGGTGAGCACACTACTCACAGTATCCATCATAACAACATTCCCACACCCCCACAAAAACAAAATTATTGTGAGATTTCGAAAACAGAAAAGGACTCCTACCAAGATTGATACTCATGGTCTGACTGTTACCGCAGTCGGAGATGGTTGGTGTATTAACAGTGACTGTTTGGTTTTCAAGGTCAACATCCAAAACTTGGAGGTGGTTGAATGCAGATAGATATGGAACCGAGGAATTGCAAATTTGCAATGGCAGATAGATATGGAACCGAGGAATTGCAAATTTGCAATCAATGATGTACCATTTGTTGACATAACAACTTGCACCAATTCCAAAAGGATATGAAATTCTCACACTCCCACACATATCTTTGCACCCTGTCTTGGCGTACTTGGGAATTGTTGTTGATGTTGTTGATAATGAAAGCAAGATATGTAAATGATCAGAGAACCTACTGTCACTAGCCAAGAGTCTCACGATGTGGTCAACAGTGAGTTGTATATGGTGGTAGTGAATTGAAGTATTTATATGATTAATTATATTAATATTAAGATGTTGTTTGTTTTAGAATATATAATATTATGTATCTTATGATATTTAATCAATTGTAAAGATAAGATGAAATAAGGTCCCGTTTGGTTCGCTAGAATTGGTCGGAATTGCCCGGAATTGGAATTGAAGATTCCTAATCCCATAGTTGTCAACTCGTGACTCGACTCGTGACTCGAAATCCCAAATTTTGACTCGTGACTCGACTCGTGATTCGACTTGTAAGAGTCACGACACTAAAAATTATATACCAAATATATATATATATATATATATATATATATATATATATATATATATATATATATATATATAGACAAAAGTTCATGCGAGAACCGCGAGAACCAATCTAAGCTGTTTAATTCCCCCTCCTTCAATATCATTGTCCACCCATGAATTCCTCACATGCACCCTGCCACACCCTATCCCTCCACGCTCTCCATCCATGATACTTCTCATCTCCAAGGAACGGCTGAGATTGGTTCTCGCGGTTCTCGCACTAACGATGGTTCTCGCATGAACCCTCCTCTCTCTCTCTCTCTGTCTCTCTCTCTCTCTCTCTCTCTATATATATATATATATATATATATATATATATATATAGACAAAAGTTCATGCGAGAACCGCGAGAACCAATCTGAGCCGTCTAATTCCCCCTACTTCAATGTCATTGCCCACCCATGAATTCCTCACATGCACCCTGCCACACTCTATCCCTCCACGCTCACCATCCATGAAACTTCTCATATCCATGGAACGGCCGGGATTGGTTCTCGCGGTTCTCGCACTAACAACGGTTCTCGCATGAACCCTACCCTATATATATATATATATATCATGTACTACACAAAATATAAGCTCTCTACTTAAGCACATTTACTAATATGTTACAAATTTGCTAGTTATAAGTGTTAAGTATCAAAAGAACACATATATAGTAGTAAATATAAAATAACTAGCGATCTAGTAACAAAAGTAAATGGCAAAAAGCTGTTTAGTTAGTATATAGTACAATGCTTCCAAGTGATATCGGGCTTTACTTTCGTCATAACTAAAATCTAATAAAAGTTAAATATATACTAATTTAATAATAGTTAGTTAGTTATATATATATATATATATATATATATATATATATATATATATATATATATATATATATATATATATATATATATATATATATATATATATATATATACTACCTCCAAAATATGCTAAAAAATCATCCCACGTTTTTTTAGAATGTAAACTATGTTAATAATAATTTATAGTTTTATACTACATAAATAATATGGTTTATTTCTAACTAAATATTATAAATATTTATTTCATCTTTAGTAATTAATGAAATTAGGTGGATAATTAATATCTTTTACATAGGAAAATGCAGAAGTAGGTAAGTAATAAATTTATTAGGTTGGAAAATGGGATGGAGTTAAGAGCATACTTAAATCGAAGAAGAGCCATCAGTAGTTCACTACTTGAGTTATGAGTTATCTGTTGAAATAAAAATACCTTAGAGAGAGGGGAAAAAAACGACAGCAACAGAGGAGGCTGCCGGCGATGGTTTGGGCGGGAATGAATGGTACGATGGTAGAAATGAAATACCATTGTATATTTGTTTGTTCTTTTGCCTCGTACGAGTTCCATTTGGACTCGACTTGGACCGAGTCATGTAAAAAAACATAAGTCAGCTACCGAGTAAGGACCAACGGGGTTCTACCCTAGCGTTACCGGGGGTTTTACTCCATCCTCAAGGTCTCGGGTTCGAGCCTTGGGAGTGGTGGCTTCCCCTAAAAATGGTGGAGGATTTTCCTCACCGGTGAAGCAGCCCTACCGAAATTAATTAGGGGGGTGTAGTGGAGTGGGTTCGAACTCGGGCCCTGATAAGTTTAACCGGGTTCAACCTTGTGCCTCTATCGCTGAGGCGAAGCTGTTCAAAAAAAAAAAAAAAAAAAAAACTACCGAGTAAGTTTGTCTAATGAGTCAAGTTCCGAGTCGCCTCATTTTTAGTGTAATCTGACTCGACTCGTACAAGTTGACTCGTGACTCGTACGAGTTTACCAACTATGCCTAATCCCACGTCGTGTTTGGTTCACAAAATTCTAAGAATTGGATTTTGAATTCCCCCAAATCCTAGGTTTATGGAATTACAATTCCATGACTAAACCAATGGAATTGGTCGGAATTGGCCGACCACCACCCCCAACCGCCACTGCCACCACCATCACCACCGCCGCCGCCGACCACCAACCGCCACCACCGCAGCCGACCACCGCCAACCGCCACCACCGTCACTACCGCGCCGCCACCACCGTCACTACCGCGCCGCCACCACCAACCGCCACCACAGCCGCTGACCACCACCAACCGCCACCACCTCCACCGACCACCACCAACTGCCACCGCCACCTCCGTCACCACCTCCACCAGCCACCACCAACCGCCACCGCCACCACCGTCACCACCTCGACCGACAACCACCAACTTGAAATTTGGAATTTCATTCAATTCCGCGAACCAAACACACGAAGGAACGGATTCCGTTGGATTCATTCCAATTCCAATTCCTTAAAGAATTCCAATTCAGATCAATTCCATTCCGCGAACCAAATAGCCCCTAAGACCTTCAAAGCACTTATCACCTATTCTAAACAAACAGTGTTTTTTTTTAAATGTCTATCCATCCACACACATTCTTAACAATATAGTCTTATATTTGAAAACAAACAAGTCATGAGTATTGCAAGAAAAAGTTTCATGTTTGAGAAAGAAACAAAAAACACAAAAAAATGAAGAAATAGATCGTAAATATAGAGATAGATTTACATACCATGGCACCCATCATCTAAATAAGGGTTTCTTTCAATGTAATACGGGTTTGTTCATTAGAGTACGGAAGGGTGCGTTTCCATGTATACACTGCATCCACTACTACAAAATTGACCTTTAACCCCCCACATTCAACCCCGGTTTTAGTTAAACGTTCAAAAAAACCGGGGTTAAAAGGTGTGCATGCGTGGGAAATTTTGAACCGAAAGATTCAACCCCGGTTTTTTAATAGAAAACCGGGTCAGAAAGTTTAAATTTTTTTAACCCCATCTCCTTACTAAACAACCAGGACTGAAAAGCGGGTGTCAAAAAAGGGTGGTCGAAATAAGTAAAGATTTAACCCCGGTTCTTAAAGAAGCAACTGGGACTAAAATGTAAAAGATTTAACCCCGGTTATATATTAAAAAAGGGACTGAAAGGTACATTCAACCCCGGTTTTTAAACAAAATACCGGGTCTAAAAGTTTGAATTTTAAACCCCTCCCACCTCGCTGGAAAACCGGGATTAACAAGGCGAATTTTATGCGTACGTGCGACTTAGTTACCTCAAACATTTAACCCCGGTTATTAATAAAAAACCGGGGCTGAATGTCCCTATTTTTTGTTAATTAAGTCTGTTTTTCATCTTCTTCCTATTTTTTCATTCATATTAAATCTTTTCTACACCATTAATACTATCCGAAAAAACATTAGATTTCTCTTCAAATTCTTTGTTTCATATATTAAATTCTTCCCAAAGTCTACTTTATTGTCTATTTGATTGAATATTCAAAGGTATGATATATTATACAAGTATTCATAGTTTTTTTAGAATTTTTTGGAAGTTTCATTTATTTTGATAATAATCGTTGTTTGTTATATATTGTAGGTATTCTTGTGAGGAATCTAATTGATTATATTGCTTGGTTACATTAAAGATATTAAGGTATGTTTATCTAATTCCAATTGTCTTAATCTATACAATCATATTTATCTAGTTTATACAAATTTATATACATACATACTTACATATATATATATATATATATATAGGAAGAAGTTCCATTGAGAACCATTTTTATTGCGAGAACCGCGAGAACCAATCTGAGTCGTTCAATTCCCCCTCTTTCAATGTCATTGCCCACCCATGAATTCCTCACATACACCCTGCCACACTCGATCCCCCCACGCTCTCCATCCTTGAATTCCATTTATCAAATCAACGGCTAAGATTGGTTCTCGCGGTTCTCGCAATAAATTCGGTTCTCAATGGAACCCTCCCCTATATATATATATACATATATATATATATATATATATATATATATATATATATATATATATATATATATATATATATATATATGTGTACATATATATACATACATATATATATATATATATATATATATATATATATATATATATATATATATATATATATATATATATGTATATATATGTACATATATATATATATATGTGTACATATATATATATATATATATGTGTACATATATATACATATAGGTATATATATAAGTATATATATATATATATATATATATATATATATATATATATATATATATATATATATATATATATACGTATATACGTATATACATATATATATATATATATGTGTATATATACGTATATATATGTATATACTTATATATATGTATATACATATATAAGTATATATATATATATATATATATATATATATATATATATATATATATATATATATATATATATATATATATATATATATATATATATACTTATATATATACCTATACGTATATATATATATATATGTATATATATGTATATACTTATATATGTATATACATATATATATATATACTTATATATACACACATACATATATATATATTTGCATTATCATAGTACGGTTGTCAATTGTTTGACAATCGTGGGATTTAACACTACCTTTAGTATGCATACCCGTCTGTGATTAATCTAATAGAGGTTAATTTCGGATTGTCCCCGTTTGGGACTGCTTTTTGAATGTTTGTCTCATTTAGGATGTGAATGCGTATTAACAGATTATGTATTTAAGAAAAGATTAGTACATTTCTCTTTACTCCTACAAGTTTGTATTTTATAGACAAACTTGGGGAGTTAAGGGGAAATGCTGCTGATTTTTTCTTAAATACATAATCTGTTAGTACGTGTTCACATATGAGACAATGCATTCCAAAAGTGGGTTAGGATATACCACCCTTGACCTCATACATACATGCATCATATTACTTATATCGTTTTTTTAATTTTCAGATGGATCGTGATACATGGATGTACAAGATACCACGTGGGTCAACAATTTATCTTGATTATTTGTCTAGTTTCATGAAAGCTCTTGAGGATTATAAAGACAGAGAAAGAAAATGTGAAATTTTGTGTCCTTGCAAAGTTTGTAAAAATTGTCGTCTGTTTGCTAATTCTAACGAAATTTATGGGCATCTAATAGCGGATGGATTTGTTAATAAGTATACCATTTGGTCACATCATGGTGAACTATTACCGGATAGTAACACGGTTCTTCCTCATTTAAATAACGATGATAACGAAGAGTTGATCTTGAATGATTGTGATAATTTAGAAGACATGCTTCATGATTTGGAGGATAATGTGCCTGAAAAGGATTATGGTAAATTTCAACAATTGTTTGAGGACTCTGAAAAACCCTTGTATGCCGGTTGTACAAAATTTACCAAACTTTCTGCTGTTTTAAAATTATTTCATTTAAAAGCCGAAAATGGTTGGAGTGATAAAAGTTTCACAAGTTTGTTAGAGATTTTGCGTGAAATGCTTCCAGAAGACAATGAATTACCAATTTCATTATACCAAGCAAAAAAAATGATGTGCCGAATGGGATTGGAAATCAAAAGAATACATGCTTGCCCAAATGATTGTTTATTATATAGAAACGAGTATGAAAATCTACATGAATGTGTTAAATGTGGTACATCTAGGTACAAGGAGAAAAAACAAGTAAATGAAAAAAATGACGATGTAACAAAAAATAGGCCTCCTGCGAAGTTATTGTGGTATTTGCCCATCGTGCCAAGATTGAGAAGATTATTTGCAAACCCCAAAGATGCAAAGTTATTGCGTTGGCATAAAGAGGAACGTAAAAACGATGGAAAACTAAGACATGTGGCTGATTCTCCACAATGGAGAAATATTGACAATGAATTCGTAGAATTTGGAGAAGAGCCGAGAAATATAAGATTGGGTCTTAGTTCAGATGGTATTAACCCATTCGGAAACATGAGCAGTCGACACAGTACTTGGCCGGTTCTTTTGTGTATATATAACCTTCCACCCTGGCTATTCATGAAACGAAAATACATCATGCTATCATTGTTAATTCAAGGTCCAAAACAACCCGGTAATGATATTGATGTTTATTTGGCTCCGTTAGTTGATGACTTGAAAGAACTTTGGAGTGTCGGTGTTGATGTTTATGATGCATACAAGATGGAGAATTTTCGTATGCGGGCCATGATTTTTTGCACCATAAGTGATTTTCCGGCATATGGCAATTTGTCAGGGTATAGTACAAAAGGAGGAAAGGCTTGCCCTGTTTGTGAAGATGACACACATTCTTTATGGTTGAAAAACTGTAAGAAAATGGTATACATGGGACATCGAAGGTCACTTCATAGGAAACACCCATACCGTAACCACACGATCCAGTTTGATGGTAAAACTGAAAAACGAGTGCTTAGGAGACCATTGGATGGAGAATCTACATTTTCTCGAGTTGAAGGTATAATTAACCAATTTGGCAAGAAAAGTTCGCCTCCTCCAAAAAATATATGGAAAAAAAGGTCTATTTTTTGGGATTTACCGTACTGGAAGCATTTACAAGTTCGGCATTCTCTTGATGTTATGCATATCGAAAAAAATGTATGCGACGGTTTAATAGGCTTATTATTGAATATTTCAGGCAAAACAAAAGACGGAGTTAATGTTAGAAGGGACATGGTTGAAATGGGAATTCGACCTGAGCTAGCTCCAGTAGAGATCGAGGGACGACGTACGTTTCTGCCACCGGCATGTTATACTTTATCGAAAATAGAGAAAACAAAATTCTGCAAGTGCTTGCATGGTGTTAAGGTTCCATCAGGGTATTCTACCAACATTTCTAGACTAGTTTCGATGAAAGAACTGAAATTGTGTGGTATGAAGTCTCACGACTGTCATGTTTTAATGACAGAAATGATTCCTATAGCAATTCGTGGAATATTACTAGACCGAATCTGGCACACAATCACTAAACTCTGCTTGTTTTTTAATATGATACATTCAAAAGTGATCGATCCCGAGGTGTTGGATTTATGGGAAAGGATATTATTGTCACTCTCTGTCAACTAGAGATGTATTTTCCACCTTCCTTTTTTGACGTCATGGTTCACTTGGTATCTCATATTGTAGGAGAAATAAAGTCTTGCGGTCCTGTATTTCTACGGTACATGTATCCTTTCGAGAGATATATGGGTTTCTTAAAAGGTTATGTGAGGAATCGATATAGACCATAGGGAAGCATTGTTGAAGGATATGTCTCTGAAGAGGTGATTGAATTTTGCACTAACTACATGAAAGATGTTTCCGCTATTGGTGTTCCAAAATCACGGCACGAGGGTCGACTTCAAGGGGTTGGGACAATTGGGAGGAGAACGGAGACACTTAATCCATTAGATATCAAGTATGCACATTTTACAGTCTTACAACACATGTCAGTCATTGCTCCATATGTAGAGGAGCACATGACAATGTTACTAGAAAATAACAGCAAGAGGACTGAAAAATGGTTGGCCACTAAGCATAGCAATACGTTTTCACAATGGTTGAAGAATAAGGTAATGGATATACATTTTATACCAAACAACAAGATGATAAAAGCACACTACAAAATAGTGGGGTTACTGTGATTGCCACAACGACAAACTACTCCGGTGTAAATCATGATGAAAGGTCAAGGATCGCGAAAAACTCGTATTATGGGGTCATTGAGGAGATTTGGGAATTGAGTTATGAGTCATTCAATATACCTTTGTTTAAATGTAAATGAGTTGAAAACGAGAGAGGTGTTAGAGTGGATAAAGATGGTTTCACAATCGTTGACCTTTCAACAAATGGATATATATCAGAACCTTTTATTTTAGCAAAGCAAGCCACCCAGGTATTCTATGTCGAGGACCCGAAAGATTCGAGATGGCACGTTGTACTACATGGTAAAAGGCGTATAATTGGTGTTGAGAATGTTGTGGATGAAGATGAGTACGATCAATTTGACGAGCTACCTCCATTTTCTATTGGTATTCCATCTTCAAATGAAGAAACTATTGATACTGCTTATCTCAGATCTGACCACACTGAAGGGTTATGGGTTGTTGGATCCCGTACTTCATAAAGCTAGATTAAATTTTAAATTAATCAAATTCTTTAGTTTCGATATTGTAAGGATTAAGAGGTGGTGGTTTCGAGACTCTATGCTCTCTTTTTTTCTCTTTTAATTTCTGAAGCATCTTTTTGTAGTATCGATTTCATACTAAATATAAACTTCAGTGGAGAAATAATATAAAATTAAAGGATGGAGAATATTTTATTACCGGTATATTTTATTTATAAAGATATAACTATTTTTCTTGTTTATCTCTAGATTGATCGATTCATTCTACATCTTTAGTTTTTATTTTATTTTCAAATTTCTTATAATTTTGTAAGTACTGATTTTATATACGAGCTGTTATGTTCAATAATTAGAAATTAAAATGCAATTAGAAATATATAATAGAAAAACGTGAAAAGTTAAATTTATTTTGATGATCTAAACTCTATTAGTAACATAAACCGCGACAAAGCGCAGGTATGTAACACTTGTTAATTCTAATAGTATAGTAAAAGATAGAAAAATAATATAATAAATAATATCTAAAAAGTAGTGAAATAAAAATAATAAACACCTATTAGTTATAGATAATTATTCAAATTACAAAAGTGATTGGCTGCCAGCCTAGCTGGTAGCACCCCTTACTTATACAGTTGTATCCTCAAAGTCACGAGCTCAATCGATGTCTTCTACAACCATTTTTTTACATTTTTTCATCTTTAGACCCGGTTTTGTTTAAACAACCGGGGTTGAATCGTTTTCGTTCTCCCGCCCAACCTCTAAAATTTCCCTCTCAATCCTCACAAAAAATTCATTCCCTTCTCAAATTTCCTGAATGTTCTTCGAGAAAAAAAGTTCCTGGATATTTTTTTTTGGAAAACCTAAGCTTTCTAAACCATTTTCTTAAAACTAGAAATCATATTCCTCTTCATGGGTGGTCACGACTTCTGTTAGTTTCGGTTTAGAAGATTGCTGATTGTTGGTCTCGACTTCTGTTTGAATAGTTGATTGTTGGTCTCAACTTCGGTTTGAAGTTGATTGTTGGTCTCGACTTCGAATTTAGAAGATTGCTGCTGTAGAACTTCGATTCACAGGTTTGTACATTATTTTTCCTAAACTATCAGGTAGTCTACCTGCCATTGGCTTTATTAAAGGCACAATTGGCTTTATCCAGTGCAGTAGTTGTTTGACAAAATGGTTTACTAAGTGGGATTTGGCTTAAATTTTTCATATTTTAATGCATTTTGCCTTCATAAAGTGGTTTACTATCAGTTAGGTTTATATGCATAGTAGGTGTTTGATAAAATGCCTGAATCAAATAGTACACTTATTTAACTTTTTAAGTATTTCATCTTTGCTTTCTATGTGTTTTTAGATGCTTGTATAGAAGAAATTTCTGCAAATATTTGTAAATATGTGTACTATTTGCTTTTGCTTCCACAACTTCAATTCCCTTCACCCTCAAGAGACTACATAGTTTCCCTGCACTTATAGTAGCATCTGTAGCTTTCTGATAATTTACCATACATTATTTTGTTTAATTATGTTTCACTTCTGAAGCTGCTGTTCATTTGGACGTTAAACAAACTGCTATATAGGATTACCCATTTTTCTTTAATGATAATTGATTTCAAGATGTTATATATCCAAATTAAAACCACTTATAACTAGCCACCCAAACAAACTTTTGAGGAATCACCATCTCAGTAGCTACGCACCAGAACCAAACATTGTATAATTATAATATACACATGCTAGAAATTAATGTGAAGTACCTCCATATATACCTGTTGCTACCTGACTGAAGACGAAAGAAATGCAGTTTCGGGTAAAGATTATATAAGCATTTAACTATACCAATGGTAACAAAGTTCATAAAGGATTTACACAAAATAAGAAAATGATCATATGCAATAGTCAATATCGATAGGCAGTACTGCAGTAATAAAATAGCAAAAGTGGTTTAATTAAGAATAGGCAATTTGTCAATCAGGACTTAATGTTTAAGGCAAAGTGAAACAGATTCATAAAAAAAGTCAATATAGAAATAAAGTTGAGTCTGTAATGGATTTTTAAAGCACACTCTTCATATAAACCAAACTTCATTTACATGGGTTCCTAACCTAGTAGTATACTATATAATTCTTTTGCAGATTGTTGAGGTTGTGCTAACTACAATACGCATTCAAATAATTGAAGTAGATCAACGTGAATGGTATGTTTGTTTGTGTTATAATGGATCAAATAATATATGATTTTGTAGGGTTAATTTTATTTTATTATATTTATTATAGGCTTCCTCCGATAGTTCAAGTAGTGAAGAACCAAAAATTAAGAAAAAAAGAGGGAAGACGTTATTAAAGGACCTAGATACAGAGTTAGATATTGAATTCAACGAGAATAATCAAGCGGTCGGAAAGTGGCAATAGAGATTCGCAACATATGTAGGCCTTAAAGAAAGAAGTATGATATGCATTAACATTGATTCTTGGAAAAAAGTTGAGCAAAAAGAAAAAGACCAACTATGGTTAGATATAAAGGTATAATATCTAATGTTCTTTTTGTGTGTATTTACTTATTCATTATATGTGGTAGTATTTAATAAGCTTTCTTTCACAAAAACAGCGTCATTGGAATATTGAAGATGATAGACAAAAAGATCAAGTGCTTCACCAGTGCAACCACTCTTGGAAAATTTTCAAAAAAATACTTAGAAGATTTGTGGATGAAGGAAAAGATGCATGTAAAGAATACAAATATATATTAGAGGAAGATTGGAAAAACTTCATCGCGTTACAAAAAAGAGATAAAGTTGTGGTATGTATGACTTCATAACAGTTTTATACACACATGAATACAAACATATATACATATAAGCATATATATATATATATATATATATATATATATATTATACAAACATATATACATTGGTGAATTCATAGGTTCGATTCCTACTTGATGCATGTGATATGTATGTATGTTTATATATACACACATTACTCTAATTTTTTTTTGTTATGTCAATGTATAGGAACAACTTTTAAAGGGTAAGGAACATGCAAAGAAGAATGTGAATCCAGCTCGATTAGGCCCGATAGGGTATCGTGGACATCTATCTACATGGGAAAAAGAGAAGAATTCAAAGTTGTGCTCAAATATCCATATGATTGAAGATGAGCGTGCGAGAAATTTTTTGTTGGCCAGGAGAATACATGATAAAGATGGTCAACTTAGGTTACCAAACGAGCTTGACAATTTGGCAGAGCAGCTGGTATGACCATGTTATGCATATAAAATTCATAGTTTATAACATAAATTATATATATGTTGTTATTTAACAGATACAAAAGGATAAAGAAATATCTGAAGGCTTAGTGCAAGCTGATCCTGGCACAGATCCTTTAATAATGGTATTGGGACCGGAGCATCCTGGTCGAACAAGGGGGGTGGGACATAATATTGGTTTGAAACAAGGAATTCCACATGTTATTGGAAAAAAAAGAAAGCCCCGCCAAAAACAGGATGTATCAGAAGAAGTAACAAGACAATTGCAACTGCTGAAGGAAGAGATGCGAGTCGACTTGCAACGCGAAATGAAAGAAGAGATTCAAGACGACTTTCATCACCAACTTAAAGAAGAAATGCAGGCGTTTAAGGAAGAGATGTTACGGAATCAAGAGGGCTCACGAGATGACAGCCCAGGGATGAGGAAAAGTAGTGTTGGCTCAACCCAACACATAGTTGATGATAATCTGGATGACATATGGGTAATTACGTCCTTCATTCATGATAGAATATATGTATTGTGTATACTTACATATACTATTAATTTACATTGTAGGAGCCGGTGGGTTGTTTTTTGCTTATCCCTAATTCCAAAAACAAAAAATGTGGTAGAGGGATGGTACATCCCAAAGGAAATGGGATAATACACGGTGTTCCTTTACTCCAAGGACATATGAAGGTGCAAGTAGATAATGTAGAACAAATGTATCTTGACTTTGAGCTTCAGGTGAAAACTGAAGTGGTTGAGACACTTCAAGATGCAATCAATACATTTATTCAATGGCCACGGGGTGCAATTGTTCTCTCCACGGTAAACCTAATCCTTTTTGTTTGTTTAATATTTATAGCATGATTCAGTGACATGAATATTTAAGTTTTCAATAGGTCTCCAAGTCTATCGGTACATTGAACCAACAAGCACCAATTACATTACCGGCTAAAAAGGGAGTAGTGTCGGCGCCTTTGAGGGGTATTTCAATTAAGAAAAAAGATGAAAAAAAAGATAATTTAAAACGTTTGAAAAGTAGACAAGCTGTAATTATGAAAAAAGAAGCTTGTATATTCAACTCATACAAGAAGATTATGTCATGACCCGACCCTACAAAATGGTTTGATGCTACTATTGAGTCCGGTATTTTTGGTGTAAATGGATATGAATTTACTTTGGAACCCGTAGATATAGTGGATATGATGGCGGGTAGTTGGATCGACATGACTCTTTGGTTTGTAAGGTACGTATGTACGTTATTGTTAATTATATCATAATAAGCACAACATTTGGTATTCATGTCCTTACATATATATATATTTATGCTTGTAGATCATTACATATGATACAAAATAAGAAAAGTAATTGTGCTTTTTTTAATCCGGAGATGATTCGTTCGTCCCAATGCTTGAAATACGGTGATGAGGTCACACGTTACTTGGTCGAGACATTGCAATTTCATGGTCATAAAAGCTTTTTTCTTGCACCATATTGGCAAGGGTATTATATGCTACTTTCTTAATTATTATATGATTTATATGTGTATTATACTAAATTGTATAAATATATTATTAGTGAACATTGGACGTTAGTTATACTTCTCCCTCATGAACATAAGGGATTCATATTAGATTCGATCAAGAATGGAAAAGATCCGTACAGCTTCTACATTACAAAACATCTAGAAATGTAAGAATATTCAAATTTATATGTATTTCAAGTAAGAATCATAGAATGTAATAAAGTGATTTATTTTGCTTATTTTTTTAGGGCTGTTAGAACTTTCATGCATGATACCAAGGAGACACGTATATCGTGGACATTTGCGGAGGTAACATATCTTGATTAATTATCTTACTTTGCATATCTAAACTTATACTCATGTTTAAGTTTGTTAAATGTATAACTTGGTACAAAATGTAGTGCAATCAACAAAGCGGTGGTTTGGAGTGTGGATACTATGTCATGCGCTGGATCCATGAGTTTATCTTTACTTATCAGTTTGAATTTCCAACTAAAGTAAGTAATTTGTAAATTCAATTTGAATGTTGTCTATTACGTTAAAGTGTCGTTTGTTAGATACGTATTTTTGTTTTAATGTTTGTATATCTATATATAGATCCCTTGGAACGACACTTCTCCATTTGACCACAAGATTTTGGACACTGTCATTGTTGTTTGGCTAAGCACATTTTTGCCAAGTTTCTTTTAGCAAGTGATCATATGCACATGTATATATCTATATATATGTTATTTTTTCTTTTAACCCAATTTAGTTGTTAAATTATGCTCTTAAAAATAAATAACAAGAAAATATGTCATTGTTAATTACTTACTTTGATCTGCTACCTAACTCACCCATTTTGCCATTACTAAATGATCTATGGCCCGAGTCAGTTTGTTATTAAATGGATCATGTACAAATTTATTGGTGTTGTGAACTAAACTTCTTTATATTTAATTAGAACATATGGAGCTTATTTTTACTTCTTTTGTTATATTGGTAGTTTGTGAAGCTATTGTAGAAGATTTGAAACGATGGAGCATATTCAAGTCTTCAAATTAGCAATTGGGCTATTACTTGCTCTTAAATTTTCCATGGACTTGATAGTATCGTTTAGGAAGTTAGTATTTGTTATTATGTCGTTGAACATTCAACTGTAGTTTGTTATAAGTTAGAAAATTATAGACGGTTTATTGTAGTCTATTACATTTCAAAGCTTGTATGGTTTGTATAGTTTCATATATCTTTAATTGCAATGGCTTATTTCTACAGTGTGTAGTTAATTTGGTAGCGTTTTGTTGTTTAATATGAGCAGGAAATAGGAAAAATAATAGTAAAAAAGAGTTTTTTTTTTTTTAAAACTATTTAGCCCCGGTTTTTTAACTAAAAAACCGGGGTAGAAAGTCTATTTCAGACCCGGTTGTAACCTCTTTCAGATACGGCGTTTAACTAGGGTTAAATAGTATTTAGCCCCTGTTTTTTAACCGGGGTTAAAATACTATTTAACCCCGGTTTTTTAGCCGGGATTAAATATACATTTAGCCCCGATTTTTTAACCGGGGTAGATTACCCACATTTAGTCGTCCCCCCTTTAACCCCCTCTTAAAACCGGGGTTAAAAGCCCAAAAAAACCGGGGTTAAATGTCTGTTTTGTAGTAGTGATCATGGACATCGATTTTGTATCCAGACCCACAACAACTTACTTGGTCGAAATAGTCAAGGTCGGATAATGTCCACATAAGTGATATCGGAACAAAAGAGTTATGATCAGAAAATCTTCTTTCATCAATCATCATATGAATTCTTATCCACCAAGAAGACAGACCCACAAACGCCATTAGTACCTTGTCTCTCCAACCGTGTGATGTTCATGGTGTATGACTTAACATTACGAGGAATTGTTGTTTGGCAACAAGTGGTGCCTAGACATTTATTTTCGTCACTAACAATACTGTCATTGCCACAATGTGTGGAACAGCCGGTGAGCGCACTCCCATTGTTCATCATGAAAGCATTACCACAACCTTCAAAAACGAAATTATTGTGTGATTTTGAAAACAAAAAGGGACTCCCACAAAGATTGATACTAATAGTTTGACTGATATTGCTGCGATCAGGGATGGTTGGCGTGTTAACGGTAACTGTTTGATTTTCCAAGTCAACACCCAAGACTTGGAGGTTGTTGAATGCATACATATATGGTGTCGAGGAGTTGCAATCAACGATGTACCATTTGTTGACAGAACAGTTTGCTCCCTGCCTTGGAGTACTGCACAACTGCTATTGATGTTGCTGTGAGTGAAAGCAAGATAATTAAATAGTAAAGATGAAACAACTTCATTTTTGTGAAGAACATGCAATAATTGAAATAAGAAAAAAGAAGGAGGTGTTTATGTTTAATTATTTATAAAGGTGTGCTGTTGTGGGCATGATTGGAGGCCGGATGAGGAAACTACTGAGATAATAATACACCGGAGACTCCATGAGTCAACGCCGTGCATAATAATTCGAAATTTGTAATCTTGTGGATTTTTCATACAATACGATTACGATGGTGATAGGTTATTGTAATATTAATTATATGGCGGTAGAACACATTCATTCACTTTATAAATTTATTAATAGTTTTTTGTTCTTTTTTTTGTTTGCAATATATTATATATGTTTCGATCACCTTCTTGTCTCTTGGTAGTGTTTTGCAAGACCATATACACCATTTGTTTTTACTCTATAACATTCAGAATTACATCTTTTCTGAAACATTAGATGCTTGCACTGCAAAGATAGCTCGTGAACGAGCTCGTCATTTGCTTACTAGGCCGATTTAGTCATTTAGCTCGTTATGGGATGGCTCGCTGTCTCGGTGACAAGCTCAAAACTCATTAGTTAAAACGAATATTATGTGAGTTCAAAATAGTAGTGATGGTGATGTGGTAGTTAATCATAATAATCATTACTATATATAGTCATATGTGAGTAAAGGGTGGTGGTAATTTTAATTATTACTACATTTAATGATCTATTATAGGTTTTAATTTGTGTTCGAAAAATCAAGTTCAACCTTTTATTTATTTTGAGCTATGTTTTCTGTAAGATTTTAACACACTTATTTAGTTATGACTAGAACAGTAACCACTAGAAAATATATGTTAAATTAATAATGATCAATGAGAATTATCATCTTTTTCTTACTAAAAGATATTTCAAGCATTTCATTATCAGTAAAGAGTTCACAACACTTGCAAAAAAGAGTCGAGACCCATTTAGTTTACAAACTGCTTTTAACGATGGAAATTATATTTGCTTTTTTTTTCTTTCTACTCAACTCTCCTACTTACAAATTAAATGATGACGTATAGAATCTACTATTATTTTTCTTTATTTCCTCTTTTGATTTTGTCACATCTTTTGATATGAGTTGGAGTATAGGTACGAATACAAAGTAGAAGTATATATAACCTTTCAATAAGGAATTGGATTTTAAAATAATTGTAGTTAAAACTATAAAAAATATTTATCGGATAGTAAATTTCTAGAAAAAATACGGTTTTCAAGATAAAGGTGTAAGTGTGTAACCCAATAGCTAGCATTTAAGGGTAAAATACTCTTTAGAATACATGAAAAATCGACTAGTCATCATATACCTATGACCAAATACAATAAATAGCAAGCACTATAAGCAAAATTAAAATGGGTACAAAAGCATTATGAGTGCATTATTCAAGCCTTTACAAAGTTCATAAAAGAATATGTCATACTCTGTAACTACATCACAATGTAACATAAGCAATAGAAACTGAATAGCCTTTTTTCATCATTGACTTATAATGTCTTCAAGACTCGCAAATGTCGATGACTGTTTACCGTAGGTTAGCGGAAAATCCTCTACATGCATCACTTGGTTGAAATTGGTTTCAACCTTAGACAGAACATGCGACATTCTTATGGTTTCTAACTCTATAGCTACTTCTTTCATTGTTGGCCTACTTTTCCCGTTTAGATTCAGACATCGCATTGCAAGGTTGGCTACTGCTAAGAGGTCATTCCTACCACCTTCTTTTAGGACCACTGAATCAAAAATGGACATAACACGGTCTTCTTCCATAGCTAGTATAAAATGTGTAGCCAAACTTCTATTTTCACCAAATCGACTTAAAGAAATTGGCCTTTCTCCTGTCAATAGTTCAACCAAAACAACATCAAAGCTATAGACATCAATCTTTTCGGTGAATTGGCTAGACTGGAAGTACTCGGGATCCAAATACCCAAATGTACCTTTGACCAAAGTAGTCAAGTGAGTTTGATCTAACAATACAAACCTTGAAGTTCCAAAGTCCGAAACTTTGGCCCTGTATTTATCATCCAAAAGTATATTAGTGGTTTTGATGTCTCTATGGTATACTGGAATTGAAGTTGCAGAATGCAAGTAAGCAAGTGCTCCTGCAACCTCTGTAGCTATCTGTAATCTCATGTTCAAAGAAATTGGGAACTCATTAGGCTTGTTGTGAATATGAGCGTACAACGTACCATTTGAAATAAATTCATAAACAAGCACAGGAACATCCGTCTCTAAGCAACATCCCAATAGTTTAACTACATTCCTATGGTTGACTTGAGAAAGAATGACAACTTCATTGATGAATTGTTCTAATTGGCTTTCATCGACTATTTTTGATTTTTTAACCGCCACAATCCTTCCATCCTCTAGCATTCCTTTATACACAGTACCTTGGCCTCCTCGACCAAGAATTATGTTATCATTGAAGTTGTCAGTGGCTTTCTCCAACTCACGTGATGTGAAAAGTATGGTTTTATCAACTAAAGATGGGTCGGTTTCTTCTTGTTGTTTCAAAAGTAAACCACCATTGCGCTTAAAGAACTTCTTTCTTTGTCTCTTGTCCTTTGTTTTCTTGATGACTTTGTACAATGCATAGCTGGTTGCTAAAAGAAAACGTACACCCATGCTTATACTAACACCTGCATGAAGAATAGAAACTAGAAGTTAGTAACCTAAATTTTTAAGAGAAGATGATTCATGTTTAATAGACCTGGAACGCCACAATTAAACTCATAATCAGATTAACAGTTTCTATATTTTCTGCCCTCTAATAATCATATCAAAGTCAGAAAGTATTTATGTTTTTACTTAAGGTTTCATCGATCTTCTTCCAACTTGCAAGCCGTAATGGAAGATTCTTGCACTCACCATAAAAATCCCTTGAACTAGAGTTGTTGAATTTTAAATTCCTTGAACGGAAAAAGTGACACGACTCAAACATGACATGAAAATAAATGAGTCAGAAACGGGTCGACGCGAAATTGAAAAAAACAAGAATATTGACAAGAACCTGATAACCCAAACCTTAATTGCCTGTCTTGCCGATTACACTAAATGGATCATCAACATCATCTTTTCCGATGAAAACCAAAAAAGCAGCCCTTCTATCGATTCTGTTGTTGGAACGATCCACCAAGCATTTCTCTGTTTTTCGATGTGCTACAAGTATGCTATTCGGTTTTTTATATGTCCTCCATCACTCGATATTTGATTTTTTTCTATTGTATATGATTTGGGTGCAATCAGATTTGGGTCTGTTACACATCGATCAAGAAGTTCTTCAATTCTGCATCTTTAAATTTGCATCAAATGTCTCTCTGTTATGTGATACAAATATTATGTTTTTTTTTTTTGTTTCTAGTGAAGTTTTGCTTCAGGTTATGGATTTTCATGTACTTATGGGTGTGCTTTTTGACTATGTGTTTAGTGATATTGCTCTCTCCTTTAATGCTCACCAAAGAGTTTGGTATAATGTCTAAAAGACATTTAGGTTGTCTTAGGGGTTTAGTTTATCCAATAATACAATTTTAAATTCATTCTTGCAGTTAATGTGATTATCCATCTTGTATGTATCTGTGATTTCCAGTTCAAAGTTTATCTTTATATATGCAATAGGCATATTTCATCATAGTGATACTGTTATGAAAATATGAACAAATTAAATTTGATATTCTGTTAGGAATTAGGATAGATAATGAAGAAACAATTTACCAGTTTGACCGGTTAGATAAAACATTATCCAACGTGGACAAGTGTTTGTGAGTGTTTATATTCAACAAAAAAGTTAAAGAGTTATTTGTAGTAATTTGAGTTTGGTGTGGCATTGACCCACAACAACAACTCAAAACATATATATGTTGTTTCACCTTGTCTCTTGATAGTGTTTTGCAAGACCATATGCATCATTTGTTTTTACTCTATAACATTCAGAAATATATCTTCTCTGAAACATTAGATGCTTACACTGCACGGAATAGCTCGTGAACGAGCTCGTCATTTAATTACTTGTCGTCTACTAGGCTGATTTAGTCATTTAGCTTGTTATGGGATGGCTCGTTGTCTCGATGACAAGCTCAAAACTCACTACCAGCTTTTTAAAATTTTCAAAACCAATCAAATTTGTTAAAATGAATATTACGTGAGTTCAATAATAGTATTGATGGTGATCTAATATGGTAGTTAGTCATGACAATCTTTACCAAAGTCATATTTGAGTAAAGCTAATATGATGGCAGTGCTTACAGTTATTACTACATTCAATGATATATTATAGGTTTTAATGTGTGTTCTAAAATTCAAGTTCAACCTTTTATTTATTTTGAGCTGTGCTTTCAGTAAGATTTTAACATGCTTATTTTGAGATATGCTTTTAGTAAGATTTTCTTTCTACTCGATGGAAATCATTTGATCTTGTGAGTTGAAGAATGTGTACGAATATAAAGTAGAAGGATATAGAACCGTTCAGTAAGGAATTGGATTTTAAAATAACTGTAGTTACAACTATAAAAACATTAATCGTGTTTGGATGGTAAATTTATAGAAAAGAATTGGTTTTCTTAATAGACTTTATTTTCAAATTCAGATGTGGACATAATTCTATCTTCTATGATGTATGTTATCATATTATAGACTTTTCTTTCAAATTTGGTCTCTTATACAATGTTTGTACTTTCTATATGCATCATATTCTTTAGCAATAAAAGTTGAAAAATACGAATGAATGATCGATGTAATTGGTTTTGAATTGGAACCCTACAAACTTACGTGGTATCAGAGCAAGGTTCACCCGTGGTTGGTCAAAAGCCACACACACTCCATGTAACCCATATGTATCCACATGTTAGGCACAAAAAAACAGAACGTCACACGTGAGGAGGCGTGTTGAGTAATGTTCCACATCGGATGGAAAGTGACTTTGTAATCTGCTTTATAAGTATCGTGGGCTACTTCTCTCATAACCAATTAGTTTTAAGTTAGAACCCCACACACTTACAAATTTAAACATAGGGAGGCCCACAATAGTCCACCTTTCATATTTCACGTTATAGTTCTTGGTCTTGGCTCTCTCTATCAATGCATACATACATACAAGATCATTATTAATTTATTATGATAATTACTTCAATTGATTGATACTTGATATCCCGAACCTATAGTATGCAACTCCAATAACTAACATTCAAGAGTCAAATACTCTTTAGAATACATGAAAAATCGACTAGTCTTCGTATACCTATGACCAAATACAATACATAGCAAGCACTATAAGCAAAATTAAAATGGGTACAAAAGCACTATGAGTGCATCATTCAAGCCTTTACAAAGTACATAAAATAATATGCCATACTCTATAGCTACATCACAATGTAACATAAGCAACAGAAAGTGAATAGCCTTTTTGCATCATTGACTTATATAGTCTTCAAGACTCACGAATGTTGATGTTGGTTCATCATAGGTTAGTGGAAAATCCTCTGCACGCATCACTTGGTTGAAATTAGTTTCAACCTTAGACGGAACATGCGACATTCTTATGGTTTCTAACTCTATAGCTACTTCTTTCATTGTTGGCCTACTTTTCCCATTTAGATTCAAACATCGCATTGCAAGGTTGGCTACTGCTAAGAGGTCGTCCCTACCACCTTCTTTCAGGACCACTGAATCAAAAATGGACATAACACGGTCTTCTTCCATAGCTACCATAAAATGTGTAGCTAAACTTCTATTTTCACCAAATCGAGTTAAAGAAATTGGCCTTTCTCCCGTCAATAGTTCAACTAAAACAACCCCAAAGCTATAAACATCACTTTTTTCAGTGAATTGGCTAGACTGGAAGTACTCGGGATCCAAATAGCCAAATGTACCTTTGACTAAAGTAGTCAAATGAGTCTGATCTAACAATACAAACCTTGAAGTTCCAAAGTCCGAAACTTTGGCCCTGTATTTATCATCCAAAAGTATATTAGTGGTTTTGATGTCTCTATGGTATATTGGAATTGAAGTTGCTGAATGCAAGTAAGCAAGTGCTCCTGCAACCTCTGTAGCTATCTGTAATCTCATGTTCAAAGAAATTGGAAATTCATCAGGCTTGTTGTGAATATGATCGTACAATGTACCATTTGAAATAAATTCAGAAACAAGCAAAGGAACATCCGTCTCTAAGCAACATCCCAATAGTTTGACCACATTCCTATGGTTGACTTGAGAAAGAATGACTACTTCATTGATGAATTGCTCTAATTGACTTTCATCAACTACTTTTGATTTTTTAACCGCCACAATCCTTCCATCCACTAGCATTCCTTTATACACAGTACCCTGGCCTCCTCGACCAAGAATTCTGTTCTCATTAAAGTTGTCAGTGGCCTTCTCCAACTCACGTGATGTGAAAAGTATGGTTTTATCAACTAAAGATGGGTCGGCTTCTTCTTGTTGTTTCAAAAGTAAACCACCATTGCGCTTAAAGAACTTCTTTCTTTGTCTCTTGTCTTTTGTTTTCTTGATGACTTTGTACAATGCATAGCTGGTTGCGACAAGAAAAAGTACACCCATGCTTATACTAACACCTGCATGAAGAATAGGAACTAGAAGTTAGTAACCTAAATTTTTAAGAGAAGTCAGATAATTCATGTTTAATGGATCTGGAATACCAAAATTAACTCATAATCGGACTAGAAGTTTCTATATTATCTGCACTCTATATAACCAATTAACCATATCAAAGACATAAAGTATTTATGTTAACTATAGTTGATAGTATCTGACTAAGTCATCCCTAATGCTAAAACTTTCATAAATTTCGTTTGTCAGATTTTTAAAATAGAGTATACAAACTTGGATAAAGTAAGGATCGTTCATATAAATATCAAAATATGTAATTCGGCCCTATTGTTTGGGTATCATGAAATCATATTTGACATCATCCAAGAACAACGAAAAATAAATGATTTAAAACACAGAATACATTGCTTCTTTATGATCTTCGAAGAATAATACATACTTTTCAATGATCGGATTCAATCTTATATATATGTTATCAACAGTCAAGTTAATTATTGATTATGGCCGAAAGTCATGTTTGTTGCCATTAGACACGATTTTTCGGGATTTGGCCAGGGGTGTTGTCCTAGAACTCCCGCATTCTCAAGATTAGCTTAGCTTATTGAAGCGTGCACTACGTTGAGCTTAAAGTTAAGCTAAATCTAATTTCAGCCAACCTCATGTTAATCCCAATTATTAAGGTGCGCGATTTTTTACCCAACATGAGAAAAGTGATACAAGCTCGATATGAAAGTTGAAATCGGTCAAAGTGTGTTGACACAAAATCGACATGATTGAAAAAATAAGGTCAGGTTAGGTATAACCCGTCAACACAAAGTAACCAGTATAACCTGTTTAAGGGTAAAATTGTAAATTATAAAATTATTTTTAAACTTAAATTTTGAATTTTATGAAAAGGGATTGTGTATTCAAATAATAAAATAATAAAAAAGTCAAAGTCAAAATAATGTTACTATCATTTTGGTATTTTAATTCGACTATATCATTTACTACCTCCGTCCCATTTTAATTGTCCAGTTTTGACTTTTTAAAGTCTTTCTTTTTCAACTTTGACCTTAAATATTTTTTTCTATATTATATAATACTTGATGAAAATTATATCAATGAAAATACATTTCAAACACAATGCATTCATGTAGTATGTATCAAATATTATGTAACACAAACAAAAATATTTAAGGTCAAAGTTGAAAAAGAAAGACTTTATAAAGTCAAAACTGGACAATAAAAATGGGACGGAGGGAGTAGTTATTAAGCATTTGAGAAATTCGTATTTGGTTCTTTAGTCTTTTGAATTGATTTTATAATATTATTTATTCATGCATTATTTCTATTTTATTTCATATGTTTAATGTCATTATTTATCCTGATAAAAAGTTAGTACATCACATTGTTTAGTATATTAGTTTATACTAGGGGTGGCAATCGTGTCGTGTTCGGGTTCGCGGGTCGCGGGTTCGCGGGTTGGCGGGTCAGTGGGTCATGACCCGAACACGACCCGTATAATTATTCGTGTCAAGATGCCTGACACGACCCGTATAAGTTGAAACAAGACACGACCCGTGTAACCCGTTTAAATTACGGGTTGGCGGGTTCGCGGGTCATTCACGGGTCATAAACGGGTTGGCGGGTCAATAACGGGTTCGCGGGTCATTAATTAATTGGCGAGTCAATGGGTCTAGTTTTACTAATTTTGTCTCTTCTTTGTCAAAATACAAAATTTAAATGCAAATCATTAAATAAAGTTCAACTCTACCTAAATAGTTTAATCAAAATACAAAACTTTGATGATATTAAGAGCAATTAAACTACAAGTGATGAGGTCAACTTTTAGTAAACAAAATGAGACAATAGAATTGTTTCTTATTATGTTTAGGATAACTAAGGAGTAAGATAAAAACACAAAAACCAATAGGAAACATGAAATATATAAGGATAAATAAAAAATAAAAAAATATCAAAAATACATATACGGGTTGACGGGTCGACCCACGAACCCGCAAGCCAACCCGAACACGACCCGTTTATTTATACGGGTTGGCGGGTCAACCCGAAAATGACCCGAACCCGTTTGTGCTCAACCCAAACCCGTTTATTTGCGTGTCGGGTTCGTGTCGTGTTTCGTGTCGTGTCAATAATTGCCACCCCTAGTTTATACATACACGTTGAATCAAAAAATATAATTGAAATTTGAATCAAACTAAAACGAATTCCGAATTCAAAGTTTGAGTCAAATCAAAATGAACATAATATTTAAAATTTGAATCGAAAGGAAAATCATATTCAAAATTTGTATCAAAACAAAGTAGCTATGAACTCGAACGGAAACTGTTTTCGAAAACCAAAAAAATACATGTCGAACACATTTGGCCGAAATGGGTCGATATGAAACACCACTCGACCCGATACGGAAAAAAGTGACACGACTTGAATATGAGATGACAATGAATTCGTCAAAAACGGGTCGACAAGAAATTGAAATGAACAAAAATATTGACACGAACCTGATATCCTAATTAATATGAACAGTTTTTTAAACAAAATAC